>CM039619.1:12876704-14081704 GCA_022457165.1 Juglans mandshurica
CTAAGGACCAGTATTTGAGTGGAATAGATGCATGATGGAGCAAAGCAAGAGCTGTTTCCACCACATGGCGATGTTTACGCTCAGCAGTGCCCACATGTTCAGGGGTATGAGGAGGTGATTTTAAATGTTGAATTCCAACCCGAGAGAGAAAGTGACCAAGGCTGGTGGCTTCACCACTTCCATCAGTATAAACAGTTTTAATCTTTGTAGAAAAATAATTTTCGACAAGGATTTTAAAGCGTTCAAATACGGAAGTAACATCAGATTTATTTGTTATTGGATAAAGCCAAGTGTATTTGGTGAAGTAGTCCACAAATATAACATAATAACGAAAATTATCAAAGGAAGGGAGAGGAGCAGGCCCCCAAACATCCATAAACAAAGTTTCCAATGGTTTCGAACAATTTAATGAAGAAATACCAAAGGGAAGTTTGTGACTTTTATTACAGAGACATGCATTACAAGAGTTAGAAGGAGAACTGGTCTTTGACAGTGGTAGTTTATAAGAGGAAATAATTTGATGAAGAATTTTAGAGGATGGATGACCGAGACGACTGTGCCAATGACTGACAGTAGGAGAAGAGGAGCTGGAACATATTGCTGTGTGAGTGGAGAACTGTGGGGACGAGAGTGATCTGTTTATTGAAGTCGGCCACTCATACACATGTCCTCTACTCTGGCCTCGCACCAAGGATGCCCCCGTGACTAGATCCTTCACAAGAAAGAAACCAGGAAAAAATTCAATAGAGGTGTTATTGTGTGTGCAAAACTGAGAAACAGAGAGAAGGTTTTTCTTAATTTTGGGTGCACACAAAACATTGTTGAGTTTGAAAGTGGTGTCACAAGAATTAAGAGTAGTGAATCCAGTATGAGTAATAGGAACATTATTACCATCGCCAACCATAATGTCTTCATTACCACCATACTCAGAATGAATGGAGAGATTTTGCAAGTCTGAAGTAATGTGATGTGATGCTCCTGAGTCAACTATCCAACCCGGTTGATTACCTGAGTTCTCGTGAGCTGTGAAATTAGCTTGTGGCCAAGCTGAGGGTGAAGGGCGAGACCTGCAGACTTTGGCAACATGACCAGGTTTGTCGCACAGTTGGCATACAACTCGAGATTGGTTGCCATTAGAGTTGGACCTCCAATTTTGAGTTGAATAGTTGGGCGAGAATCCTTGCATATATGTGTTGTTGGATGTGTTTTGGTTGCTGCGACTTCCTGGGTTGTTACCATATGAATTATGTTGAGACTGCATGTTGCTGTTCCCTGGATAGCCATTGTTATTTCCTCCAAACTTTGTTTGTTTTTGAGAGGTATTGAAATAGCCACTTCTACCTTTCTTGTTATAGTGCTTCTGTGAGTATTGAGCAGTGATACCAGATTCTTCTTTTGTTGAGTCCGATTGTTTCAGACCTGTTTCATAGTCTATGAG
The DNA here is from genome assembly GCA_022457165.1 of Juglans mandshurica. NCBI lineage: Eukaryota > Viridiplantae > Streptophyta > Magnoliopsida > Fagales > Juglandaceae > Juglans > Juglans mandshurica. The sequence continues at coordinate 12,878,143 of CM039619.1, forward strand.
TTTTTCCACCAATTCTTCAAATGAGATAGGTGAGTCTCTCGCCCGTAGTGCAGCTTTGAGCTCTTTGTAGTCATTGGTGAGACCATTTAGTGTATGCACTACAATTTCTCCATCACTCAAGTCATGTCCAATCATAGCAAGATCATCAATAATTGTTTTAACAGTTTGCATAAATTCGGAGATGCTTTTTCCTTCTTGACTAACCTTGGTGAGTGAATCAATGAGACCAACCATCCGTGTGTTGGATCTATTAGCATAAGTAGTCTTTAACTTTAACCAGGCCTCTTCTGCATTTTTGCACCGTGACACAATTGGTGCTGCTGGTCCAGTTACTGCTGTTTGAATGGCAAGGAGCAGTAGTCGATCTTGCCGAATCCAAGCTTTATACTCTGGTTTATCAGCTGATGGACATGGATGAGTTCCATCTACAAATCCCATGAGATCATACCCAAGAAGTAAATTTGTCATTTGTGAGTTCCACATGGAATAGTTTCCTCCTTTGGAGAGTTTATGAGGAATGAGTGTGGCTGTGTTGATGGAGACAACATGTGGAGAAGAAGAATTTCCACTGCTGGACATAACCGTGACTTCACTTGAATCAGTCATGGTTGAGAATTAGTGTGAGATCAAGATAGAGCCTAGGGCTCTGATACCATAAAGAGAAAGTATTAACTTATATTCCTTATTACTTGATTCTGAACATTACATAGCTTTATACATCGCCATTGACTTCCACTTCGTTCGTGATCAAGTTGCTACTGGTCGTCTCCGAGTTTCCCACGTCCATACCTCTGATCAACTTGCTGACTCACTTACCAAACCATTACCGCGTCTACACTTCCACACTCATCGAACCAAGATTGGTGTCCTCAAACGGCCAGTCAATCTTGCGGGGGCATGATAAGTTAACAACGTGCATTGCTCCTTCAGTTAAGGCATCCATCGCTCCTCACGTCCAGCTACAAATCTCTCCCTCAATTGTGGCCTCATACATATGGAAACAATCCTTTCCTGATCTGTAATTATGTGTAAATATTCAGTTGACTTCCAGCATTCATTTCCTTCATCAGTTTCCTTTCTAATACTGACTTGTATGTGTATAAAGCTATGTAATGTTCAGAATCAAGTAATAAGGAATATATGTTAATACTTTCTCTTTAGAGATATTCATTTATAGACAGAAGATACATAGTAGCTGTACAATTACAAATATGGAAACAAATATACAAGGAAAACAAACGGCTACAATTTGTGGAGAATCACTAATATCTTGGTCATAATCAGAGGAATCAAATCATCCTCTAATACTCCCTATTTGGTAGACACGTAACCATCGAGACAAATGGCTGAAACTCTGGACACATGCCGCTTTCTCCAAAAGAAATATGCATGCAAACCCTCCCTTTCTGAAAGAAATAGGAATTGGGTGTCTATCTTGACCCAGTGGTAACCCAAATGGTTGTCTCTTGATGCAGTTTGTGTCATGGGAATATGAAGCTAAACCTTGGATACCATCCTTCTACTTTTAAATTAATCCCACCCATATGAGCAACCATTTGTTTGTCAAAAAAATACGGCATCCCCATCTTGATTTAATCAGTGAGTAGCCTAAATGCAACATTGTTTATGGGTATATTTTTATTTTAATTATTTTGTTAGATGAATTCAATGTAAGTGCATCCTCCCCTGTTGCTTTTTTCAGTGTTCTGCTTGTATGAATATACCTCTAAGATGCTACTCAAAGAATTCTTGTGGTTTGTGGTCACAAATTAAACTTAAAGATATTATCCCTGAAATTTAGCAAGACTAAGTAAAAGTCAATGTCATTTGAACACCCGGGTCCAATGGAAATGCAATCATCACCTGCATTAAATTAATTTGCATTATTACATCTAATGCATAATACATGAAGGTCTTGGTGTATATTCCAACAATCTTGGTGTTCTCAATGTGGATCCCATCAGTATTGGTGTTCTTATTCGATCAACACATGGGCATTTGACTTAAACACCAAGTAGCTTGAAACATGGTCCGATAAACTTCATCCAACAACTCATTTTTATTTATTTGAGATCACTAGTTTATATATATTATAGGAAAATATTAATTCTTTTGATGGACTAGTGAGAAGAATATCTTAATTAGAAAAATTATTTTAGCATCACTAATATCTTGATTTTTGTATGTTATATTATATGACAGATATAGAGGAAGAGATGAGAAGCTGCTATAATTTGTTCGTTGGATGCTCCTTAGTCTTTTATCAGTTGATGTTCATATTTTCTAATTTAGATAGTTTTTGTAATAGATGACTTTTGTACTTTTTTTATTAGTTTTTGTACAAATTTAACATATATGTTAGCCATTAAATCAAACAGTTCTAAAAGGACCTGAGGTGATTAGTGGTATCATGAGCAGTATGGATAACCTCCTATTCTTGATGAAAGTTTAATTTTTAGTAAGTATTGTTAAAGTGAGGCTGTCATAAACCTAGTCTACAAAAATATGGCGTGTTTCAACCGTTGGTGATACACAATAACCATTGTGACATATGGCAGGCAGGGCAACAAAAAAAAAAAGAGACCCGACCCGACCTAACCAGTCTGACCAGTCGGGTCGGACTGGTTAAATGTCATCGGGTTGCAGCCCTACTCGAGTATTTTAATTTTTTTTATTTAATAATTAAGGAAGTGACTATTGACGAAGTAGTATATTTTTTCTTAATAGTTAAAGATGTTTAAAAAATGTTTAAAAAAAAGAAAAATAAAACTCAAATGCACTAAAGGCACGACTAGTTGTACATGCTGAACGGCACCTAACGTTGTCCTTTTTTATAATCTCACTTGAAGTAAAATCAAGTTGAGTCAAGAAACAGTGCGGTTTCTCCAATCCCACTCAAAGTCAAGTCGTGGTCCACTTTGCTTAATTGAAGAAAAAAAGTTGCCCACTTTGATCAAAATGATGATCATCTCCTTATACTTAAAGAACATGACTCCATAAACCATTGAAATGCAAGCTAGGTGAGGTTTCTTACCAAGAACATTGATTTTTTTTTAAAGGTACTTGATAATGCTTCAAAACTGCTAATCGTTATTTAAAAATGATTTTAACAATCCAAATCATGGCCCAAGAGGTACACGAAATAGAAAATTGCAAGCCCAGTCGGATGGGACTAAGGCCCGTTTAAAAGCCCAAATTATGTTAATTAAGCCAGAAGACGGGGCCGCCTTTCCCTTTTCGTAGGTTGTAACTAGGGGTGACAAATCGTATTTTCAAATCGTACTCGTTTCGTATTAAGTCATGAACATTCGATTATATTATTTAATTTGAACCTGACCTGTTAAGTTAAATGTGTCAAACTTTCAAATCCTAACTCAACTTATTTAGATAACAGGTCGTGTCTTGTTATCCGTTTTGGCTCGTATAATAATTAATTAAAAATAAATTAACACAATACGACCCATTTAAACTTATTTTATGTAAATGAATTGAATTAATACGCATAACTTATTTGACCTGATTAACATAATTTCACATAAAAATTAAAATTTGTATTTATTAGTAGACACAACATCTTAAAAATATATATATCAATATTTTTCAAATTTTAACATAAAATAAAACCAAAATTACTAACTATACAATAACAAATATGAGCATAGATCTAAAATTACATTCTCAACAATAAAAATAATAAAAACGTAAGTATATTAAGAAATATCAATATTATAGCTTAATAATAATAAAATCTGAATTTTTAAATAAAATCTAAACGGGTCAAAATGAATTAATTTTGTGTTAAGCAGATTAACCCATTATTGATCAATTGTATTTTAACCATCAATTCATTTAAACCTAAATCCATTCAAATTAAATTCAAACTAACTAATTTCTTATGAAATTTGTATTAGAATCATCACAAATTGCTATCATATTTGTAATCGAGAAATTCTATTTGTAGTTTCTATTTGAGAATTGTATATGCAAACCTTTCATTAAATAGAAAAAATAACCATTTTAATAAAAATATTATTATAATTTAAAAAAAAATTAAAAATAAAATTAACTATACTTGCAAATCCCAAATCAGACTGTACGTAGCTCGTTTGTAACCCCTAACCACACACGATTGGTCGGTCACGTTTCAAATTCGGGGCTGACGCTGTCACACACACTGACACACACGCAGAGTCTTTAAGAGATTGAATTCGAACGGACGGCTCCGTTCCGATAAGGCCATTCTTCCACGCGATGGCCTCGTCGAACGTAACCTCCACCTGCTTCTCTGCAGCTCCTGCTTTCCTATACTCCAGTTACGGCCTCAGGCGTAGCCATGTTGGAACTACAACGCTCATGAGGACAAGCAGGATGAGGGGCTCCCTGAGGACGCTCATTTGCGCCAAACTTGGCGAGAAGAGCGCCTTGCAGTATAAGAAACTCGGGGACTCCGACCTCGTGATTAGCGAAATTACTCTTGGAACCGTAAAAACTCGCTCTCTGTCTCTCTAGTTTTTTTGGTCTAATTTATTAGAAGGATTTGTTCTTAATTCAAGATTAGGTAACTGTTTCCGTATTACAATTTTATGTAATATCTCAGATGACATTCGGAGAGCAAAACACAGAGAAAGAAGCTCATGGAATGTTAAGTTATGCATTTGAGCGTGGCATTAATGCTCTAGACACTGCCGAGGCTGTGAGTTCTTTCTCAAGACTCTTAACCCATGCCCACGCACTTTTTGTTTGGGGACACTCCAATTGCTTTTTTGTTTGCAGTACCCAATTCCAATGAGGAAGGAGACACAAGGAAAAACTGATCTCTTTATTGGTAGCTGGCTCAAGTCTCAACCTCGTGACAAGGTATTAGTAGTTTTTTATGGATGCTTAATCTCTTATTTGTGAGTAAATTGCTTTTTTTGGTTGTAATTTTCTTTGATCATATCCGTTATTCTTAACTTTTTATCTTGATTACTTAAGGCGGGCTTCGTGTTTTTTAATGTATAATATTGTTTTGTGGATCGATGTTGCAATAACCATGAGAGCAAGAATAAGAAGCTTTTGCGATTTTAAGTTACTAGCTATTATCTTTCGTGGATAGGTTATTTTGGCCACAAAAGTATGCGGTTATTCAGAACGGTCAAGTTATATACGAGACAATGCCAAGATTTTACGGGTCGACGCTGCAAATATTAAAGAAAGTGTAGAGAAAAGCCTTAAGCGCCTCGGCACCGATTACATTGATTTATTGCAAATTCATTGGTAAGTTAAGTTTGCCTTCAAAAGCAGAGGCGCGAATACTATTTTCTTGACATGATTTGTGATTTTCTGGTGATGTATGCGATCTCTATATTGTTTAATATGTCTGCAAATTATAAGATGATCCTGGGGAATTGAAGAACAGTTATTTATTTATTTTTATTTTATTTTTTATTTTTTTTATTTTTTATTTTTTGCGTTAATTCTCAGCAAGTTGGACGCCTTCTATCAATGTGAAATTTCCCGATTACTTCCCTGTATCAGATTAATTGGAGAAAATGACAGCTTCACAATACACTGCAGTGCCTTCAGTGTAGTGTGTATGTGGGAGCAGTCATATTAAGCCTGCTATTTGCTTTTAAGAAGGGAAATTTCACTAAAAATGGTTTTTAGTGTGGTTTCTGAAAAGTATGGCTTTCTTTTCAACCCAGGCCAGATCGCTATGTGGCATTGTTTGGTGAATTTTCGTATGATCCTGCCAAATGGAGGTCAAGCGTGCCATTTGTGGAGCAACTGAGGGCTTTCCAAGAACTTATCGAGGAAGGAAAGGTAACAAATATGAAGAACTCAATTTTTCTCTCAGGCTTCTCATAGCTGTTCATGTAGTATATCCTGATATACAGGCTAGGTAGCTCTGTGCAATCAACCAATTTCTCCAGATCTATCGTGTGGTCAATTTGATAATAGCATGTTATTATTGGAGTGTTCGGAGTTTACTTCTTCTTATGAATGTACTGATAAGCAAATAAGCGTTACAAGGAAGAGAACATAGCTATTGATTGGGTAGCTGGATGTGCACTCTTATAGAAGCAATGAAATGTAAACGATTGGAATATTGGATTGTTTGTTTTCAAATAACTTGAGTGTCACTGTTACTCTTGAATAAGTATTTTGCTGTCTGTGCTTTTGAGCCTATTTAGGTACGCTACATTGGTGTCTCCAATGAGACTTCATATGGAGTGATGGAGTTTGTTCATGCAGCGAGAGTTGAAGGGTTGCCAAAGATTGTCAGTATCCAAAACAACTACAGTTTGCTAGTTAGATGTCATTTTGAAGGTTGGTTCTTTTATCACACTATCTTCACATAGTTATTAGTTAAAAGCCAACATGGTAATTTGTTTTCAACATAACATTTTAAAGTTTTAAATGTTACAATTAGTTTATATATATATATATATATATATATATATCTAAATAGTTATTTCAAGATTAAATTGAATCTTTGACTTTCCTGCAGCCATATCCTTTTTCTTTTAGGGATAGATAAATCTTGCTTCCAGCATATAGTTGGTCTTGTTTCAGTCTCTTGGAATTTAAGATTGCATGCGAAGATTATGAATGGTTGTAACATTCAACATAGGTCCTTTATTCTGTTTTTTCCTTTTTCTTCCCCATAATTTGCTAACAGTAAGACCTTAGTGCATATTGGGACAATAATTATACCAAAAATGAGTTGGCCCACTCTAGGAAGTAAATAGGTTTTTTGTTAGTGTATACAATTGGTAAATTAAAGCTATGGTATCTCACCATGTTGGCTCCAATATTTCTTGGTGATAATGTTTTTTGTCAATATGGTTGCCATTACCAAGAATTTACTCAATGTGGCAGCTGATGATGTCTGAAGCACTCGAGGCTCACCTTGTATAGTTATCAAGGAGAAATGAGCTTATTTGACATAATGAATGAGAGGATTAATTTCTTATGTTAGGGATTCCTGATGAAGCATGGATAGGCCTGTCTGTGGCTTTTAGATAGAGTATTTTTTATTTTATTTTATTTTTTTTAAGGAAGAGGACAGTATCCAATTTTTTTTTTACTCCTCACTTATGGCGAAGGAATACTGTATACAAAGGGAGCATGGGGTTACAATTAAAATCCCAAAACCAAGCTCCTAAAGAAAATGAAAGGATAAAATTAATAATAGAAGATTACAAAGGATCCGTAAAGGAATAAAGAACTAGACTCAATGCCGAAAGCTAGGAGCACCTGCACGATCTAGAGCATGCAAACCAAGCAAATGTTTAGGCAATTGAACTGGAGAAGAGAAACTTACCGTGTTGCCCAGTGCTACAAATGAGGCAAGGTGATCTGCTAAAGCTTAGAGTTTGACATTATGATCACGCAGTTCTGTCTCATTCAAATATATTTCAAGCAAAGCTGTTTTGGTTTTGGTTTTGGTTTTTTTTTAGCCAAAACAAAGTTTTATCAACTGATAATTCATGCTAGTTTTACTTCATCTTACTTTAATCCAAATTGCGTTATCTATATTAAGGGACTAATATTAGTCTGGCATTAAAGTCTGCAGTTACATAATTAGAGGGACTAATATTAGCTCAAACTATTGAGTGAAAGGGACTATAACCTTTACCACGGACTAATATTAGCTCAAACTATTGAGTGAAAGGGACTATAACCTTTACCACACTCTTAAGAAATAGGTAACCAGTTAGAAACTTTAGGCAAGGTTAAGGAGGAAATAACTCATTGTATTGTGGAGATTTTATATGTTCATTTGTAAAATGTAATTCATTTCTCTCCAGACTTGGTTATGTGAGCCTCTTACTGTGGAGTTTGTCTGTCCACTTGATTCTTTGCAGTTGATCTTGTAGAAGTGTGCCACCCAAACAATTGCAATATTGGTTTACTGGCTTATTCTCCATTGTGTGGTGGATCACTGACCGGTAAATATATAGATAGCAATTCTGAACCTGCACGAAAAGGAAGGCTGAACCTCTTCCCCGGCTACATGGAAAGATATAACAAATCTGTTGCCAGGGTACGGTAATCATTCTATCGTGGCATTTGGTAGTGATAGATATCATGTAGAAATCAAATGTACTTTTTTAATCTGAAAAATAAGTCATGAATCTCCTAGAGTTGGCTCAAATGTAAAGGGCGTTGATCTTGATAGTATACTCCCCCAAATCTAAGGTTGAACCTTAGGTGCAAAAAATTATAGGGGCCACTTCCCGTCAATGAAAAGTTGATGATTTACCCGATCCATGTGATATGGACGCAATAGACGAGTTCTGGGGTTTAACCTAATAAGAAAATGATGCATTTACACGATCTCCAGAGTTCCTCATCAATTAAAAAAAAAAAAAAGCTCACGATGTTGTTCAATAGTGTGAAGTAAACAAATTAATTTGGTGATATCTCTTCAATATGTCATATAACATGCAGTTGCATTGCATCACATTAGGTTTCTAATCTCTAAAAATTGAAAATGATTTAAAACAAACAGCTCAATTAGAAGCTGTAGTTTTTGGAAGTTGTTGCCCTCCTTTTGCTTGTTATTTATAATTCTCAACTTTAGACCCATCGTAATACTTAAGTGTAACAGCCAGTTGAATGCTAGTGTTGATATCAGATCTCAATTACAGGAAGCAACGATAGAATATCTAGAGTTGGCCAAGAAGCATGGACTAACTCCAGTCCAGCTCGCTCTTGGTTTTGCACGAGATCGACCATTCATGACCAGCTCAATCATTGGTGCAACCTCTGTCGAACAGCTAAAGGAAGACATTGATGCTTTTCTAATAACTGAGCGGCCTTTGCCACCAGAAGTGATGGCAGATATTGAAAATATTTTTAAGAGATACAAAGATCCTGCCATCCTTTGAGAGTCAGTGTATCATTTTCTTATTTACTTGATCATAACCCTCCATGTTCTGTATTTTTTGACTAGTTTACACGATCATAAAACTCGGTTCTTTCATCTCTCTTTTAATAATTCATGAAATCTGTGTCAACTTTCTGATGAACACTTGAAAGTAAAACTCGATGAACACAAAACAGAAGCAGAGAAGATGAAGAGAAAAACTTTCATGTAATTGACTTAATGAATTAATACAAGTACGGAATGTATTTATAGAGATAAAATACAATAAAGAAAAATAACCAACTTTTTACATCTTTTCCTACTTTGACACGTGCTTCTTTAGACTTTAATTCCATTTGCTCAATTTGTGAGGCTATACTCCAACACCCTACCCCCCCCCCCCCCCCCCCCCCAAGATGAACATGTATATTAAGGATGTTCATCTTGCGAAGAGTGTGACGAAAAGGGAGGGAGCCTAAAGGTTTTGTGAATATATCTTTCAGCTGCAATCTTGAAGGAATGTGGAAAAGTTTAATAATTTTTTGTTGCAGCTTCTCTCGAACAAGATGACAGTCAATTTGTATGTGTTTTGTCCTCTCATGCTGAACTAGATTGGTAGCAATAGATAATGTTGATTTGCTGTCTGTATAGAGTAGTGTTGGCTGTTGGTGGCTGATGTTTAAGTCTTGCAAAGCATAGAGGAGCCACTAGATCTCACATGTTGTTGAAGCAAGGGCTCTGTATTCTGCTTCTACAGAAGACCTGCTAATGGTAACCTGCTTTTTACTTTTCCATGAGATCAATGAGTTGAATAGGAAAATAGCAAAACCTGTTACACTCCTAGTATCAACACACCATGCCCAGTCACTGTCTGAGAAGGCCTTTAGCTACAATTCTGATGAAGAAGAGAAGAATAGACCTTGTCTTGGTGTAGCTTTTAGATATCTGAGTACTCTAATAGTTGCTTGGTAATGACTAACAACTGGTTTGGCAAGGAATTGACTCAGAACTTGAACTGAATATACAAGGTCAGGTCTAGTGATTGTTAGGTACAATAATCTTCCAATCATCCTTCTTTAAGCTGAAGGATCTTCATAGAGATTAGAATCTGTTGCAGTAAGTTTAAGATTCGACTCCATTGGGAAGGCAGCAGGCTTAGCAACAAGAATTCAAGTGTCTTGAAGTATGTTTAAGGCATACTTTCTTTGACAGATTGATATGACATTTTTAGACCTCGCCACTTCCAAGCCAATGAAATATTTGAGTCCCCCAAATCTTTAATTGTGAACTTGTCATGTAAGAAGTTTTTGAGCAATTCAATCTATAGTAAACTGTCACTAGCAAGTAGAACATCATCTACATAGACTAGAAGTGCTATAAAAGAGGATTCAGATTTCTTAATGAATAAAGAAAAATCTGAATTTACTTGAGTGAAGCCATAGTCAAGTAGAGCAATGGACAGTTTTGCAAACCATTGTCTAGAGGCCTGTTTTAAACCATAAAGGCTCTTGAGAAGTTTGCAAACTTTGTTTTCTCCTTTGGCAGCCAATCTAGGGGCAATTCCATATAAACCTCTTCATGTAAGTCACCATGTAAAAAGACATTATTCACATCTAGTTGGTGAATATGCCAATTTTTAATTGCTACTATAGCAAGAATCAACCTTATAGATGTGATCTTAGCTACTGGAGAAAATGTGTCAAAGAAGTCTAAGCCTTCTTGTTGAGTGTAGCCTTTAGCTACTAATATAGCTTTGTGCCTTTCTTTAGTGCCATCTACCTTGTACGTAATTCGAAATACTCATTTGCAACCTATGGTCTGTTTGTTTTTAGGAAGAGTAACAAGTTCCCAAGTTTTGTTTAACTATAAGGTATTTATTTCATTTTGCATAGTAACTTGCCATTCAAGTATTTTGGCAGCTTGTTTGTAGGTTTTGGATTCTTGAGAGGCTGAAATGGATGCTAGAAAGGCTTTATGGGATGTGGATAGTCAATTGACGGAGAGAAAATCAGAAATAGGATAGAGATTACCTAAATTAACAGAACAACCAGTGGAAGTAGATGGTTGATTTGCACTCGAAACGGTAGAAACATTACCACAATAATAGTCCTACAAGAAAACTGGTGGTTTTTTAATTCTTGAAGATTTTCTTAGTTGCTGTGTGTTTGAGGCAGATTGGTAGGATTGATTATTATTGGAAAAATCATGAGCATTGGGAAAAGAAGATGAACCAGTATGTAAAATTGGTTCATTAGAAGGTAGATTCTGATCTATCTGAATGAGAGAAGGAGAATTTTGATCTTTTCTGATCTGATCATAAAGGAAATCAGAAGTAGAGTTGGTTGGAGGAAATAGAAAACAGTGTATCTCAGAATATGAAATAAGTGGAAGAGCTTTAAAAGGAAAACTGTTTTCACAAAAAACTACATTTCTCGAGATGAATATCTTGTTTGTATTGAGGTCCATCAGCTTATAGCCTTTTATATCAAAGGGGTAACCTAAGAAAAGGCATTTTGTGGCTCTTGGATCAAATTTATGTCTATGATTTGTAAGTGTTGAGACAAAGCAAAGACAGCCAAAAACAATCACTCCAAAAGGTTAAAGGTATATTTGCTTGGAACATTAAGGCTCTGGCAGTGTTTAACAAGTGTTGATGCTTCCTCTCCACAACTCCATTTTGTTGTGGAGTTTCCACACAACTTCTTTGATATATAATGCCATGATCATTATAGAATTGGATTAGAAGAAATTATAGTCCGTTGTCTAACCTTAATGTTTTGATAGGAACACTAAATTGTGTTTCTACCATTTTATAGAAACTTTTAAGTATAGAAGGGACTTCAGACTTTGCTTTGAGCATATAAACCCAAGTGCATCGTGTGAAGTCATCAACTATAGTGAGAAAGAATCTATAACCAAAATATGAAATAATACCAAAGGGACCCCATATGTCACAATGGATCAAATCAAACATTTTATTAGAAGTAGTTTGAGATACAGGGAAAGAAAGCTTTCTTTGCTTTGCTAAATGACATATATCACAAACATTTTTGGAACCAAGAGATATGGATGATTCTAATTGTCTAAGAGAAAGTAGTCTTTAGTTAGAAACATGACCTAATCTGTAATGCCAAAGATCTAATTGAGTTTGAGTAATGGCTGAAACAAAAGATGAAGAATTAAACCGGGGTTGATTGCAGGTAGCCTCTTTTGAGGTAGTTTGAGATAAGTGGTAAAGTTCATACTTCTCAAATGCAATCCCAATCATCTTCTTTGCCGATTGGTCATGTAAAAGACAGTAAGAATCAAAGAAAGATACAGAGAGATTAGATTCTTTTGTTAGTTTGGAAACAAATAGCAAATTGAATGAAAAGCTTGGAACACACAACACATTATGCAAAAATAATGTGTTCGAGAGGCAGACAGTACCAATATGAGTAGCTGGGACAGAGTTGCCATTATGCAGATTAATGGAAGTATTAATTTGCTTGGATATAGAAGAATATAAGAGGGGTGAACAGATCATGTGATCTGTTGCACTAGTATCCAAAATCCAAGAAAAATTATGTTGTGAAGTTGAAGAAACTGAATAACAAGAATGTGGTAGTTTACCAAAGAATTGAGAAGTAACAAGATTCACAGCTGGTGTAGGGGATGGATTTGAATTTGCAAGTGCTAGTAGTTTAGTAAATTCCTCAGAAGTTAAAGAAAACTTTTAATTCTCATTACTGTTTTGAATGTAGACCTCTCCCGTTGAAATGGCAGCATGAGCATTAGGATGATTTTGCTTTCCTTTAGGTCCAGTCCAACCAGGAGGATAACCATGAAGTTGGAAGCATTTTTCCACTATATGTCCATTATATCCACAATGAGTGCAGTACAAAGAAGACTTCTTCTGCTTGTCTTTGGAGAACTTTGACTGAACAAATGGTTGAGTATTATGTTTGACTAACAAGGCATGGGTTTCATGGCATACAAAATTGGTTAGTTGTCTTTGGCTTTCCTCTTGAAGCAGTAAAGAAAAGACTTTAGTCATGCTTGGCAATGGGAAAACAAGAAGTAATTGACTCCTGACTGAAGCATAGGAATCATTTAACCCAACCAAGAACTTTAACACAAAGTCAGATTGTTGTCGAAGTAGTAAGAAATCAAAAAGATTGCATGTGCATGATGCCATCTTTCCATAGGTGCAAGTTGGGAATGGCCTGTAGCTAACATACTCATCCCATAAGGTTTTGAAAGCACTGAAGTATTCAGTGATTGATGAAGAACCCTGAGTTACAGAACTTAGAGATTTTTCAAGATGAAAAACCCTTGGGCCATCGCTTCTCAGGGTTCTTTAGTTTTATTTTTTCCAGTTTGTATATTTTGGTTGGCATTTATTTGAGCATGTGTACTCAAAATTTATATTTTCCAAATGTATGTGTTTCAGGTTGCTTTAGAGTTTGTATTTCTTTTAGTTTTGTTTTTTGGGGCTATAAATTTTGGTTGGTGTTTTTCCCAACAGGTGGGTTTAAAATTTATATTTTTTGGGTGGTGGGTATTTTTTTTTTTTTTTGTATATATTGATTATTGTTGGATTTGTATATTTTGTTATTACTAGCTTAATATATGTTCTTCTGTTTTTGTACTACAAGAATAGTTGGTGTATTATATATTTGGTTCCGTTTGTATGTTATTGGGTTTTATACTTTTTGGGACTCATTTTTTTAGGCATTTAGTTTTTTCTTTTTCCCGTTATATTATCGTAGCAAAATCGGTAAGTGTAAAAAATTTCTTGTGTCCTCATAGAGGTTGGGATGAATGAGAAAGGTTTGTATAAAATACTAGAATCAAGTTTTATCTAAAGGCTCGTAGCCTGATTGGCATAACTCACAGCCTCCAAAAGGGAGGTTTGGAGTTTGAAACCTCTCGCCCCCACTAAAAAAAAAAAAAAAAAGTGCTTTAAATTTTTTTGTATCATTCCAAAATGTTTACAAAAAACATATCTAAACAATCTTTTTATACTTATCGTAAACAAGTATAAAAAAATCCGGACCACCTTAGAATGTTTTTCTTTATTTTTCTTATCTTTGTCATTCATCTCCTCCTCTTTGGGAACATAAGAATCGTTTTAGACTTTTTATATTTCGTTGTAGTAATATAATTATGACTTTTTGCAAGGAATGGCTTAGATATTTTAAATCATAAAACTTTTTTTTTAAATTGTAAGAACAGAAATACTTTGGGTCTCGAATTTGTATCTCGAGGTTTTTTTTTTTTTTACTTAGCGATTAAAGAAGTATTTTTTATGATGTTGTGAATTTTTTTATTTTTTTAAAAAATGTTTATGATGATTAAAAAAATACATGAAAAAAAATAAAAGAAGAATAAAAAAGTAAAATACACTATTCGGAATACTTGTTCGGGCCACTTTTTTGGTGGTTGTAGCATAGCTCTAGAAAGTGCCTGGGAATATATTAGAAAAGAAGTTTGGTAGTTGCTAGTATATCTCTGAAATTTCAACTAATCATTGTAATTACTAGCTTGATAGGAAAGTTTTGTCATATATAAATCCACAGCAAAGATATGACGGTTGAAAATGGGGGTTCAAACTAAGTATACAATATGTACAATGATCTAGAAGAAATCATGTCTGCAAATAGAGATGAAACTCAATATAGGAAAACTACCCCAAAAATAAAACCGACTAAATTGAAATAACAAAAGTTGGTTGTGGGAAAAAGAACCATTCACGAATATACAAAGCACATAACATACTTACAAACAATAAGCGCCAGATGTGAAATATTTTCCCACCATCTAATGTCATGTTTTAAGCAAATTTTCCATTTGAATTATACTATCTATATTTTTTCGTAAATTCTTTGTTATGAAAGACAAAAGTTTTTTTTGAATTTACAAATTTGTTGCACTATTTAGAAGAAAACAAAATTTATATTGTAATGATAAAACTAAAACACTTGGGACATTCTTCCTTTCCAAAAAAAAGAGAATATAATTTAAAATATTTTTTGTGAAATAATAATGCAAAATTATCACATGACGTGTTTTAATTTTTTTTTTTACATCTGCCAAGCATCCTTATTGGAAAAACAATTGATTAAAAAAATCCCCTAATTATTTTATTCAAATCTTTTTTATTTATCTCTTTTTTTTTCTTTTTTTTTTTTTTTTGCAAGGGAGGAATTTTCTCAATGTTTTGAAATTGTTGTTATAATAAGTTTTCTTGTTGCTGACAAATGTAATAAATATGTCAAATTGTAAATTTTTTTTCCTAAATGACAAGGAATTTCGTAATGCGCATGTCAATTGATAATTGAAACAGTTGTAGACTTTTATTCAAACCCAACACGTCCAGCGTTCTTAATGTAAGTATTTTAGAAAGATTTTAGTTTTTTTGCATTACTTAATTTATTATAGAGAAAGTTAAAAACTTTAAAGTTAATTCTGCACATAAATTGTTTTTGACAAATCTGACAGTAAGCATACCTATAGTTAATTTCTTATATGTAACGTCTATTGGTGTTCAAGAAATAACCAACGATCGCGATGTTGATGAATTGATGAAGAGTTTGTAACCCATGAAGGTAAAATCCTTTCCTTAGTACCAGATTTAAATTTCTATGCAATCACTTTGTCAGAAAAATTGTTTCTAATATGATGTAGAAAGTAAAATTATGGATCAAGGCGAAGATATATAAATGTGGTTAACTTGTACCAAATATTTTTTTTACATGCCATACATTAATTGTAACAAGGGAATCAACTTGGTATGAACATAATGAAAGATTTCTTTGTTACCATTGCAAACACCAAAGCTTCCTTTGTTACCAGCTGATGTTTTTCTTAAACTTGAATTAAACGTGTGCTAAACAAGTTTGCCAAAACTAGCAATATGATGAATGTGTATCAGTCTATGTTGAATTTTGAACTAATGTTTTTCTTTCTTGATATGTGCAAACATGCAATTACTATAGTGCGCTTTAACTATTGTTATTCAAAAATATTTGCTAGAATTTAGATTTTTTTCCTTTGCATTAAATTTTTTATTAGGATCAATTTTATATGAAAAATATTATTTTTTTTGTTAAAATAATCAATTCACCAAACTAGGCAAACGTGCTTTCACGTTGCTCCTATCCTAGTATATATAAAGCATACCTATGGTCTTATCCTATGCATTCTGGTCCTTTCCAAATATATATAAACACAACTGTATTACAATTTTCACATAATTATTTTACAATTATTTAATAAAATATTATTAGTTTTAAGTTTATTTGAACTTTAAAAATAATAATAATTTGCTGAGGAATTGTGTTGAAGTTGTAATAGTTGTGTTTGTATTATTTATCAATTCTCCCAATTTCACTAATAAGGAGTGAGACTTTGGTATTTGAAACCTTAGATATACATATGAGTCTCATCGTAGATGTTATACTTCCCATTGGGGTTTTCGTTATTTTATTCTGTATTTTTTTTACATGTATTTTTTAGTATTTTTAAATATTTTCTTTTAAAAATTTATAATATTATTAAAAATTATTTCTTTCAATTATTAAGTAAAAAAAAAACCAAGAAGAGTAGCATTTTCCATGAAAAAAACTTAAACGGGTAAGTTGGTGACGTGGAAGCAGTTAAAGATGCGCGCCAATATCTCGTCCCAAGTACTGTTTTTCGAGCTCCAAACCTCTCTCGACATTATGACCAATTACTTCCCTCTCATTTCGCCTCTCTCTCTCTCTCTCTCTCTCTCGCTCTCTCTCTGCATTGGGTTTGGGTTCATGTTCTTTTTGCATGTCCAATTCGCTCAAACATTGTGAAATCGTAAAGCAAATTTCTGATATATCATACATGACTCAGGTTCTATAAAGTCTGTTATCTGGCTCATTGATGTTTTGCGGATCAAGAATACATTTGAGATTTGAGATTTGAGTTTCTCGTGGTGATTTCATTTTTGCCTTTCATTGCTCTTCATTTTGCAAATCGTGATTTTGAGTGTAGTGAGTGATTTTGATGAGAGACCAACATAAAAGAAGAAAGCATATGCATCTATGAAGACTGGGGCTCGCAAGTCGCCGCCGCATTACCGCCTAATGCAGTTTTCTGTTGAGCTTCATCCTCCGTGCTTTCCTTATTGTCTTTTCAGATGGAATGGCAGATCTTGCTAGTCATGGGAAACATGAGCGAGACATTGAGCAAGTCAGTTTCCCTTCACTCGACCTTAATTTTCTTTTTTTCTTTGATTTTTCTGTTTAGTTTAGATGAAATCAAGGGAGTAGTTATCTTCTTCAATCTAATGTTTCATGGTATTGTTAAATAACAATGCATTCATATAACTTGTCATTGTAGTTTATTAGGCCTTTTATGTCGTACATGTTATTAGCATTAAAATTTACTCATAAGGAGGATTTTTCCAGTGTACTTATATAGATATGTTCTCAGAGCGTTTTTAAATGAACACCAATGTATACCCAGGATCAAATTTATAGATCCTGCATACTTTTTACAACATATCCCAAAACAAAAGGATATTGAAAATGAAAATGAAAATGTAATTTCTGAAAATTGAATGGTTAAATAGTGATATTAATTATGGTAATGAATATAGTTATTATTATGTCCTTTCATTTGGTAGTATTATATGTATAAAAAGTATTAAACATAAGTATTATATGTATTAAATATAATTATTATACCTACAAAATGTATAAAACGTATTAAAAAACAATAGGTTATATAAAACGTATTAAGATGTATAAAACATATTAAAATGTATTATACGTGTTGATGTCGTATTTATACGTTAGTCTGGGTTCTGAATGTGTCGTCTGTGTGAGTTTCAATCAATGTATATATGTGTTTTTGCCCCCGAGGGAGAGATATTTATACCTGGTAGGGGCAATCCCTTGTTAGGCTGATCGTGGTGGTGCCACTCCATACCC
Source organism: Juglans mandshurica (assembly GCA_022457165.1). Classification (NCBI taxonomy): domain Eukaryota; kingdom Viridiplantae; phylum Streptophyta; class Magnoliopsida; order Fagales; family Juglandaceae; genus Juglans; species Juglans mandshurica. Next base: position 12,895,945 of record CM039619.1, read on the forward strand.
AGGTCGCATCCTTTGCCAACTCCCTGCCATGTGACAGGCCATCCATGTCTGATCGTGGCGACTGCTGACAACCCTAGGTCCTTGCCATGGCGTGCCCGCCTCTATCCTTCATTAAATGCGGCGTGGCCTCGGTCAGGCACTCTCACCTTCCAGTTCTTGTCCAACCGTTGGCGATCAGGGACCTGAGTTATCCCTGACCCTGTTGCGTGCAATTTGCCAGCCAGTAGACGTGTCAGGACTCCTGGCTTAGTCCCCATACCCCGCGTCTATTGCCTTGTTGCTTCCTTGTGGGCTGACCTTGCCGGCCTTCATGGCTCGGCCTAGACCATCATGTTCTCTTACCGAGCTGTCCTTAGGCCCACCCATACCGCGTGGGTTGGGCTCGTTCGGTCAAGCCCATCACTAGGAACAACTCCCATCACAATACGTATAAAATGTATTAAATATAATATGAAAAAGTATTAAACATAAGTATAAGTTATACTTATGTGTTATACGTATAAAATGTGTTAAACAAAAGTATTAAGGAAAATGATTGGATGACACCCAAATTTTTCCACCAAATATGCCCCCTCGTATATTTTATTTTATTTTTAATTATTTTTTCTTAATGATTAAGGAAGTGACTACTACTAAATTTATATTTTTTCTAAATGTTTAAATATGTTTGAAAGAAAAAGGAAAAAAATGTGCAATTGCACTAGGGGCATATTTGGTGGGCACGTTTGAGAGTCATCTTAGCATTGTCCAAGTATTAAATATAAGTATTAAATTTATTAAACATAACTATTATACGCATTATACGTATAAAATGTATTGAATATATGTATTGTACGTATTAAACATAAGTATTATACATATAAACGTGTTAAACACAAGTAATATGTATAAAACGTATTGAACATATTAAGGTTAATTGTTTGAACTACGATGAACTTTTGTAAATTACTCTTGCAAAATCTTGATAGATCACTTCATAATGTGAAGACTATTACTAATGCAAATTAAGGCCCCGTTTGGAACATGGATCAACTCAGTTCAGTCTAATTTTAAGTTGAGTCTAATATCCAAACACCCAACTCTCAAATCACTAAACTCATCTCAACTCAAAACCTCTTTACACGTGGGACACACAACCTTTTTCCACTTAGCACTTCTTTACATGCGGGACTCACAACATTTTTCAACTTTTCATAAATACACTAAACTCATTTTAACATCCAAATACATCTAGATTCATCTTAGGTATGCCTCACAAAACTCGCTCCACTATCTCAACTCATTACTATTCATAAAGAACTCAACTCAGCTCACTACTAAGTCTTCATTCATTTTGTGCATAGGTTGTGCCACCGCTTCATCAATATGCATTTTTTTTTATTGTAGAAGTCATTAGTGTGTATATCATTTCTCTAAAGTGATATTTCCTAAAGTGAATTGTTCGTGTCAAAGGAATAAGAACCTAGATTTTATGTGTTGCATATATGTATAGACCAAAAATATGTATAAAATTGTTACTTTCCTAATTGTAATATGACATTGGCTGTGATAAAGCTTAGAATTATGATTAATGGGAGATTTACCATGCAAGTAGAAAAACCTACTTGGATTTTTAATTATGCCAAAAACGTTAACAGTTCATACATACAAGCTACAGAGATAATATGGGAAAGCTACTATATGGAAATTAACATTTGTCATTTGTGAATTTTCTGTATGGGATTATCAAAAGCTAACAATAGAATGCTACTAATTAACTGGTGGAATTCTTGATAGTATGCCTTATTATGTGGTCACTGTAATTATCACTTGTACTACTTTTGAACTTTTTTTATGTTTCACGAACACAGAGCTGTTAACACTCGTGATTTCAGGTAGTTACAAGTTAATAAAGCTTGGCATGTCTGAGTGTTCTTAACATTTATTTATTTAAATTTTTTCACCTCTTTTGAAGGCGCTCATTGCTTTGAAAAAAGGTACTCAGTTAATAAAGTATAGTCGGAAAGGGAAGCCTAAGTTCTGCCCATTCAGAATATCTACGGTGAGTTAATTTCTATGAGAGCAAATATTGTTTTCATGTTTTTAAAATTCTTCATTCTAGACATGATGCACCATGTATATATAGGCTACTTTCAGTTGGGGAAAAAAGTAGAAATGATCAGATTGTTGTCAGAGATGACCCTTTTAAAGAGGGGCTGAGACTGTATGTTATGCATTGGCAAGAAGGATGTTGACTCAATTATGACTCTAGTGGAATTTGTGCTTGCTGTAACTCTTTGTAATGTGTCACGTTTGTTAGCTGCTATGTGTATGCAGAACAAAGTAGACTCACATAATTTGGATTGTCATAATGAGAGATGTGTTGTGATCTCTATATACCAGCTTCATCTTCTCCAGTATGGATAGTCACGACATAACTCTCAAGTATAGTGTATGAATGACTTTACATTTTGTTGTATCAACAGGATGAAACAACACTGATCTGGTACTCGCATGGAGAAGAAAGGAATTTGAAATTATCTTCAGTCTCGAGGATTATCCCTGGACAGAGAACTGTGAGTTAAAGACTTCTATTTGACATTTAATTGATGATATAGTCATATCAGTGAACCGATCTCTTTTGAAATAGGTCATGAATTTTGTTTCCCAAAGCTGGCATGAACTAACTTCTATTTGCAACTTTTTACAGGTTGTTTTTAGACGATTTTTGCGCCCTGAAAAGGATTACTTGTCATTTTCCCTTCTATATAATAACGGGGAACGATCACTTGATCTGGTTAGTAAAAATCAATTAATCATTTTGGTTTGTTTTATGTCAGCTTGATGAAAAGTTCATCTCCAGATCCTTACTTTTCATATTTATAGATTTGCAAAGACAAAGTTGAGGCAGAGGTATGGTTTGCAGGCCTTAAGGCATTAATTTCTACCAGACAACAGCATAGTAGAAGGACTAGGAGTCATCTTTCGGATGTGAGTTCCCATTAACACAAATCCACCTATGGGGAGTTTTTTTTTTTTTTTATGTACTTTGTAGGATGTGAGTTACCATTTAGCACATATCCACCAATGAGGGAGTTATCTTTTAACTACAATATATACATTGTAAGATTTCCTTTACCTTGTGGTTGAAAGTTGAAAATTGTGTTCCAACACTTTTAATAATCTTAGACATTAAATAATTATTATTCTGGTTGAAACTAATTTGTTGCCTTGCTGGGAAGTCAGATTCATATTTAAGCTTATGTCCATTTTAAGTGATATGATGATATCCAAGAATCAGTTGTTAATAAGCAATATGGTTGGTAATTTTCCAGAATTCTATTATTTGTTTTTCTAGTTCAATGTTTTGGTTGGCAAAAAACTGCATTGTGTGTTACATTTCAATGATATGTTAAACCAACTCCTAGATTCTATATCCCCATAAGAGAAAAATCTTAGTAACCGTCGTCAAGATTTTATGGAATTGCATCCATCAAATAAACTAAAGTAATATTTTTCTATCATGAAAATACATATAAATCAATTAAAAAAATATAAAATACTATTTTTTCAATAGCTACTAATATTCATGCTTTTCAACCATTATACTGATCAGTGGGGGTTTAGATTTTTATTTACAAGGGCTTTCTCTTTTGTTTTATCATAACACATTGCTCCTTTGAAACTTAGTTTGAAATTGGCTTTAATCTTGTACTCCAGACCAACTTCATTGATATTAGATGTTGATTGACATATTAAGTTTTTATGACATCTTTTGCACTATACATGCATTTTATAGAACCATCTTGATACAAATGTGAAGAATGTAAAAACACATCGTTGGCTGAACTACTTTTGAACATTTGTTTGTGGTGAAGTTTTTCCAGAACATCTAATTTAGTTTTTTTTTTCTATTTAGCTAGATAAAAGTGGTGATTTTATTCAGAACGGCCGTTCTTTTGGTGCAACAGTAGATTTCACTTCAAGTATTGCTCAAGGTTGGGCATCTCATGTTTCGAATTCTTGTGAATCTCCATTGAGCTTAGAAAGCTCAGATGTGGATTCAGTGCGTGCCAATATGCAAATAAGAACAAGTTCTGGAGATGGTTTTCGTTTTAGTGTTTCCAGCAATCCTAGTAGTTCTAGTGGAGGATCTGGACCAGATGACATAGAATCATTGGGAGATATTTACGTATGGGGGGAAGTATTGAGCGATGGGATTTCACATGATGGTTCTATGAGTCAAATTTTCACAAAAACTGATGTGCTTACTCCTAAGCCCTTGGAGTCTAATGTTGTTCTTGATGTTCACCAAATTGCTTGTGGTGTGCGACATGTTGCTCTTGTAACAAGGCAAGGTGAGGTTTTTACCTGGGGAGAGGAATCTGGAGGTAGGCTTGGTCATGGGATTGATAAAGATTATAGCCGCCCCCATCTTGTTGAGTTCCTAGCAGTTACTAATGTAGATTTTGTTTCATGTGGAGAGTATCATACTTGTGCTGTATCTACATCTGGTGATTTGTTTACTTGGGGTGATGGTACCCATAATGCTGGACTTCTTGGTCATGGAACAGATGTTAGCCATTGGATACCTAAAAAGGTTACTGGTCCATTAGAAGGACTTCAGGTTTTATCTGTTGCATGTGGCACATGGCATTCAGCATTGGCAACTTCTAATGGAAAATTGTTCACATTTGGTGATGGAACATATGGTGTTTTGGGACATGGAGACCGCGAGAGTGTTTCATATCCCAAGGAGGTACAATCATTGAGTGGACTGAAGACTATTAAGATTGCTTGTGGAGTATGGCATACTGCAGCCATTGTAGAGGTTATCGGCCAGACTGGTGCAAATCTTTCGTCTAAAAAGTTGTTCACCTGGGGTGACGGTGACAAACACCGTTTGGGCCATGGAAGCAAGGACGCTTATCTTCTTCCCACCTGTGTCTCTTCACTTATTGACTATAACTTCCACCAACTTGCTTGTGGACATACACTGACTGTTGGCCTTACTACATCTGGTCATGTGTTTACCATGGGTGACACTGCATATGGTCAGCTCGGCAATCCAACCTCTGATGGAAAGGTACCTTGCTTGGTACAAGATAAATTGGTTGGTGAATTTGTTGAAGAAATATCTTGTGGGGCAAATCATGTTGTTGTCCTTACATCTAGAAGTGAAGTATATACTTGGGGGAGAGGTGCCAATGGAAGATTGGGACATGGGAACACAGAGGACCGGAAATATCCAACACTAGTTGAAGCCTTAAAAGATAGGCATGTAAAGAATATATATTGTGGCTCAAACTTTACTTCAAGTATATGCATCCATAAATGGGTCTCTGGAGCAGACCAATCCGTTTGCTCTGGTTGTCGCCAAGCATTTGGTTTTACCAGAAAGAGGCACAATTGTTATAATTGTGGACTGGTGCATTGTCATGCTTGTAGTTCAAGAAAGGCATTGAAAGCAGCATTGGCTCCAACTCCTAGCAAACCTCATCGTGTATGTGATGCTTGCTATGCAAAACTTAAAACTGCTGAGGTTGGTTACACTTCTCACACAAATAGAAAAACTACAGTCCCTCGCCGTTCAGCAGATTCCAGGGAAAGATTAGATTGGGTAGAGGCAAGGTCGTCGAGGGTTTTGCTGTCTCCCACTACAGAACCAATCAAATACCATGAGATCAAGTCCAGAAATCCTGGGACTAGATCTGATTCTCCTTCTATTGTGCGGGCTTCTCAAGTTCCATCACTGTTACAACTGAAAGATATTGCATTTCCAAGTTCGTTCAGTGCTCTTCAGAATGCTTTGAAGCCTGTTAGGCCATCACTGCCTCATCTCCACATGAACTCAAGACCTGCTTCACCATACTCGAGGAAACCAAGCCCTCCACGCTCTGGCACTCCCCCATTCTCTAGGAGTCTTATTGATGGTCTCAGGAAGACAAATGAACTACTGAATCAAGAAGTCTCGAAGTTGCAAAACGATGTAAGATTTATGTACCTTTTATAAATATAATATTCTTCTCTTCATCCTATTACTTTATTGGTTTGGGATTTAAACTATGAGGCTGTCCCTCAGGTATAATTTCATTCATTTTCTCCTCTCCTTCACTTCAGGTTAGATATTTGAAGCAAAAGTGCGATGCACAAGATGTGGAGCTCAAGAATTTACATAGAAATGCTAGACAAGCTGCTTCATTAGCTAAAGAGGAATCTTCCAAGTATAGAGTAGCAAGGGAACTTGTCAAGTCTGTTGCAGAACAGGTATTTTAATTGTTGAATACAAATTCCTCATTCAAACTGATGGGTCTTTCAAATACGAAGGATGCTTCAGGTTGTAGCCCAGATGTAATGCGAACCAAAGTTATTAGGAATTGATTTCCTATATGATGAGAAATTGCATACTATTGGAAAATTTAGTGAAACAAATAATCATGCTTTTGGGACCTGTCTGCTTTTTTCTATTTCATATTTAAGAACAGCTGATTGATGTAGGCAGCCAGCAGTGGCTGCTCGACTGAAAAATGAAATTACCTTAACGTGCAACAAATATGATCATGTTCCAGCAAAAATTCCTGACAGAATCACTGAAAGGGTTCAAATATTCTGACACCTGTGGATAGAAAATCTTTTTGTTTAATGACGAATATAATTAATAAAATTAAAGGTTCAATGTCTTTCTTTGCCACTCGTCTTTTTTGCCCACTAGCTATCAGTGAGTAAGAATTAATTGAAGGCACCAAAAGGGGGCGCAAGACTAGTTGACAGGATGTATACCAAAGGCAACAGAGAAACTACAGAGACAAATCGTGCAAATAAATCATTCCCAATAACCTAGCCCATATGTAGTATTTGATAGAGCTTGAGCTTGGGCCATACACTTGGAGGATGGTTCCTTTGTATCTTATGTGGTATATTTAGTTGAAAATGAACAAGTGGTGTTTTACTGATAAAGAGTGTACTTTGATGGAAATTCAGAATTTTTTTGTGCACTCTTTATTGCATTGGTTCTCTGCTTCAGCTCATGACTTTTTGTTGTCATTTTCATCTTCTTAGAATGTATTTAGGTGTTTTCTTTTATATATGTTCTATGTACATGAGTTTCGTCTATTTCATTCGTTTTAATAAAATTGTATTTGTTACTTATAAAAAATATTTTTTTTTCTTTATAAATAATAGGATTAGATTAGATCATTCCATTCATATTGCAAAATCTGAGTAGCATGCAATTGAATCATTGTTGGGAAAATAAAACTATGAATGAAATGATAATTGTATTTCCCCCTTTATTATATTGGTTTAATCATTAGTTACTCATGCTAATTAGATTGTTCGTGCTGAACTTTTTTATTTCAGTTGAAGGAAGTGATAGAGAAGGTGCCTCCAGAGGTTTCTGACAGTGAAACCTTTAAAGCCATGCATTCTCAAGCTGAAGCTTTTCTAAACACAACTGAAACATCTGATATATCTTCGTCTCTGCCTGACGACTTAGAGTCTGACCAACAATACACATCTCATATAACATCCTCCCTCAATGGGTCTTCTAAGGTGCGAGATAAAATGACTCAAGGCCATGCAGATATTGCAAGAGTTATGGAGGATGGGAGAAATATTCTTCAGGGGAGTCATAGACCATCTGTTACTAACTCAAGAGGTGCACTATCTCAGCCACGCTCTGAAACTGGCTCAAGATTGCCTGGATCTTCAACAATGAGTAATGAAGAAAAAGAAGTTATTGAACAATTTGAACCCGGTGTTTATGTTACAGTCATTCTACTTCGAGATGGTACTAAAATTTTTAAGCGAGTGAGATTCAGGTACTCAAGTAAATACTTGACCCAACAAAAAATATCAAATAATTCACTTTTTGTACAGTGTGATCTCCCACATGCCTAGCTCATTTTCACATATATCTATGCATTTTGGTTCTCAAGTGTTTCATTACTTGCATTTAAGCCCATCACAGTATGTATGTAGGTGTGCCTCCACCATGTAAGCTAGAAATTACCCAAAACTACAAATTATCTTCAACATTGTTTTTATTGCATATGGACGTGTTTGGCATGTATTATGCTTTTGTCTAAATTTGTATAAAGTGATGGTGTTTGTTATATGTCCAAAGCAGATATAGCTCCTTTGAGTTACCTATTGCTCATATTTGTATGTCTGTGTGTTTCCATCCTCTGAAGAAATTGTTGATGATAATATAATGTATATAATGAATTCAATCTTCATGGCCTCATGCATCTGCATCCAAACCTTTTTCAGTAAACGAAGGTTTGACGAGCAACAGGCAGAAGAATGGTGGAGTAAAAACAAAGATAGAGTAGTTAGGAGATACAGTCCAACAGCAAGCCCTAATTTAACGGGATCATCTAGCACTCCAGCACCTGCTAATGATAAAGGATCATCTAGCACTCCAGCACCTGCTGATCAGGAAAATAACGAGGCATCAGAATCTTCCCAAACTAATTAGATTTATAACTAAATCTTCTGTGATATACATGGTGAACTGCCTTAGAATAGCAGCATTAAGTATCCATTAGGTGTAAACATATTTGTGTTCTGAACAACTTAGGGAGGACTTAATTTGAGAAGAATGGTACAGCTTATTTGTAATTCTTTCATTCGTTTTGTTCTTAATTTTTCTTCCAATATACCATTTTTGGCACCTGGACCTTCACGGTTGTACAGAAAATGAACGTTCCAGGTTTTTCACAAAGCCATTGCAAAGCCTTGTTTGTGATGTTTCATTCTCTAGTGTTGGAAAGTGTACTATGCTGATAATTTTGCCAGATGATAATGTTACAAAATCAGTAGTAATTCTCATTGCCAAAATAGTTGTACATTATCTTAGTGTTCAATGCAGCTAAGCCATCTTTCACATTTAAAATCTAATCTTTCAGGCTTTCCATGGCTGCTACTTATTAAAATATTATCATTTAATTATCACGAACATCTTGAATTTTGACTGCTAAAGATGGTGTGATGGTTTTCTCAGAGGGTTTACACATCAAGCTATTTTGCTTTGCATGCCATTTTCATGTTTATCGGTATCAATTGCTTGTATCCGTAGATAATATTATCTATGCCAATGCTGAAGTACTACTAGTCCCATATTTTTGTCACCAACGTAGGGATGGCGAAAAAATAAATGAGAAAAAGAATTCATGCAAGTATTGACATCATTGAAAAAGGAAAAAAGGGGAAAAAACTGAAGGAGGAAATTAATAAGGCTAGGTTTGGATACAAAAAGTATTTCATCTCATTTCATCACATCATTACAGTTTTTTTAAATTTTCACATAAAATATAATAAACAATTCAATTTTTTTCAAATTTCAAAACAATAATAGTATTAAAAAATAATATTATAACAATATTTTATTCAACTTTCGTCCCAACTCAACTCATCTCAATTCACTATCCAAACTTCCCCTAAATGAATTGAAGAGAAATTGTCATACGTGGTCCCACTCAATAACATACACCAACCAAGATCTGACGTGTCACTTCGTTATTCAATGTCGAAAATAATAAAGACTTGTTTTGGATTGCATTAGGAGTCTTAAAAAATTTTAATGAAAAAATAAGGTTGTTTGAGTGGTACATATTGAAATACTTTTTAATATCAAATAAACTAAAAAGTACTGACGGTTAGGAACATAATTCAAATTTTAAAAAAACTATCAATGGATGAAAATATCTATATAACACATATTATAAATAACTTTTTAATAAAAAAAATACTTTGTGGCTAAAATATTTCTCTAGCTTATAAGCTGTAAAATAAGTTATATTCTCAACCACAATGCCAAATATGTACTTAGAGCACTAGTAGTGGACTCAACAAAATTATATTTTGATTAAGATTTAACTAAGTTGCATAAAAACTCACTATAGTGGATTCAAATTTCCAAGTTGCTGACCAAATCTTGCCTTGTTGCACCAATTGTAAAATGCCACGGGCACCATCTGTGATTGCGAATGCCACTAAATCCATCTCAGCCCCTGACTCAGCAATTTGATTAAACATATCAATAACCAAACCAGGTTTAATTTCCATGATGTACAACCTGACTAGTACAGTCCAAGAAACAGTTTGGAAAAGAAGAAAATTGAAATACAAAAGCATATAGCCGTTGGAAAAAATAAGGCTAAAAAAATATATCCGTTTTAGAGATATGATCGTAGGGAAAATATGACTATTGAAAAATGTATCAGTTGAAAAAATATGATCGTTAAAAAAAAAAACCATTAGAAAATTTTATTCGCTAAAGTAATATGAACGTTAGAAAATTAATGAGTAGTTTTTTAATAATGAATAATTATTCAAATTACAATTAGAATTAAAATAAATGAAAATGTGAAAATCAATATTTTAATAGAATAATGATAGATTTGGAGAGTCTATTATTTGGTGTTGTTAAAAAATGATTAGCTAAATTTATAAAAGTAAATTTTCTAGTCAAATTTTGGCCAAACATTATTGAATAATGCTATTGGAACTAGAATAGTATAGCACTCTCAATGGCTTGTGTATTATACAAAAAATGTAAATTATTTGAAGAATTACTCTAAAAATGAGTTACATCGATTATGTAAAATGAATTGTAAATACAATTAGCTACAGTAACATGTAGCGGATATTGTTCATCCTGTAAAAATTTTTTTATTATTAATATTTCATTTATCCCTCATTTTCTTTTACTTTGATTCTTATCATGTAAGCAAATTTTTTTTTATTGTTCATCATTTAAAATACATATATTTCATTTTCATCTAAAAAAAATATTTTGAAAATATTTTTAAACTAATTTTTTCATATTTTGATTTTATTTTTAATTTTATTTGACTTATATATTTTTGTTTTATGTATATATGACTAAATTATTTTATATTGTATATAAAAATAAATTGTAAATATAAAAAAATATATATGGATATTATAAATTTATTGGTAAAAATGAAATATTTAAAAAAATAAAAAATATATTTAAATAATATAGAGAAAAAATAAATAAGTTGATGGATAATATATTACAAAAATTAAAATATAAATTAAAAAAAATGAGTTTTAATGATATATTTTAAAAGATAGGATTAACCATCCATAAGGCTACGTTTGGGTAGCGAAGATATCTCAACACTTTTCAAATATTCTCGTACGGATGAAAATACTCTACATGCCAAACACAGTGAATCATCTTCATATCAAAGTCTCTCCAAATAAAATCACTATAATATTTATCACTATTATATATAAATAAATCATCATTAAAAAAAATCAATCATTTATAGGACCTACACATTTTTCAATTATCAATCCAAAAGTCAACAACTCAATATACTTCATACATCTAAACAACTCAAAATACTCTCAATGGGACCCACAAACCTACTTCAATCTCTACTCATAACTATTCACAAACATTCTATAATATTTATCACTATTATATATAAATAAAAAATAAAATCATTATAATATTTATCACTATTATATATAAATATAATCATCATTAAAAAAAATCAATCAGTAACCACACATTTTTCAATTATCTATCTAAAAGTCAACAACTCAACATATTATATACATCCAAATAATTCAAAATATTCTTAATAGGATCTACAAACTCATTTTAATCTATACTCATAACTATTCACAAATATTTTCAACAGTTCAGATATTCTCCATACCGAAACGTAGCCTTAAGAGTGCTCGATGGTATAATGCAACTATCGTAGGAGAGAGAAAATATTGAATTGCCCTAACGTAATTTTCTCAGGGAAAGAACTTGGAAATTTCCTTCGACTTCCCAAACATCCTTCTTTGCTAAGAAATGCGAACCAGATTATTAATTATCAAAATAAATATATTTAATTATTATTATCCATCTCTATTCCATTATTAGCCTTCGATTGTCGAAATGTTTTTGTGATCCTGGAGGTTTCTCTCTTGTATTATCCATAAGGCTCTTGAGTTTTCCTCTATACTTCTGGATCCGTGTATTTTCCAGGAAAAAGTTCACAACTTTCGTGGAAAATATATTTACTTTTTCCTTCAAAACCCGTGGGATCTCACGCTCTGGGTTTCAAAATGGGACAACAGCAATCCAAGGACGAGCAGCTCTACCAGCAAGTCAATTATGGGAACGCGGAGGGCATCAAAGCCCTTTGCAGAGAAGGTGCAGGCCTCGAGGTAATTCCGTGAAAACAAAAAAATTCGATCATAGTTCTCATAGTTACCTTGGTTTACCCATTTTCTTTGGTAGTTGAGCGGACGGTGGTTTTGGAAAATATGTGTAATTGGTGAGAGTGATTGTTGGGATTGGTGTTGATTCTTGTGGTTTATGGTGCAGTGGATTGACAGAGAGGGGAAAACCCCTTTGATTGTAGCATGTTTGAATCCGGACCTTTATAACGTTGCAAAAACTTTGATAGAGCTCGGCGCCAATATCAATTCTTATCGACCTGGTATTGAGATTTTTACTTTTTAATATTTTATGATCTGTGCTGTCTTTCCTAATCAATTGATACAATTTTATTACTTATGCTTGCTACATTCGTTGAATGAAGAAATTCGTGCTTAAGGTATCATAGAGAAACTCATCTTTAGTGCTTAGTAGCCCATGCGTGCTTTTATTAATTATAGATATCATATAATTGCAGATCCATACATGTGCGTGTGTGCTGAGTCATCTTGGGTTCACTTCATCCATCAATTTTTTAACGTGTTGTAGGTCGCCATGCTGGAACTCCTTTACACCATGCAGCTAAAAGAGGCCTTGAAAATACTGTGAAGTTACTACTTTTGCATGGAGGTGGGCTGTACTTTCATCATATCAGCAAATATTTGCTATTGAAATTGTATTTAAATCTTAGGGTAGACCAGCAAATATGGTGCTTCCTCCCATTTTTGGTACACTAATAGATCATTTCTGCAAACCTTTCAGCGAATGCGCTGTTAATGAATGATGATTGCCAAACTCCTCTTGATGTTGCTAGGGCCAAGGGGCACATTAACGTAGTTCGTGCCATTGAGGTATATTATAAGAAATTTAGTGTTGGAAAGAATTTTCCTTTCCTTCTTTTAATCCCAAAGCATATATTTTTCCATTTCTATGTAGGGTCATATTTGCTTATTCTCTGGTTGGCTGCGGGAGCTTTATGGGCCAGGTTTTCTTGAAGTATTGGCACCTCAATTAGTCTCAAGAAAAGTGTGGGTTTCATGGGATTTCTTGTTCATTTATTTCTTGTTGATTTTTACCCGTTCATTTTTTATGCCCTGCCCCCCAAACCCTCTTTAATTTTATGGTGGGACTTGCCATAGGCTTGCATTGATGCAGTTTTTTCTTTACCCTTTGTTTTCTGGACTATTTATAGGATGGTGTTCTCATAACTGTTAGTCCCTCATGCCTGTTATTATTGTATTTCTTGCAGTTGGGTTGTCGTTTTACCCTGTGGCTCACGTAATCCTATGAAGCCTTTTAAGTTGGAGCTTGCAATATACCCGAGTTTACAGGTAAAATAAATTTTGTTAACCATTCTGCCCAAGAATTTGATTCACATATGATTAATTTAGGCACAATTATGAGGGATGCTTCTAAATAATTTCTTAAGCTAAATTAACTCAACTTAATGCTTCAAAACTCCTAAAATATAATTGTCGCTTTTTTACCCTTGGGATTAGTTGGGACACCGTTCCTGGACACCCGGTGCCAATAAAAAAAAAAAAAAAAACAATTGTCACTTTTAGATCATACTTTTCTCTTATAAGTCGAGTTGGTCCTCTATTTTCTCTTCACGGTTAATGTTACCTGTTGGGCTCAGGCTTTGTTTCAAGACTACAAATTAATTTTCAAGCTCGATACAATGGTTTTCATGATCAAATTATTTGTTTTTTTTTCACCCCAATTTCCTGGGAGTAGAATTTTGAAAAAATGAAGCCAGATAAATTATTCTTGTAAGATGATCCTTGGAGCAAACCTTGCTGTCAAATATGCTATTACCTCTCGTTCTTCTACTGATGCAGTTAAATTTATATTGCAAAATTTCTCCATTTTATGGGTTTCTCCTGAGCAGATCATATCTTCACTTGTCTTTTAGTTTTGCGCAGTAGCTATTCCTCCAGTGTCTCACATGCATCCAACTCTGGTTCACTTCCTCTGTTTTGCTATTTCAATATCTCTCTATAGTTGCCATTAGTCTGGTTTTGTATCAATAGCCACTTGAAGCTACGTGTTCTCAGAAGTTTGTGAAGCACCATTTTCCCTGTTCCTTTTTTTCAGTTTTTATTGTGGGTACTTTGAAGTAATTTTGGGTTATGAAAAAGATACCCAATTTGAGTCTTGCTAATCTTCACTATCTTATTGTACAATCTTTGGATTTAGCCTATTGTGAAGCGATATATCTAGTGCCTGTTTGCACTGATTGATACAATAATGTCTCTCATTTGTATGTTTTGCTTGTCTCTAATTAATGGGTCTCTTATTTCGATAGCCTTATATATTGCATTTGATGAATGAACAGGTTGCCCAGCCACGTGCAGTTATCTCATTGTGGAAAGCTCATTTGGAAGAATCAAATCTACTCCAGTCTGATCCTTCAGTGATAGTACATGATACCTCCACCAGTAATTTCTCATTTCTGAAAGTTGCCTTTGGGGATCTTTGATTTTATGTCTCATATAATAGTATCTTTATCATAATTTAATTTTATGTTCATGCATAGTGTCAAGAGGCAGGAGGCGGAGACGATGTGTTTACACCTCCCGAGAGGCGAGGTGTAGCCCTCGAAAACTTAGGCGTAAGTATAGTAAATGTTAAATTGTTCAAACCTATACTGAAATAATAAAATTGAATAAAAAGTTGTGATAAGAATATTAACAATTAGAGAATTCAAGAAGCGCATAACATAAGACTATTTATCCTCTATAGTTTAGTAGAAGTTGGGAAATTATTATTCCAATTCCGTTCTCCAGCCTCAAATCCATAGTAGTCTTGCCTGATACAATCTCGGTAAAAATCAAATCTTATTTATTTGTTTATGTTATGCTTGTGAGTTCGCTTTTCCAATTTCTATGTTGATATTAGGATGCTTCCATTGCAGAAACACGCATTAAGCTTGCACCTGCTAGTGAAAGTGACAAACAACAACTTCGATGGTTTGTTGATGCATGCAAGGGAATTCCACAGGTACCATGCACCCTTCTCTTATGAATGTTATTCTTCCATCTGATGTATAAGGCAAGAGCATAACTCTTACGTGAGACTTAGGATGTGTTTGGTTATTGAAATCAACTCAATTCATCTCAAACCAATTATTAATAGGACCTACTACTTTTTCAACTTCTCGTTAAAAAGTTAAATCCATCTCAACCAACTTCATACATTCAAACACATATCTCAACCTATTTACATTCAGGCCTCGTTTGTTTTCGCAGATGAGATGAGTTGAGATGAAAGTTAAAAGTTGAATAAAATATCGTTAGAATATATTTGCTTAATATTATTTTTGTTTTGGGATTTGAAAATTTTGAATTGTTTATTTTATTTTGTGTGCGAATTTGAGAAAGTTGTAATAATGAGATGATATGAGTTGAGAGAAGTTGTAAAAACAAACAAGGCCTCAAACACCTCAATGGGACCCAAAAAACACTACCATTCATAAATCAACTCAGATCATCTGAGATCACCTTAGTATCCAAGCGCAGCCTTTCACGAGTGTATGAGGCAATCTTGATTTTTTTTTAAACAAGTATTTACAACTTCTTGTAATCGTATTAGAATAGCTTCCATGATTTGCTTACCTTAATCATAAATGTGGAAGCACCTTTTCCAAAGCCTGTAAGATTGATGCTTTTCCTCCAGATAAGTTGCACTAGATCATAATTCTATGTAACTTGAGGCATTATGATCACAAGCAGGGGTAAGGGCGCGGAGGTTGTGATAAATGATTGAAATATTCCTTATTGAGGCCATATATTACATATTTTAATGTGTGCTGTTCTGCATTACTGCGATTACATGTAGTTAATAATTGTGGCCTAAATGACACAAGACACATAAGGTCTGGTTTGGATAGAGAGATGCTTCCATATCATCCCATCTCGTCTCGTCTCAATATCCAAACACTACAAACACAAGCACTTATCAATTTCAAATTTTTAACTTTTTTATCTAATCATTACCTAATTATTACAACTTTCCTAAACTTCCAAACAAAATACAAAAAACAATTCAACTTTTTCAAATCTCAAAACAAAAATTATATTAAAAAATTATATTATAACAATATTTTAACTTTATAATATTTTTATTTAACTTTTTTTCTCTCCATTCCTAAAATCCCATAAAACATTTTAACTTGAACTATTTTTAACTCATCTCATCTCAACTCAAATATCTCACTACTATTCACAAACAATCTCAACTCATCTCATCTTAACTCACTATCCAAACCAAACTTTAAGATAACCTAATAGGAACTAGACCTGCCCTTTAAGTTGGCTTCGCTATTGGGTTCAACACAATGATTTAGTTTATACCTAAAAGTGAGTTGTTGGCCAGTAAAGATCATACACAGTGGTGGTGGCGTAATGGTGCGACAATTGTGAAAATGTTACACAACGTAAGATGCATGCACGTACACAGAATAAGAGGTTTGACTGTTCGGAGTTGCATATTGAGTCTTTGGAGGAGAAAACCAAATTTCTCACTATTATTTAGCTTTCCTTGCTTAAGATATCAAAGGACTTTAATCTTGTTTTGTTTTAAAAGAGAAGCCATTCAATGGGATAAAAGGGCATTTATGCCCTATCATCTGCCTTCAGCTAATTTTTCTCCTGCTTTAATTCAATTTCAGCTAATTTAACTAGCCTTTCATGGCACCTCATGTCTATGAAGCCTTACCAATTCCCTAGTATAATTTGCTTTGCTTGGAACTTTCATACACTGTTAAGAGTTGACATGTTGACCTTGCTTCCATTATTTGGTTCTCTGGCACATGCAGAATATAAATAATTAGTATGACATTTGTTGGTCAAACAGCTCAAAGTTCAGCTTGGCTGGACTTGTTTACCCTGCAGACAGAATTTGGCCAAAATATTGTAGCATGTGCATTTATGTGTGTATTTTGTGCGCGTGCATGTAGATTGGTTGCTTGCTAATATATATCCTCAGTTGGCAACGAGCCTCTCAAAATACTACACTGTGTTCCCTGATTGAATTAGTATTATATCTGACTATTTTAATAATTTTCATGTGGTTAGGAATTTCAGCATTTTACTCGGTATATTTCTGCTAAGATATGTGGAACGTGTGTTGAAAATTGTATGGAGACTTTTACTAATAAAAAAAAATGTATGGAGACTTGTGTTTGGTAGATATTTATAAGGATGCTTGAATGCTTTGGACATTTTTTTCACCTTTAATAATGAATAATTGTGCGGGACGTTGCAGGCAATGCATCCTCCTGCATTTTTGCATAATAATCAGGCCCCAGTTGTTCCAGCCACTGCACCACCAGCTGCTGAAGATTTGGAAATGGCAATGGCAATGGCTATCAGTGCCTCAATTCAGTCTGCTATACAGGAGAGAGAATCTTTTCTCGACGCCCATCCAAGCTCTGAAGCAAGCTCATCCATTAGTTGGAATAACCCTTTGAACATGAGCAGTCATAGTGGTTTGGATGTACCAATAGCACCTGCTCCAAATACTAGTTCCGAGTGGGCAGTGCATGAAAATGGCCCAGAAGACAATTCAAGTCAGCAAACCCAGAACAACTACATTACTTCAACTCAAAAAAATCCCGACCCAGGTTTGATCCCCGCATCAGCTCCATCAATGGCTGATGAGATTATGGAAGATTGTCCTATTCAATACCCATCAATTGATTCCACTCCTGTTGACTTGTCGTCCCAAATAGCCGAGGATGTACCTGCCGCAACAGGTGAAAAGAAAGATGATGGAGGTGCATCATCATGTGTGATATGTTTGGATGCTCCAGTTGAGGGGGCATGCATTCCATGTGGCCACATGGTTGGATGTATGTCTTGTTTGAACGAGGTCAAAACCAAGAAGTGGGGTTGCCCTGTTTGTCGTGCCAAGATTGACCAGGTTGTAAGGCTGTATGCTGTTTGACCGTTGAGGCAGAATCTGGAGAAGGTCAGTGGGTTTTGGACACTACAACGAATTTTGTTTGTGTTTCTATAAGGAGGAACAGTTCCTAAATAATTGGGGACCTCACCTGAGGGTTTCTGACTATATTATTGCCTTGCTCCGTGGTCTCTGAAATATCACTTGCCTCTGTTGCAGTTATGGTAAGCTACATGAACTTTGATCCAAATCGCCAATGAAGGAAGGTGCTATGAACCTCTAGGTCTGCGAGGCCAGTGATATCTCATAACCTCAGGGACAAGGTGGTGGTAGTCAGTGAACTCTAGGTGGTATCCTGAACCTAATAAGGGAAAAGTAATTTATCAACTGTTTAACTATGCAGATGTTAAAAGAAGTTGCAATTAGAGAAAGTTGTCAGGAGAAATCGGTACTATCTGGATGTTATGTCTCCTGAATGAGAAGCACAAGAGCGAGGCTGCCTACGAAATACTCTACTTCTAGTACTTTGTATGTGTGTTGACAATTTACAGTTATTGTTGCAGGAGAATTCAGAGCATGATTGGGATACCTAAAAGCAAGCCGTTTTAAGTTATAAGTCAATAGTTCTATACAATATACTTGTGTATGTGCCTTAATCGAAACCAGGAAGATTGAGATTGGTGTAAAAAAAACTGTTGCATATATTATTTGCGTTACTGTCCAGTATCAATCTTTTTTGCCGGTTGCTACATTAACAATTTCAACAAAGACAATGACAGCTACCAGGAGAAGCACGAACACGACGGGGTCTATTTCCTATCTAGGGGGGTCCCTGAGTTGCTTTCTCCATGGCCACGCTCACTTTACAAGTTGTCAACATTTTTAATTAAACACATATTTCAAAGCACACTTGCAGACCTTGTAAAATGAACCAACTGTAACCCAAATTCCCCTTTTAATAAGCAATTAATTCGTGAATCCTACATCAATGCCGATTAAAGTTGTTTCACTGTTTCAGCATCCCCACCAAATCGTTCTACTTCTCTGTTAAGCTTAACCCACCAAACCGTTACATATCTCGGCAAGTCCCTTTGACTCATCAACCCAATGCATGTTCATCAGTTCTGAATATGATCATGACTCCGGTTTTGAGCTTGCTGTGCATCCATGATCCTTCA
The DNA here is from genome assembly GCA_022457165.1 of Juglans mandshurica. NCBI lineage: Eukaryota > Viridiplantae > Streptophyta > Magnoliopsida > Fagales > Juglandaceae > Juglans > Juglans mandshurica. The sequence continues at coordinate 12,915,199 of CM039619.1, forward strand.
CCGTATTTTTATTTTTTGCAAAGAATTAACAAAACACCATTAGATTAGAGGACAACGTGAGATTGTGATAAGCACTAAGCAGTGTTGAATCTATAAAAAATTTTGAAACGGGGAGCCAGGTGAAAAGAGATATTCTTCTTTTGCCAAGGATTTCTTTCAAGTCATATCTAAACTTTGGGAGGGCTTTATGAGGATAATTTGAAAATCGAAATTGTTCCACATCGTAAAGCTATACAGATCTCAGGCATTAAATAGTCTGGGAGCGCTCGCCTGAGTGGCCTTTATTGCCTTCAGTGCATGGTAAATTATAATGACTAATAAGCACAATAAATGGCCATGTACAAAAAAACTTTAGCTCATAGCTCAGGACCAGAACAAAACAAACCATGATAGATATGATACATAAACCGTACTTTTCAGGGGCGTTTGAACTCTTTGAACAGAGAGGATAGTAGATCTATTCCCATGGAGTTAAAAGATCATGGAAATAGAAGATAGATATGGAAACAAGAGAGGGGAGGGGGTGCAAAAGAAAGAAAACTGAATACAACTTTGATTTGACTCATAGCAAACTTAGCTAAACTGCAGGTGCATCTTTAAGGCAACGCAGTAAAATGATACAGAGAATTGGAAACAAAACTTCCAAGTTCATGTCGGTAAGTTGTAGGGTAGGGTACCCTAAATCTTAAAACCACAAACTTTCACTTTCCATGAAAATCTTTCAGCAAGAGTTAGCTGCTGCTCTTTTGAATGTCATCCTCGTACTATCGGGCAAATGGGTGTGGCGGATAGGTGCGTTACTCAAAGGGAAGTGCGATCCATTATTGACTGAAAAGGTATGTACGTAGATTAATATGTTTTTTATTATTAATATTGAGTGGTGAAGCCAGCTGCACGAACTAGTTAGCAGCCACTAATATGATTAAAGTGTTTAGAAAGAATATGGCAGTAGAGAGGGCAGGCTGGCTAGGAAGGGTGGCCATTGGCCATTGCAGCTAGGAGGACCCCATGCATGCACTATTTATTGGTGCCAAACTTTTTGAGTTCACAGGAACGACATAGCCCTCGTAGGGAGGGAGGAGCTATTACCTGGCTGGCCTTTTTTCTTTGTCAACCACAAATTAAGCAGGAAGATAGTCATTACTCATGATTTCGAATGTTGGAGTTGTCGAAAAATGAATTTGGTCTGACTCCTGAAGAGGTTCAACCAATGGAAACATCGCCCTTTTCTTTTTGCCCTACGTACATTTATGATTTACCGGCTTTTACACCTTACTATGCGTTGCCAATACACTGTACGTGTTGTTGGCGCCTAGCTGCCTGCATGCCAGCGTGTTATCATGTCTGCCTCTTCTCTCTATCTTCCTCAGTACCAAATAATTTATGGATATTCAATATTGCTTCTTTAAGAACACTACCATTGACTTGGGTAAAATTAAAAGTTGGTTAAAATTTAGATAAGTTGTATTAAAAAGATTCTATATTGAATTAGATATTTTTAAAATAATTTGAATTTTTAGTACAGTGATTGGCCAAATTTAAAGAATCAAATTGATTCATCAAAAGTTAAAATAATAATTTATCACTCTATTGAAAATATGGTTAGTGAATATTTAGATAGAATATTAGATATTTAGTTAGTGAATAAGAAATTTAGATAAATTTAATTTCAATTTTTGGTTATTAGTATTAAATGATCTTTGAAAATATGATTTTTTAATATTAATTTAATTAGAATATAATTATTATTAATATTAAATTAGTAGAATTATAAAATGTGATACAAATAAATTAAATTAATTAATTTAATAAATAAATTATTAATTTGATAATATTTTATTATTTTATAGAGAGTAAATGACTAATCCAATTTGGGGATTGAATTTAAATAGAATAGGAAAATGTAAAAATGTGTGATATTGGCTAAATTTTGAAGATGCACTTGGCCAAGCCAATGCTAGTGCTCTAAGATTAATTTACAGACTAAGTTTCCGTTTGTTTCACAGGAAAAACTAGTTGGCATAAAAGTATTTGTAGTAAATGAGGCAAGTCAATCCTTGTTCACACATTATATAATGAGTAATGCTAGAGAGAAGCCACTATAGCAATGCACACTTTGCATTCACTGCGTGGCTGCTTCTATTCATGAAATTTTAAAGTTCCTAAATGATCTTTTTTCTCGTTAAATATCAATTTTATTTGTGAAATTTGACTGAATACAAATAGAAACTTTATTTCACAGAGAAAATTCATTGATAGTTTGACCGGGCTAGAAACCGTAATCGGAATTCCATTATCCAAATTTTGGAACAAAGTTGGAAAAAAAAAAAAAAACAACAACAACAACGATGACTCAAATGAATGATAGAAGATCCAAGTCAGACGATATTGAGTTTTCAAATTGCATGTTAATGGCGCTGAAATACTTTGAGGTGCCAGATCAGTGCAAAGATGATAGGAAACCATGATATTTTCCTGGTTGGAGGAATTTTGGGCACGTTTCGGTATTTTGGCCATAACTTTGGTTACAGGTGTAAGAATCACGCATATAATCCTAATTCGAAAAGCTTTTTTTCAGCTGCTAGAGCTATTTTTTGAGTCCAAAATTCACTATTTTTCCCTCCAAATCCCCATTTTTAGTTATTTTTTGCATTTTATGATAATATTTCATTTATCGTTTAGGAAATGATTCTGAACCTGATTTGAACTTGATTTTTAGAAGATTACCTTTTTAATTACGTATTTATTTTTGGTGTAATTATTGAGATTTTACTATTTTTGGTAAAATTCTGATATTGTCGATTTATAGTTATTACAACCCGGCTTGTGGATTGATTTCGACATTCTTAAATTTTGATAATTTTGAATTGAATATCATAATCGTTTTCTCTATATTTTGGATGATTCTCTTGTCTTCTTTTCCTGTAAATTAACCTGCAGAATATAGTCTCTATTATGTCCAGCATAAATGAATTACTAGTGTAAGACCTTCTTGCATGTCCATTTATTGCTTCGTTACTATTCTTTAGAATTAACGAGATTATTGATGCAGTACTGGCATTTTACCATGCAAGCAGCTTGTTGATCAATGCAAGTCCAAAAAGAAAGGGAAAGCTTTTTGGGTGCAAGCAAATTAGACTGTAACTGTTGTCTTTTAACTTTGTGCAGTTTTACTGCAAGGAAGGTACATTAATCTACTAAATAGTAAAATATATATTGTCCTTACAGTTTTATTAAAGAATTGTCCTCACGGTTAGGAGCAGCATAAAGTTGAGATTTCAGATCAGCATTTTACGTATAAGGTCAATGATAACTGGCAACTAATTTTATGATATTATCGAATTCTGCTAGCTAGTTGAGTATTTTTACTGATCAGAGACTGGTTCCATTCACCGAGTAAAACAACAGCTTGCGCCTATGCCCACAGACCAAAATAATCAAACTCGACTAGTGCTAGATACATTCTTAGAGTATATAAATCTTATACACTTTTTAAATAAAAAAAGAAAAAGAAAAAGAAAAGTAAGATCTATTATTAATTAGAAAATAATTTATTTATGTGAATTTCATATTTATCAACTTTTTTTTAAAGAGATTACGCGTGATTTACACGTTCTAGAAATATCAAACCGAATAGATTTGCGACATCCATGATATGCCCATACAATGCTTTTTCCATCAAAGAGTAAAAGAGAAAAGGTTAAAAGAAACAAAAGATATGCGGGTACGCCGGGTAGGGTTTGCCTCTTTGTCCGCTACCCGTATCTTGTCTTCTTCATGATATCTTGTAGTAAAATCGATGTTAATCCCTTTGGTTAAAGGAGTAGCTAACATGACCATTTTCGTACCAAAATCGAACATTACCAATAATTAGGGCTAATAGGTAGCGTGTAATCAAAGAAATTCCATATTTTAATTATGTATGTTCTTTTTGGGTCTCAAAGATCGGAGAGAATATTGCGGCTTTGGTTTTATATTGACCTCGCAATTTATTTAATTTGAATCATGTGTAATCCATGTCTTTTTCTTCTTCTTTTGTGATTTTCTTTATTAAAAGCAATTGTGAAATCGGGCTATGGTAGTTTAGGGCCTTAGGCGTTGTTAAAGTTCAAACAAAGTTCCCAAAAAAAACACTATTCATTATCAATGAGTTTAATATTTCTTTAAAATTGAGACTTTAATGCTAAATACAATCACAAGAAATACAGCAAGATCCATCACTGTCTTTGAAAAATTAGAGTCTATCATTAAAAGATTAATATTTTTTATATAAATTCTAAATTTATCAACTTTTTTTTAAGGGTAATGCTAGAGAGAAGCCACTATAGCAGTACACACTTTACACTCATTGTGTGGCTGCTTTTAGTTGATTGTTCCCAACACTCACTTGGGGATATGTGTGGTCTAGATGATGCCACATCATGTGTGCAAAATGGATGCTCCCAATAGTGACTTCTATCTATATTTATTCTTTTTTTTTAAATGAATGCATAAGACTTAAATAACTTACGAATATATAAATTATTATTTACCTTCAAATAAAGAATGGGATAATTACAGGGTTCGGATCGATATAAACAAACAATATTCACGCTTTAGGCATATTGAATCAGGTAGACTAGTTTTAGAACAAATTAATCGTTGAGTTTGTGTTTTTTGGGAGCTTATGAAGTACTTTACATGGAATTGCATTTTGTTAGCTTGTAGTATATATAGCACCAAAACAAAAGTCACATAAATCATCACGAATCTGGTACTTTATATACATATTGCCTTTTTCCTATTAATCATGAAATTATTTTAATATGCATTATTTGAAAACTCTGTTTTTTTTAGGAACATTTTTAAAGAAGTTCAGAATATAAGAGGTATATCTCCCTTTATGTAGTACAGAAACGTCCCAAATTAAAGAATTAATCGCTGATCATATATTGTTATGTTTGGTGGTTAAAGTGATCTCTACTCATCTCAAACTAATAATTGATTGTATCCATTACTTTTTTTAACTTTTCATAAAAAGATTAAATCCATCTAAATATACTTCATACATTTAAACACATATCTCAATCTATTTACATTCAAACACGTTTCAATATGATCTATAAAATATATTCATAGATCAACTCAGATGATCATCTGAGTTCACCTCAGCATCCAAACACAATCATATTAGTACTCACATCTACTAGACTCAACAAAATATAGTCTATCATTTTTTCTAATAATGTAGTACTCATACCTTCTAATTGGACCTTAAAATTGATATTTATATAAGTAAATTTAATTACATGTATATCATAATAGGATGTAATAAGCATCGCGTCGTTCATGTGTTGAGACTATCTAATAGTTTCTCTAAGGGCATGTTTAGACGAGAATTCTAGCTCATAATTTTTAAGAGTAATTCTACATATAATCGTGAAGTGCGTAAACGTCGCGTAACCGTTTTGAAAAAGAGTGGGGTCCACTATTAAAAAATTAATTTTTTTCATGTGAATCCCATGTTTTATTCAATTTTTTCAAAACGATTACGCGGCGGTTGCTCAATTCACGGTTACAAATATATTTTCTCAATTTTTAAAACTTCATTTTAATTTCAAATTTTTAATTTTTTCGTTTAATCGTTACCTAATAATAATTACTTAAACACAAAAATCAATACCATTTTTATAAATCTCGGAACAAAACACTAATATCAATATAACTTTTATGAACATTTAAACATAAAAAGTTATATTTAAATAATTTTTTAACTTTATAATTTTTTATTTAATTTTTTTTCTTAATTAAATAAAATATTTTAACTCAAATACTTAGAACAGATATGGTACCAGACAGGCCCTTATTAGAGTGCCGATTATGAGAATCTCAATGAGAATGTGTATATGGAATAATGCTAATCTCATCGCTCTCGGTTCCGTTCAGCGTAAAATTATTTTTTTAATATTTTTTTTTACTTAATGATTAAGTAAGTATTTTTTAATAATATTATAATTTTTTTAATTTTTTTTTAATATTTTATAATGTTAAAAAAATACATGTATAAAAAAATAAAATAAAAAAAACATTACATTTTACACTAGGCGGGACTGGAGAGGGAGCGGGGGCTGTAGCAGCTTCCTGTGTACATGATAAGTTTCTTGAGAATTACCAACATGTCACCTGTGTTCCAGGTTGATTGAGGATCCGTTTCTTGAGAATGCGTACGTGATAATACCATCCGTTTGGATGGTATCAAATTAATAAAAAATTCTATTTATTATTTCTATACACCACACACTATATTTTTTTCTCTGGTTAAGTGTGTTATATGGATAATGAGTAGAAAAATTTAATTAATTTAAGAAAAATTAAATCAAAAAATTAAATAAATAAATAAAATATTATGTGTATAATAATGTAGAGATAATAAATAACAAAGCTTTAAATTAATCTTCATGTTACCTTGCTCAAAATTTGCAGAACTATCACTTTGTACACGTAAACTCATATGTAATGTCTCCTTTATTTTGTTACGTACCACGTATATATCCTAATTGTCGTGTCCACATCTTCCCTTAAAATAAAATCAAAATTAGAGAAGTGGAAAAAAGGGTGGGCCAACTCGTTCTCCGTATTATATCCTAATTGTCATGGAAGAAAAAAAAAACTCGTTCTCCGTATTATACGTTTTATTAGTACTAGGGCTTAGGACTGAACCGACTCAATCGAGGATCATGATTGAGTTTAGGACTTCTGGATTTGTAATTCGGTCGGGTAGTGCGACCGAAACTGACCAGTTAAGGAAGAGAAAATTGGCGAGGTCGGTTTCGGCATGGTTTCGATCGATTCACCGATTTCCAATCGATTATGCAGACACAAATGTAAAATTATAAATCCAAAGTCCAAAACTCAATCATGATTCTCGATTGGTAACTAAATCAACAAATATGGAAAAATTCAAAAATATACTATATATTTATTGATTTATATTGTAAAATTTTATAATAAAAAACTCAAAAAATTAAAATCATACCGACATAGACATATAAACTTCAGAGTCACGAACTTAAAGATTTGGAGAGAGAGAGAGAGTTTGGACGCAAGCTACAAAGATGACATCGGAGCGAGATGGATTTCACTGGCGGCATGAAAGAGGAGAAATGATGTGCGTCGGCCAGCTTGTGAGAGAGGAGAGAGAGAGAGAGTCTGAAAGCGAAATTGAAAAAGAGAAAATTGGGAAGAGGAGGAGGGGAGGGAGTAATAAACCCTAAATCTAAACGACGTTATTTGATGTACTAAACCAAACGGCGCATTTCGTATTTTTTTTTCTAAATCTCAGGTGTAAAACAACGCCGTTTAACTCACTTAAGTTAAATGGCATCTTTTTATGTAAGATATATATATATATATATATATATATAATATATATACAGGGGCGGAACTACTAAGAGGCTTGAGGGGCTTTTGGCCCCCCCAAGATTTTTAAAATTTGATGAAAATTAAGTTTTGAAATGTGTTTTTATAAAGTAGACTATATAAAAATTAGTATTTAGCCTCCCCAAAATAATTATTTTTTAACTTGGCCCCCCCAAACTTGGTTTTCTGGTTCTGCCCCTGAATATATATATATATATGATATTGGTCGGTTTGGCAGTTTGACATTGGTTTAAACCGGGACCGAACCGGCTGACGTTGATTTTACCAAATTTCTATTATCAGTCGACCAGTTCTTTACTGGTTCCGGCCAGTTCCTGACTCCAGCGACCATTTCCTATCGGTGACGACCGGTTTGATCGGTTCATGTACACCCCTATTGTAGGGCTTATAAATGTGCATCAAAATGATAATGTTATTTTACTTCACGAGGCAAGAATTAGGTCTTGTTTGGTTGTTGAGATGATTTCAATTCATCTATCTCATCTTATTTCATCTTATTTCATTTTAACATCTAAATACAACTTAAATTCAAATATTTTCAATTTCAAAATTTCAACTTTTGCATTTAATCATTAACTAATTATTATAATTTTTTCAAATTTCTAAATAAAACACAAAAAATATTTCAATATTTTTAAATTATAAAATAAAAATAATATTCTGACAATATTTTAATTTCATAATATTTTTATCTAACTTTTTCTCTCTCTTTTTTCCAAATTCCATAAATTAATATTATAACTCATACTATTTTACTATTATTCATAAATTATTTTAGGAAAATACTACTCTTCCCACTTGTTTCTACCGTTAGTTTTTACCGCTGGAAATTTTTTATTTTTATTTTTTTACTTAATGATTAAGTAAATATTTTTTAATAATATTATGACTTTTTTTATTTTTTAAAATATATTTAATTGTGTTAAAAAAATACATGTAAAAAAAAACACAACTCAAAACCACTAGCGGGAGCCCAGAGGTACTGGGAGCAGCACCGCTCATTATTTTAAGAAATAATCTTGGGAGAAATTACTGTTTGGAAGCAGCCACTTTGCACACTTTATGTGGCATCATCCCAACCATTCATCTGGAGAGAAAAAATTAGTAGAATGTAGTGTGTGTATTATGTGTACCACTATAGTAGATGCTATATATCATTACTCTTATTTTAATACTACTAAAGATTTATTATCTCAACTCAATATTCAAAAGCATAATTGATATATTATAGAAAATCTCGACTAATTACGCCAAAAGACTGTTCTTAGCAGTAAAAACTTAATTACATTACACTATCGGTGGCTAATCTTCACATAGATGATATGGTACTACTGGTCACACGTCCCATATTCCAACAAAAAGGTTACCAAAAAAGGCAAATTAACGAGCCTTTCATAATCAGAAATATATATATATATATATATACATGAGCCATGCATGTACATGCATGTGATGCCACACAAGTAATTAATAAATTTTAGAGAAATGATATGTGAGAATAATATTTGATATAATTTTAAAGTAGGCAAGTTTTACGTATTAAAAAAAAAAAATAGGGTCTATTATTTAAATAATTTTTTTTGAATTCTATATTTATCTATTTTTTCAAAATGAGTGTATAGAATCACATGCAATGACTATAAATATCATTTTTTAAAATTATTTTTTTAATAATAAATCCTATTTTTTTCAAATGAAATATGCAAAATTTGATCATTCTGAGATTATATATAGCAATACTGTTTATCTTGTGATATAGATCATCACAATCTTCACAAATGAACATTCGTACCATCATGAGCAAACCTAGTTATAACAAATTAATACTAAGCGGTAGTAATTAATTCATATGGAGTAGTGTCGCTACGGCCTCCTCATATTGCAATTTATTTTTCTTTGAGAACTGTTAGTAATAGTAGTACCATGCAGCTAGTTATAACAATTAATACGAAACAGTAGTAGTGATTCTTCAGTAACTGGAGATGTTAATAATTGAAACTGGCTTCTTCTCTCCTTTTAACATCAGAGCCACCGTGTCTCTGTGGTGGTAATGTGCAGTGAATATACTGTTTCGAGCATGAGACGGCCATTGTTTAAGGTAGGAAAATATTAGATGAAAGTTGGTCCAGAATGAAAATCAGTGGAGGGTAAAGTGGTCTTTGGCAAAAAAGGTGTTGTCAATCAACAAAAGAGTGAAGAAACAAAATCATGTTATTCCCTCCTATATTGTAAACCAATAACTTTGTCTTGTCCCCATCTATCAACTCTCTCTCTCTCTCCACCTCACTGTCAGACTCTTTCAATTCCCAGAAAAAAAACCCTAAAGAACTTCCTTCCAATACCCAATTATGAATTAACACTAATCCCCTATCCACCTTCTTTCACTTGGTTGGCCAAGGAGGAATTCGATTGCTTCCCTTTTCTCGGAAATAAAATAATATCAAATAGAAAGGAAGAAAATCGTCTGCCAGTTTCTTCAAAACAATTTTTCTTTTCAGAAACCAAGTTAAAGAAAAGGCACCCAACAACGATCATTAGCCTTTCAAGGTTTCTAGGATTGATCAAAGAAAAGATTCAAAGAACCTCAAGGCAAACAAAGATTAAAAAATACATAAAAGGAAATTAAAACATTAAAAAACAAGGGTGTAGCCCTACTTTTATTTTCTCCTCCCTATATATCAATCCCGTCATCTTGATCTTCCCCTACACCGAAATCTCTCTCTCTCTCTCTCTCTCTGCTGGCCTCCTGTCTCTCTTTCCCTCTCCCACAACAGGATTGAAATCTAGTACTCCAGCTGAAATTTACTAGTGATCAAAGTTGTTTTCGATGTTCCGTTTCTTCGACAACGGTGATCCCCAAAACTTGTTTAGTTTCAATATTATCCCAGATCTTAGATCTTGAGCACCCATTAACGCACATCATCTCATCAACTCCATCATCTCCTTCTAAATAAATAAAAAAACTCCATCGTCTCCTTATGCTTTATCTTACTCTTTCTATTTTTAGTTCTTTCCCAATCAGTACCTGTTTGGGCCTAGAAACCTACTCTCACAAGCCAAAAAAACCCATGAACCAGAACTTTAATTAGAAAAAACAAAACCGAATCGCACTTCACTTCAAGATCCAAGAAAACAGAAAAACTTCGACATGGATTCACTTCACGAATTTGACACCTCAAACACAGATGACGGCCCGAGCATCGACTTCAGCACAAATACCATCATCACAAACCCAACCACCTTAGCTAACCCCGTACCACCATCTTCGTCATCCTCCACACTAAGCCGCTATGAGAACCAGAAGCGCCGGGACTGGAATACCTTCGGCCAGTACCTCCGGAACCACCGCCCTCCGCTATCTCTCTCTCGCTGCAGCGGTGCTCATGTGCTTGAATTCCTCAGGTACTTGGACCAGTTCGGCAAGACCAAGGTCCACACTCAGCTCTGTCCCTTCTTTGGGCACCCAAACCCACCTGCGCCGTGCCCTTGCCCACTACGCCAAGCCTGGGGGTCCCTTGACGCCCTCATCGGCCGCCTCCGGGCGGCCTTTGAAGAGCACGGGGGAAAGCCCGAGGCGAACCCATTCGGAGCTCGAGCGGTGAGGCTTTATCTACGTGAGGTTCGTGATTCGCAATCCAAGGCAAGGGGGGTTAGCTACGAGAAGAAAAAGCGCAAGCGCCCGCCGCAGCCGCCAACTGCATTGCCGCCGCCTCCGAATACGAGTCAGTAAGATCAAATCATTCTGCATGAGACCTTATTGGGTGGGAAATCGCATGATCTCATGGTAGAGTTCGAGCGCTAGCTCTTACTTTGCTCTTGCCTTCAATAAGTATTTCTAATCTTTCATTACATGATCGTCTCTATGTAGTTCGAGTTTCTTTATGTCGTTTCAGAAACTATGCTTAATGGTGGGTATTGAACTGTTGGGTCTTCTTTGGTTCCGTAATGCAAACAGCAGCAGCAGCAGTAGTAATCTCTGTAGCAGTAGAAGTCAAGCATGTAATAGGTGTAGTTTAATATCCAATTTGTCATAGATGTGTACTTTGAAAGGTCGTCTATGACAAGTAATAATAGATTTGCAGATATTGTTTATGCTTTTTTTTCGAGTGTTTCTTCTAAATTCTTTTCGTTTTGCATTTTTAGTATTTTAATGGGTATTGGAAATTCATTCTGCTATTGAAAAAGGTGGATATAACTTTGCAAAGATCATGCGTCAGATTTGTCTAGCACTAGGTTTTTTTTTTTTTTTTGGTTTCATATATATGTGGGGCACTTTGCATTCTCCTTTTGCCTCTCCTATAACCCGCACTTTTCTATGGATTTTGAGTGAAAAAATAGAACAAAGCTCTTAACAGCTCAAACACTAGTCGACGTGTAACAAGTAGTGTCTTATGTTAATGGGATGGAGTTTCAGAAGCTACTTTAACTGCAGAGAGTTAGATCAGCTCCTAGTCTTCACGTACGTCTCATTAACACTAAAGAATGGGTCTTTGTCAGAAAATAGTCTTTCTCTGATCATTTATCATGCAAATCAATACCCATTTCTGCATTGTGTCATGCCAGTTTTAAATGAAGAGGAGATTTTTTTTTTCAAGTAAATATATGGACCCCAATATATAGTGATTTTCCGCTGGAGGTCTTCTAGATCTCGCACGGAAGGCGAATTCCACCAACAATTAAACCAACAAGCGCCTCCATAGGTGGTAATTAGTCCGGGGCTAATATTCATGGGGTAAGTCCGAAATTGGTATCTGTGATTCAACAGCTAGCTAGGTGTTCTTTTTCTCTCTCTTTTTTTATTTTTTATTTTTTAATATTATTATTTTTTAAAATAAAAATATATTTCTGATCTTGGTGACTTGGGGGCACAATTTACTACATATAACCTATTTACAACAAGTTGAACATGAACCATATATTGGCTCTATGGCTAGCTGATGATCATGATGCTGAATGTTATTTTTGTTTGCCACGATTAACTGATTTGATGGCTTCATGAATTTCGATCAATTAGCTCCATCAATAAGAAACCCTACTCTTCTAAATGAGTTAAATAATTGTGCATGTACTTTGAGTTCATGGTGATATATATGAATACTTTTAGATGCTATAGTAACCAACACTACTACTTTCCCACCATTCATACAGGTGATCTTATATATCGGATTACGTCAAGATCTTGTTTCAGTCGAATCAAGGGACCCCATCTATAGGAAATTAACATACCTGAAAAGAAAAGACATTATGAAAGCAATGTCTTTATAATACTAGCTAGCTAGGAGTTTTTTTCTTTGCATACTGGGTGGGCTTTTCCTTGCCATCTCTAATATGTTAATCTTTATGATGTCAGCGGTCAGCGCGCGCCATAATCTTTGAAATATGGTTTTCATTAAACGTCAGGATATATTTGAAATGTGTTGATGGAATTACCTTTTCGTGTCCTTTTTTGTTATATAATTAGATCAACATACAACCATTGTTCTGAGTACTAAAATTATTAAAAATTCCTGGATGTTAAGAAACTATGAATGGTATAGCTAGTGGGTTCTCCTGTTTAATAGTGAATGTTATAAATGCTTATCAATTAAATTGCCTCGTGATTTAGAAAACATGACGTACTGTGTAAATGCATTGTTTAATTCGTACGTTTTGGAGATTGATCTTATTTATAATGAGCTAATTAAGTCGATTGATTCAACAAGAATCGCGTGCTGATGGTGATCCTTCTGGATTGTGAACATGCTACTTCATCTTTTGTTTAGGTTTCATCTTTTCTTGCCATCATGAATTCATTGCATGTCGTACCTACCTAGACTTTTAGTTAGAACAAGAATAATTTATTCATGTTGAAATGGGTATTAATATGCTGAATTTCTTTCTTGTTTGAAATTGATCATGTTGCTAATTTTCTGATTACAACGGATCTATTATCTTGACTATTGTATGCGGTGGTGGAATTATTGAACACTAAGGTAGCTAACTATATATAGGGGCCAATTAGATCATACAAGCTAAATATCAAGATTGACTTGCTTGGGCGCATACATTAGCTTTCTTTAAGAAGAGTGTTCTACTTTCTTATATATGATTGAAATATGATAACTTGATGAGGCTGGCCTAATTCTAATTTTGCCTTCACTTCTAGTCAACTACCCCATAGAGTTGGTTTATTTAGATAAACTTGCATTTCTAGTGATTCCATTGAGACCGTTTGGATATTTAGAATATCTCAGTGTTTCTATGAATAGTAGTGAAATGATTTGAGTTAAGATGTTTTATTGGATTTTGGAAAATAAGAGAGAAAAAGTTGAATAAAAATATTATACAGTTAAAAAATTGTTTGAATATTATTTTTTAATATTATTTTTATTTTGAGATTTGAAAAAGTTGTATTCTTTTTTGTGTTAGGAAAATTATAATGATTTGATTAGATTAGATTAGATGAAAAAGTTGAAATTTGAAATTAAAAAATATTTGTATTTGAGTGATGTTTGGGATCAAGGAAATATCTTAAAATACTTGAGAATAGTTGTGTTGCCTAATATTTGATTTGTTTTTTAAGGAATTTGACAAGTCTCATATCATGATTTATACATATATATGCAAGTGATTAGCCACTAGAGGCAAATCATGTCATGCCTAAGCATGCAGTTGTTTTAACCTCCACCTTTATTTTCCATAATAACTCAATCTCTTCTATCTTTCCTTCCAAGGTACTTCTGTAGTATCATCAGAGAGGAATTAAGTTATTCTGCATGTCCTTCTTGTTGGGATTTTAGAGCCTTTCTATCTATTATCCTTCTCCACCCACCTCTTTTGAATGATCTTTGGTTGTAAGCTAGGATGTTTGAGTACTAGATCCAGCAGTTGTCAATGTGGCCTTTTCCCCAGCTTATTGAAACTCCAAAGGCACTTCATTGATTATGTTTAAACCTGCATATATTTAGAGAGTGCTGAAAACATGATAATAAGTATAAATGAAGTCTACTGTGTAAGCAGTAGCGCGCATACATACCACAGAAAGTGTAATTCGATCCCCGCTAATAATAATGTTGCTTGATGTTTGAACTTATGCTATATCAATGCGACACAATTAGGAATATTCTATGTATGTAAAGGGAGTTCAACTTGTTTGTTTAACAAGGTAATTTTGTTTCCTAATGCCGCGTAGTGTTTAGAGGGTCGTCAATCAGAAGGCAATATTATGATGTTTTATAATATTAAACAAGCAATATAAATGCGAAATGTATCAAATGAATTGATATGTCGTGGCTTTGGGGATATATATATGTTGATAATTCATGTCAAACCTTATTTTTTTCTGGTTTGCCATGTTGCTGTCCTTGGAGATAATATCGTCTAGTACCAATTAATGCTGTTGTTTTGGTGCTGGTTTTAGGGGGTCTTGGTGTTACTTGTAGTTGGCTGGAACCATCAGGCCGTTACCATGCAATGCTTGTATAATCTTTTGGCTATATATTTTTATATATTAATTAGTAAAAAAAAAAACCATGTTTTCATGCAAGTCCAACCAAGCGGTTGACAATGAATGTTTGGCCAGTAAGATCAGCAGTGATTAATTATCAAGTTCTAGGTGGAAGAAACTCATGTAGCTAGGCTGATCCCATACAACCTTACTCAGGTAATTATCACCAAGCATGAGGCCAATCGAGATATTAATTTGTTGGTATACCTCTGAGGATATGGTGCCAGCTTATTGTCTGCGATCTTGGCTACATAACTGATCTCTGATTGTCCCTGTTTGTTTTAAATTACTGTATATTTGGACTAAGTACTGTTAGATTCACAAAGAGAGCTTATCACAGAAGTAAAATTCATAAATTAATGTGATTAGATTCAAATGTGATACGTTAGATCGATGGACTTTGCAGTAAAAGGTGTTTTTACGTTATGATATTTCATATAAGTAAGCACATCATATATAGTAAGCTTACTTTTATGAGATTTTCTTGTGAAAAAAAAATATTTCTCTCATACCAAAGTCCAGTAACTTCTGCCCACCTGTGAAAGACTTGGATTTCTTTATTTATTTTCTAGCGCTTTTGTAAATCATAGAACCTAAACCTATTATAACTTGGTGTGTTTGCAAAATCATCCGCAAATCCTAAAGGGCAAGGGTCTCTGGGTTTTAGAAGTGAGATGATCTAGTCTTATTATAAAATTTATCGTAATTTTTTCAAACATCATTTAAATAAAAAAAAATTTTAATATTAAATCTTTAATTTTTTTATCTAATTATTACAATTTTCTTAAGCTTTTAGATACAATACAAAAAATAATACAAATTTTTCAAATTTTAAAACAAAAATTATATTCTAACAATATTTTTATTTTATAATATTTTTATTCAATTTTTTCCTGTCATTTTCCAAAATCTAATAAAACATATTGACTCAAACCATTTCACTACTATTTACAAATTATTTCATTATTATTCATAGAATTTTCATCTTATCTCATTACTAGGAATGTAAGCCGGTCGGTCCGGACTGAAGAAACTAACCGGTTCGGTCCGAACCGAATCGGACTGAAGTTGGGACCAGTCGATCTCGGTCCAAGAAATTCTATTTTTTCAATTTTCGGTCAGGTCTTGGGGTGGGGTTTTCCTGGACCAACCGAATAGGAAAATATATATTTTTTATTTTTAAATATATTATATATATTATTTTATATAATAATTATATAGTTAATTATGTAATTTTCATCTAACCTATCACCATTAACAATATAAGATTTTAAATATGTAATTGCAAATTAATATTCTATTAATTAACTAATGTATATTATCAATTAACTTATCTCCAATTCACCATTAACTAATTACTAACATCTACATCTATGATCTAATTAAAGTTATTGGATAATTTTTTTGTAAAATACCTAAGTTATAAGTAAATATAAAATAATTACAAATATTATTGTAAATTGTAATTAACTAATGTGTATATCAATTAAGTAACCTATCACAATTCACCATTAACTAATTACTAACTCTACATCTATGATCTAATTAAAGTTATTAGATAATTCTTTTGTAAAATATCTAAGTTGCAAGTAAATATAAAGCATGTATGGATGGGGACCCATGGATAATTCAATTATTTATATTTCATATACAAAATGTAAAAAAAATTTAATATAGATCATTATGCATTAACTATCATAATACATTGACATACTCTAAGTTAGTAACAAATTAATAATTAACATCATTAATATATTTATAATTAATTATTTTTTTAATGAGTTAGTTACATAATCTACATTAATAATTCATTTAATTTAGTAATTTAAATAATTTTTTATTAATTTATTTGAAAAAATAAATAAATAAATAAAAATAATAATTGAGCCGGACCTAACGGACTAAACCAGATCGATAGCTATCGGTTTGGTCCGGTCTGATCCCTATAGATGTTCGGTCATGTCTGGAAAAAATGATGGACCAAAAATTTCGATCTATCACTCCCGGATCGGACCGAACCGACCGATTTACACGTTACATTAACATGCCCTTAATTTGTTTACATTAATTTCCCATTAAAATAATGTCAAGAATATCAATAGGTTAGCTTTGGCTCCCCCAATCAACTTTCCTACGTCCCTTTCAGTGCAAGTCTGGGGCAATGATACTGTAATAAGAAGGGATTAACCGACGGTCCAAAGGAGAAGAATTATAAATAGATTTATTCAGCTTGGCCGCGCTGGCGTTAGGGTTCTGCATTCAAGTGTAAATTAAAACGGTCGACATGTTCTTAGGCTGTGTTTGTTTTGGTGGGAAAATCATAATTTCTGGCTTTCATGATTTGTTTGGTAAGGATCGATGAAAAAACGGAGTCAATGACAAATGTTTGACTGATCAACAAAAAAAATCAATCCTTAGATCGATCGATCGATGCATTTTCTAGATCACACTCTTCCCCCAGCTTTCATCGCAGCTAGCTAATCTAACAATCAAGATTGTTGAGCCCTACAGTGCAATCCAACTGATTCCAACCACCTCCCACTCCCAGGCGTTTTGCCGGTGCCAATGTCGCTCCGCTTACATGACCACCTGTGTCAACTTTCATTTTTATGATCTTGTCGCAGCAACGACCCTCCAGCCATAGAATCAAAACAAACAAACGCATCATGAATTAATACATAATAATATTGTACTTATGCTAGTATTAAAATGCATGCTTTCAAACACAACGAGTTAGTTTATTAATTAGGGAGAGTTCTTAATTAGTTTGTTGAAGAGTTTTCGGCCAGTTTGTTGAGATCATCAAGTGCGTCCAGTACCAGAGACGATTGAATTTATGGTTTCCTTTTATTATAAACCATAATAATATATAAAGCTTTCAGTAATGTTTTTCTGGGTCGTGTTCAATAATGCTTTTTATAAGTACTATCATGATTCCCATGCATTAATTAGACAAAGTTTACATGATTTTGGTTTGAAGTACCAGGTCAGGCAAGCTAGCTAGCTGCTAATTCTTCATTAATTTCTTCCTGCCAAAAGAAAACCATAAAATAAAGAAGGTAATTAATTAATTAGTTCCTTTTGATAATTCGGAAGAGTTTATATAATGAGTACGTATATACGCTAGCTAATTATAGAATAAATGCTTTGGAAATTTCTTTCGACATCATGCATGCCATTTTCCAGTGTTCTAAAAATTTGGAGCATGCAGTTAATTTGCTTCCAGTACTCCAGATTCTAAACAAGATATTGAACATGCATGGAAAATGCTTATCTTTCCGTTGGGCGCGCTAGCTACTGTTGAGAGTTTTTATTTTTTATTTTAATTTTTTTTACTTAGTGATTAAGTAATTATTTTTCAATAATGTTATAAATTTTTTATTTTTTAAAAAAATATTTAAAAATGTTAAAAAATACATGTAAAAAAATACTCGAAATACATTAGTGGAAGCCCCCAACAGGGAGCTCCCAGCAGTGGCTGTAGAGCCACCCATTGAACATATACTTCTTAGCAACAAGAGTAGTACTGATGATTATAACTATTTGTGTTACTTAATTTGTTTTGTTGTTATATGATCGATGTCCGGAATAAATAGATCATTTTATGTTCCAAGGTCGACTTAATTAATATTTGCCCCCAAATTTCAGATATCACACCGTGATCAGGAATTTAATCATCTTCAATAAATTAACAATGAAATTCATGTACCGACGTACACATAGAAATATATAAGCTCGATCGATAGCCATGCGTACGTACCATATAATTCCAATTAAGTTTTTAGCACTAATCCCACAGAAATAATTGCTTGTTACGCTATATATATATTAGCTTGTTTAGAAAAATTGGAAGTGACTAATATTAATGTTGGGGATCTCCTTGCAGGTCTAGTCAATTGGAACACGCAAGTTATCATTTAATTTCTTATAATATTATCTAATTTTCCAAGTAATTTAGCATATTGAAAATGCATGTTAACTTCCTCCAATGGAATATTGATTAATTTATAGTGTTCCATTAAAAAGATTACCTTGAGCTTCCCCATTTTAGGTCAAACGGGCATGGGCATGCATGCATGCATAATCTAGCATCATGCACACCAAACGCATCTCCCCTCGACTCTCTCTCATCTCTCTTTCATCAGTTTGGTGTCTCTCTCATCAAGTGTCTCCATGTCAATCTCATTTGCATGGTGTTTACATCAAACGCTTGCAACAAGCGTTTTTCTTTTAAGTAAATTATAATATGATACTGTTTATTGAGGCTATCATGCCCTCCTAATGCGCATATATATATATATATATGTATATATATTTTGAGTAATGTTAGAGAGAAGTCATTATAGCAGTGCACACTTTCACTTTGCACTTACTGCGTGACTGTTTCTAATTGATTGTTCACAACACTCACTTTGAGAGATGTATGGTCTAGATGATGTCATATCATGTATGTAAAATGGATGTTCCTAATAGTAGCTTCTATCTATATTTATTTATATATATATATTTTTTTTTGGTTCCTATGTCATGCCAGCTGCTCAGAGAGATAGAAAAAAAACCTTCACATCCATATACTATAGAGTGAGTTGATAGCCCTACCAAGTACATGATCAAATTACCACACTATCTCGATCGGATAGGCTTATCATGCCGGTCCTACAAGAAAGAGAATTGACATCCATGCATCTCAATCCATTGTCCATTGAACATTACGCTTCCACAAATACCATGGATATATGACCAATCCTCACCTATTTTCACCTATTTCTAGAAAACCCCATCTCACGTTCACACTTGTTCTTTTGCCCTTATTCACACTGAACATAGAGTTTATATATCCTAATAATATAATATATATACATATATAGAGAGAGAGAGAGCGATTGATTTGATTTTTGATGTCTAAAAACAATAGTTTTACCTTTTCAAGTATTCAGAGCGCGTTGCATTTTTTTTTTTAAATAATAAAAAAAAAAATCAGCTCTCCCTTTTGCAAGCAGTGGATACTTATATATTTATTTAAGAGAAAAATAAAAATAAAATTATTTGATCGAAGAAAAATGATACTCTATTCTTACTGCACGATATTATTGCTGAAATTTTTTATTTTTTATTTTATTTAATAATTAAAGAAGTATATTTTAATAATATTATAATTTTTATTTTAAAAAAATATTAAAAAATACATGAAAAAAAGGACTAATTATACTTAACGTAGCTCCAACAGAGCTGGGAGCGGTGTACGTATCACCGTCCTTGATCAAATCATCTTGTACCCGTACACTGTATAAAATGAGAAGAGATCATCGTTTTAAATTTGGCTCCAATGATTATCAAAACCAGATGAGTGGAGTATTTAAATTTACGTTGAAATACAACAGTGGTTTCGTGGAGGGGCAATCATTTTCAGTCACTTTTAACGTACACAAAGAATCTGTAAAATAAAAAATAAAAAAAAATAATAATGGTAATCAAATAATGTGAAGAAACAGTACCACACAGGTACGAGAATCGCGCACTCAAAGTTCATGAGTCCTTGGGTCACTAGGAGGAGGGAGAGGGACAGACAGGACCTGTGAGAGGAGTAGGAGGTCTTTTCAATTGGGCTCCACAGGGGCCAGCCTGCGCATCGCACGTGCTGGCCCGTCATTCATGTCGGCCTAACAGCGAGACACACCACCGCTCGGTCCGGTCAATGGCGCGATCCCAGGCCGCCCTCTCGCCACGTGGCTTCATCTCCACCGTCTCACTCTGTCCTTCTGATTTGGACGTTTCAGAAAATTGCCCGTCCGTCTTGTCTGCATCTCAGTGGTTTTCAGTTACCCTATTTCACATCTCTGTCTGGTAAAAATTAGAAAAGCATCGAATTATTCCCACTCGTTTGTTTTCGCAATACTGTAGTCTCAACCTAACTCAATTTCAATTCGATTTATTTCAACTCAATATTATAATTTTTATATAAAATAAAATAAATAATTTAATTTTTTTAAATTTTTAAAATAAAAATAATATTAAAAAAATATATTTTAATAATATTTTCTTTAATTTTTAACTTTAATTTCAACTTATCTTATCTTATTTTATCTATATTAAGATGAGATAAGTTAAAATGAAAGTTGAAAGGTTAATAAAATATTATTTTTTAATATTATTATTATTTTAAAAAAATTAAATTATTTATTATATTTTATACATTAATTTAAAAAAATTATAATAATCAAAAGAAATTAGAGAAGTAGAACCACTTTTATTTTCCTTGTTTGTTTTCTAAAAATATCTCATCTCATCTCACCTCATCATTACAACTTTTTCAAATCTCCACACAAAATAAAATAAACAATTCAACTTTTTCAAATCCTAAAATAACAATAATATTAAAAATTATATTCTAATAATATTTTATTCAACTTTTTTACTTTAATCTCAACTCATTTCATATCATCTCTAAAACAAACGAGCCGGTCCTAAACTCATGAATATGACAGCGTCACCGATGAAATTGATTGATTTTCATTTTTTTATTCTTTTATAAAAGATTATTTTAATCAACTACTATTTCTCACCTTACACTCCACATTTTATAAAAATATCTCTACATTTTATAAAAAACATCCTATATCTTATGAAAAAATTATAAATATGGGTATAGAAATTAATAGTGAATATTTAATTGAATTTAATAAACGATAGAGTTGAAATTTTGTTAAATTTAAACTAGATTTAATTCTTAATTTATCTCACGATAATATTCTTAAAATTATCATTTGTATTATTTATGTTTAATATAAATATTTTTAATTGTTTAGTTGATGCAATGCAATGATTTTATAAAGTCCCGTTTAGATACAGAAACGGTTTCATCTCATCTTATCTTATCATTACAAATTTTTCAAATTCTCACATAAAATATAATAAACAATTCAACTTTTTTAAATCAGAAAATAATAATTAAAAATTAATATTCTAATAATATTTTATTCAATTTTTAACATTCATTTAAAACTATCTCATTTCATCTCACTATCCAAACGAGGGAGTTTATCAATAAATAATAGTATTTTATAAATTCTATTGAGATGTGTTTGAATACATGAATTATGTTGAAATATGTGTTTAAATATATTTAATTTTTTATGAGAATTTAAAAAAATAATAAATCTCATTAATAATTGATTTAAAATAAATTGAAAAGAATTTCATATCTAAACATAGCCTAAATATCCTACGTTTATATTTCATATTTTGAAATGGCTAGGATGATCATCTTCAAAGGAGGGCAGAAGACACGATAGTTGTCGATTTAGGTTTCAACATCAGTCCCTAACTACATCTACGTACACTTCCACAATGACTAGATAGACATTAACGGAGATGACATAAAACAAACTATCACTGTTACGAACGTCACGTGCACTTCTTTAAAAAGCTACAAAATTAATATGCTTTTTTGTGCATGGTCAATACCTGGGAGACAAAATTGAGTGCAAGGCTAGCCGAAATGTTCTGGTCCAAAACCAAGACAATACGTGTATGCAAGCTTTCGTCAAGACCCAGGTTTTTTCCTTTTTTTAGGTAAGATGTTTTGATGAATCATGTGATTGTAGGGTCAAGCAAAGTTATATATTCTAAT
Source organism: Juglans mandshurica (assembly GCA_022457165.1). Lineage (NCBI taxonomy): Eukaryota > Viridiplantae > Streptophyta > Magnoliopsida > Fagales > Juglandaceae > Juglans > Juglans mandshurica. The sequence goes on from CM039619.1 coordinate 12,937,734, forward strand.
TGATAAAATATGTTGATATTTAGCATCCTGTATTATTTTGTAATGTGATGTAAAGTAAACGGTACGTGCATCCAATATGGAGAGACAGGACTGCGTTTGAAAGCGAAGGGGAGGAGGGCTATCCTTTCTAAGGCCCATCTATTGAATTAAATAAATAATTGTATTTATCTTAGATCAAATAAAAGGAATTTAAAAAAAAAAAAAAAATCTTTTGTCACAAATTGGAGATTGACGGGACTAATTACACAACATTTTTGAGTTTGAGGCTGGATGCCCATCAACTCAACGGTTCGTGGGCTAGCTCGACGCCCAACAGACATAGTGAACTCAACTAGGTTTGGGCTTCCACCTGTTGGGCCCAGTTTCCTACCCTGCTTAATAAATATAGAGAGAAGATATTTATAACTGTGAATTGTGCCACTGTCGCGTAATCGTTTTGAAAAAAATAAATAAAACATAGGACCCATATGAAAAAAATTAATTTTTTAATAGTAGACCCCACTCTTTTTCAAAGTGATTACGTGGCATTTACATACTTCACAATTATATATAGAATTACTCATAAATATATCCTAACCCAAATCTGGTGATTAGAGGTTTTTTTTTTTAATTATTATTATTTTTTTAAGTAAAGAGGAAGCACTCCGTGATTTACTAATGCATTCTCAATTATGTAGAAGGAATAGTATTCCTGGAATACTGTGATTACTACTAAAGGCTCTTGGCAATAACATTAAAAACCAAAGCCCAAAAATTCATAAAAACCTTCTCTCTAAGGATTAGGGGTGAATTCGACTGGTCCGTAGGGGGGTTTTGGGACCGAACCGAACCCCTTTGAACACCTATAGGAATTGAAACAGTAACTATTGGTCCAGTCCGATCCAGTTGAATTAGTTTGTTTTATCTTTTTTTTTTACAAATAAATTAATAAAATAATTATTTAAATTACTAAAATTAAAATGAAGTTAAATGTTAATGTGAATTGTGTAACTAACTCATTAAAAAATATTTAACTATAATTATATTTATGATATTGATAGGTACGCCTTACTAACTTAGACTTTACTCTTTAGTATGCATAATTATTAATAATGCCCTACATTTTATATATGGTTAATGAATATCAAATAATTTAATTGTACATAGATTATTGATGCTTACTTGCAATTTAGGTATTTTAAAAAAATTACCTAATTACTTTAATTAAGTATAAATAGTAGAGTATGTATGAATGTATTATGTATCTACATATATTATCACAGGATTTATGATACATTATTAATTGATAACATATATTATCTAACATTTTATATGGTCAATAATAATAGATTAAATGAAAATTATATAATTAACTTATACAACTACTATATAAAATAATATATTGTATATAAAAATCGATATATTTTAAAATATATATATACTAATTCGGTCGATTTCGATCCGGTTCGATCAAAAAATCACAGACCCCAGGACCGGACCGAACCCCTTCAATCCCACAAATGGTAGACCAAAGTCGACCACACATTTTCGATCCGATCCGGACCGAGAATTCTTCAGCCCTACTAAGGATACCTTGGCTTTTACAAATGAAACCATCCAAAATCAATGCATCATAAAAACTAATTTCTATCTTATAGTTATAGAAATGACAAACTAAAGAGAAAGTTACAAATTTTTAGCAAACTCGAAGCTCGAATGTTGTTCTAGTTAATTTTTAATACAGTAGAATCTACATATTATATTTATTTATTCTAAATTGTGAAAAACATTTATATCATAAAATTTTAGAAAATGACGATCCACACTTTCATATCAGACAACAAATAAAAATAAAAAGAGTATAAATGCATAAAGCATTGGCATTGGAGAAATGGGTGAAGAAAGGGATGGGGATAAGGACAAATGGAAGTGGAACAATCTGAGTCAGATTTACTTCAATAATCACCCTTTTCGTTATTCAATGCACTTGTACAAGTGGTCAAAGTATAGCCCTGTCCTCTCGCACGTCCCCCATACATGTCTTTTATTTTTGTGGTTTTTTTTGGGTGTTCGTGGACCTACCACTCTAGTACCAATGCCGACATATAATTTAGTAAAAATTTTATTCGCAGTCGTGTCCTTACTTAGGGATTGTATGTACAGACTTTTTATTAAATAAGAAAAAATATAATTTTAAGAGAGATAATTTTATAATTTTAAAGATAAAATTACTTAGACTTATATTACAATCTTCAAATGAAGACTGTATCTAGCATTGCTCATAATTTAGTGCCTAACTTTAATCATATCTCCTAATGTAAATCTTTTTATAATATAGTCTTAAAAACTAAATTCACCTTCTTTTATTAATTTAAGTTTTGAAATAAACGATGACTAAATACAGTATTTCACCATGAGGTAGAATCTAGCGTAACATAATTTAAATGATTAAATTTATTTTCTTCAATCTGTTTAAACATTTAAGATAAATAGTAATTTATATAATCTATATAAAATGTTGGTGTTTTCTCCTAGCGAGCGCTGCCAAACTCAACCTTATTCTATTAAGCGATAAAAATGCTAAGTTTTTATTAAGAGAAATGATAGTTGTATTCGTGAATATGCAAGTGCCGTGTAATCATTTTGAAATAAATAAATAAATATAAGACCTACATTAAAAAATAATAATTTTTTAATAGTATACTACACTCTTTCCTAAACCTAATAATTTTTTAATTAGGTTCATCAAAAGAGCAAGACAATGTTGCAAGCACTTTTTTTCCATGTTTTTTTTAACAGTCCTGCTACATACAACCGGCAGTGAGAACCACCGTGTAATTGGTTGATGCCGATATATTAAAAAAATAAAATAAAAACCAAAACCAGTTGATTTTTCTCATTGGACTCCACTTGTGAAGTTTCTCACCATATTTTTTTCTTCGATTTTCTTTTCCCAATTGATTTTTCTCTTTCTTCCAAGTCTGGCTAATGCCCAGATCAGAACAAAAAGGGTTTATTTTTGCTTCATTTTCATTAGAATGATTTGCAACATTAAAAAATTGCAAGGGGTGGGACTAATCGTAATCTTGGGGATTTCTCAGGTAGAAGTGATATCCATGAAATTACAGAATGTCCCAATTGAAAAAAGCTCGACTTTGTACAAAACCCGGAGGGGAAATTTCAATTGTCTTGACATCATGAATAGTGTTGATCATACAAAGGAAAAAGGAAAAAAAGAAGATGCAAAATTTGTGAATAGAATTTCACGCGAAGAAAATTTTCGACATTCCAGAAAGCCAAGATTGGAAATAAATTTGTTTTTTTTTTTAAGTAAACGAGAGAAAAGCACCAAATTGATAACTTGTTTGATAACAGATAAAAACAAATCCTAAAGCAATAAAGTTCCGACCTTCTTTGACTTCAGGTTGAAAAGCAGAGCTCGAAGATCTTTCACTACTCGAAAGCAGGGCCGACTCAATATATTCTAGGGCGCTAAAATTTTGAGTGAGGCTTTTTTTATTTTAAAGGTAAAATTAAATAAAATTATTTTTATTTTTCTATTATATTTTTATTTAAAAATAATTCCTATCATTTTGTAAAGTAAAATTATTAATTAAGATTTTATACCACATTTTCAATTAATAACTGACTTAATCTTTAGTAAGAAAATTTTGATTTAGAGAGAATTTTATCAAATTTAGTTTTACAAGTACTTTAGACTCTTAGACACAATTATAATCTTTACTGTCAATAAAGTTCTATAAACAACTTACACATTTGAAAAAAAGTAAGCCATTGCCTCTTCAAAGGATTATACAAAAACTTTTTATGAACACTGGAAAATTATAATTTTCACATTAATTATATTAAACTAATAATGAAAAAATATAAGTGTATTCTTAGAAGGAGAATAGGTAAAATAATTATTATATGTGATACTTTTAAAAACTAATAATGATATAATATTTATTTGATCTTGTTTATATTATCATTCTCATTGAGTAAAATAAATTTTTTTATTGAATATATATATATTAAAAATTCTACTTTATATATATTTTTTTATTTAGGGGACATTCTTCCATTAGGAGCCTTAGACAATTGCCTAAGTGGCCTTATGGAAGAGGCCGCCCTACTCGAAGGCAGAGAATTCGCTGCAATGGAACTCGTTGCTTGAAATTTTTTATTGTACCTGGTTACGTGAGAGTTTTTCCAGCCGATTGCAAGTAGAATTTTTCTTTTTTTAATGTGCTGGTTAATTTTGTATTTGTCAATGAAGATACTAAAATGACAAGCTGCTTCACAAACCAAAGTTAAATTTAATATATATATATTAGATAAGAGCTTACGTCTAAGGCATGTATTCCCTGTCAAAAGTGTTAATGCATTTTATATATGGTAAATATGAATTTTAAGATGTATATCAATTAAAACAACATAGGTATGATAAATATAAAAATAATCATAAATCTATTTAGAAAATTTTACAAATGATTATAATTATACTTGAAAAAAATGAAGGAAACAAAAAATGTAAAATTATTGAACAGATAAATCAAATATGTAGAGATCATTATATTGAAATCGTAATAGGACATGTATTGCTCTACCAGTTATAAAACCAATTAGACATAATAATAGACATAATAATAATAATAATAATAATAATAGACATAATAATAATAATAATAATATTGTTCTTATAAATGAAGGAAAAAATATTATTAATTTTAATTATTTAAGAAAACTACTCGATATTATTTTTATTGGAATGATAAAATGTAAAAATAGACTATTCACTTGAAAATTAAAAAAGTACAATTTTTTTTTTTGAAATGAAAATAATGTTACTTTAAAAAGTGTTATTTAATATGACTCGTTATTATGAGAAATAATATGAAGGCAATTATTATTTTTCTGAAATGATATCCTATTGTAATAAAATATTATTCTTTAAATTTAAATACAATATTTTCAGTTCTGAACTTAAATATAATATTATTATTCTTTTCAAATTGGAATTGCAATATTGATCTTAGAAAATAAAAGCATGTTCTTTCAAAAATAATTTTTTAAAAGATAAAAAGTGTTATTAATTCTTTTAATAATAATTTAAAAAATACATTACATATAGATTAATATAAAATGCGTTACCACAAAAAATAAAATAGTGAATATGATCAAATAAATACCAATTATAAACTAATGCAAAATTTGGGACCTAAAAATAACAATTGTATTTTGTAAAATGAAAATGTTATTAGTCCAATGATTATAATTTATTTTTATGAATTACTATGAAAAATAATATGAAGATAATTGTCATTTTTTCAGATAAAATTATATACAAAAAATACTATTATTTTTAAATAGTAAGAAATATATAAAATTATAAATTTTTAATTCCTTCCACAAAAGTTCAATAAACTAAAATCTTCAATTTAGATTATGGGTGGCTCTACAGCCACCGCTCCCAGTCCCACCGGGAGCCACACATAGTGTAAAATGTAGTGTTTTTTTATTTTACTTTTTTATATATGTATTTTTTTAACACTATAAAATATTTTTTAAAAAAATAAAAAAATTATAATATCATTAAAAATACTTATTTAATCACTAAGTAAAAAAAATTATTAAAAAATTAAAAAAAAAAGTATAGCGGGATTAGGAGCAAAACCGGAAGCGGTGAGAGTAGCATTATTCTTAGATTATTTGTAAGTTCATTGTCATTATTATATTCTAATTACTATTAGAATGATAGAAAATATTAATGATGAATTAGAGGACAAAAATGTAATTATGCAAATGAGGCCAAAAAAGTATTTGTGGAAGTGGGGATGGCGTGAACTTAAACAAGATTTACTGTTCATGCGGATTAATTAGAATAATATAAAATTTAATTATATTTTTCCTTGGAGTGGTATTTTTAGTAGGTGTCACTAGTTAGTTGGTGGGTGTTGACAGAGAGACAAAGTGACAAACCGACACCCAATATTGAATATTTTAAAAATGGGGGTGAGATTCGGGTTCAAATCCTCCACTCCGTTTGCCCAAATAAGAAAAACAATACACCATTGAGGCATTGACCATTCAAGTAAAATGCCCACTCGAGTATGGACAGCCCAAAGTTTTGAGAGAGAGACTCTCCTCCTCTCTAAAAAAAAACTCCATTTCAAGAGCTATTGCCGGAGTGGCTCTCCCACCATCCTCTTATTCTCATTTTTATTTTTGCATTGTGTATATACTTTTAAAATAGTATTTTTTTCCCTACTCCTTCCATCGATTTGATTTTGATAAGATCTACTGCTCTCTGGTTGTCATCCGCCGATCTACGGGGATGAAGTTGAGTCACGACAAAATTATCGGCACATGGACTTCATGTGCGACTTGTTGCCATGCATGACCTTCACGCGCCACCGCGCACCGACGCCTTCGACAGTGACACACGTCGTACAAGCAGTTTCATATCGTCGAGATCTTCCAGATTTGGGCCACCCCGTCTCCATCCCATCACAGGAGCACGAGAACGCAGATGATCTCATGCTGCAGATCAGTCCACCCGATGCCGTATTTTTTACTATGTTATCGTTTTTCCTAACCGATGATCTCGAAGAAGGGATTGCGGATCTCTCTAAAAATCATCTTAAGACAACAAAAAACAGTGCACCCGTCATTCTCACCGCTTTCTCTGTAGGACATAGGTAAAGACCAAGAAATTGGTTGCAAAAACCTTTTTTTTTTTTTAAATAAAAAATTTATCTACCACTTTGCATTGTTGTTTTTATTTTAGAGTGTTTGTTGGAGAACCCCACTTCCTCCTAATGTATCATCTTATTTAATGAAGTTTACCTGATTGCTTAGGGGAAAAAAAAAAAAAAAAGGAAGAAAAATGCCAACTCCACTCAGGACAAAAATCACTTGAATAATTAGTCTATATAATTTGTTTCCATGGAATTTGATTTTCTGAAAAATATTTATCTGTTTTCTAACTCTCGGCACATGTACATAAAGTCGATTTTGTGTTTCATGCTTTCATTATTATGGTTAAGAAAACGCGTGACAATATTTACTACGTATTTAGTCAACTAATGTAAAAAAAATGTTTTTATTTTTTAAAACTTGCGTCTGAGAATGTTCGGCTCTGTTTGAATTCAGAGATGAATTGAGATGATTTTAGATGAATTGAATAAAATATTATTAGAATATTATTTTTAATATTATTATTATTTTAAAATTTGAAATGAATTGTTTATTATATTATGTATGAAAATTTAAAAAAGTTGTAATAATAAAAAAGATGAGTTGAAGTTAGTTCCAAGGACGATGCTACAGCTCTCGCTAGAGCTATAGCATATGTTTTCATGTGTTTTTTTTAAGTAATTTTTTATAAAGATTATTTTAATATTTTTTAAAAATAAAATAAATTTAGAACATAATTAAAAACCAATTAGAAAGTAAAAAAAAAATTATTAAAAAATATTTTCTTAATAATATTTTTTATTTTACTTCGTGATTAAGAAAATATTTTTTAATAATATTCTGAACTTTTTTTATTTTTTAAAAATATTTAAAATTATTAAAAAATCTATATAAAAAATAACTTAAAAAAAACACATAAAAAACACATGTTAAAGCTCCAGCGAGGACTCCCAGCGAGAGCTGTAGCATTATTCTAGTTTCAAATACAAACAGGGAATTGTTATCTCAATTATCGATTGTTTAATTACTGAAATATATTTATATAAAAGGTTAAAAAAAGACATACTTCGATGGTTTGAGTTTTGCTTTGATTTTAATCTTTCGAAACATAACATAACATCTTCTATACAAATAATAAAATGCTATACGGTGAGCAGTGACAGCTGGCTGTGCCTTCAGGTACAAATTTTTTTAAATTATTATTTTCATTTTTTTATTCATAATTTTTAAGATATTTAAAGATTTTTAAAAGATATTAAAAAAATATCAATATTCACTTTGAAATAACAAAAAAATATAAAAAAACTAAATGCATGATTTGTTCAAATGATAAGATAAAATATGGCGGCAATGAATTTTGGGTTAATTGTTACTTCTTTCTTCTGTAGAGAAAATAAAAGGTGAAGTCGTGAGTTTTAAGTATTTTTCATTTTTAAGAGAAATAAAGAATAAAGTCTACTACTCTAATATCACAAGTGATCTTAGAGAAGAAATAAGGACCACTTTGTGCTAAGATCAGTGATGAAATAAAATCATGTTGAAAAAAAAAAAGAGATATACAATAATGATATGTTTGAATTCAGATATGAGTTGAGATAAGTTGAAATAATTTATTAATAGTTAGAAAAGTTGTTTGGAGATTTGAAAAAGTTGAATTATTTATTATATTTGGTGTGAGAATTTAGAAAAGTTGTTTGGAGATTTGAAAAAGTTAAATTGTTTATTATATTTTGTGTGAGAATTTGAGAAAGTTGTAATAATGAGATAAAATGACATGACAATATTTGCTTTGCAAAAAATTTATTTCTTAAACTTCTCATACAAATTATATCAGCTAAGTCAACGGTAAAAAATGTATGTTCTTTGCACCAACTTTAAAATAAATTTTTTTATACAAATAGATATTTGATTTAATAAGCGTTGATTATATCAATAGGTGTTAATTTGTTTACGCTCAGGCCTTATTTATATAGTAAAAGTATTTCATTTCAATATTATAATTTTTTTAAATTTTTATACAAAATATAATAAATAATTTAATTTTTTTAAATCTCAAAATAATAATAATATTAAAAAATAATATTATAATAATATTTTATTTAACTTTTAAGTTTTATCTAAAATCATCTAATCTAATCTCATCTCAGTATCAAACTATACCTTATTTTTACAAAACAAAACCAAAAACACTGTAAATTTATTACTTTCTCCAAGGAACTAATACTAATAAATCATCAAAATAGTTCACATAATTAGCAATCAATTAATTACTCAATAATTATTCGTATTTGAGTTTTGCTACTTATCATTCTCACAAATCACACATCATATTTTTATTTATTTATTCTTATTTTATTCTTCGTAAATTAATTGAATTCTTTTATTCATCATCTATATTATTTGATAAGAAAAAAAAAATTATATATGGTATACGGTGAAGAGCGAAATTTTTCTTCCGTGTTTATTGACAACTGGAGCTAAGCGATGATGGAGAATAACGACCTTAACGTAAAAGTTAAAACGCGCACGCACAGTATTACATAATGCACAGCACTAAAGTCCAGTCCCTGACTCCCTTGCGCCAGAAAAGGAGAAAAAAAAAAAAAGAGATGGATATATGAAAGCAATTTCTGAGATCTGATCTCTCCATCTTCCCCCATTGGTTTTCCTCTTATGGTGATGGAGGAAGCAGAAGCTCTATTAGCTAAGACCTCCTTTATACCTGTCTAGTTCTCTTTCGCCCTTCAGAATACGATCCAAAACCAGTAAGCCTTTTGCTTTCTACTGCTGTTTCTTCGCGACTGTGTCCGGGTTCGTTTTGGTTAGAACTTTTTGTTTTATTGCTGGATCTGGTTGAATCGGCGTTTCTCGGTGTGGTTGATTCGGTAGTTTTTATGCTGAATGATTTGAATTTGATGATGCGATGTAGCTTTGTTTGTGGGTAGTTTGATTATTTGCTCTTTTTTGGGAGAGGGTGATTTTGATAATTTAATGAAGCTTTTTCGCATTTGCATTGGTCTTTAGCCGGATCTGCGAGTTCCACTTCAATAAGTGCCATAGAGAAAGTGTAATTTTCTTCTTGGATCAATCATTTTCATAGCTTGGTTGCCAATTTACTGGATGCGATCGTGGTTGGTTAACCTCAACTTGGTTTAGTACTTATTGTTTGTATTATTTTATACGGCACTTCTAATCCATAGATTTTGACTAAAAAAACACGGATTGAAATCCTGAGAGACAAATTTGCAAGTTTATATGGAACTTCCTTATCATTCCTTTTTCTTTGACAGTCTGTTTCGTACCGCGGTAACGTGAGGGCGCTTCTTTGTGAGAGGACCCATCCATAGATTTTTATCAATCTGTTTTCCTAACTAATGGTATTGTACTATTGGTTTCCGCAATTGTTTTATATCCTTTTGAACTGGTCGGATTTGGTATGAATTGGATGTGGTTTTTCATATATCTCTCATCATTTGATTAGTTGGGTCCATTTTTACTTTCTTCGTGCTTGTGTTTAGCTTGCCATTGTTAGCTTAATTGTAATTCTCTTGGTTTCGATTTCAAATGTTTTCAATCATGCTGCGTGACTAAGATCTTTTGAATTATAGATAAAGTTGACATTCTTCATTTATAAGACAGAAGCAGTAGCTTAATTAACTCTTGCATACTATGTCTGTTCGCTCTAACAATTTAGCTAATGGTTATTTGTTTGTACAGGTCCATTGTTCAATCTATGCAATTCTACCCTGCTAAATCTAAAGGGATTCGCATCTCATTAGTGTCTTTGACACAAGATAACTTCATGAAATGAGATCTGTATTGTGATCTTTTAATACACTAGTGGAAGTGAAAAGTTGTGATTGAGGAGCTTACAAACTACATAAATGATGAGGGGAAGATCTGATGGAGTGCAAAAGAAGCGTTTGATCACTTCTGTGTGTATTGTGGCAATTTTTCTTGGTTTTCTATATGTTTACTATGGATCCATTTTTGGCTCTAAAATCAATGGTACATCGGCTCTAGAATATGGCAGCAAATCTTTGAGAAGACTTGGTTCATCCTATTTGGGTGGGGATGAAGATACCGATGGCAAGCAAGAGGAATCTTCAACAAGGTTTGGCCTGGAAAACGGAGAGGATGATATGACACCAAAGAGTTTCCCTGTAAGTTCTTTTGCAGCTATACTTGGTGTTCATCCTATTTGTTCAGGTCTGGTTGTTTTCTTAATGGTGTCTGTTTGTCTACTTCTGATTTTTGAAGGTTTGTGATGATCGACATTCAGAACTAATTCCTTGCCTAGACAGAAACCTTATATACCAAATGAGGCTGAAGCTGGACTTATCTTTAATGGAGCACTATGAAAGACATTGCCCTCTTCCAGAAAGGCGGTACAACTGTTTGATTCCCCCTCCACGAGGATACAAGGTGAGGATATGCTGAGGTTGAGTGAGAGAGCAATGTCGAATATTTTGATATTTTCAAGATTGTTGCATCATCCTCCGATCTAGTAAATGTTAATTGTTCTGTTGCTATTGTAATGTTACAGGTCCCAATCAAGTGGCCGGAAAGCAGAGATCAAGTATGGAAAGCAAACATACCTCATACTCACCTTGCACATGAGAAGTCTGACCAGAACTGGATGGTTGTAAAAGGTGAAAAGATTGTATTTCCTGGTGGAGGTACTCATTTTCACTATGGAGCTGATAAGTACATTGCTTCAATTGCAAATGTAAGACGACTGCTTGCCTATACTGAATACCTTTTGCAAAGCACTCTTTTGAATTTGTAGGCCTATAGAAGTGTGCACAATTCCTTTGGTGTGCATTGTGTATGGCTAAAGTGCTCCTCTGTTCAGATCTTGCTGTTTAAGTGTTTCTCTCAATCAGTTTTTTAGTACTTCTTGGATGAAGAAATAATCCTACATCTGGCTCAATTTTGCAGATGCTCAAGTTTCCGAAGAACAAAATTAATAATGAAGGAAAACTAAGAACAGTTCTTGACGTTGGTTGTGGTGTTGCTAGTTTTGGAGCTTATCTTCTTTCATCTGATGTTATAACGATGTCCTTAGCACCGAATGATGTGCATCAAAACCAAATTCAGTTTGCCCTGGAAAGAGGAATTCCTGCATATCTTGGTGTTTTAGGAACCAAGAGGCTCCCTTACCCTAGCAGATCTTTTGAACTTGCCCACTGTTCTCGTTGTAGGATCGATTGGCTTCAGAGGGATGGAATTCTTCTTCTTGAGCTAGATAGATTGCTCAGACCAGGGGGCTATTTTGCATACTCATCTCCAGAGGCATATGCCCAGGATGAAGAGGATCTTAGAATATGGAGAGAGATGAGTGCCCTTGTGGGACGCATGTGTTGGACAATAGCTGAAAAGAGAAACCAAACTGTTATTTGGCAAAAGCCTCTAACAAATGACTGTTATATGGAAAGAGAACCTGGTACTCTCCCTCCTCTCTGCCAGTCTGGTGATGATCCAGATAAAGTTTGGGGTGTGTCAATGGAAGCATGCATCACACCATACTCTGATCGTGAGTGTTTTCTTTAATTTTTTTCAAGTATAATTTGTTTGTTTACTTCACTGTTGGAAATTGTTACCAGAATGTTGATATTTTTTAATTGGCGATTACAAATCTATCATGATGCCAATTCTATCATAGCGATAACCTCGTAAATTTTATCAATGCACAAATGTAAAGCCATCCAGTAGTAAAGAGTTTGGAAAAGAGCTCCACCACTGTCTTCACACTACCCCCAATGAAGCAGTAGATAATTAACAGTTTCTCCATTCCTCTTTCACATGCAACACCAATTTATCAGTATGTGGACGATTTGGATAGGGAGAAATAGTCGCACCATCACGGCATTGAGTTATCTACTTTCAAGTTGGGACTATAGTTTTTGTGTCGTTTTAGTAATGTTTCTCCTTCTTCTATAATTAGAATGTAAAAGCTCGTTGAGACACTGTTTTTGAAATGGCTTTAATAGGGTGCTAACTGAAATTTTGCTTGGTTACATCAGATGATCATAGAGTTAAGGGGAGTGGACTGGCTCCTTGGCCATCTAGGCTAACTGCTCCTCCTCCTCGACTTGCTGATTTTGGCTATTCAAAGGAAATGTTTGAAAAGGACACGGTAATTAATTGGCAGCACTCATCTACTTTTTTATTGTTAGTTATTCTGTACTGCTAATGTGGTGGGCTTGTATTGCCGGTAACTGGTATAGGAAGTCTGGCAACGGAGGGTTGGGAGTTATTGGAATCTCTTGAGTCCAAAGATTTCATCAAACACACTAAGGAATGTGATGGACATGAAGACAAACATGGGTTCGTTTGCAGCTGCTCTGAAGGACAAGGATGTTTGGGTGATGAATGTTGTCCCTGAAGATGGACCGAACACACTTAAGCTGATATATGACAGAGGCCTTATAGGCACTGTTCACGACTGGTATGCATACTGATTTCTGAAAGATAATCTTGAGATTTTTTGGCAAGTAATGCGTTGCTCTGTCTTATAATGGATTGTTATATTTGAACTGATTATATAAGATAGACAGTTTTCCTGGGCAATATTTGGAGTTCGATTAATACACTTGCAAGGTTTGGGGAGTAAAGTAGATCCATTTAGGGAGTGAGATAAGTATTTGCACCCAGAAAAGTGATGGCAATTGGTAATTGACTTCAAGTTTTGCATGCCTTGAGACAAGTTTTTCATTTATTTTTTTTTTTAAATCAGCTTTTCATTCTAGAAGTCATGGTCCATAGATTCCTGAAGAATGAGATGAAGTTTGGAGGTGGTTGATTTTGACTTTTGATGTACCGTAAAATCTGTTTCAACAGGTGCCAAGCGTTTTCAACATACCCCAGAACTTATGATCTACTCCATGCTTGGACTGTCTTTTCTGACATTGAGAAGAGAGACTGCAGTCCTGAAGATTTGCTGATTGAGATGGATCGTATGGTTAGGCCTACGGGTTTCATAATAATCCGTGACAACCTCTCAGTGATAAATTTTATAAAGAAGTATTTAGTGCCATTGCACTGGGAAGCAGTGGCGACATCTGATTCCAGTTCAGATTCAGACCAGGATGGGGACGACATTGTGTTTGTTATTCAGAAGAAAATGTGGCTGACAAGTGGAAGCCTCAGGGATTCAGAATAGGACAAGGGTGCCTCTATGTTCCCTGTTTCTAATTGAAGTCTCTGCTGCTCCAAGGGATTACAAGGATCGTCCCGAGTAGTTATGCAGAAAACAAATCTATTTTGTAGCATTAAATGACGTTTACTTCATTTTTTTCACTCCCTTTTTCTATAATGATTTAGTTGATAAACTCCCAGCATCTATAGGGCTATTCTTCAAATTTTTTTTTTATGGGCATTATGTAAACTATTTCAGCTCTATTGAGCGATGACTAAGACAAAGATGTGCTTCTGAAGTTTGTAGAATTTGTGGTTTCATGTCGTCAATCGAATAGATTGCTTGCACAATTATATCCCGTATTATAGCAATTGTCCAATTGGCCCCGTTTGGGAAACATATTTCGTTACTGCATGTACTTTTTCCTCGTTAATTGGATAGTATCTAAGCTTTTGCATTCCTTCATAATTATGCTTTTACTCTAGAATGTCCGGACATGTTTTGTTTGGTAATTGAAGTGCCTTCAACTTCTGCATACACCCCTTGTAAATTGTAGTTGCTAGCTTGTACAGACCCTGAGCATGCTAAAACTAGCCATGAAGAAAAAAAAAAAAAAAAGAAGATTCAGAATAGAATTCCCCATCACAGGGGGTAACGGCTCGCCGTTTGGCTGTTCTATAAAAGGTTACAACTTTCACAGCAGGTGCAATTTTCTAAAGATATAAACACCGATAAGTGTCAAGGACTCGAGTGGGCATTTCTTCCCTTCCAAGCAGAACAAGTTCTGGCCTCTTTCTCTGTTGACAAATTCCTGTCCAAGATCTACATAAAATATCTTTATTTTTTGAGTTGATAAGTACCAAAAATGGATTGCTGAACATGGGTCCTTTATACACCCTGGTTCCAAGGGAATGCACACCCTACCCAAGTTGCCTTGCCTATGTCGTGGGGCTAGCCTTTCCCAAATCTTATCCTTTCAGTATGGATTTCCTCAAGTCATAACTCAGTACTCAAGAAAGAACCATACTTCAAGATTCGGATGTGCATTAAGCAACCGTTAGGTTGGATTAAAAGTAACCCTAACCCTAATGTTTGTTTAGTTTAAAATAATAATGTACCATGACCAGGTCAAACTTTGAATGGAACAGATATGAAATAACATGAAAAAAGCTGGGATGCTTGCTTGCTTGGCTCCCACCACGGTCCATCCCCTTCGATGGCTGCCTTAATTTTTTGGAGAAAAAGCTTATCTATTTGGCCCATCTGTTACCGTTAGCGTCAACACGTAGAAAATCAGGAACCATATCTACACGTAACCTGAAGATCGTTGACATTGAAATTTGACAATGTCGATGCATAACAACATTATTGGGATTTCTGCTGACCTTTGTACGTAGAGTGAAAAGAGAATGGACCATAAGTTCACGTTACACTTCACTCACAGAGGTTAGGAATAAAGGGGTTTCTCACTTAGAGGATGAGGGCCTCCAAATTTAGTTGAGAGGAAGAAAATGAGAGAATTGAGGGAAATAACTAAATAACACTTTTTGCATAAAATCTCAACAAATCATCCTTCTGCCTATACATATAGCAGAGGTATAACAGAAAATGGTCCCTACCAATGAGATAATGACACATAAAGCAGGGATATAATAGATAATACAAATATAAAGACTGATAAAATCGTAAACTAATAAGAGTGTCTCTAATTATAATTTCTACTACATAAGTGATAAAGCTGCTACTGTGTCCACGTGTAAGCTACTGTGTCCACGTGTAAGCTTCAGGTCCCTTCCACCAACCCTTTTGACCAAGGGACTTCATAACAGAACCCATCACTTTGTCTTTCTCCTTCTTCGACTTCACCAAAAAAACTCTACCTTTCCTTCCTCTCGGCCATCGCCTATAACAATTTCCCACCGTTAGAACACCTTGCCTACAAGGTGGGGATACCAATTTTTCAAGCCCGCGTACGACTCCCAAGTGGCATCTTTCGGTCCCTGCCCTTGCCATCGCATCAGCACCTCCGTGCACGGCCTGTTGTTCTTATTCACCATGCGACGAGCTACGGCTTCCTCTAGCTCTAGTTTTAAGGTTCCTGCAGCGACAATGGCTGGTAGGGTTGCTAAAGGCATGACCTTTGCCCCGATTTTCCTCTTCAACTGGGACACATGGAACATGGCGTGGATCTTGGCAGATGGAGGTAGATCTAGACGGTAGGCCACGAAACTGACCCTCTCCAGCACTTGAAATGGGGCATAGTACCTCGGAGCTAGCTTAAGGTCCCTCCTCTGCGACATCGAAGTCTATCTATATGACTGTAAACGAAGATAAACCCACTCCCCAACAGTAAACTCCCTCTCCGATCTCTTCAAGTCTGCATATTTCTTCATTCGTTCTTGGGCCTGATGTAGATTCAATTTGAGGGTCTTCATCATTTGTTCTCTGTTTTTTAACTCTTCATCTACTGACTCTTTATTTGATGTACCTGGCATGTAACTCTTGAGGCGAGGTGGGGCATACCCGTAGAAGGCCTCGAATGGAGACAACTTTGTGGAGGAGTGCACATTGGTGTTGTACCACCATTTGGCTAAGGAAACCCATTTGGACCAGTTCCTTGGCTGATCTCCAGCAAAGCAGCAAAGTTAACTTTCCAAAATTTTGTTTACTGCTTCCGATTGACCGTCCGATTATGGATGGTAGGCTGTTGAGAAGGCATATGTACTCCTTGTAATTTAAAGAATTATTGCTAGAAGTGACTGGTAAAGGTTGAGTCTCGGTCTGAAACTATGGTTAGGGGAAGGCCGTGCAGTTTAAATATGTGTTTGAGGAAGAGTTGGGCTATGTGTTTGGATGAGAAATGGGTGTGAAATGGCTGTATTTGGTGAGTCGGTCCACCACGACCCATAGGCTGTTATACTCTTGTGAATTTGGGAGGCCCTCAATAAAATCAATGGTTATGTGTGACCAGGGTTGGGATGGCACTGGTAGGGGTTGTAGGAGTCCATCATGGTATTTGTTTTTATGTTTCATTCTCTGGCACAAGTCACATTCCCTCACAAACCTTTTTACATCTGCCTTAAGTCAGACCCAGTAGAACTCCCTTCGAGCCGTATGCATGGTTTTATTAAAACCAGCATGCCCCCCAAGGCACTGCTATGCATCAATTCCAGCAGTTTAGTTTTAAAGGAGTCATCATTGGGTACATATATTCGACCCTTGTACAACAACAGACCATCTCTAAAAGTGTAGTGGGGTGGCAGGGGTTTGGAGACTAACTCCTGAAACTGCAGATCCTTCTCACAGGCCATCTTTAACTCAATCTACTGTAGGAAAAGATATTAAATAGAGTATAGCTTCCTCTGGTTCCACTTTCCTGGAAAGTGCATCTGCCACGCGGTTCCCCTTCCCCTTTTTGTACTCAACAATAAATTCGTAACCCAATAGTTTAATTAACCACTTTTGATGCATGAGGGTGCCAATCTTTTGGTCCAGTAGGTATTTTAGGCTTTCTTGGTCAGTTTTGACGGTAAAGGACTGACCTCATAGGTAAAGACGCCACTTGTGCACTGCTGAAACAAGAGAAAACAACTCTTTCTCATATGTAGAGAGCTGTAATGCCTTTCCCTTCAGTTTTTGACTGAAGTAAGTAATTGGTCTGCCCCCTTGCATAAGTACCGCCCCTACTACTCCACCCGAGGCATCGCACTCGATGGTGAATGGTTGGGAAAAATCCAGTAAGGACAAAACAGGTGACTGTGTAACTATTGCCTTCAGTTTTTCAAAAGTCTCCTGTGCCTCACTTGTCCATTCAAAACTGTTTTTTCTAAACATCTGAGTTAGAGGCGCTGTTATTCCCCCATATCCACGAATAAATCTTGGATAATACCCTGTGAGGCCCAAAAAACCTCTCAGCCCCTTAACTGAATTTGGGAGTGGCCATTGCAGCATGACTTGCAGCTTATCAGGGTCTGCCCGAACCCTCTAAGCTGATATTAGGTGTCCCAAATAAGTGATTTCACTACAACCAAACTGACACTTCGATAATTTGGCAAATAATTGTTGTTGCCGCAAGGTTTCCAAAGTAATTTTTAAGTGCTCCACATGCTCCACCTCACTTCTACTGTATATTAATATGTCATAAAAAAAACCAATATAAATTTCCGTAGAAAAGGTTTAAACACCTCATTCATGAGGTTTTGAAAGGTTGAGGGGGCATTAGTTAGCCCAAAGGGTATAACTAAAAACTCATAGTGCCCCTCGTGCGTCTGGAACTCTGTTTTGGGCACATCTTCGGCCTCACGTGAATTTGGTGGTATCCAGAACGCAGGTCCAGCTTAGAAAAAAATTTAGAACCATGTAGTTCGTCCATAAGTTCTTCTACTACGAGGATATGAAACTTATCTTTGATTGTGACTTGATTAAGTGCCATGTAGTCGACACACATGCGCCAGGTGCTGTCCACTTTTCTGACCAGCAGCACGGATGAGGAGAAAGGAATTTGACTCGATCGGATTACCCCCGAGTTGAGCAACTCTTTCACTATCTTCTCAATTTCATCCTTTTGAAAATAAGGATATCGGTATGGCCGGACTGAAACTGGACTTGCTTGGGGCAGCAATGTAATTGCATGATCATGTGTCCTAGGAGGGCGTAACCCCTTAAGTTCGGAAAAAAACATCAGAATAGGCCTGTAACAATTCCTGCACTAGCCCCATTTCTAGTGGTTGGTCATTATTTTCTGTTTCATGGAGTAATTGCAACAACACCCCCCAAGTCTCCAACTTGTGCGTCTTGTTTCTATCACCTTCCTCAATAAGATGAGAAGCTGCCAACCCTTTAATTTTCACGGCCTGGTTGAGATGGTTCAATTTCCTTGTGAGGTTCTCAAAGTTCCATAGGATAGAACCTAAGCCACTCATCCATTGGATGCCTAGGACTATGTCACACTCCGCTAACACCAAAATATGCATGCTGTCAACAAAATTGGTTCCTTGAATATTAAACCTGGTTTGCACACTTTCCCCTTCACTTAGGAGCTGTTCACCACAAGCCACCCTCACCCTCACCTTCTTATCTCGGCTAATAGGTAGTTAGCCCTTTAGCACTACTGCAGGATCAAGAAAATTATGTGTGGAACCTATGTCAATTAAAATTATCGCCCACTGTGATCCCACCTTCCCTTTGACCCTCATAGTTCTTGGGTTAAGGGAACTCGTGATTGCATGCAATGATATCTCCGGATTAGATTCCACGGTAGAGAGGTCTAAGGTAGCAAGTGGTTGTTCCACTTCTGGTTTATCCCCCATTTCATTCTTACCACTATCTTCCCATACCTCCTCAAGGATATATAACTTTAGTTTTTGACACTTATGGCCCGGACCCCACTTGGAGTCACAATAATAACACAGTCATCTTTTACGTTTATCTTTCATTTGGGCTTGATTAATTTTGTGGACTGGTATTTGAGGCTTAACAACCCCTTTGGGTGGTTCAAAGTGCATGGTATGGGATACTGTTCTTAAAATTCCAGGTTCACTGGAAGCCAATATGGGGGTACAATGGTATCTCATTGCCAAGGCCACATTCTCCTCTTGCAATCTTGTAAGGCTATAGGTAGATATGAGATTGGGAGGGTTAAACATCCTAACCGGTACCTGAATCTCGTCTTTAAAGCCACTGAGAAAGTAACTCAGTTTAAGAGGTTTCGTCAAGCCTTTAAGTCGATTGGACATGTTTCAAAACTAGCCTTATAATCATCAACTGAACTAGTTTGACGTAATTTAGTAAGTGATTCCATGGGATCATCGTAGGCACTAGGGCCAAAACGCACTGACAAGGCACGGATGAAAGAATCACAATCTGTGAAAGCTCCCATTTCCTCCATATTTTGGAACCACACTAATGCTTGTCCTTCCATATAGAAGGATGCCAATCTCAACTTATGCTGGGGTAAGGTATTATGAAAGTTAAAAAAATGGTTTATCTTATAAATCCATCCATTAGAATCTTCCCCATGAAATGATAGAAACTCCACTCGAACTGATTGTGGAACTACATCACCAAAAACTTCCCTACAATTTTCATGGTGTTGGTGAGTGACTGAAGATGATTCGGGTTCCTCATTGTACTGACTGTGTGATTTCTTTTGCAGCTCCATGGTCAACGTTACTTGCTGGTTACTGACTTCCCTGTGCAAGGCAGTCATCTCATTTTCAAGAGTCTTGAACTGAGACTTTGAACATTTCTTCAAATTTGACATCTCAGATTCAATGGCAAGATATTGGGCATCCGTGATTTTTTTTAGGGCATTGAGCCCTTCTTGTAACTGGTTATAGCGAGTTCCTTCAGCCATTTTATAGAATCAAGGATCTTTGACAATTGATACCACTTGTAACACTTCACACACACATGTTAAGAATAAAGGGGTTTCTCACTTAGAGGGTGAGGGCCTCTAGATTTAGTCGAGAGGAAGAAGATGAGAGAATTGAGGGAAATAACTAAATATCACTTTTTGCATAAAATCTCAACAAATCATCCTTCCGCCTATACATATAATAGAGGTATAACAGAAAGTGGTCTCAACCAATGGGATAATGACACATAAAGTAGGGAGATAATAGACAATACAAATATAAAGACTAATAAAATCTTAAACTAATAAGAGTGTCACCAAATATTGATAAAAACATAAAAACATAAATATTGATGTTGTTGACTTCTATTTTGTTTGTTGAAAAATGTTTTTGACACAAAAAATTTTACAAAAAGTGAACTTACAAATTAATATGATTTGATGTGATACGTCATATTGTAAAATAAATATAACGTATCGGATGAAATCGTATCAATTTATAAATTTATTTTTATAAAATATGTTTACGAACACTTCTCTTGTTTGAACACTTCTCTTATTTAAACAAGTCTTGTTTACTCTATTGTCCTTTCGCCACTATTGTTGATAAATTAAACAAACCACATGTATTACTGATTCTTTCCCCCATCAATGTTATGGTCACCGCCAACTTTCACTGAACCATTGTTACGGGGCATTTTACAAAGTATTGAAAAGGGAAAATTATTTAAAGGTTTTATTAAAAGATGGATTTTGATCCACAAAAAGGACTGCTTCCTTCCTTCCTAACGAGTGTAGTGACGAGGCGATGTGGTATTTGGTACAAGGTGTTAGACGAGACGTAAAATTTTTATCTGGTTTTACTTCGTCTCATTCAATTTTATTTTTAAACATAATTTAAATATAAAATTTTTAAACTAATCATTATAATTTTTTTAAAATTTTAAATAAAAAAATTTCAAATCTTTAATAAAAAATAATATTATTATAATATTTTAATTTTATAATATTTTTTTCAATTTTTTTTTCTCATTTTCCAAAACTTAAAAAATACTCAATTCAAAGTTTTAAACTATCTCATTACTATTCACAAACTATCTTACAATTATTTACAAAATTCTCATATCGTCTCACTCTCCAAACAAACGGAGTTTCGTTTGGAAGTTGAGCTCATCTCAACTCATCTTAACTCATTATTACAATTTTTTCAAATCCCAATATAAAATATAATAAATAATTCAACTTTTTCAATAAACAATAATATTCTAACAATATTTTATAATCTCAACTCAACTCACTTCAACATCCAAAACCACCTTAATTTTAGTGATCTAAACAATAACATAAAGAACCACTTTAGAAATTCCAAATATTAAACTAAATTACAGTGCAATTTATTTAGTTATTAATTATTTAGAATTTATGCATTTTCAAATGCATTAACACGTGGTACCATTTTACTGGATAGTCACGCGGTCTTCATCTATGAGTAAAGAAAAGGAAGCAGGAAGGAAATGGAGGTGCAGGTGGAGTCGAGAAGTAGAGAAATGAGAAATGAGAAATGAAGGGTGACACGTGACAGGCACGCGGGGGGCAGTATCTCAGGCGGACATCAAGGCTTTGAATGCGTCAAGTAAAGTCATTGTCATTGTTTGGGCAATTATTCTTTGACAGTTTTCCACTGGGTCTATGTCCTGAGTGGTCCATCTCATCACCCTGTTCTTTTTTATTAATTTTTTATTTTATTTTAATTTTATTGCTGTAATTACCATCTCCTCCATCCAATTTCTCGTTCGTCTATATCATCTCGTGCACTTCTTTGATGTGAATGTGTGTATATGTATATATATATATATATATATATATAATACTTTAATAAAATTATTAGATCTATAACATTATATAATTTCTGAAATAAAAGCTATGCTATTGTTGTGCAATACCATCTACTTACAGTTAAAATTTAAACATTTATTTATTTTAAAAAAATTTTAAATACGAAACATTTCCCTCTATTTATGATTATGTTTCCTCTCATTTTAGTAAATTAATTTTCAATATGCATAGGGCTCCAAAGTTTATATGCTTTTGTGGTATGCTATTTTTAACTTTTGTTCACAGGAAAATAATGAAAAAATCTAGTTGTAAGCGATTTTGCGCACTAATACGCGCCCCCATTCAATATGATTGGTCAGAAAGTAGATTTTATTGAAAACAATGCTAATTTAAATTTAGAATATGAAGACAAAAAAATTAATACACAGATTAGTACGCAAACTTGCTTGTACATAACAAAACTTAAAAATAATATTCTACGAATGCTATTGCATATTTTATTTAAATTATTATTTATCTTAAAAGTTTATACTGATAAAAAGATTTAAATTTAATTATTTTAAGTAAGTATATTTAATTATTTTAAGTATATGTTTACACTCATCTTGACACGTGAGAAAACTTCTCTTCAACATGTATGTCTGAACTCCATACATTTACGTTTGGGTTCTTAAATACTTTTATTACTATTTTTTATTTTATTATTATTTTTCAATTACTTTTTATTATTATTCATTATTTTTCACTACTATTCAATATTAAATTATTAGTTTTTAATTACTATGCACTAACATTCTCAAACACTTTCACACTTATATAAGTGAAGTAATAAATGCTATAAAGAGATTTAAATTTTGAGTAATGCTACATGTAGTCGTAGAGTATGTAAGTGCCGTGCAGTCACTTTGAAAAAAAGTGGAGTCCACTATTAAAAAATTAATTTCTTTTCATGTGGATCCCGTATTTATTCACTTTTTTCAAAACGCATGCACGACACTTGCACACTCACGACTATAAGTATCATTTCTCTTAAATTTTAAATCGAGAAAAAGATTTAAATTTAATTATTTAAATTAAGAAATTGAATGATAGATTGTATAAAAGTAAAAAAAAAAAAAATTAATATAAATTAATATGATATATTAGATTAATTTATAAGACTTATTTTATTATAAAATAAATATGATATTTCACATTAGACCAAATCAATTTGTAAAATCATTATTTTTACAAGATCTTTTTATAGATCTAACATATTTCTTTCGATAATATCTTAACGCTTAGTGCTCGCGATAAAGATTTCAATTAAGAATAAATCTGCTTCACACACTACTCTGTGAAGCAGCCCCAGCACACTCTACGTGCTGGGATGAAAAAAAAAAGAAAAAAAAAATTATGTGAAGTATATGGAGAGTGTGATAAATAGTAAAGTGTGATATAGCAATACCCTTCAATTAAAGTGTGATATAGCAATACCCTTCAATTAATAATGCATGACGGTTAGCTAATTATCCTGTATTTTGCGTAGACTTGCTCCTAGTTTTTTATTTTTAAATTATTAAAAGTCTTTTCCAGATTTGATTTATAAATTTTTTCTATAGTATTTTATTTTACATATAAGTAGCGCTATATATATTTATAATATTATATTAAGTATCTGCCTAATTAATTTATTTTTTAAAATAAAAGTATCTGCTTAATTTTATCAATTTTTTTAAAATCAAATTATGAATTTTAAATTTTAAAACCTTCGTAATTTTAATAATTAACAGGTTCATATGTATATTTATAAGTATAGATAATATTTTTTTTAAAAAAAAAAATGTGTCGAAAAATCAACTCGCGAGAATTCAAACTCGGTAAGGAGTTTTATTTTTATTTTTTTGAAAAAAAGCACCAAGGGAAAGGAGCACCAGCAAAGCACATAAAGGAAGGGAAAAAAAAGTCTTGGGTGTAAAAAGCAGAGAGTCTCAACTTTCAACACAAAAAGGCTACGGAGGCTGCTTAAGCTTGCTATGGGGCATCTCCACAATCGTCATCAACCCGAAGTGCTCCTCTCCTCACTTCCCTCCTCGCCGAACTATTCAGTTCGTCCGTATCTCTTTCTCTAGGTTTCGCTCCGTTGCTCTGCTCCTTCACTCCTTACGGTATGCTCTCTCTCTCTCTCTCTTTTTCTCTCCCCGATATTCACTGATCGGAGCCCTCCGGAACCGTCCGATTCGGTTCCCTGTGCGCAAAAGTATCTGCAATCTTGGTTTCGGAGATTCTCATTCGAAATTCAGTTTGTTTGTTGATTTAATTTTTAGTTTTGGAGCTCTGCTTGGTTGCTGATAAAATGCGGGAAAATAATAAGTGGATGAAACTTTAAAATGCAACTAGGATGAGGATTTGACTAAAGTTTAAAAAGAGGGTTTGAGCACGTAGCTTGTAATGATTCTCAGTTGTGTTTCTCGTGGCTAATAATTTCTTTGCATATTTTCTTGTCGTTTCTCGGTAAGCAAGCATTGCATTCGGTGTATATGTTGTATAAAGTAAGATCTTCAAGTTTTTCGAGGATAGGGGGCGATTTTTTGTTACTTATAAATGATATTTTTCTGAAATAGAAATTGGTTGCTTTCTTTGTCAATTACAGAGCAAATGCATACGACGTTTAGATGATCGATGCTGCATGGCATATGCGATCAGATTTTTCCACTAATTTTTGGTGAAATGAAGTAATATGTGCATTTAAAAGTGTGGATTTACAAGGTGGGAGGAATTAGTAGAACGGAAGAAATGGACAAGGTGAGGGCTTGGTTCAGTAAGTTTAAGTCGAAAGGCAAGTCAAATGCTTCAAGGAAGAAGGAAGCTGTAGGGAATGGGATGGAGGTGTTGAAAGTGCCGACGAATGAGGAAGCACCTTCAAATGTGACAAAGCAGAAAGTTGCCGCAGCAAAGCAGTATATAGAAGACCATTACAAGAATCAGATGAAGAGCCTGCAGGAGAGGAAGGAGCGGTATGGTTTCAATGCTTCTTCTATTATTTTTCATAAATCAATGATTTCAATTTTACATTACTGATGGATTGGATATGTTTATAAATACTGTCAGGAATACTCGGTGTTTGTGAAAGCACTAGGCGCACTTAAGCGCAAGTGTCATTGCCTAGGCATTAAGCGCACACCTGATTAAAGTGAAGCATACATATTTAAAGTTGGTTTATAGCAAAAAATCCATCAACTACTAGAAAAAAAGGTTTTAAAAAAGAGTAATACTACGTACAGTCGTGGAGTGTGCAAACGTCATGCAGTCGTTTTGAAAAATAGTGAGATCCACTATTAAAAAATTAATTTCTTTTTATGTGGGTCTCATATTTATTCATTTTTTTCAAAACGACTGCACGGCGCTTGCACACTCACGACTGCAAGTATCATTTCTCTTTAAAAAAAAGATGGTAAACTATTTAGCTTTTCAACTCAAATTTTTAGAGTATTATGCAAAATGAAAAGCAAGTAATCCATTAATTACATAAAATTTAAACATAGTATTATTATAATTCTCTCGTGCTTTACTAAATATACACATCTATGATACTTGATAATATTTTTTAAGTAATACCATGGTGCCATATTTTTTTGATAGCCATAATCAAATTGTAGTACATGGTTGAATCAAAATATATGCAAAAGGCCTTGACAAAAAAAGTTCAAGAATTGTAGATATTGACTTCTATGCTAACATAAGCAATCAAATATCAATTCATTTGGAAGGCCAACATGGACTAATATATCGGGTTCAAAGCATATACATGACATATGACAACATATGGCAGCCGCACCATATAGTACAGAAGTGCACTTTACAACAGAAGT
The DNA here is from genome assembly GCA_022457165.1 of Juglans mandshurica. Taxonomy (NCBI): domain Eukaryota; kingdom Viridiplantae; phylum Streptophyta; class Magnoliopsida; order Fagales; family Juglandaceae; genus Juglans; species Juglans mandshurica. Next base: position 12,963,595 of record CM039619.1, read on the forward strand.
GCACTCAGGATTCTAGATTTTTTGATAAACTTATGTATAAAAAAACTTTAAAAATACAAAAAAAAAAAAGTGTAATAAGTAAAGAAAAAGTGCACTTCTGTTGCTCAAGTAATCAAGTTTTTTAGAACCCTGAATGTTGGCATAAATATACTTGAATTCCATTCAGACGCAATATACTTGAAAAGAAGTTAGCTGATGCTGAGGTCTCTGAGGAAGAGCAGAACAACCTGCTAAAGTATTTGGAGAAGAAGGAAACTGAATACATGCGCCTTCAAAGGCATAAGATGGGTGCTGACGATTTTGAGCCATTGACAATGATAGGGAAGGGTGCATTTGGAGAGGTATAACTTTTTTGCTTTGACATACTTCTGCATTGATTCTAATCCATTTGCATACAAGTGACCCTTCATATTTCTTTTTGCCGTTATAGTACTATTGTTTTTGTCAAGCCTTTACCATTGGTAGTTTAGAAAAACAATAAACATAATAGAATACATTGAAATGGCATTTTGCAGCTTGTAGAAGTGGAAGTTGCAAGTAAATTTTCTTCTTCTATGTTTCCCTCTAAATTTTGCATCTATCTAACGCTCATGGTTGGCCTATATGCTAGAAGGAGGCCTAGAGATTGGGATTCTTTACGTTTAATGGTGTCATGCTTTGGAGTTATGATGTTCCTGGTGGGTTGAGGTAACCTGAGTGGGCTTGGTTTTACTTTTAGAAAAGAGAGGATAAATAATCTGGAGGGAGAGGAAGATGGAAATTAGGAACAAAATAATCAAATGACAACAGAAACCCGCACTTCTACAATTTTAGTACTCCTAAAATTGTTCACTTGATTTATGTCCATTAAGACAACGTCTACATGGGCTACTTCCTGCCCCAAAAGATTGAATAACTATGAACAACAAATTTTTAGGATCTATAAGGGCTGAAGTAAGTTCTCTAGCTTTTCTAGAAATGTTTACATAAGTACTAGATGGCGTAAAAAAATACAGTGAAAAGAAAATGAATGGAATCCTACTACAAATATCACCTGAAAAAGCCTACCACAAATCTCAGCTGTGTGGAAGATGATCCCTATCTGTATTCTATGGTGTATTTGGCAGGAACGAAATGACCGGACATTCGAAGACAGGGAGCGCTCTTTGGAGGAGATTAGATTACTGTTTATTAGAACTCTCTTTCTTTGGGCCAAAGCTGTAGATTTCAATGGCCTCGATTTCATTTTTTTTTTTTTAATTTCTATTTCATCCCCCTAAATAGGTGTAATCTCTTGTATACCACCTGTGTACTTGGCTTTGTCTATTCATATTAATATAATATAATCGTTTACCTATAAAAAAAAAAAAAAAAGAAGCCTTCATAATTGAATTGGGTTTTTACAAATGTATAATGAAGTATGCCTGCATGAATTTTATTTCTTATAAGGTAGGCCACATTTTTCTGCTCTAGATTTTCTGTTTAGGCAATGAGTAAGAAGGATGTGCTGCTGGCTAAGTTGGAGCTTTTAGTTAGTGATGGCCTTGACTGATACTGGCCATATAACTAACCTTTTCTGTGAGGTGCATCTTTGGTGTTTGTTTCTTTGTGATGTTCTTAGATCGATTTGTTTTCCATTACTAATTTTTATGTTATGGTGCAGGTTAGAATCTGTAGGGAGAAGTCAACTGGTCATGTATATGCTATGAAGAAGCTTAAAAAGTCAGAGATGCTTCGCAGGGGACAAGTATATATTTTACTAAGCCTGACAGAAAATTTTATTAAGTTTATGTTCATAGTTGAATCTTCTATTTTTTTTTTTGTTTAAATTTATTCAGGTTGAACATGTGAAAGCTGAGAGGAATCTACTTGCCGAGGTTGATAGCAATTGCATCGTCAAGCTTTATTGTTCATTCCAAGATGAGGAATATTTATACCTCATCATGGAATATCTTCCCGGTGGAGATATGATGACTTTATTAATGCGCAAGGATATACTGACAGAAGATGAGGCCAGATTTTATGTTGCGGAAACGGTCCTAGCCATTGAGTCCATCCATAAACATAATTACATTCATAGGTACTTTGACATGTGTGATGAGAGGCTATCAGTATGTTATTTCTGCTATTATCTTCTTGTTTCATATAACAAATTCCATGTTTACATATTACAGAGATATCAAGCCAGATAATTTGCTCCTTGATAGAAATGGTCACATGAAATTATCAGATTTTGGATTATGTAAACCACTAGACTGCAGTAATCTCCAAGAGAAGGATTTTTCTCTTGGAAACAACCTTAGTGGGGCTCTTCAGAGTGATGGACGCCCTGGCCCTGTGGTACCAAAACGCACACAACAGGAGCAACTTCAACATTGGCAGAGGAACAGGAGGATGCTTGTAAGTTTCACAACATCACATGCATCAATAGAGACAAGACAGTGTTGTCTTCAACGAGCCTTTTCTTCATTTGTGTGAAGGGTTTATCTTCATGTTTTTTCATTTTGGATTTTTTTTTTTAGAATCTCATGGTAACATACATGGTTATGTTGTTAAATTTTTTCGATATTTCAATGTTGCAGGCTTATTCAACTGTTGGAACGCCTGATTATATTGCCCCAGAAGTTTTGCTGAAGAAAGGATATGGGATGGAATGTGATTGGTTGGTATTTGGATGTTTTCTTTTTATTCATCTTTTCTACAATGCATGCTAGTGAGATCCTTTTGATTCATACCCAGGTGGTCTCTTGGTGCTATTATGTATGAAATGCTTGTGGGATATCCACCTTTTTACTCTGATGAACCTATGTCAACCTGTAGGAAGGTAACTTCAAGAATATTGGTTCTTTTCTTTTCTTCATATGATTTTTTAGAACATTTTTCAAGCAGGGCATGCTTATCTTTATTTCCTTTTCTTTTTCCTACTGCTCTTGTGTCTCTCCTGGAGTTGGACCACTGTATGCATAATTATAATAAAATGCATTTTCTTCGATTACGGATCTTTTTTCATTCTTAATTCCTCAATCACAAGTTTTTAAAAATGTATTTATTCCTTAAACCTTTTAGAGATTTCTTGCACAGTTAATCTTTCTAGCTAATAGAGTATAATGGAATATTTTTATTATTATTTTTATGTTGAGTATCTAGAGCTGAGTGTTCCTAAAAGATTTAAGATGGCAATTTGTATTAACTGCTTTACCTATTTGTAATTAGATGTCCCTCTTGTATATACTACTTGTGTACTTGGGCAATGCCTTTTGCATTTTTTTTAAATCTTCAATTACATATAAACATAAAATCTATAGACTGCAAATTGAACTCTTCAATTTGTACTTTGAAAATATCCTTAATTGTGCACATGAGATCCTGTTCGCATTAAGTGTGTGAGGGTTGCCTAGCATGGTCGTAACTTCTTACCATTTGCTCGTCATATATTCTGCAACCATGTTGCATACATACTCTGCAATGCAATGGTGCTCATATAGAGTTAATTTTTTTTTTTTGTTTTTGTTTTTGTGGCAGTGTGTATGAAATAGGCATTATAATGAATAAAAGCTTGTAGTGGGGATTCTTTCACCCCCAGTTTATTAGTTTCCATATTGTTTAGAAGGGTCTCCGAAATTAATTTTCTTTGTCCATCTTTACAAATCAACATTTTGGTGCTTGACAGTTTGTTTTGAAAATGATGTGACTCGAGTGTCCAAATATCAATCAACCTTTATTTAAGACCTTTACTGTAATATGCTATCTATTTCTAAAATTTCTTTCTAAAGAGATTTGATCAAGACAACTCATTTCTGAGATGCATCTATTGGATATCTGCCATTTGTAAAACTATCAAGTGACTTAGTTTAAATTCTCTCTTTTATACCTTAGATTTGTGCTTTTTCTTGGTTGAAGCCAAATTTTCTTACTCCTGGGAACTTTAATGCAATTTCCTTTCTGCCTTTTGTTACGTCATACCTACAATGACCTTGGACTACTATAAATTTTAATCCCACATACTTTTTTCTGGGGGCTTACATCTGCTTGGTTTTATTTTCCATGGCCTTTCTTATCTTTGTCATTTATGATGGAACATGGTTCCTCTTTATCAATTATGCAGATAGTTAATTGGAGAACTCATTTGAAATTTCCAGAAGAAGCAAACCTGTCTCCAAAAGCAAAGGATCTTATTAGTAAAATGTTATGTAATGTAGACCAGAGACTTGGAACAAAAGGCGCAGATGAAATAAAGGTGTTGAATGATGTGTTCTGTTATATTGGTTTGCATTTTAACTTTGAATTGCTAATTAACTAATTGACTTGTTGACCTGGTTATTTTTAGTCTCATCCATGGTTCAAAGGCATCGAATGGCACAAATTGTATCAAATGAAAGCAGCATTTATTCCTGAGGTCAATGATGAGTTGGATACTCAAAACTTTGAGAAGTTTGAAGAGGTACATTAGTTTGTATTTTTATTTTCATTTCTTAATTGTATGAGAATACATAGATATCTTTCTTTGTTTATGTTCTTTCTCATGATTCATCGTTGATTCTGTAGGCTGAAAAGGAAATTCAAACTTCATCAAAAGCAGGTCCATGGAGAAAGGTTGGTATACATAATTTGAGTTGATGCATTCCAAGGCTAAAGATTTGGTATGGTAGTATCTTCACTAGTATCCCACATACATGCTTTTTCTGCTTGAGCTGTTTCACAGCTAAGCCAGGGTCCCTTTTTCTCGATAGGTAGTCGGAAATTTTATTAACCAATGCAAAGTCTTAGCCCAAGTACCTGGGGACTGTTCTATCCTCAGCTTGGCTAGTATCTCAATATACAGTACACTCTTTTCGAAACAAAGTCCTGTTTGTAGTTTTGTGTATTTATAATATTGACTACGAGAACTGTTGGTACTGTGTTTTTCCTATAAACATCATTGCTGTTTTAGCTGTTGATAATTACTCACTGATAATTGAACCACTGCTCAGTTTGCATTTTTTCAACACAATTTTTTTTTATTTATATTATTTATAGTTGTACAGTTGAGTTTCTTCTTTAGATATAGCAGCAGGTACTTTTAGAATGCAGTTAATTACTAATGAAAAAAGGAATCTATTTGGTTACTATGCAATGAGCTCATTTGGAGTAATAGGGCACATGATTAATTTTTCTTCTATTTTACTTATAAAAAAAATCTTCTATTTTGCTAGATATAGTTTATTAGTAGTTTTCTTCTATTAATGAAGCATCTTCAGAGTGATTCTATTTAGCATGTCCAGAAAAATAATATTTTAATAAGTAGTATGTTCATAGAAACGTAGTTTCCACTATGGTCTTTTTAGGGAGAAAGTGAACCGTTAAGTGTTTTGCTTCTCCTTGGTGGCTTGGGTCTGCAAACTTTTATTTTTCTCATTCAATTAATCTTAAAATCTGATGGGAAGTTTCCTTTTTGTTTGCTGATGCTTTTTTAGGTCCCTTTTATTGATAGTATGCTAGCATTACATATTAGCCATTTACCGTGTGATCTAAGAATCATGCAGTTTAAATTTCTTACTGAAAGAGGGTGGTATTGATTGGCAATATTTATGTTGCTGTTTTCTCTTATGCTGTAGATGCTGTCATCTAAGGATGTTAACTTTGTTGGTTATACATACAAGAACTTTGAGATTGTAAATGATCACCAGTTACCTGGGATTGGTATGTGCCTTCCTCTCTCAATGGATGTCTACTTTAATATTTTTAGTTGAGCTTCTTTATTTGTTGTTTGCCTTAGTAATTTTAAAAGCACCTAGTGCTTTTTTTTATATCTATGTTCGGCCCATTTTGCCGTTTGTATAATTTATGATGTAGACATAGTTTTGAGGAATCAATCTATTGTTGATTTAACTAGGGCTGAGCACCGACAATGTTAAAGTTGGAGTGCCCTACCTCCGACTCCGACTTTGTTGGAGGTCGGATTCGACCTCCAACTCCGACTCCGATTCACATAGCCTCTGATCCAACTTGTCGGAGTGGAGTCGGATTTGGGCTTTTTTATTGGGTTTTTTTCTTAGCCCATTTGAAATTTCAATTTGACAATCTTGTGCTCTCACTAATCGGATTTGGGCTTCTAGATTTCAGTTTTTTTTTAAAGTACCTTTTCAATTTCAATTTTATTAAAACATAACCAAAACTGAAAAAATAAATCATTGCACAAATTAATATTATTATACATTAGTATTATATAATTTATATGTTATTATATGTTAATGTTTATACATTAGTATTACATGTTATTATACGTTGATTATTATACATTACTAGTACATGTTATTACACTTAAGTTATTATATATTAGTATTACATGTTATTATAATTTATATATTTGTGTTTATACATAATACATTAGTATTAAATGATACTATACATTAGTTATTATATAATTAGTATTACATGTTATTATACATTAGTGTTACATGGTAGTAATAGTTAATAGTATGGTGTTTACATATACTAAACTATTATTAGTCAATTTATTCTATTTATATCATATTTTAAGCATATTATTTTATAATAATGTGCTCATACTAATATATTATTGAATTTAATTAACAATATAAGTTATAGTTATATAAAATATATATGATTAATATATAAAAAATACATATATTTTTATAAAATATGTATAATATAGGAGTCGGAGACGGAGTTTGTACATCGCCACCTCCGACTCTGACTCCGACTTTTTTTGGTTAGAAAAACTCTGACTTATTGGAGTCGAAGTGGAGCAAGTGCGGAGTCGGAGGCGGAGTTGGATTTTCAGATTTTTGCTCAGCCCTAAATCTGCCCATAGTTTAATGTGCTGTCTGGTTAACTTATCACAACCCTCTGTTTTTCAGCATTTGGAATTTATGCAACCGACCCAATATATTGGGAACAGGGCTCTACGGCTAAGCTGAGTTGTTTTAAATTGTACACTGTTTTCTGACTATATGTGGGTAAAGGAAAAGCTATTTTTGAATAGTCTTTGTCAACCTGCCTCTTTATTTTATTATGAGCTTTATTCAAACAATGGTTACTTGTTTTAACCCCTTTTCAAGGCAATTCCTCAAGTGGTGGCAATATCTGTTGTGGATTGTGGCCTGAGTGGGAGTTTTCATTTTTGTACTTACCACACCTGATGCCCTAAGTTGTATCAAAACAAAAAAGTGTGATGTTTATACAATGAGCTAGGTGATCATTATAACATATAAAACAGAGGTTGCAATTATTATACAGGTTATAACTACTCTATATGTGCATACAATGTCTGTCTTTTTGGAACATTACTTCATCTAGTGCAACAATTGTCCTTGGCAGTGATCTTTTATGTGACCATTTCTCATGCATTCATATTTACAGCCGAATTAAAGAAGAAGAGCACTAAAACTAAGAGGCCCTCCATCAAGTCCCTCTTTGGTAAGCTTTTCAGAAATTTCCCAGCTGTTTTTCTTTTTTTCAATTTCTTATTATGCCATCGAGTTTATGATTTTGTGCAAGAACCAAAATGCTTTTGCAAATTCCCATGAATGATAGAGCCTTTAGATATCTGTAGGCCCATCTTTCTGCAATTTTGTAGACTTTGGTATTCATGCTTGCCTATATCAACAATAATAAGGCAAGGAAGATTCAGGAATGCACAGCGAAGTCACATAATTTTTAGATGCCACCATTGTTTCTGATATAAAATTTGAAAGGATAGTTGAAGTTTTTGTCGAAGGGTGCTAGGTTTTTGGATATGGGTGCTATCAGTTGAATTGGCTAAGTTTCAGCTTTAAATATAGCCGACCAGTTTCTGCATTTGTTATTAATTTGGCTCTTCTATATGACAGATGATGAGTCAGCCAAGGCTGCCAGTCAACCTGTTCAAGGGAGCTTTCTGAACCTCTTGCCTCCCAACTAGAAGTCCCGGAGAAACAGAGTCAATCCTACTGAGCTACACTAATATTTCTAATAACATCAGATGGCCACAAAAGAGTGCTTTGTTCCATTTTGAATGGCTTTTGTTTTATTGCTTCCTGGATTTGGTTGTTTTGGGGGGCAAAGGCCCCAAACGAGCTGTTTGGTCTCTACCAAATATTTTCTGGAAATATATATTCTTTGAAAACTCGTGTATTCAACTTTTTTTTCTCCTCCCTTTGTAATGCTGTGAAAAAATCCCTGTATAATACCCAGCATCATTGTTTTTGTAATTAACTTACTGATACTGTTGATGATAGTTGTACTACTTATATGTGAAAAAGAGTAAATTAATCAATTTCTTTAAAATTAGGTTTGTGACCTCTCTCTCTCTCTCTCTCTCTCTCCTCTCTCTCTCACACACACACACACACACACACATTTTGACTTCAGATTTGGATAAGTGGGCACGGCTGGGTGATTACGGTTCAAAGGCAAAGCCTAATGCCGTCGATGACGGTCAATAACATTTTATAGCTTTTTGGCGAGGCATCCGGGGCAAGCAATCCTCTGATTACCACAATGTGGAAGATGGTCTCAATTTGCCTATGATAGTGTAGTTAGAGAGAGAGAGGAATGCAAGAAGATTTGAAGATTGAGAATGGTCAATGGATAGGATAACACTACTTTACTTCATTGGTCAATTGTAATTGCATGTTTTTTCATGATTTTCTTTTATCGCTAAACTAGCTTGTATAGGCGATGCTTTTGTATATATTTTGTATATTCGAACCTTAGTCTATTTAATACTCAATTCTATTTGATACTCAATAAAATTTTGTTTATCAATAAAAAGAAATATAACATTTCATAAGTGAGGGTTGGGTATGAGATCTATGACGGTACATTTTAAGGTTGAGAAAGGTATGGCTTTGCTTTTCAAAACAAACAAATAAATAACAATTTTATTTATAAGTTGATATAGATAATGTATTTAATAAAATGTTTATATGTCATTAAATCTTGTCGGATATAGCTTTAATTCCATAAGTGAGTGATCCCAAAAATGGCAATGAGTTTAGACCAATAAGCTTATGCAATGTTGTATATAAGCTTGTAGCAAAAACTCTTGCCAACAGATTGAAGAAAGTTATGGATGTTATCATTTCTAAAAATCAAAGTGCCTTCATTTTTGGGAGGTTGATATATGATAATATTATAGCAGACTGTGAAGTACTTCATTCTATGCAAACAAGGCAAATGTGTAAGGATGGCAACATGGCTTTAAAGTTGGATATTTCAAAGGCATATGATAGAGTAAAATGGTCTTACCTTGAAGCAGTGATGAAGAAGCTGGGATTTGGGGATAGGTAAATGGTTTGATAATGGAGTGTATATCCTCAGTGTCTTATGCTGTTTTAACTAATGGTAGACCAGGTGAGACTATATTCCCTACAAGGGGACTAAGACAGGGAGATCCCTTATCTCCCTATCTTTTCCTTTTGTGTGCTGAAGGTCTGAGTGCAATGCTTAATAATGCTGAAAGAAGATTAGAATTGAAAGGGGTGTCAGCAGCTAGAAGAGGTATAAGGGTCACTCACTTACTCTTTGTAGACAATTGCATAATTTTTGGGAAGGCAAGTTGGCTAGAATGGAAGAAGATCAATGGCATTCTCAAGCTTTATGAAGTTGCCTCAGGTCAGAGTTTAAACAAGCATAAATCTACAATTTTCTTCAGTGCTAAAGTCCATGTTTCTATGAGAGAAAGAATAATGAAGGAGATGAGAGCAAGACAACAAAATAATTGTGAAAAATACTTGGGTTTGCCAATTATGGTTGGTAGATCTAAATACAACTCTTTTAGAGTCATCAAGGAATGAGTGTGGAAAAATATTAGTAACTGGAAGAACAAATTTCTGTCACCCTCGGGCAAGGAGGTGCTGTTAAAGGCTGTAATACAAGCCATCCCAACATATCATATGAATGTCTTCAAAGTTCCAAAGAGATTATGCAAGGTAATAGTAGCTCAAATGACTAAATTCTGGTGGGGCTTCAAGAAGGAAGATAATAAAATTCAATGGAGGAGCTGGGCAAAAATGGGGGTTGCAAAAACTGGTGGAGAATTGGGTTTTAGAGAACTTGTAAGCTTCAACAAGGCTTTACTAACAAAGCAATGTTGGAGAGTGATGACAAATCCTCACTCTTTGGCTGCAAAGGTCCTGAAGGACAAATACTTTAGGCATTATAAAATCTTGGTTTCAAAGTTGGGTCATAAGCCATCAGTTATTTGGAGGAGTTTATGGAGTTCTTTGGAGTTATTAAAGAAGGGGTTGGTGTGGAGAGTAGGTGATGGGGAGAGTATAAACATTTGGAAGGACAAGTGGATATAAAAAATGTCTACCTTCAGGATTCAAACTTCCAGAACCTTACTAGCAGCTGAAGCAAAGGTTAAGGAACTCATTGATGTGGACAGTAAGCTTGGAAAACAGAGATGGTAAAAGACATTTTAAATGAAGAAGAGGCAACACTTGTCTGCAGTTTATCCATTAGTTCATCAGGTTTACCAGATAAACTAATTTGGGCTCATACTAAGAATGGTCAGTTTTATGTTAAAAGTACATATCATCTGGAGATGTGCAGGAAAAATAGAGAAAATGGGGAGGTATCGAAAAGTGGTACAGATAACTGGAAGGTGTTGTGGAATTTAAATGTTCTTGGTGCAGTTAAAATGTTCCTATGGAAAGCAATGCATAATTGTCTTCCTACAAAGTTTAACTTGTCTTGTAGGAATGTTGTTAAAGAGTACTACTACCCAATTTGTAAGATGCAGAAGGAAACAGTTTCTCATGCTCTATGGAGCTGTGGTGGAGCTATGGATGTTTGGGCAGATAATCTCAGTCTTGTGCAGAAATGGGCATCTACTGAGAGGGATATGCAGGAGCTATGGGCAGACTGGTGTAATAAACTGAAAAGAGAAGAATTGGAGTTAATGGCAGTAGTACTGAGAAAGATTTGGTTGAGGCGAAATAGCTTTGTGTTTGAAAACAAATTTGAAGGACCTGATGTGATTTTCAGGCAAGCTACTAACTGTTTGCTTCAGTTTCAGCAAGCTCAACAAAAAAAACCCAAGAACTAGATTGATAGAACTCAGGCAAGAAGGTTATGCAGATGGAAGGCTCCTGCAGAAGGCCAAGTAAAGGTTAATTGGGATGCTGCACTGAAGGTTAATGAAGGTAGGATTGGGATTGGTGTGGTAATAAGGGATGTGCAGGGAGATGTGTTGGTCTCATTGTGTGCTCAGAAGGGAATGCAACTACTCCTCTAGTAGTTGAGTTACAGGCTCTTTGGAGTGCTATGCAATTGTGTGCAGAGTTGAACTTATCAGAAGTGGTGTTTGAAGGGGATGTTTTGAGTGTGATTAAAGCAGTGAATGGTACTCAATCTAGTTGGGAATGACATGGTCAACTGGTTGAAGATATTAAAGGGGTTTTGAAGAATAGATCTAATTGGACAGTCATACATACATATAGGGAATGTAATTGTGTAGCTCATTTTCTAGCAAAAATTTATTTACTTGTACATGAGGAAAGAATTTGGATAGAAGAAGGCCCTATAGGTATACAATACTATGTTCTAAAGGATAAAAGTGTAACAGTTGAAGAAGAATGAATACAAGTTTCGATGTTTTGATTTAAAAAAAAAAATCTTGTCGGATATAAGTATCAAGAATGTGACTTGTAAATAGAAAAACTGATGAATAAATAAATGATGGTTTTACTAAAAGAAAACACCTTGGTATATCTTTAGAGGGCGTTGATCAATTGACATATAATGGTGTGCTTTGTCTTATAACGGATCGTAATTGTATTACTCGTTTTGATTTGTTTAATAATTAATTAGAAATAAGTCAATATAATACGATTTATTTAAACTCATTTCATGTAAAGGGGTTGAACTAACATGCATAACACACTTGACTTGATTAATATAATTTCACATAAAATTAAAATATATATTTATTAGTAGCCACAATATCTTAAAAATTATAAGACAACCTATTTACAAAAAAATATTAAGATTTTTCAAATTTTAACAGATAATAAACCTAATATTATAGACTATATAGTAATAAATATAAGTATAGGTCCATAATTACAATCCAAATAATATAAACATAAACATACTGAGAAATACTTTATTTAAAAAAAACACATACTAAGAAATACTAATATTACAACTCAACAATAATAAAATTATAATTTTGAAATAAAATTTATATGGGTCAAAATGAGTTTGATTTTGGATTAAGCGGATTAACTCGTTTATAAATCGTACATTGACAAGTCAATTTATGTTGATCTGAACCCATTAACATTAAATTTAGACTCGTCAATTTTGCATGGTATTCATATTAAATTCATGAATCGTATCCACCCTTAGCTCGTTCCTCATTCCAAGGTGGTCTCGTTTGTTTTCACAGATGAGATGAATTGAGATTAAAGTTAAAAATTGAACAAAATATTGTTAGAATATATATTTTTAATATTATTTTTGTTTTGGGATTTGAAAAAGTTGAATTGTTTATTTTATTTTGTGAGGAGATTTGATAAAGTTGTAATGATTAGATGAGATGAGATGAGTTGTGAAAATTAAAGAGCCTCAAGTTGCACTATTTTTTTTTTAAGATTGAAAGATATTAATTATACGTTAAATAATCAGGTATGGGCAATGATACTCACACAACACATTTCACAACATATTTTACAACACATCTTTTAAAGTGAGGGTATTTTTGTAAAGTGATGTTATTTTTATAAAGTATTTTATTAAACTACCATTCATTTTAAAACATGATTGTGTAATGTGTTATGAAAAGTGATGGGTGTTTATCATTTTTCATAGAGCCGTGCTACCCATAAGCCTCACACTCTGCACACCCATTTAAAAACATGTCATTTTACTTTTTTTTTTTTATCCTATTTTACTTACAAACATGTTTGAAATCATTTTAATTACGTGGGTAAAAAGGTAAAATGACATATTTTTAAGTGGGTGTGTAGGCTGTGAGGGTCTAGAATTTTTTTTTTCATCAGGTATATAGTGACCACAACTTAGGGCTGTGCAAACTTCCAAAAATTCCGACTCCGCCCGAATTCCACTCCGATTCCGACGGAATCGGAGTCGGAGTTGGAGTAGCTCCGAATAAAGTGTCGGAGCGACTCCGATTTTTTTTTTTAAAATTAAACGACGTCGTTCCACTTAATGTGGAACGGCGTCGTTTCATCACACGGGGGGTCCAAAACGTAGGACCACCCCCTTCCATTTTTCCTTCTCCTTTTTCTTTTCTCTGACCAGTGAACCTCTTGCCGCCTCGTTCCCTCTGATTTGTTGCCGCCGTTCCTATTTGCGCCTCCATAGTGCGCAACACTCTATTCCCCTTCACTTCTCAGGCCAGCCTCCGTAGCCTTTGGTAAGTTTCCAATTCCTAGCCCTAAAATTGATTTAATTTTATGTTTTTTTTTCCATGTTGTTGGGTTGCCTAGAATTAGTTGTTTTGGGATTAATTGTTGTGATTCTTGTGAAGTTGTGTTGTTGTAAGGAAATGTCGCAGAAATTGAATATGGTTGATGGCAACGGACTGTGCAAACCAGTATGCATGCAATATGTTTGAAAAAATGTGTATGAGATTTTATGGATGATTTGTGTTTTATTGCTTTGTTTCTAGAAGAGTTTGATGAAAATAAATAACTTAGAAAATGAAAAATCTTTTATTACTAGCTGCTTGCATGCCTTTGTGTTTCCTGCACCTCACCTCTCATGCTATTCCCATTATTTTCATATATATTCTTGTCTTTTTTGTTCAGTGATCTGGATTAACATTATTCCTTATATTAATGTAAAACAATCAATCGTACTTGAAAATATATTCAATTAAATGTAGCCATAGACTAGTGTTGCGACTGTGTGAGGAGTAAAAAGACTTCACTGTAATCATGAAAAACTAGCCAATATAGGTTCTGAAATCAGAAAAATGATCAAACAACATTATAAAAAAAAAAAAAAAATCTAAATGCATGCAAGATATGTCATATATATGACTCCATCAACTGTACTGCTGATCATTAAGTTTCAAGTTAATTAGTGGGAGTAGTACTCATAGTCTCATACTGCTAACAAACTATAAACTAGCAGTGCATGAGTTGCGATGGAGTATTACTGCATCATGTTTAGAATAGAGAAATTCTTCTCGTCGAGTCAAAAATCAAAACTGGAATGATTTAGTTAAATTTGAATGATTACAATAGGTGTGTGTGTGATGTTGTCTTCAAAACAGTCAGTATATTTGTACACGTCAAGAATATAGCTTGAACACACTTCTTTTCAAAAAACCAAAAGTACTTCATTCCTCTATTAAGCCTCTGCAGGTGGTAATTAAGTCTTCTCCATGTTTTTATTTTATTGCTTGAAGTTTATTTCGTATGGAATAAAATGGTTGTTGTTGTTCATATCCTTTGTGTCATTGTCATTTCTCTTTTCTTTCTTCTCAGTAAATGTAAGTTTTTATTTCTCAAGCACTTACATGTTATAAAATGTAAGTATTTTATAACATGAACTCCAATTCTTTAACAAACACCAACTGCACCACCGGGCAGAATGACAATGAGATATGAATATCTTACACTTTTATCAAAATACCTTTCTATTTCTTGAATATCCAGAATTTTGGCACCATTTTGAACAACCCCCTCGATCGATCGAAAGTTCTCAGAAACCTTTTTGCTATCATTTGATTAGTTGCTTTAAAAGAATGTTGTATATATTAATTGGATTTTGGATTTTTCTCCATCTTAAATGAGTTGATGCTTTTTAATATAGCCTAGTCATTTTTTAAACTAATTTTCTGCTTCTAATTTAATATTTTTCAGCTTTTTTGATTGTGATATGGATCCTAGACCTAATGGAAACGATTGTCCACAAGAGGATGTGACGGATGCCAATGCTACAGCTCCTACACCGGTGGGTACTTCCACCCCTAGAACCACATTTAGGACATCTACATCTAGAGCAGCTACATCTTGTGCGAGTAGTCGACTCCCACTCCTAATAGATATAGAGGATGAAGATATGTTCAACGAAGAGGAGGAGATGCCCATTGAGCACGATCAACTACCACGGCTTTCTAAAAAAAAATCGTGGACATGAGAGCATTTCACCAAAATTCCTGGTGATATTGCGAACCTGGTAGCAAGATGTCTTCACTGTTGGCAACTTTGTGGATGCCATTCGAAGAAGTAAGGCACCAGTGTGTTAATAACACATCTAAATGGTTGCCAACAATATAAGATTTTGAAGGGATTGGCAGCCACTGATCAGACCAACCTCAGTTACCAAACTTCTACGGCTACTGATGGTACACAAACTAAAACATTGGTCATCCCTCAATACAGTGAGAAGATGTTGAGGGATATGCTTGCAGATATGATAATTATTGATGAGATGCCATTTACTACAGTCGAGAAAAGAGGCTTTCGAAAGTTTCTAAACTTTGTTGAGCCACGATTTCCTATTCCATCACGATATACAGTGATGCGAGATTGTATAAAGAGGCATGCGATGGATAAGGTGGAGATGAGTAAGATATTTATTACCACTGGTCAGAGAGTGTCGTTTACGGCTGACACATGGACGTCCATACAGAATGTCTGCTACATGTGTATCACAGACACTACATTGACAGTGAGTGGATTTTTCATAAAAGAATTATTGGATTCAAAGGAATTGTGGATCATAAAGATGCACACATTGGGGAGAAGATGGATGATTGTATAAAGGACTGAGGAATTTGAAAAGTGTTGTGTATTGCAGTTGACAATGCCAGTGCCAATGAAACAACAATTGATTGGTTTAAGCGGAATACGACGGTGAAAGATAATGTCATTCGGGCCCACGGGTTTATTCATGTTCGATGTTGTGCTCATATCATCAACCTCATAGTTGTTGAGTGGTTAAAAGAGGTTGATGATTCCATTACCTAAGTCCGCAACATTGTGCGATATGTGAGTGGTTCCCCCCAAAAACTTGCTAAGTTTAAGGCAATAGTAGAATATTTTCAGATTGGATGTTCTAGTATGTTGTGCTTGGACGTTCCGACTCGATGGAACTCTACATACATGATGTTGGATGTGACATAGAAGTACCAAAGAGTATTCGAGCGGATGGAGGTCGATGATAGGGGCCTAAGGTATGCTTTGTTGGAGCCAGCAGGACAAGGTCTCGGTGTGCCGGACGCACATGATTGGACTAGTATAAGGTATTTTGTTCAATTTTTAAAATTTTTTTATGACATAACCATGTGGATATTTGGATCCAAATATACGAATGCGAACTTGTAATTCAGCAAGCTCTCGGAGCTTCACTTCCACTTGGAAAATAGTTGTGTTGACTCTAGGGATTGTTGTCTGTTATGGCTACGAGAATGAAGACCAAATATGATAAATATTGGGGAATATTGTGAAGATAAATATATTACTATTTGTGGCTATGATCCTTGACCCCTGATATAAGTTGGCCGTTCTAGAATTTTGGATAAATTCCGTCCTCGGGACAGTAAAGGCTGCAGAGTTTATTAGAGTGCTAAAAAGTGATATTGATGACCTATATAGTCACTACAACAATAGTTGTCAGCCTTCATCTGCAGCTAGTAGCTCCTCACATTCGAGGCCGACGGGATCGACAGCTTCCTTAGATGATACTGACCCATCCGTAGGAGTTACAGGCCATCGTATTATGCAACAATATCATCAACTCATTGCAATGAGGAATATTATGCAGTGTACATCTGAGGTTGAACGATATTTTATGGAAGCTGTCGAGGCACCTAGTGTTGTATTTCAGTTATTAACTTGGTGGAAGATTAATTCCACCAAGTATTCAATTCTTTCCTGTATAGCCTGAGATGTGCTAGCCATTCTTGTCACTACGGTTGCCTCAGAGTCGGTGTTTAACACTGGAGGTCGCGTGTTGGATGCTTATCGGAGTTCATTGTCACCGTCAACTGTGGAGACCCTCGTTTGCATACAGAATTGGATAAGTGAAACGCCCATTGGACTAGATATCGTTGGCGTTGATGCTGGGAGTTATAGGCTTGAATTGGGCAACTTAATATGCTTTTTAAATGATTATTTAATTATTTTATGTTTCTAACTTCTACTTTTTATGATTTTATAGACCTAATTGTGAACCCTAACATAATTGCCGAGAACTGAGAGTCTAAAACGGACGCCCCTTGAGAGTTGGGATGGAGTTGAGAGACTATGGATTATGGAGAATCCCCTTTCTTGATAAGAATCAAATTCTACTTTTGACGTGTTCAATTTTTTATTATTAATTTTTTTCATTTATTGATTGCAACTTTCTATCTTCATTTCAGGCATGACCAATGGACCATTGAGAGTTGAGTGAAATCTGGTTTAATATTTATGTAGTTATATTTCAAGGCTAAATCAATATTGTTATTACGTTATAAATGTGATTGTTATAATTTATGGCTACATTATACATGTTATTTAGTTTTTAAACTATTGTATTTAAGCTTTTTTTTTAATCTTTTAAGTATTTTTTTTAAAGGTTCGGACTTAGGCTTTGGTGAGCCCAAAAGTCGAAAAAGGACATTCATTTAGCCCAATAGACGTTCGGAGTTCCGACCTTCGTTCGGAGCTCCGTCCTAGACTCCGATTCTGTTCGGAGTTGGAGTTGGAGTAAAAATTCCGCTCCGACTCCTGTCGGAGTTGAAGTTCGGAAACAACAACTCTGACTTTGTCGGAGTCGGAGCTCAGCCCTACCACAACTACGCAACTCCTCTTCTCTGTCGAAGCCTTCTGAGTTCATAACACAGATTAGGATTTCTTCCCCGACTACGACTTCCCAGTCCCATTCTTTTTTTCTCACATCAATAATCTTTACACACTACCAATTTCCATTAAAAAAGAAGGCCTTTTTTCTTCCTCTCTTTTCCTTCACATTTCTTTTCTCATCCCGATTACCCTGGTGATTAATGGGGTTCCCTAGGGATTGGATTGGATTGTAAGCCAAGACGGTGAAGGGGCTGAGCTTGCTGCTTGTCTTTGTTTGATTGGGAATAGAATCATGGAGCATGTGATAGGTGGAAAGTTTAAGCTTGGGCAGAAGATCGATAGCGGATGGTTTGGCGAGCTTTATTTGGGTATGCAATTCATGCCGTAAAGTAGCAATGTTTCCTTGTTTCACTTTTTGGTTTTCTATTTTTTGTTGAGAATTAGTATGGGGGTTTATACTTCATAATGCTTTGGCTTGATGTGGGTGTTTCAAGGGTTAGGGTTTGTATGGGGACTCTAATGAGATACAAGATTCTCATCTAATCTCATTTCATCTTATTCCCAAATATAATTTAAATATAAAATTTTCAGACTAACATTACAGCTTTTTCAAACTAATTATTACAACTTTTTTAAAATTTTAAATAAAAAATAATTCTAACTTTTTCAAATCTCCAAATAAAAATAAATTAAATAATATTATAAAACTATATTCTTATAATATTTTAATTTTATAATATTTTTTATTGAATTTTTTCTCTCTTCTTTTTTAAATCTCAAAAAATATTTAATTCAAATTATCTCACTACTACTTATAAATTATTTTATTATTATTCATAAAATTTTCATTTCATCTCACTCTCCAAAATGATACATGGAAAGGGATCACTTTGGAGAGTGGGGAGGTTCGCCCTTTAGGCGTTGGATGATGGTGAATTATTTTGTGTTGGATTTTTTGGAAAATTATTGAAGTGGAACAGTTTTTCTTTTTCTTTGCCGTAATTTAGTAGATCGACGTGTTGAATTGTACTGTAAAGATCTCGTCATTGATTGAATAAGCGAAAAAGCATGGCGCTGGTATCCTACCATATAACAAAGGAAAAATCTAGTTGTAAGCGATTCTGCACACTAATACGTGCACTCATTCAATATGATTGATCAGAAAGTAAACTTTATTGAAAATAGTGCTAATTTAAATTTAGAATATGAAGACAAGAATATTAATACACACATTATTATACAAACTTATTTGTATATAGCAAAACTCTATAACAAAACTCTCCACGTAAACAGTCGATACGCAATTGGTACGCACCACCGCTTGCATCCAGAAGAATTGAAACACCTTAATTTTAAGAAACGCATTTTCGTTTGCAAGCAAAGTCTTTTTCCTCCAGCATTCTCCATATATTACTATCTTCTCTTATTTTGGTCTTAATACCCATTTTAACCTGTATGTTGACTGTGCATCTGGTGTTAATACATTGTTTTAATTGATATTTCTTGTTGTATGTTTGAATGGTGTTGATACAAGGTCGTGTACTTCAATTGAAGTTTTTATTGTTTTATTGTATCTTTGGAATCTATTATTTTGGTTTTATGGATTTACCTTATTAAAGTCGGTAACTTTTATTGGAAACCTATGTTTTACCCGTTTCCCCAGGAGTCTGTGAAGACCAAGCACCCTCAGCTTCACTAGTCAAAATTATACATGCTTCCTCAAGGAGGAAGTAAGTTTCCCATTGCCTTTTGTTTATAGTGAGTTGATATGGAAAGTCAGATTTATTATGTGTTTATTGTTTGTTCGGTAATACTACATACAGTCGTGGAATGTGTAAACGTCGTGCAGTCGTTTTGAAAAAGAATAGGGTCTACTATTAAAAAATTAATTTTTTTTCATGTGAGTCTCATATCTTTTTACTTTTTTTAAAATGACTGTACGTCGCTTACACACTCACGACTGCAAGTATCATTTATCTTGTTTATTAGTCCTCCTCTCTTCGTCTTTTTTATAGTTAGTTCAAATCAACTTATGTGGCTATTATCTTTTCGAGGAATTCTGGGCATCAGCCCGTAGCCGCAGCACACCTGCGTATTGTGTTTTTTTTTTTTTTTTTTTTTTTTTTTTTTTTTTTTTTTTTTTTTTTTTTTTTTACGCTCAATCAGTGGAGTGTGTGATAAATAGTAGGCTGATGTAAATATTTTTTCTATCTTTTCTCTGTATGAAGCGGGTAGCGGGTATTCCCCATCTGTTGACCAAAACCCATGTCCAAGACCCTTCTTATCAATGTCTTCCCCCAAAACCCTGCTCAGCACCCTCCTCAGAAATCCCACAACGATCAGAACCAAGTCCCAGGCCAAACAGCTTCACGCCCATATCCTCACAACCAAAGGCACATGTTCCACTCACTTGTCTGTCCTCTTATCGGTATACTCAAACCTTAACCTCTTGCATGAGTTACTGCTGGTCTTCAACACCATTCACTCCCCTCCCGCTCTTGCTTGGAAGTCACTCATCAAATGTTACACTTTCCATGGCTTTTTTCACAAATCCTTGGCTTCTTTCATAGAAATGAGGGCTGCTGGTGAGCACCCGGACTCCCATGTGTTCCCTTCTGTGCTGAAATCTTGCACATTGATGATGGACTTGAAGTTAGGCGAGTCGCTACACGCCTGCATTATAAGGCTCGGTATGGATTTCGATTTGTATACGGGCAATGCGCTTATGAATATGTACTCAAAATTTCAGAGCTTGGGTGAGAGTGGGACGCTGTCTGGTGTGCCCGAAGTGTTTGATGGAATGCCTGAGGAACGGGGAAAAGGTGAAGGTGAAAATGTTGTGGTTACTGTTAGGGAATTTAGTGGAAGAATTGTGACTGGGGAGTTAGTAGACCAAGGACGGATGCTATACTTTGATGAGAAATCAAAGAGACAGATGGGTGGTGGTGAGGGTTTGAATAATTATAAGAATAATAGTAACTCGAATCAAAGCAGTGTGAGAAAGATATTTGATATGATGCCAAAAAAGGATCTTGTTTCTTGGAATACAGTGATTGCAGGAAATGCACAAAATGGAATGTATGAAGATGCTTTAACAATAGTCAGGGAGATGGGGAATGACAACATGAAGCCGGATTCCTTCACTTTGTCGAGTGTCCTTCCTATCTTTGCAGAATATGTGGATGTTATTAAGGGAAAGGAAATACATGGGTATGCCATTAGACATGGGTTGGATACGGATTTGTTCGTTGGAAGTAGCTTAATTGACATGTATGCAAAGTGTACTTGCGTGGAAGATTCATGCCGGCTCTTCAATCTCTTACCTTGGCACGATGGCATCTCATGGAACTCAATAATTGCAGGGTGTGTGCAAAATGGTCTGTTTGATGAAGGCCTGAGATTCTTTCGACAGATGTTGAAGGCTAAAATCAAGCCAATGCATGTTTCCTTTTCAAGTATCATGCCAGCTTGTGCTCACTTGACGACCCTACATTTGGGGAAGCAGCTACATGGATATATAATTAGGTGTGGATTCGAAGATAACGTGTTTATAGCTAGCTCCCTTGTTGACATGTATGCCAAATGTGGGAACATTAGGATAGCTAGATGGATTTTTGATAAGATGGAGCTACATGACATGGTGTCATGGACGGCCATGATCATGGGATATGCTTTGCATGGGCATGCCCATGATGCCATTTCCTTATTTGAGCAGATGGAAATGGAGGGAGTAAAACCAAATGATGTGGCTTTTGTGGCTGTGTTGACTGCCTGCAGCCATGCTGGATTGGTAGATGAAGCTTGGAAATATTTCAATAGTATGACAGAGGATTTTGGAATTGCTCCTGGCTTGGAGCACTGTGCTGCTGTTGCAGACCTTCTGAGTCGGGCAGGAAGGCTGGATGAAGCTTACAAGTTTATATCTGACATGCATATAGGACCAACAGGAAGCGTATGGTCAACACTTTTGTCAGCTTGTAGAGTTCAGAAGAATGTTGAATTGGCAGAAAAGGTGGCTGAGAGAATATTCAGGGTTGATCCGGAGAATATGGGAGCTTACATTCTATTGTCAAACATATATTCTGCTGCCAGGAGATGGAAAGATGTAGAGAAGTTGAGAATCTTCATTAGAAATAAGGGCATGAAAAAGAAACCAGCTTGCAGCTGGATCGAAGTTAAGAACAAGGTGCATGCTTTTGTGTCTGGAGATAAATCCCATCCATATTATGACAGAATAAACGAGGCCCTGGAAGTTTTACTAGACCAGATGGAGCGAGAAGGGTATGTTCCCAACACAAAGGAGGTGCTCCATGATGTTGAAGAGGAGCAGAAGAAAAACTTACTTTGTAGACACAGTGAAAGGCTCGCTATAGCATTTGGTATCATTAGCACTCCTGCAGGAACAACAATTCGAGTAACAAAGAACATTCGTGTCTGCGTGGACTGCCACACAGCAACCAAGTTTATATCAAAGATTGTGGGGAGAGAGATCATTGTGAGGGATAATAGCCGATTTCACCATTTCAAGGATGGAAAGTGCTCTTGTGGTGATTATTGGTGACTCCGCAAAACGAGATCATGCCATTTTGGTTGTCAGAACACAGTTTTAAGCATGTCGAAGAAATTGATTGCTACACAAGTTTTGATTCCATTGATTGGTATATCTGTGATTGGTTTTATCAAAAATTCTTATGAAACCTTCTTTTTCAACAGTTCATCATTCGAAAAGTGGTGTTTCTATCGTCTTCGAACAAAAGGCGCAGATGAAATAAAGGTGTTGTATGATGTGTTCTATTATATTGGTTTGCATTTTAACTTTGTGTTGCTAATTAACTAATTTGCTTGTTGACCTGGTTATTTTTAGGCTCATCCATGGTTCAAAGGCACAGAATGGGACAGATTGTATCAAATGAAAGCTGCATTTATTCCTGAGGTCAATGATGAGTTGTATGTTTTTTTTCATTTTGTAATTGTATGAGAATACATAGACCTAATGTTTATGTTCTTTCTCATGATTCATCATTGATTCTTTAGGCTGATAAGGAAATTCAAACTTCATCAAAAGCAGGTCCATGGAGAAAGGTTGGTATACATAATTTGAGTTGATGCATTCCAAGCCTAAAGACTTGGTATGGTAGTATCATCACTAGTATCCCACATATATGCTTTTTCTGCTTGTGCCGTTTCACAGCTAAGCCAGGGTCCCTTTTTCTCGATGGGTAGTCGGAAAATTTTACTAACCAATGCAAAGTCTTAGCCCAAGTACCTGGGGACTATTTTATCCTCAGCTTTGCTAGTATCTCAATATACAGTACACTCTTTACGAAACGAAGTCCTGTTTGTAGTTTGTGTATTTATAATATTGACTACGAGAATTGTTGGTACTGTGTTTTTCCTATAAACACCATTGCTGTTTTAGCTGTTGATAATTACTCGCTGATAATGGAACCACTGCTCAGTTTGCATTTTTTTGTTTAATTTATATTTGTACAGTTGAGTTTCTTCTACAGATATAGCAGCAGGTACTTTTAGAATGCAGTTAATTACTAATGAAAAAAGGAATCTATTTGGTTACTTTGCAATGAGCTCATTTGGAGTAATAGGGCACTGACGGGATGATTAATTTTTCTTCTATTTTACTAATAAAAAAAAATCTTCTATTTTGCTAGATATAGTTTATTTGTAGTTTTCTTCTATTAAAGAAGCATCTTCAGCTTTAAATATAGCCGACCAGTTTCTGCATTTGTTTTTAATTTGGCTCATCTTATGACAGATGACGAGTCAGCCAAGGCTGCCAGTCAACCTGTTCAAGGGAGCTTTCTGAACCTCTTGCCTCCCAACTAAACTTGTTTGTTTTCGAAGATGAGATGATATGAGATGAGATGAGATTAAAGTTAAAAAGTTGAATAAAATATTGTTAGAATATATTTTTTAATATTATTCTTGTTTTGGGATTCGAAAAAGTTGAATTGTTTATTTTATTTTGTATTGGAAATTGAGAAAGTTATAATGATTAGATGAGATGAGATAAGATGAGATGTTTTCTGAAAACAAACGAGACCGACTATTGAGCTACACTAATATTTCTAATAACATTAGATGGCCACAAAAGAGTGCTTTGTTCCATTTTGAATGGCTTTTGTTTTATTGCTTCCTGGATTTGGTTGTTTTAGGGTGAAAGTTTTTGGGGGCAAAGGCCCCAAACGAGCTGGTTGTCTCTACCAAATATTTTTTGGAAATATATATTCTTTGATACTCTTGATGATAGTTGTACTATTTTTTTTTTTCTTTGCAAGAGGGGAGGCTGGGGCAACCAGCTTAGCGATCCTCACTGGGCATGACCAAAGGAGTCCCTCCCTTCTATGGAATATCTGGTTTGAGCAAGAGCTACTGCTCCAAGGGCAAGTCCATCACCACAACACCTCTAAAGTATCTAGCTAGTTCAAAGTCTATCCCATGATCTAAAGATCAGGCTTTACTATCACAAGTAATTTCAACTTATGTTCTAACTCGAACTCCTAATTTTGAAGTTATGAAATATCAGCTCATACTGTTTGAGCTACCATCTTGGTGGTGATAGTTGTACTACTTATATGTGAAAAAAGAGTAAATTAATCAATTTCTTTGAAATTAGGTTTGTTATCTCTCTCTATTTGAATGAGTGGGCGCGACTGGGTGATTACGGTTCGAAGGCAAAGCCTAATGCCAATGACGACGGTCAATAACATTTCATAATAGTCAGGTTTGGGTTTGAGATTTATGAGAGTACATTTTAAGGGTGAGGGAGATATGGCTTTGCTTTTCAAAATTAATAAATAAAAGAAAATTCTAATATATAAGTCGGTACACACACACATAGCAAATCGATTATATATGATATGATTTGATTTTATTGATAACATTTAAAATTAAATTCTTATAAATTAGATTTTATCATATAAATAATAAATTAAATATGATAAATTAAATCTTATTATATAAATGATGTGGATGATATATATTAATATTTTAAGAAAAACAGAACTCTTGTGTATTTTAGGGGACGTTGATTAATCGATATATAATGATGTGTTTGTCTTATCAAGTATAAAAAAAATTGTTACTCTTTTTATTATGTTGAATTACATTAATCATAGAAGATTTTTTAAAAGTTTCATAAATCAATAAAAAGTTATTTAATATATATAATGACAAAAATTAAAATAAGGAATAACAATTTCTAAAAAAAATAATTTAATTCGTCCAGAAAACGATTAAATAAAAAGATTATAAAATTAAAATATTTTATAATATAAATTTTTGAGGTTTACTATTCATCATCAATACAACACTACATTTTTTTTTTAAAAAAATCTTTTAATTTTTTTTTAGTTTTATTCTTCCTAAATTAATTGAATTTTTCTATTAATTATCTATACATCACACATTTGATAAGTCGAAAAAATAAAATATAATATATGGTGTATGCCGTATGGTGTGTTGGGATGATGAGTATAATTTTTTTAATTTTTATTTTGAAATTTGAAAAAAATTGAATAATTTTTTATGTTTTGTTTAAAAGTTTGATAAAATTATAATGATTAAGTATTGATTAGAGAAAAAAAATTAAAAAATATTTATATTTAAATGATGTTTAAAATTTTAAATATTAAGATGAGATGAGATGGAATTACAGCTCTCAAACATCCAAACGGGTAAGAATCCCATCCAAACGGGGCTAGGAATCCCATCCAATATCGTATGCCCAACAAAATCGGTCTGTCGCATTCTATCTGGCATCTGCGCGGGGAAAGTTTGCTCGTTCTTCCGTTGCTCGTTCCTCGTTACTGCAGTTCAATTCACCCAGACGTCAATATGCAGGTAAGTCTCTCTCTCGAGTTTAACTTCTTGCATTCTGAACCCCTTACGACGGTACAATCGAAACCCTAAACCCTAATCCCCTATTCCTTCTCACTCCCGTTGCTCGTCAAAAACCTAATACACTATCGGTGCTGCCTTGTGGAACACTTTTTGTTTGTCTTCCATTTTCTACAAGTGTCATACTTTGAAATTATTAGCTATTCGATTTAGCTTGACTTTTGTCTTTAAAATCGTTGCTGGAATTTTGAATTTTTACATCCTTTGATACTAAAATCTTTATATTTTAATTTCTTCAGTCGCTTGAAAAATCGATAAGCTTGCTACGTTTGACTGTGCAGGCCAGCGACAGGTTTAACATCAATTCCCAGCTTGAGCACCTTCAAGCTAAATATGTCGGTACTGGGCATGCAGATTTGAATAGATTGTGAGGCTGCCAATTCTTTGAAAACCCATGTTTTATCTTCTTCTTTTCTTTTTTTGTAAAGTTTACTTGGTAGTTTGTTGTTCTTCATTTGAATGTGTATATACACGTACTTTGGATGGGCAGTGAATGGGCAGTGAACATTCAACGAGATAGCTATGCATCATACGTTGGCCATTACCCCATACTAGCGTACTTCGCTATTGCAGAAAATGAATCAATTGGGAGAGAGCACTACAACTTCATGCAGGTTTTGTCTAACTTGTTGTCTTTTGCTCTACTTGATATTTTGTTTATACCTGTATTCTGGATATTTTCTTTATACCTGTATAATGATCTTAGGCTTTAGTTTGGGGTGGCAATTTTTCCATTTTGCATTTATCACTTCTCGTGAGTTTTTGTATACGTAGGTTAGGTAACAGGTTACATGTTGAAATTTTACAAGGCCAATGTTATACTTACATACTCAGTCTGTACCAAAGCTATAATGTGGCTTGAAGCTCAATCACGTGTTATAAGGTTTTCCTGAACCATCAAAGATTTCTTTTTGTAGATCTGAAGGACTTGATATGATATACTTCACAGAGAGGAAGACACTTGACTTTGTATTTTGCTTTAGCCAGATGATAAGTTCGCCGAGTTATGCCTAGTTTGTTTACTCACTGTCATATGACATATTTCAAAATGCTGTTTAAGATTGCTTATTTGGTTGACGTCATGATAAGTCAGGATGGCTTGTGATTGTGGTTGAAAAAACTGTAAAGTTCGCCAAGTCTGTTTACTCACTGTCATATGACATATTTGGAAAAGCTGTTTAAGATTGCTTATTTGTTTGGTTGACATCAAGATAAGTCAGGATGGCTTGTGATTGTGATTGAAAGAACTTACAGTTTTTAATTAGATTGATCATGGGGATGGAGGACTAGGTTATGAAGGCAGGGGTGTGAACATGAGGGAATCTGGTTACACGAACTTTCTGTAGTGGCTAAATATGAGGGATTGGGGTTGGTTTTGCTGGCTTAAAAAGATGACTGAAGGAAGCTGAAAACTTTTCACTTATTTTCTTGGTATTTCATATGCACAACTTTAATAGAATATCTCTTCTTCTTTTTTTAATAAGTACTTTAATAGAATATCTCTTTCTACTGCCTCACATTTTTTTCATTTAATAGAGCTGATATTCTTTTATTATTTGATAAGTAATAAAAAATTTTATCGAAAGAAGTTGAAGGCATAGCCCAAGCACAAAGAACGGACACAGGAGTAAGGAAATGACTCTTTTATTGTCTTGAGGTTTTAACCATTGTATTATGTTGTCTTTTCCTTCAAGATAGAGGTTCATTGCCCCCTCCCCCCTCCCTCTTTCTCCTCTTAAAACTGGTTTTAATTTTTATTTGTTATATATCCTGCTTTTGAACACTGTGCAGATGATGCGGTTTCTATAATCCACACATATTTCCTTATAGATGACATATTCTACACTCTAGTTTTCAATCTAAAGCTTTATGTTTGAGTGATGATCACCAACTATTTCTTATTCAATTAACGCTATTCTTGGTTTGTATTGAACCATCTAAGCATTTTCCTTTGAATTTTAATCTAAAAATGCTTGGGGAATGAGATGGGATGAGAATTTTGTGAATAGTAGTGAGATAAATATTTATTGGGTTTTGGGAAATGAGAGAGAAAAAGTTAAATAAAAAATATTATAAAGTTAAAATATTGTTAGAATATAATTTTTTATTATAATTTTTGTTTTGGAATTTGAAAAAGTTGAATTTTTTTTGTTTTTGTTTAAAGTTTGGGAAAGTTATAATAAATAGTTTGAAAAAGTTGTAATGATTAGTTTGAAAGTGTTTGTGTATGAATGATATTTGGGAAGGAAATGAGATGGAATGCAATGAGATGAGATGAGATGAGATGGGATGAGATGAAAATTTTTTCCAAACATCCCTGATTTTGGATGATGGCTCAGTTATTTTTAAAACCGAACTGACTGATCAATTTTTTTTTTTTTAAAACCTTACTGATAAATCACCTAATCATTTCTGCCACTCGATTTTGGTTGTGCAGAAAATGCTTTTGCCTTGTGGTCTCCCCCCTGAAAGAGAAGACGATTGAGAACTGCCATTTAAACCAAAATCTGGTACATGTCAAACTCTTGGTCCGGCAGGCTGAATGTTTATGTCCCCATATGTGTAATGCATGCTTATTGCGCAAAGGAACTATTATCGTTTGTAAGACCAATGAATCGAGTGCTCATCAAACTTTGTGTTTTTGGGCGTGTAAAACATCAGTCATTATGTCAGGCTTGGATTTTTTAGTCTTGATCTGGTTATGGCTTTATCTGATCTCTCAGCTTCTTTTAAATTTCAATTGAAGCACGCATCTAAATTTTGTTAAAGTTCTTGCTGTCCAATCAGCTCACACGTTCAATTCCTTCATGTCTTCATGACAGACCCGGCTCTGGTGCATTGATTAAATGGAAGATGATAGACATACATTTTTTTTACGACTCTGTTTCAAATGAGTATTTTTATAAAATAATTTATAAAACTAACATTATTTTATAGAAATATCTTTAATTTAAAATAGAGTTATATAAAGAGATGTAAAAATTGCTGTATGTATATTATTTCTCGAATGAAGTTAGAATATGGAACGATGTA
Source organism: Juglans mandshurica (assembly GCA_022457165.1). Lineage (NCBI taxonomy): Eukaryota > Viridiplantae > Streptophyta > Magnoliopsida > Fagales > Juglandaceae > Juglans > Juglans mandshurica. The sequence goes on from CM039619.1 coordinate 12,992,277, forward strand.
GGATATCAACGGTCAATGACAAGAGACATCGGATTAACCACTCAAGAAATGGCTTTGTAACACTCTCTTGGGTACTTGGTCTTATACACTCACTTAGAGGAGGAGCATCCTCTCCAGAAGGAGAAATTGTAAAAAAGTTATGCATTCATCAATGATCTTTTCAAAAAAAATTACAGAGTATATGAACAGATATGCATAACAAACTATGTCATATTGCATGAATATTCTCTAACATGATACTGACTAGACACCTCAAAATAACAGAATACAAATAACAAAAGATATAACATGTGCGTAATAGACTAATACTAAATTGACTCATACTGGACTGGCCAAGGCCCATCTCTTATTTTAACCCAAGTAGTATTGGGTCTTCAACTCTTCACTTAAGCCCAACTTCCACTTCAAGTCTTGGCCAATAGATTTGAAAATGGAGGAAAGGGAATTCGTGGTGGGGGACATGGTTTACCTGAGGTTGCAGCTGTATCGTCAACTTTCGATGGCCTAACGGAGGAATGTCAAGCTAGCCTTGAGGTTCTATGGACCGTTTCCTGTGACTGAGCATATCAAATCCATTGCCTACCATTTGAAGCTTCCCGAGTCTACCATGATTCATCCGGTGTTCCACGTGTCTCTGTTGAAGATGAAGTTGGGCCGCTCAGAAGTCCTTATGGCCCAATTGCCTCCTGTCGACGCCATGGGGGTGTGCAAACCCAGGTCCAAAGAGATTCTGGAACAGTGTCTTCGCTCAAACGATAGTGGTGGAAGTTTTGACTCAATGGTAGGGGCAGATAGCGGAGGACGCCTCCTGGGAGCCCTACCACCATCTGAAGGATGCCTACCCACACCTTGTGGGCAAGGTGTTCAAAACGGTGGGGTATTGTCACGAGCAACCCTATGAATCGAAGAGAAAATGGGGAAGAACAAAGAAGGCATCGTTGGTTACATGGATCAGAGTAATACAATAATGACTTGATTTATTTCCTGGAACGAAGTGTGGAGTCCACTGCTTCCATTGGTGATGATCTCAGTAAGTAACTCAGTAGGCGGGGTAGGGGGCAGCCTTATAGGGCTTCAAAGGGGGTCATTTGTGTTGAGGAGTGTTTAGTGGTATTATACCACCACTCTGCCTACGGGATCCACAAGGCCCAATCTTTGGGCTTTTCACCCACAAAGCAGCGTAGGTAATTTTCAAGAGTTTTGTTGACTACCTCAGACTGACCATCTGTCTGAGGATGGTAGGCTGTACTAAAGGCCAATTCCACACCCTGTTGTTTGAATAGCTCCCTCCAGAATCTGCTGGTGAAGCTCTTGTCCTTGTCAGAAATAATTGAATTGGGCGTGCCATGAAGTCTGAAATTTTTTTTAAGGAAGGAGCGGGCTTGGTAGAGGCAGTATAAGGGTGAGAGAGGGGGGTTGAAATGAGAGTACTTAGTTAGGCGATCTACAACCACCCATAAGCAGTTAAATGTTTGTGAGGTGGGGAGGCCTCCAATGAAGTCCATGGTGATGTGGGTCCAGGGTTTATAGGGTATGGGTAGAGGGTTCAAAAGGTCTCCATGGAGGGAGTTCTCAGGTTTAACCCGTTGGCATACATCACAACTCCTCACATAGTCACCAACTTTAGATCTTAGGCCTGGCAAGTAAATCTCCCTTTTAACCCTATGTAGGGTTTTATCCAGCCCAAAGTGTCCACTTGAGGGACTGTTGTGTAATAGGTAGAGAAGTTTAGTTTTGAGGTCAGAGTAATTAAGAATGTAGAGCTTGTTTTTATAGTATATGCGTCCCTCCTTTACTGATAATTGGGGATTAGCTTCTCCCTTATCCACCTTCTGCAAGAGCTTCTATACCTTAGAGTCATCTTTATAATAGAGTTGCACCTCTTCCAATAAGTCCCAAGTAGGGACAAAAATCACTGAAAGTGCCATTTGGCCTTCATCTTCACCCTTCTTGAAGAGAGCATCTGCTGCTCCATTTTCAGGTCATTTTCTGTACTCCACCAAAAAGTCATAGCCCAGGAGCTTGCTAATCCATTTCTGCTGCATGGTAGATTCCACCTTCTGATCTAACAGAAATTTCAAACTTTGATGGTCTGTTTTAACAATGAATGGCCTGCCCAAGACGTAAGGTTTCTACTTTGGCACTAATGAGACTAGTGCAAAAAGTTCATTTTCATAAGTCGACATACTCAAGGACCTACCCTTCAAGGCTTGACTAAAGAAGGCAATGGGGTGCCCATTTTGCATGAGGATAGCACCCACAGCCTTTCCCGATGCATCCCACTCTACTTCAAAGGGAATGGAGAAATTTGGTAGGGTTAACACTGGAGGGTTGGTTATTACCTCCTTGAGGTCATAGAAGGCCTTCTCTGTTACAATAGACCATTTGAACCCTTCCTTCTTGAGTAAGTCAGTGAGGGGAGCAGCCACCCACCATACTTCTTGATAAACCTCCTATAGTAGCTAGTCAGTCCTAAGAAGCCCCTTAAGGATCTCACCGTGGTAGGAATAGGCCATTCACACATGGCTCTAAGCTTCATAGGGTCAGTTTTGACCCCCTAGGCAGAGATCAAATGCCCTAGGTAAGACACCTCAGCACATCCAATTGTACATTTGGATCTTTTTGCATATAGTTAATGCTATCTTAGAGTGTCTAGTGCAATTTTCAAATGTCTTCCATGTTCCTCTTTACTGTGGCTGTAAATCAAAATGTCATAGAAAAAACAAGTATGAATCTTCTTAGGAAGGGAAATCAGATTCATTAGATTTCGAAAAGTTTATGGGGGCATTAGTCAAGCCAAATTGCATGACTAGGAATTCGTAATGGCTTTAATGGGTGCGAGGTTGTTTTGGGAATATCTTCTGTTTTGACTCTAATCTGATGATAGCCAGATTTGAGATCCAGATTCGAGAATATAACCGAGCCATTAAGTTCATCCAGTAGCTCATCCACCACTGGTATGGGATATTTGTCCTTAACAGTGACTTTGTTTAAGCTCTATAGTCTACACAGAGGCGCCAAGAGCCATCAACTTTCCTTACCGACAGCACTGGTGAGGAACAGGGGCTCCGACTTGGTTGAATAACCTCTGAAGTCAGCAGTTCCCTCACAATCTTCTCTATCTTATCTTTTTTATAGTAAGGGTATCTATAGGGTCTCACACAAATAGGGTTGTTCCAAGTTGTAAAGGAATGACATGGTCATGAGATCTTTAGGGTGGTAACCCTGTGGGTTTAGTAAATATGTCAGGATATTGGTTTAGGAGTTTTAGGAAGGATGCTAGGATTTCAAGTATTTTTTTATTTAGGTTTCAGGTAGTGTAACAATATTCCATTGTTCCCCATGTTGTGGGTCTTAGGTACCCTTCCCACCTCCACTAACTTCGAGTTGGGTAACCCCTTAAACACCACTAGCTTCTCTGCTATAGCAAACTGCATAATTAACTCTTGGAAATTCTATAAAATAAACCCCAAGGTCTGAAGCCAAACCACTCCAAGAACCATATCACACCCAGCCAGTAAGAGTACATAAGTTTCACAAAGGAATGGGGTATTTTGTATAACTAGGGAATCATTCACTCTCCCAACACTGTAAACCAGTTCTCCATTAGCCACCTTAACTTGAACTTTTTCATCCTCATGCACCATTGCCCTAGTTTTAGTCACTATAGCAAGGTCAAAGAAATTATGGTTGCTGCCTAAGTCAATAAGTATGACTATCCAACAGTCCCCAATCTTCCCTTTGACCCTCATGGTTTTAGGGTTTCCAGAACCAGTGATAGGATGTAAGGAGATTGCTGGTCCCCCTTTTATAGTGGCCAGTTATAACACTATTGTTTCAGGTAGTGTAATAATATTCCATTGTTCCCCATGCTGTGGGTCTTAGGTACCCTTCCCACCTCCACTAACTTCGCGTTGGGTAACCCCTTAAACACCACTAGCTTCTCTGCTATAGCAAACTGCGTAATTAACTCTTGGAAATTCCATAAAATAGACCCCAAGGTCTGAAGCCAAACCACTCCAAGAACCATATCACACCCGGCCAGTAAGAGTACATAAGTTTCACAAAGGAATGAGGTATTTTGTATAACTAGGGAATCATTCACTCTCCCAACACTATAAACCAGTTCTCCATTAGTCACCTTAACTTAAACTTTTTCATCCTCATGCACCATTGCCCTAGTTTTAGTCACTATAGCAGGGTCAAAGAAATTTGACCCTCATTGTTTTAGGGTTTTCAGAACCAGTGATAGCATGTAGGGAGATTGCTGGTCCCCCTTTTATAGTGGTCAGTTATAACAGTTGTTCTTTAGACTCCTTCCCATTTAAGTCCCATCATAGCCCCTTCTTCATCTGAAATATCATAGATCTCTTCAATTAAATACAACTTAGGTTTTTGACATTTGTGGTCAGGGTCCACCTAACTTCACAATAGTAGCACAGACCTTTGTCCCTAGGATCTTGCTTTTGGGTTTGGCTGATTTTCTGTACTAGTAAGGTCTGTTTTTTATTAGGTTTCTGTGTATCAATTTGGGATTGGAAATTTCTGGGCAGGGTTGGTTCATTTGGATAAAGGGAAGTTCCTTTATGGGTTTTCTTGGTAAGGGTTAATTCTATTCTTGTATCTTAGCTAGGCTGGAGGTTGAGATAAGGTTTGGAGGGTTGAAATTCCTCACAGGTAGGCGGATGTCATCTTTAAGTCTACTAAAAAAATAGCTTAGCTTATAGGGATTTGACAAACCCCTCAGCCTATTAGATAATGACTTGAAGTGGGTCTTATAGTCCTCTACAAACCCTGTTTGTCTTAACCTTGTTAAGGCCTCCATGAGGTCATCATAACAGCTTGGACCAAACCTAATGAGTAGAGCCCTTACAAAGTGCTCACAGTCCATTAATTGTCCAGTTTCATCCAATTCCTAAAACCAAACCAAAGCCCTACCTTTATAGAAGGATGCTAACCTTAATTTGTGTTGTGGCAATGTATTGTGGAAGGTAAAGAACTATTATACCTTGTACAACCACCTCGTGGGGTCACCACCATTGAAAATAGGAAAATCAAGCCTTATCGAGCGGGTTTGCACCTCATCCATTTGCACCAACTGAAGATCTTGCTGTCCTTTTGGCCTAGAGGATGATTAGCCTGCTCCTGGTTTTTCTTCTGCAACTCCACTGTCAGAATCGATAGCTGTCTTTTCAAAGCCATCATCTCAGTCTCCGAACTTTTGTATTATGACTCAGAGATCTTCTTCAAGAAATTGAAGCCCTCCTACAGCTGAGAAAATCTTGTTCCTTCAGCCATTAGCACGCTTTTGTATGAAGGGGAATGCGGTATCTCTGATACCATATTTGTAACACTCTATAAGGTACTTGGGCTTATACACTCACTTAGAGGAGAAGCATCCTCTCGAGAAGGAGAAATTGTAGAAAAGTTATGCATTCATCAATAATCTTTCCAAAGGGAATTACAGAGTATATGAACAGACACGCATAACAAGCTTTGCCATTTTGCTGGAATATTTCCTAACATGATACTGACTAGACACCTCAGCATAACATAATATAAATAAGCGAAGATATAATATGTGCGTAATAGACTAATACTAGATTGACTCATACTAGACCGGGTCAATACCCATCTCTTATTTTAACCTAAGTAGTACTGGGTCTTCAACTCTTCACTTAAGCCCAACTTTCACTTCAAGTCTTGGTCCACTTATTATTAGTGTATTACTCTTGATCCATGTAACTCTCTATGCCTCCCTCATTCTTCTCCCTTTTCTCTTCGATTCCTAGGGTTGTTCGTGACACTCTATAAACTCTGTATCATTGTGCCACAGTGGTTGCCTACCCAAGTGTGTTGAGTTCAGCTGGATACAACCCCCCTATGTCCAGACATATTGGGACACATTACTTTTGTGACAACATTTTATCTTTAAAAAGAATTAGTCTTAATAGAATATATTAGAAAACGAAATCAGAAATTATTTTATTGTTTAAAATATGTTTTGTTATTTAAAATCATATTTCTCTCAGGAAGGTGCATGCTTTTGTGTTCGGAGATAAATCCCATCCATATTAAGACAGAATAAACGAGGCCCTGGAAGTTGTACTAGTGCAGATGGAGCGAGAGGGAAATGTTCCCAACACAAAGGAGGTGCTTTATGATGTTAAAGAGGAGCAGAAGAAAAACTTTGTAGCGACAGTGAAAGGCTCGCTATAGCATTCGACATCATTAGCACTCCTGCGAGAACACAAATTCGAGTAACAAAGAACATGCATTCGTGTCTGCGTGGACTACCACACAGCAGCCAAGTTTATATCAAAGATTGTTGTGAGAGAGATCATTGTGAGGGATAAATATAATAGCGGATTTCACCATTTCATGGATGGAAAGTACTTTTGTGGTGATTATTGTGACTCGGCATAACGAGATTTTCAGAATGCAGTTTTAAGCATGTCAAAGACATTGATTGCTACACAAGTTATGATTCCATTGATTGGTATATCTGTGATTAGTTTTATCAAAAACTCTCATGAAACCTTCTTTTGCAACAGTTTATCATCGAAAAGTGGTGTTTCTACCGTCTTATAAATCATTGATTCTACTTTGAGAACTACTCAAATATGCCCGAATTGAAGAGATTCTTTTTTAACACACGATTTTCTCATTGTTTGTATCAGAGATAATTTTCATAATTTGCTTGTAATTCATCACTGGTGCTTTGTGGTTTTTAAGTATATTCTGTAATACTTCTTGTGTTACTATTACTAGCTATGCCTTTTACCATCAATAAACTTTTACTTTTACTTATCTTATAAAAGACTATATATGCAAAATGAAAAGATTCTAAGTAAAGAAAACATTTACATTGTTGATAAGGTGACGTAATCACGTTGATTGCTTATAAAGGAGTTTTAATATAATAACAAGTTCTTCATTTTTGCGGAAGCAATTGTTTCCTAATGCACTCTTAATTTATTTGACGATTGGCTATCTAGGCCGAAACGGTAAAACTTACGGTTAGTTTGGTTACACAAAATTAAATTATTTTATATTTTTTTTTATCTTATATAATCATTATAATTTTTTTAAATTCTTACATAAAATATAATAAATAATTTTAATATTTTTAAATCTTAAAATAAAAATAATATTATAATAATATTTTATTTAATTTTAATAAAACATCTCATCTTATTTAAAATGCATAATTAAACGAGACCTTAAACAAAGCACAACCAGCCAGCCCTCATAAACGATAGGTTTAATCCTAAACCCATATGCAGTATACATTTGGTTTCTGTCCCAAAGGGGAAATTAAAAGAAATCAACTATGTGGACAAGACCCAATTAACAATGTAAAGGTCAAGTCAGCTGCCATCCATTTGTCGCAATGTATACTACCGAAAGCTACGCTTTAGAGTTTGAGATATTCTCGAATTAATTATTAATAAAATTAATTATTTTTTTAATTTTTTTATAAAAAATATTTAAACTCATTTCAATTTAATTCATATATTTTAATTTAAAAAGTAAAATACATTTCAATTTTAAAAAAAATTAAATCTATCTTAATAAAATTTATAAAATATTACTATTTACAATTCATCTATGAAAGCTGCCTTTGGATATTCTTATTCCTAAAGAGATGCTTTTTTGGTTGTGTTTTATGACTTGGAGAGAGAACCTCGCCCAGAGACACTAAAAAAAAAGATAAAGAAAGAAAAAAGAAAAGGACTGGGAGGAGGGACTTCATCATCGTCTTTAAGCCTTTTGAGAGACTTGAAAAGAAAAAGAAAGTGCACGTTTGTTACAAAGGGTGTCGAGTCATGGAGGGTCTGTTAAGCAATTAAAGTTTAGAGAGGGTGAGATTAATAGATTATCCTTCACCCACCATTATCATTACCAAATATAACCCACCTTCTCACTTTTGGTTGCAATGACATTAGAATGGTTTTTTTTTAGAGTTCTGTTGGGAGCAGCCGGAAGCCGTACCATCTCTAGTAAATTTTTTTTTTCATCTAACACATGGTGTGTTAAGGATATTATATACAGTAGGATGTTTTTTATATTTTTTATTTTTTTTAAGGTTAGCACTCAAAACTTCACCTAGGAATCCATCTTTTATTTGTTTTGTTTTGCTCAGCGTAATCAGGAACTTTAAAGACAACATTACCACCCACTAGTGGGGACAATCTTAAATGATGCCTTCCATTGACATCTTTTTTGGTTTCTTTTTTCTTTTTGTTTGAAGTTAATAATAGACTCTATTTTTTTTCAAAACGATTATACGTCGCTTGCGTATTATACAATTGTATATAAATTACTGTTTCTGTTGTGACATGATTGACAGTAAAAAATCATTTCTACCATGCATTGCTCTTTTTTCAATGAGATATTATACCAAGGTTAAGAACTTAAGAGAGAGTTCCACCACTTTATTTTTAATTAAAAATTATGCAATTGCAGGTGAGAATATGAAAGTGAGAGAATTTGTAGTTTTTTTAAATTTAATGATATTAATTATACATTAAATAATAAGGTATATAGTGACCACAATCAATTGTTTAGAACAATAATACAAGGGCTCATAAAAAATTCACTTCAAAGTTCATACATAAAAGTCTGGCTGTAATATTTAATTATAATTTCTCTCTCTCTCTTTTTTTAAATAAACATGCAATGACTTTACATTTTTTAAATAGGAACACTTTCCTTCCTAAACATGCTCGTAAACTGTACGGAAGTTGAATAAAAAGTAGAGAGTTCATGAGTAGCGTAGGGCAGCATTCGGGTTATAATTCGTATAATTTTCTCAGTTCAACCAAATAAATACTATTACAATAATTAAACGTAAAAGAATAAAACCAAATTCAACAATATCATCTAGCTTTTGCTTCATCAATCATCCACTTTCTCGTCCATCTTCCTCAAACCCCAAACCCCCCCCCCCCCCCCGGGCATCTCTGCCTCTCTCCCAGTACTCCTTTCCAGAGAATCTGAAGAATTTTCCGAGAGAAAAAACCAATCCCGGTCCCAAACCCAGATCCGAAAGATCCCTTCAGAGTCTACCTTAATTTTTTCTTGACGGTGAGAATCGTTAGCAGATTAGGATTTCTTCTCCGACTACGAAGTCCCAATCCCATTCTTTTTGTTCACAACAATAATCTTTACCCACTACTAATTTCCATTAAAAAAGAAGGCCTTTTTTCTCGCTCTCTTTTCCTTCACGTTCTTTTTCTCATCCCGATTACCCAAGAAAAAACTCCCGTGTGATGACCCTAAAACCCGAGTTTAATTCGGTGATTAATTGGGTTCCCTTAGATTTTTAATTTTCTAGTACAGCTAGATTCTAGAGCTCTCTCTACATATATCGCTTAGACTTTTTTTTTTTTTGAGGAAGTCCGGATGTTTTAGTTTGGTTTTTGATGTATAGAAAAGGTTATTTGATCGTTGTGTTTGTGTTGGGACGCGATGGATCTGAGACTGGATTGAAATCGAAGATCAGTCGGCGATGAACAAAAGCTTTTAGATCATTGTATTACCAGATTGTATTGGATTGCCAGCTAATACGGTGAAGGGGCTGAGCTTGCTTCTTGTCTTTGTTTGATTGGGAGCTGAATCATGGAGCATGTGATTGGTGGAAAGTTTAAGCTCGGGCGGAAGATCGGTAGCGGATCGTTTGGCGAGCTCTATTTGGGTATGCAACTCATGCTGTAAAGTAGCATTATTTACTCGTTTCACTTTATGGCTTTGTATTTTTTGTTGAGAATTAGTAGGGTTCGTAATGCTTTGGCTTGATGTGGGTGTTTCAGGGGTTAATGTACAAAGTGGAGAGGAAGTGGCTGTCAAGCTGGTATGTGGAGAGGGGGGAGGTTCATTTTCTTTGTTCCACTTAAATTTTGTTCTGGGAGTCTGATCTTTTCGCCCTTTTGGTGTCGGATGACGGTGAATTATTTTTGTGTTCGATTTTTCGGAAAATTGTTATAAGTGGAACAGTTTTTCTTTTTAATTCAGTAGATCGACATGTTGAGTTGTACTGTGAAGATCCTGCTATATATTATTGGCTGCCTCTCTCAGTGAACTTTTTTGTAAGGATGCCTAAAAACGCCTTAAATTTGTAGGAAACGCATTTTCGTTTGCAAGCGAAGTCTTTTTCCTCCAGCATCCTCCATATATTACTATCTTATCTTATTTTGGTCTTAATACCCATATGTTTTTTGATAATCTTAATACCCATTTTAACTTGTATGTTGACTGTGTATCTGGTGTTAATACATTGTTGTATGCTTGAATGGTGTTGATACAAGGTCGTGTACTTCAATTGAAGTTTTTATTGTTTTCTTATATCTTAGGAATCTATTATTTTGGTTTTATGGATTGTCCTTATTAAAGTCAATAACTTTTATTGGGAACCTATATTTTACCTGTTTCCCCAGGAGTCTGTGAAGACCAAGCACCCTCAGCTTCACTATGAGTCAAAATTATACATGCTTCTGCAAGGAGGAAGTAAGTTTTCCATTGTAGTCCTCTTGTTTATAGTGAGTTGATGTGGAAAGCTGCATTTATCATGTGTTTATTGTTTATTAGTCCTCTTTTCATCTTGTTTATAGCGAGTTCAAGTCAACTTATGTAGCTATTGTATTTTCTCTGTATGAAGCGGGTATTCCCCATCTGAAATGGTTTGGTGTTGAGGGTGAGTACAATGTTATGGTTATTGACCTTCTTGGACCAAGCCTAGAAGACCTATTCAACTATTGCAACCGGAAGTTTACTTTAAAAACAGTTTTGATGCTTGCAGATCAGTTAGTAAGTCAATTGATTGTTAATATGTTTGGTATTTTGTTAATATGTTGTTACTTATCCAGAAAAAATGGAGGTATCTATGGTTAAGTGGCTTCCATGCTGATGCCGTTTCTTTTCCTTTTAATTTAATGTAGATAAACAGAGTTGAGTATATGCACTCACGGGGTTTTCTTCACCGTGACATAAAGCCTGATAACTTTTTAATGGGTTTAGGGCGCAAAGCTAATCAGGTAATTTTTCCATATGGTGTTGATTTCTTTATGTATGCTTTCAACTTGCACTACTTTGAATTATGTACACATTGGATCTTAATTATTCCATAAATGTCTGTATGGATTTTGTTAGAAATATCATGTTTCGTGACAATATTCTCAGTTTGTATTCTATCCCAATCCAAGTGTCTTGTTGCTGATTTAGAAGATTGCATGCTTAAGAGAATCTTATATGGGTTTGGTGATTGAACTGGTGTATGGTTTTACTGGTAGTTTTTTGGGTTCCTAAGAAATACTTGTTGGGGATCAAGGACAACAAATTTCATCTCAAATTCTAAAGAAGTCTGATTTCCAACTGCCTGTTATAACACTTCAATTAGGGAGACCAAAATGTGTATAGGTTATAATACGTTGTGTATGGGAATCTTTTAGTTGATTTGAGGAGTTTATGTATTTCATGTGCGTTCATGGGTGAAAAATAACTATTGGGTAGGCCAACCCTTATGTTAAATATTGTGTTAGGGAATAATACTTGCATTATGAGCAATTATGCATTGGCATACTGCTTTTGGTTCTTTTTTAAGTCCTAAGGGCATCTAATCTCCTAGATTGAGTATAGGTGGAGGGTGAATGAGATCCCACATTCCCTAGGAAAGAGAAGCTTTTACTCTTTATAATGATTCCAAAGGGCTCCATTAAAAATTTGACGTCTTTTGTCATGACAAGATATGTGACTTATCACTTAACAAAAGACTAATACCAGTGGCAGTAGCAATTCATAAACGACTAAATGCTCCTAAAAGTCTTCTTCACCCTTTTTTTTTTTTTTATATGTATAACGGTGTTAGTGATCTGTGATCCCCATGCTTCACCTAGCCACAAGAGAGTTTACAAATGATTGATCAATGTCTTGTAGTTTACTCTCCATAGTTTTTTTTTTTTTTATAAGTTTACTCTCCATAGTTGCGAATAGAGAATGTGTCATCATTAGAATATGTAAACTTTATTGAGTAATGATACGATGATCAACTATGGGAACTTGAAAGATCTCCCATATGGCTAATCCCAAGTTGGTTGAGCCTGATTGTAAAGATCCAAGGGAGGCCCAAGCCACAACTAAAACATACTCCAAAAGACTAGTCAATAGTACGATTGGAGTATTTTTAGAATCCTTAGATAGAGCAAGAACTTGTCCCTCCCAAGCTAAGAGCCAAATGATAAAGGTCTAGGAGTTGGCTCAAGTGGTAAAGGCCTTGGGCTTGGGGTATGCTCCCCCCAGGTCTAAGGTTCAAATCTCCTTGGGTACAAACAATCTCTAAGGGCCATCGGATTGGGGGATTTTTCCCTTAAATTATCCAAGGTGGACTTGCGGGAAACTCCTTGTCAAGGGTCTGTGCACCCCTGGGATTAGTCGGGATGCTATTCTACCAATCAAGAAAATAACTTCTCCCTCCCAAACAATATGAGATCCCATTCACGACCTATACTCACTCAATATGGGGGGTATCACAATCCCCCCCCCCCCCCCCCAAAAAAAAAAAAAAAAAACAATACTCGTCATGCCATTTCATCATAGGTGGCACGACTCAAGTCAATTTTGGTTGGGATTGACTTTGATGATGTTATATGTAATGGCCCAAGGGAGGACCCAAGTCACATCTAGATTATATACTTCAAAAGGACTAGTCATTGATACAATTGAAGTAGAATTATTATTATTATTATTTTTTATGTTGGGGAACCTCTCCAAGGCATGGTCTTTCGAACCCACTCCTGTAGAGTAAACTCCGGTCCTTTGCACTGCACCCTCGGAAGTTTCCCTGCACGGAAACAATTGAAGTAGAATTATTATAAAGAGCAATAAATTCTCATTCCAAGCAACATGGGATCCCATTCACTACCTATTTGTTTTCTTTTTAAGTGAAAATATCTCAACCTCGTATCCAGAGGGGGATCGGTAAAGTACGATATCATGGGAGAGATAGGGGTTTTGATTTTTGATAAGTATAACCTGGCTACTTTGCCAAGCACTCACTTGACAGATTTCACCTAATGATGTTGAATGGCATATTGTATTGGCAAATGCCCTAGTCACTTGGCAGCACTGATCTGTTTGATTGATGCTTGCTTAGGCTCGTGTACATTACCAAACTCCCTCTGAAACTAATAGTTTTGGCTGTTTTAGATGTGTCCTCACATGCATTGCTTGGCATTTCCTTGCTTTAACTAGGTTTATTTTGAACAACAGGTATATATAATTGATTATGGTCTGGCAAAAAAGTACAGGGATCTTCAAACACACAAGCACATACCGTACAGGTAATCCAGCATTATTGTTTCTTGTAACTTCTGATTAAGTTATTCTCAGCACTAGAGAACCTCATTGGTACCATTTCCCGATTAGGTTTTAATTTCTACGCTGTATTTACTGCTTTGTGGTTTTTGTTGGGGTCCCCACCCCCTTATGTATTTTTTTTCTTAGTAATGAAATTATCTCAACTTATATAAAATAAAACCCTCACTGAAAGCTTCTTGCATATAAATGTCATGCAAGAATTTCGATAACCTTGAAGCACTAATTTTAACGTATATTATAAGTGGAATGGGAGCTTTAGCAGTGCTGACATGATCCTGTAGGTGTCTATGTATGCTTCGATGAGTCTACTTATAATACAGGCTGTTGAGCGTTACATTATACCCTTTCTTTTTGTTATGTTTAAGCTCCAATCACAAGTGAATTAGTGGCTTCCTGATGTATCTATATGCTACATGTCTTTCACATGTTTAGTATGTCACCATATTTTAATACAAAGCCCCTCTTCTTCTCCCTCTTCAAGTCTTTCTGCTATTGTTTTGTGAGATTTTCTTTTGGTTCAGGGAAAACAAAAATCTCACAGGAACTGCTCGTTATGCAAGTGTTAATACTCACCTTGGAGTTGGTGAGTGAACTTCTGTTTATGCAGCTAATGTAATGTGAGATGGTTTTTTATTCTTCCTGTCATGTATTTAGACGGGACAATGATTCTACTTGCAGAACAAAGCAGAAGAGATGATCTGGAGTCTCTTGGTTATTTGCTTATGTACTTTCTGAGGGGAAGGTTGATCACTTAATTTATTGTCACTTTTCCTAGTTTGATTAAGCTTATTCATATTTTTAACTCACTGCATATAAATTCTGTTTCAGCCTTCCTTGGCAAGGATTAAAAGCGGGTACTAAGAAGCAGAAGTATGACAAGATCAGTGAAAAGAAGATGCTTACTCCCATAGAGGTATCATCACTTGCTCCTGCAAGCAGCTTATGCCAAGACACTTAATTTTATGATGAGACATGGTTTGAGTTCATAACAGGAAAAATTCACCAGTTTATGCCATCAAGAGTCTAATATCCAGTCCTCGTTCTATTTTTCAAGTGCTCCAAACATTTGTAAACTAAAGGCATATAAAAACATATATGCTATTTGACAGGTCCTTTGCAAATCGTATCCATCAGAGTTCACCTCATACTTTCATTACTGCCGATCACTAAGGTTTGAAGACAAACCAGATTATTCATATCTGAAGAGGCTTTTCCGGGATCTATTTATTCGAGAAGGTTACTTGCAGATTATTATGCCCCAGCCCTTGAGATTGTTTTCACTTATTTTATTCAATAAGTGTTGAATGATTCTTTCTCCAATGCCTCATCTTGTATCTGATCAAAGGGTTTCACATAACTTGGAATTCAGTAAGTTGTAATTGGTGCAGGTTATCAGTTTGACTATGTATTTGATTGGACGATATTAAAGTATCCTCAAATTGGCTCCAGTTCTAGAGCACGAGTCAGTAAATAATTTGTTGGTGTTTATTTCTTATTAAAGAATATTCTATACATGGGTTGTAAATGATCTTACTATCTTTTCTTGTCAATTTTCCAACAGCCAAGTGGGAAACCTGCATTGAACCCAGGAACATCTGCTGAAAAAATAGAGAAGCCTTCAGGTCTGTTTCCCTTTCACATCCTAGGATTGTAACGAATTGTTTTTGAACAATCAAGTTCCATAGATGATTAGAATTCAACTAATATGTAATGAACACTTTGAGCTTCAAGTGCTTAGCCTGTTCTGTGACGTGGCCTAAGATATCTATTTTCATTTTCATTTGCTGGATTCCATCTTTGATCGTTTGGGGAATTCTTTGTTTAAATTGTAAATTTATATACGCAGTTAATAGAAATAAGAAGATGAACAAATTTTTAATGTATGGCACGTACCATTGTATGTTTCTTGTAGTGGGACAAGAAATTCGAGACAGGTTCTCGGGTGCTGTTGAGGCCTTTTCTAGAAGGAATGGCTCAGGGCACGGTTTGCATGGTGATCACTCGAGGCACAGATCTTCAGATGATGTGCCATCGTCCAAGGATGTGGTGTGTAGTTGCAAGTTGCGTTATGCAATTTTTCTTCATTGGTTCCATCTGTTTATCCTTTTAAATTCACTTTTTTGTTTGTTTTCCACTTTGCAGCAACCTGATTCTGAAAGGGGACGCAGTTCTTCTCGTAATGGCAGTACCTCAAAAAGGCCTGTAAAATCAAGCAGCCGGCCTAGCTCCTCTGGTGAGCCCAGTGAGAATCGGTCAAGTCGGCTGGTTTCAAGCAGTGGTCGGCTGTCCACCACCCAGAGGATTCAACCTGGGTTTGAATCCAAGACATCATCTTTTAACCGTAATGCAGCCACCAGAGGTGGTCGAGATGATGCTCTTCGGAGCTTTGAGCTCCTGTCGATCGGCACAGGAAAGAGGAAATAAAGCACGAATCCATTTGGGAAAGAGTGCCCGAGTCAAGGCTCAAGACGACTCTTTTCAGTTTGTGACGATGTCAGTAATGTTATGGTTTTGCCTCGGTTACTTTGTATATGTGTATCAATTGTTGGGTTCAATTCACAGCTAAAAGCTCACTGAAATTTCTCCCAAAAACACGTCCAGACGCTTGTAGTTGTACCCCACTGGGTCTCAAGCCTTTATAATGAGATGGCTCTTTAGACTCGTCCAAAACCCAAAACCTTGCTTTGTCAACGAATACGTGCTTTGTTTTCTTGTAGTGCGTTTCATAATATATTTATCATCTTTCATCGAGCTTCACTTGGAGTAAACTAAGTTATCATATATATATATATATATATATATATATATATATATATATATATATTAATTTGATCACCACATTAATTAGATATCTTGAACTTCTCCAATTAATATTAGACTTTAAAAAATTATATGATTTCTTGTGATACATGCTTGCATGCAATTAAATTAGCCCAATCTTCTTTTCTTTTATTGTTTTGACACATCTACTTCTTATGACAGCATTGAATTTTCAGCATTGAAAGACACTGACCTCAGTAGGGCTGTAATCGGGCAGTGTCAAGCCAAAAACTGGCTTGCTGAGCTCCAGTCCGAGCTGATTTTTATTTAATATTTATTTGAGTTCGAGTTTGAGCTCGACCCAAAAATAAGCTTGAGTTGTTTATTTGTTTTTCTACTTTTTGAATGAGATTTAATAATTAATAAATTAGATAAAAAAATTAATATTGAATTTGTATAACTAACAAGTATAATTTCTATTAAATTATAAGATTTTATAAATTTATAAATAATTAATATATAACTAATTGATATTTATCTATAATAATAATAATAATATATTATATACTTACTTAAATTATTAATACATACACATAATATGATAGTATATATCTATTTCATATATGGTAATTTTCACATACTAATATATGAAATTATTAAGTCTTAGCGACTAACTATTATACAAATTATAAACTATAGCTATGAAACATATTCAATATATAAGCATAAGTAATTAAGTTATATATATATATATCTATATCATATATTTAATTATAAAAGTGATGCTTATATTATTAGCTAATACACCCACATATATATATATACACATAGGTGTATATATATATTTATTAATATATAAATAAATTTTAATTGAATCGAGCTAACAAGTCAACTCAAACATAAACAAGAGTGGGCCTTAATGAGCCTTAGTCGAGTCAAATCGAGTTTAGTCGAATATATCTCATTAACTAATTGAGTGAATAATTGCTTTAACGGACGAGCACTTTTTCTTATAAGTCGAGTTCGATTCAAATTTAACCGAGCGAGTACCAAGTAGATTATCGAATAGATTGATTCATTTACAGTCCTCCTGTCGAGTCTGGTTTTCAATCAATTATAGAATTTCAGTTTTCCGCAAAAGGAAACTATATTTCATTATATGCCTTTCTTGTGTTTTGTGACGCATCAATTTCTTTGTCGTGTCTGAATTCTGGATAGTTTCTGGCTGTAAGGGATAAATATTTTTAGAGTAATTCTATATACAACCGTGAAGTGCGTAACTGTTTTGAAAAAGAGTGGGGTCCACTATTAAAAAATTAATTTTTGTAATATGGGTCCCATATTTTATTCACTTTTTTCAAAGCTATTACGCGACGATTGTACAATTCACGGTTGCAAATATATTTTCTCATATTTTTATCCCAACTTAAAACATCCGAAAATGTTTCGACATTATTTTTCCAGTTTTAATTCCCACCAATCAATGGAAAGCCAATAATTTTTTTTTTTTTTTTTTCAGAAATAAAATATTTTCCCCTTGAAACGTACGTGTGCAGGCCTTATTAATGAGTAATAATATTACTTGTTGTTTATACTCAAAATCACTAATACTTCTAATTAATGAAACGCGAATTCAAATAAGTGTAATTATTATTGCAAAGTCGGTCGTCTTCTTCGGTTATGGAATAATATCTTAAGGCTAGATATTATAGAACATCGTATTATGACAATGAATGTAAAAAGGGAAAAGTTGCTCATCGTATTATGACATCGTATTATGGAATATATATTTATAATATATATATATATATATATATATATATATATATATATGTATGGGGATGATCACCTGATCATTAAAATTCACGTGATGATGATCATATCATGAATATCATTAAAACAGAAGAAAATTAATTAATAGTGCCACCAAAAATGAACAGAAGAGATATGATTGATGGATCACAGATCAAATGGTTTTATAAATTACCGCTAGTTTTTTGGAAATTAGCTTTAAATTAATATTATGAACTTTCTATTTAACGACGGAGCGACAAACCAATATATAGCCGTGCATGCTGATGCTGCCATGCAAATAGATTCTGGAACCACACCACTATCATCCATCCTAAATATACACCCATAAATTAAATTCCCTTCCATTTTTGGTGTCACACTCGTGCTTTACTTTGACAACAACTTGATGAGCAATATTATATCAGTCAAACACAATTATGGCAACATAAATAACTTGCATCCCATTCCGTGCCAGCACCTAAAATGGTTAGAAATTTACCTATAAATTGCTCACTTGTCTAAGGCTCTGATCATCGCATCTTTCCTTGTCCTGGTCCATTACTGCCTGCCCACCAAATCTTGCGAAGTAAATCATCCTAAACTCTCTGATCCTTGTCTAGGGTTCCCTCACCATGGCCGAGTATGGATGGATCATTAGGAGGCATAGATACAGTGCTAATGGGTTAAACCGTGGTCGACAAGTACTACGGCCTCTTAATCGAACGCAGATTGCATGTCGATTTTGTGACCTTGTGTTTATGAACACCCAAGCATTCATACATCACGTGGAGTCTCACATGGTGGAAGAGGAGTCTTCCTCGAGAAGAAGGCAACATAGAAGATCAAACCGCATGCCCTCCCAAAGAGCTATCTTTAATTCTTTTGTAACCGCCAATTACTTTTCTGTGCCAACACCACCACAAGGAACTACTGTTCCACTTTTCGTGAACAGGTTACGGCCGCCTGTGCAATTACCCTCTACAGTGCTGCCAGAAAGACACCCTTTTCTTGGTGTTAACCGGATCGTTGCCCCGCGGCCAAGGGCAGCCCCACCACTGCAAGTTTCTTCTCCGATGGCAAGGCGTCATGACTCCTCACAGCTAACGTCGTCACGGTTGACACCTGCTGCTGCCCCGCAAGCGCAAACGAGAGCGTTGGAACCGGAAGAGACTCGGCCTACCGATAGCACTCAGCCGTATCTTAATCAGTTGGAGCACCCCATCACGGCAATAGTTGAAGTTGTTGACAGCAACAATGACAACTGCACAATTTCTGGCTTAAACAAGCTTGATTTGGCCTTGAAGCTGTAAAACGGCCTACTTAGCCATAAGTTTTTTATATTCTAAATAATAAGGGATGAATACTCTTTTTGTGATCCTTTAACTAAGAAACACCTTATACTCTATAGTTTATACTCTAAATAATCAAAATTGAGACGTTATGACGTCCAATTATTAAAAATTGACAAAGGCATTGGACAATACGTAGAGATTAGAAAATGGGTGACGGTGGTGCACTAGTACTGTGTCAATTTTGATATAGTTTAAGGTGCAAATTGTAGAGTACTAGAATGTTCATTAGTTTAAAAGGGTGAAGAATATCTTCTACCAACAATCTTGCTATGCTAGCTCTATTGTATTACTATTCATGTTGTCTATTTCATTTTATAAAACCCAATGACTCTTTTGGAATTGATTTTTTGTTCTTGCCCTTTTGGATTTGGTCAATTCAAATTGAAATTTAAGAGATCTTGATTTTTTTTTCTTTTAAGCTGCATCTTTTATCTAGGAGATAATGCATTAAATCTAGTAATTTTAAGAAAGATAAAGAGGTGCAAAAGAGTTTATCTTTTGATCTTTTCTTAATTTCATGGTTTTCTTTAGTACCATTGATGAATTAATCCCAAGGACAAGAGTCATGAGGGAGTTGCCTCTAGGGTTTCTTTCTTTTATTGTCCCAACACCAAAAACTCACTAGGGTTTCTTTCTTTTCTCTCCGGCGCCTCCTTTTCCCAAAACTTAACCAACTATCCCAACCCCAAACCCGGCCGGAGGTCCACCCTCACTCGTCCCCTTTGCCCTTCAATTTTCTTTCATTTTCTTCTCATTTTTCTCTTTTTGTCAAGTCATTAAAGGCTAGATTTAGGTTTTTTATCTACAAAATTACTACACCAACCCCACCTCCGGAGTCGGCAGCGGCTGCTCAT
This sequence comes from Juglans mandshurica, assembly GCA_022457165.1. NCBI lineage: Eukaryota > Viridiplantae > Streptophyta > Magnoliopsida > Fagales > Juglandaceae > Juglans > Juglans mandshurica. The sequence continues at coordinate 13,012,411 of CM039619.1, forward strand.
CTCGAATTTGAGCCTCCTCTTGTTGCCCGACACTTCTAACTCATCGGTGATTAATTTGCAACCTTGTTATATTGATTTTCTATTTTTTTCCCCTTTTTAAGGGTCTTTCAACTACATATTTGTGTCCAACCATCACCGGCCACCGTACATGTGCCCCCACCGGAAAGTCTTCTAGTGTCTAGCTCCATCTTCCTTCCAAGCGCTACATTTTGGTGGGCCACATGTGCCTCCATGTTTCGCTACCTATGATTCTGCCATCCGTTACTTCGTATGCTCCACTATCTAACAATGTAGGAAATGAGATCCTCAATATATATACAAACAGTTGCAGTTCACACCCTAGTGCTGATGGACTCTCCTCCAACCAGCAAAACCGTATTTATGACGACTTTTTATTGAACATGAGTCGAGAAGTTATGGGACTATATAAATTCATATATTCTATTTTTCAATTTATTTTTTATTTTCATCACTGCAATGTTTGGTTTGACATGGTTGTTGGGTATCTCGATCGCCCCTTTCAATTTTTATTGTTGTAATTTTCCCAGTAAGAAAAAAACTTAATCCCCAAGTTTTCGCCGATATTTTAGTTTTCTTTTTTCTCAATAAGTTCTAGAATTATTTAATCTGTAAAGGAAATAAAAAAGATTAGTGATATATAATAAATGTCTTCATCTTGCAATGGAAATTTAGAGTAATTATTGTCCTATGGTTGGGAATGAACTTTAGATGGATTATACCTTAATGATCTACTGGCCTGTCTGGCCGGCCAAATGCAAAAACAGCATCATCATAATTCGGAGCATATTATATATAACGTTTGAAGTCTGAGATGTTTATATATACCAGGTAAATGTTATTTTCACTTATAGCTTTTACTTACATAACCTAATCATACATGTTGACCGCGTGTTAGCTATTGATATATTGAACATTATGAAATTTGAAATTCAAAATTCGCATTAAAAAAGAAAAAAACTGATAAAATGTGTTGTCTTTTACTCAGTACGTATAATGTTGTGCATAAATTGTAAGTACATATAGCACTACTTTATATACTAATATAGTTTGAGATCCATAAAATTTTGGAGACCAAATTGAACATAACAATATTTATTACATTTGATACCCTAAAAAAACTAGCAAAACATAAATACAAATAGTGATAACCCGAAACTATGTTCACTAAAATGGAAGATGTTTATGTGACCACTCAACAAACAGGAGCTACGTTTGGATGTTGAGATGATCTGAGTTGATCTATGAATAGTAATATTTTATGGAGAAATGATATTTGCAGTCATGGAATGCGCAAGCGCCGCGCACTCCTTTAAAAAAAGTGAGTAAAGATGGGACCCACATGAAAAAATTAATTTTTTAATAATGAATTCCACTTTTTTTTTAAAGGAATGCACGATGCTTGCACAATCCATAACTGTATCTAGCATTACTCTATTTTATGGGTCTCATTAAGATATGTTTGAATGTAAATAGGTTGAAATATGTGTTTAAGTATATGAAGAGGGTTGAGATGAGTTCAACAACCAAACACAGCCAATACTTGATAAAGAACATGAAAGAAGGATATATCTATATTAATTTCTGGGCATGATGGCACTTTTGATGGTCCTAAGCTTCAGTTCAGTCCATATACATACGCACACACATATATTCAGATTGGAGAGAAATTATATGGATTATAATTGGTCAAATTCTAATATTAGCCAATTTTGTATTCCCTTTTCATGAAAATACTTGTCCTTTATTATCTGAGCTAGAATCATGGCTACCCAAGTACAATGGTTGTGGTCTAATTCTCGTCTCAAAATAGTGCATGGGTTTTCTTTGGATAAGCTTTTTTTCCTGTTTAAGGAGCTCATCATGTAGTGGCCGTGTGGATGACTTTTACTTCTCATGATGTTGTGGTGTTCGAAAATTAAACTTCTTTTAAACGTTTAACTGTATTTGCTTTCAAGGGAAACTCTTGCATTCAGCTTGTCTGGCTGATCATGGTTTATTTTCACCGAAAAGTAATCAGAATTGGGTTTCGTTAATCAAATAAGGGTTCAAACTAGCTAGGGTTCATATATATATAATTAAATTTTGCCAAAGAAGTCTCTGCCTTCTTATGGGGTCCTTGTTGCTAGGCCAGTTTAAAAGGCAAGCATCTTTTTTCCTACAACAGAAATACAGAACTGCCAGACTGGTCTTCACTGATGTTAGTGAAGCTGAACTGTAAGTGATCTTAATTTTCTCCTTTTCTTTTCATCACACTCATAAACACGCGCGCACACATATACATGTATAGCAAATAAATTATATATCTTTCTGAACAGTACTAAAAGAAGCATGCATGCATCATGTGATCGATCATGCGTAATGCAAGACTACCGATTGACAGTGCCTATATATACCTTTTGTTCGCTTATAAAATTAAATATTATGATCAGTTATAAACCCTAACTTTCTTGTTTTCGTCTGTTATATATACGAGCGACGTTTGAATTCATGAGAGAGAGAGAGAGAGAGCTAAAGAGAGAGATCAGAGGGAGGGAGGGAGGGAGAATGGTTAGATCGATCACCAAGCATGCATGAAAGAGGTCATTTGTTGCCAACCAACTGTTTTTTGTTTTTTTTTTTTTTTTCAGAAGGGTACGTTTCCTTATAGAAAAGAGGGAAAATTAAAGTAGAGATCTATAGTTTGGCACTGAAAAGCTATCTTGTGTTACGACATTAAAAGAAATACAAAAAGGTTTTTTTTTTTTAGTTTCGATTCAGAGACACACACGTATATTCGCCGTTTTGTCTGTCCGGCCTGCATTGCGATAACGTATCAGATTGATGTTCGTTTCTCAAGGTTGGCCGAAGAAGCTACAAATAACGATCCATGTAGCCCTGATGCTAGAACAATGACAAGAATAGCTGAAGCATCCTTTGAGGTGGATGATTATTGGAGAATTATTGATGTTCTTCATAGAAGGTGGGTTTGTTTACTTTAGCCTAAAAACGTTGATTTTATTGAACATTACATGACCATTATACAGTCTTTATTCGCACGTACGCATACATCACCATTCCCAGCTTGTTCTGTTAAGACCCCAATTGCTACCGATTCTTAAATGTTAATATAGAAATAATGCAGGTTCTATAGCATTGATTGGAAGCGATGGAGACAATCCTACAAATCACTGGTACTTCTTGCGTTCTTACTAACTCATGGTCCAGAAGATTTGGCTGAAGAATTCCAACGTGATGCTGATATTATTCAAGAGCTTGGAACATTTAAACACATAGATGAGAAGGGGTACGTAATTCCTTAAAATCCTCAAGTTTCTCTGGTAAAATGTATGTACATATATATATATATATACACACACATAGCACGAGCTATTTTTTTCTTTTCCAGGAAATTTGAGGGCGTTAGAGCACTGTTCCTTTAAGGGATTGCCAATAATATTGCCGGCCGACAGGCCATTAGCATAGCATTAGCTTTATATCATATGCTTGCTTTCATTTTCAAAATCCTGGTGAATGATGTTAGGTTCAACTGGGGCGTCAGCATGCAGAAGAAATCAGAGGAGATACTTAAACTTCTAGGAGGAGGAATAGCACTCAAAGAAGCGCGTCTGAAAGCTCTCAAAATAACAAAAGAAATCCAAGGATTTGGAAGTCCAAACACGACTTCTCCTTCCTCTAGTACTGCTAGTACTACTCCCTCATCTACCTCCGAAACGTCAAGGTTTTCTTCAATTCTCTCATCGTGTTCTACCACAAGTACTCCCACATGGAATGATACATATGAGCTGAACAAACATGATCAACTGCGCTCACCAACAAAAGATTCTAATTCAGAAGAAGGAACACGCGATCATGAGGAGAGTAGAAAATATTTCACATTTAAAAACAAGAATGTTAATGTAGGATCACACCAATGGGATAGCCCTGAGGTTCTAGAAACGGGTTTTTTGCTAGATTCTGAAGATGAAAAGGCGGATGGTTTTATTAGTGGAATTTGCTCAAAGCTTGCTGGCATTAGTCCCTCTGGAGGCAATGATGATCAGGAATTTGGATTTAGGAGTGTTTCTGATGCTGGAAGATCATCCTCAGTGACGAAGAAAAAGTTTGATCGCCAGTATTCACTCTGGTATTGAAAGAGTCATGGGGATCATATAAATTATTTTTGGTCTGGATATTTCTTGTACTTATGTTTCGTGTGAACATGAGTGTTACGTACGTACGTAGTACCATATATACTATAGCTAGAGCCTGGAATATGCATGGTTTTGTAATAAACACATTTGTTAAAACATCTCAAAACAGCAATGATCATATAAGATTTTTGTTTCACCCAACGCACTTTTTGATGCTTGAAAAGGCCGTAAACGTCATGCTTTCCAACCAATCGAGTTCAATATTATTAATGTATCCGAAGTACATCTTATCGTGCTCACACCATGCAATCCCCATCTAAACTCTATCATGCATAAATACTGTACCCTAGTTAATTACTATATATCATATTTTTCGCTCGGCAGTTTACTATCAAGTGAGATGCGCGCCTATGCACCAAATGAATAGATCAGTAGTCAGCACACAGATCAGTTCGGCCGGTTTTACAGTCTTGAGTCATGCAAGTCGGCCTTCAAAGAAGAGTCGAATAAGGCCCGTTTGGAATTTGATCTCACTTCAATCTAATTTTAAGTTGAATCTAACATTCAAACACTTAATTCTCAAATCACTAAACTCATTTCAATTTAAAACCTCTTTATACATAGAACTCATGACCTTTTTCAACTTAACACATTTTTATACGTATGACCCACAACATTTTTCAACTTTCTATAAATTCATCAAACTCATCTTAACATCCAAACACATATAAATTCATTTTAGATGAACCCTACAAAACTCAATCCACCATCTCAATTCATTACTATTCATAAAAACGTTAATTCATCTCAATATCTAAACTGGCAAACTGTTCAGTCCGTGCGCCATGAGCACTACTGAGATCAGACTTAAAACTTGAAAGTACCTGATTTCCCATGCATGAAGTGGGTCAAAACGGTAGTCTTGTTGGGCTTTAATCTCTTCAAGTGATGGCCTGCATCTGCAAGCCTTACCCAAGCTACTTGCAATAAACATTGAAGTTGGAGTCTAGGAAATGATCAGTACCATGCCATGCAGGAAACTTTCTAGAAAAAGGGAAATGACTTAAAACATAAAGTTTGGAATGGTAAGCAAGTTTGTGTATGCATAAAATGATTGACTGGGATGCAGATTTATCAACTATGTAGTTGAGCTGTCTTGAGTGTGCTGATTCAATGTGGTCATTTTCTGTCTCAGGGTCTTTGTTAATTTCTTTCCTAATTATGTTTTTCTAATGCAAAGTCTGGTGTGGTGTCACTATAAATTCTTGACTCGTCACTGTCTGATCATGAAGATGTGGGTTCTTATTTATGCCATTGCCTTTTTCATTTGACGCCATTTGATAGTTAATATATAACTAGTACTGCGCTGGCCTTAGCTAGCTAGCTTGATCTCTAGATAAGATCTAGTGATTAGTTCTTTTTTATATTTAATTCACACAACATTTTTGTTATGGTATCATAAATATTTTATGAAAAGAAGGTTTTTTTTAAGTTTTGAGGTATTAAGGGAAAAAAGGGGGAAAAAAAAAGGAGAAGACTCCGCTAATGATGCTCTAAGGCTTCCGCTAATCATGATTTGAGCTAGACAATGTTGTTCCAGTACGGCAACTGATGGAACTGATCCTAGGGGGTAATTGGTTGATTGGGAGTACCTTTCTTGGTCTCGTTTATTTTTACAACTTTTTAAATTTTTATACAAAATAAAATAAACAATTCAACTTTTTTCAAATTTTAAAATAGAAATAATATTAAAAAAATATATTTTAACAATATTTTATTCAACTTTTAACTTTGTTGGTTTGGTTACACAAAACCAAACTATCTCCTCCTATCTCATCTCATCTCATATAATCATTATAACTTTCCCGAACTCACATACAAAATATATTAAATAATTCAACTTTTTCAAATTTCAAAATAAAAATTATATTAAAAAATTATATTATAACAATATTTTATTCAATTTTCAACAAAACATTTCATCACATCTCATCTGAACTGCGTAACCAAACGAAGCCTTAATCTCAACTCATCTTATCTTATCTCATATGCGAAAACAAATGAGGCTTAGACAAACAAAATCTGTCATATCAGGATAAAAGAAAGGAGGCTCGGATCTCACTAATTTTGATAAAAAATAATAATTTTGATTAAAAAGTAACTGCACATAGAATTTTTTTTTTATTTTAAAGTGTTGTCCCATATTAATTAGAGATTAATACCTATAATTTTATTTTTGGAAAAATTTTATGTGCAGTCACTTTTATGTACTCTTTTATGTATTCTTTTGCTCACAAGTCGACTTGATTGATTGCATCACTTTTTTTTAATATAAAATAATTGTTGAATTCTGCCATGTTAGCAGTGTACGCTTAATTGACTGTATGTAACAGAATTGCTTAAGAGATTTTTAACTAGATTTTTCACACGACTATTCCACATGAACAGAGTAAAGAAATTAAAGAAAAGCCACCTACAAATTATTAAGAAAAATGCTTTGCAGCGGTCCATCCGACGCTGAGGCATTAACAGCCCTCCAATAATACTCTGCCACATAAGCAATTTCACAGAAATTAAAATAGACTCATTACACTAGACGATAAAACACATCTTCTCCTCGCCCTTTCAAAAATCGATTTGAGCTACATTCAGAAAACCTTCGCACACCGTAGTTCCCGTCGCCCACCGCCGAACAATACCATCATCAGTTTTTCAAGAAATAACTTGAGAGAGAGAGAGAGAGAGAGAGAGAGAGAGAGAGAGAGAAACGTGTGAGGGGAGTTCGGGCGTGGGCTTACCGAGAGGAGGATGACAGAGTTGTTGTGGCGTGAAGTGTCCGGAGGTGCTCTCTGTGCGGTGGCGATGGCGATGGCGGCACAACCACGGCTCACGGTGGGGAAAACGAAATGCTCTGTTTTGATGAGCAAAAACAGGAGCTAAACCGAGTGATTGTTCTCACAACTGACCATTTATGTTGCATTAAAAATCGGGCATCATAATTTCGATTCCCAAATAATCTAAACCCAATTAAATATACAGTAACTCGTCACTTGGTAGGAGAACCTTACCTCTATTATAAATGACAAGAGTTTAAACCAAAAAGAAAACAATGACATGCAAAGCTTGACGCGGCAACTGGACCAACGACAATGGCTCGATAGTAGCAAAAAATGAGAGAGAGAGAGAGAGAGAGAGAGAGAGAGAGAGAGATTTAGAGATTTAGAGATTTAGAGAGTGGGGTTATTGATAGGAGATGAAGCCATTAAAAGGGTTGAATGTGTGGCGACCTTCGAGGTTCGTAAAATAAAATGGCTAAGATGGCTGAAAAGATGGGGAGAGAAGATAAAAGAATGGAGGAGGCGTTGCAAAGGTGAGAGATCGGGGGTAGAAGAAGGGGAAAATAAAATGGAGGGGAAAAACTAAAAAAGTCTTACTGTGGCTCCGCTGCGAATTCAAGGTTGGGCAAGGAGTGCTCTGGAAAGGAGGCTTTCGGTGGAGAAGGCCATGCGTTGGTTTGGATAAGAGGATGCTCTGGAGGAGATTTTCTTTCCGTGTGAGAGGTAGGCGAATCGATCTGGGAATTTCTAATTTGATGTGCGGCTATATGATGATTAATTTGGAATGTCTACATGTTAGTTATATATTGAGGGCTGTTATTTGAAATATAATGGATTGGCCGGTTTTAAGATTTTCTCAATTACTAAATCCCAGCTAGTTTGGGCTGGCAATTAATTTCCTTTATGGGTAGGGTTTGGTTTATTTTTGCTTTTCTGTAATTGACTAGCTGGCTTTAATTATTGGCTTTACGCATACGGCCCTGTTATTTATATCAAGACATTAATTGAAGATTACGAATATAAGATCAGTGTCAAAAAATCACATGAGACTATGCATATTGTCGCCCTAATATAAAAGTAAAAGGAAAATAAGAAAAATAAGATTGCATAGAAAATATAATACTATATATATTCACCTGATCTATTCACCAAATTAAATATATATATATTCAGCCCAAACTGAAAGAAGTTTGTCCTATGATCTCGTGACTGTATTATTTTATCTAATGTATCGATCGGAGTGATCATCAGATATATTATAAATATTTTTTACTATAATGTCTGCACTGCACAGCAGGCACACGACATTTATTATAACAACACGAAGCTATATCATGCCAAGGCTCGAAAAAAAGGAATCAGGTACTTCGGAATTCGATAAGCACCGATTGATTTTATTTTTTATTTTTTGATCAAAATAGACTCATTTCATTAATGATCCGAAATTACAATTGTGACTTATCAATACATGAAAAATCTAGACTATAAGCCAACTATGTATTAGCTCTGGGGTTTCTCCACACACAAATCTTTTTGTGGCAGACGTTGTCTTAACTTCACAACAAACTCTCTCCTAATAGATAAATGAGTTCTGTAAAATAGAACTTAAAAGCTCACTCTGTCCTTTCAGGGAGGAAGAGTACAGGACACTGCTATAGATACTAAATCCAATAGCTTATTTCTAATTTATTAATAACTAAAATAACAAAAAAAACTACAAATTAAACACACTAACAACTACAAAACCACAAGCACCGGTGTGACCCCGGACGTCACGCCCACCGCAAGCATCGGCATCTCGAGCCCTGATGGCACGAGCACCCAGCTCACGCACGAACAAAACAGCCTCCATTGCACAGGTTGCACCTACGCACGAGCACTGGCCGTATGACCACCGGCCGTAGCATTGCTCGCCACTCTCGAACAGCTCTTGCCCCAGATTACGTCCGATCCAAAAACTCATCACCACACTCGGGTCAACAAGAAAATAAAGAAACAAACAAAAACAAAACACGAAAACGGAACAACAAGAAACAGAAAACCAAAAACATTAAAAGAAGACCAATGAACATTGCACAATGCATCTGCAGAGGCGCGTGCAGTACACTGGTCACTAGGGAGGAAAATCGTCGGTCAATCTTGGAAGTCTCGGAGTTAGGGATTCTAGAGAAATCGAGCGTAGCATCGACAGACCTCAGTGGCGCATGAAGGCCATTCGCCGATGAGATCCGGAACGTCCTCCCGCGTGTGCGGGCTATGCTACACTCCGATTGATTGAATTGGTAATCATGACAATTTTGAATCGAATATCTCAATATTAATAAAAATTATTAAAAATCATATTTGATGTAATTCAAGCATGTTATATCATCTATAAAAAAATATATAAAATAAAAATATATTGAATAGCTTCAATAAAAATATGATATGTATCTAAATAATTTCAATAAATATGTAATTTATGTATTTAACTATCTTATATATGAAAAAGATAAAGGCCATTAAGTTATAAACACATGGTAACTATAGTATTTTATGCATAACTATAAATTTAATATCAAATACTAATCCATCTCCTTAATTTTATGTTCATCTAAAGAAAAAAGAACTACATGTTTTATCTTTATGTTTTTTTACTAATTTTATGGAATACAATAATAAATAAGTTAATATATGTTTAATTCTATTATATTTTTGTACAATAAATTAAAAGAAAAAACTCAATTGTTAGATAACTTAAGAATAAATATAATTTTGAATCAGTTGAAATCGGGTCAAATAGATCTAAAATTGGCTTGAATTAGTTTGAATCGATCAATTAAATCGGTTTAATAAACGATTCAATACGTTCACTAAAATCAATTCGATTTTTTATCAATTAAATTAATCGGTTAAATCAAATAATTTTTTCAAACTTTATGTCAATTACCATTCACATGATTCCACCATGCTGACAGAAATAAAAATGGAAGTTGCATTATTTTATTTTTATTTATTAAAGACAACGTCAGATTAAATAAGACAAGAGTAGATCTATCAGTTGGCGGAGGGAATCGGAACCACCCCATGCCTTGAAGTTGGAGGACGCACTCGGACTCAAGTGGACCTGCAGTTCCTTGCTGCATTTTATTTTAAAGAAAACTTTTTTCATTCATTCATCAAGAAATTTATATTTATCAATATATACATTCTGAAATATTCTTATATCAAACATGACATTATAAATTAAAATAATACATTTAAAACTCTACTAGTACACTATGTCATTTTGTGATTGGTCTGATCTTCACTACTATTGATATTCTCTATAAACAAACGTCCAAAAAAATCACAACCTCACCCTTCATAGAAGGAGGGGATTCAACCTCTACAGAAAAAGTCCGATGACGAATTCTTTTTTTATTTTAATTGAAAATAAGAAAATAAAAAAGGAAAGCAGTAAGATAGATGTGAAAAATAACAGATTACAATTTGGATTAACTTTGATAGATTTCGGAATCTGTGATGGTGTGTGAAGGTAATACACTTGTATATTTTCAACCACAAAGCTTAGATCTGAAAAATCTGGTGGTGGCGAGTCCGATGATCTGGCACGTGTGACGAAAATAGTTGCCTGAAGGGATGACGTATGAGGACCACTTGTGATAATTTCCACAAAACCGCCACTTTTCTTCAAACAATTTGCAACCTAGGAGTCTGCTTGTTCATTGCTTGTCTATCGGAAGGGGAGACGACTAGCCCTTACTGCTAGGGGTGTTCAACTGGGTACCGGACCGGGTATTCAGGTATACCCGGCCCGGAACTCGGGTTTCCAATCCGGACCGGGTTCTAGATTACCCGGTTTATGACTCGGGCCGAAACCTAGATTAATCCGAGTTTGTACAACCCGAAAATTCGGTTTCCAGACTATACCCAGTTTTTTTTTTTTAATATGTATAAAAGTCCATATTTCAATTTAAAAGCCTTTTTTTTTTAAATGCCTATATTATATTAAAGACTTTTCAAGAAAAATCGTTGAAGAGCATAATTCCCTTTAAAAGCCTATATTTATTAACAAAAATGTTAAAAATCATAATTTTTTATAAAAACCTATATTTTATGAAAAAAATTTCTAAGTTAAAAAGCATAATACTAACATTGTCCATAATAATAAAAATATATAAAAATAAAAAACTAAAATGCATGCAATCCACTGCATATTACATTATTGTTATTTATACATTACATTACAAAATACAAAATTACAAGATATGAACTACAAAATCATTAGCACGATCTTCCATCAATGATTTAATCTCACATCGAGTAGCAACTTCAAGTGATCTGACTAACTGAAAGAGATCCTACAAAAAACAAAAGTTTTGAATACTTAGAAAAGTTATGTAGTCTTTTAATCTCACACCAAAATTGTAACGCCAAAATTGTTGATGAGAACAAAACTCACATTGAGATAAATTCTAATTCTTCTCTTTATGGAACAGCAAGATAAATTACATTTCCAAGTTTTGTTCCTCCCAGTTCATAACAAAAAGAATGACAAGTCAACAACATGTCTCAACACTTCATCAAAAACACTAGGTAACATAGAACTTCCCAAGACTCTAGTTTTGGTGGAATACATAAAAGTGAACTTTTTGTAACATACTTGAATTTTAACATAATCCTGAGTTATTATGGTTAGCAAGGGCAGTAATAAGTATATGAAGCACTTAAAACAAGCAGAGAGGGAAAGAATGCAGTAGAGATGCAAATATGTAATGCAACTTATCCAAACCTCACAAGATCTACCAAGCAGTATAATGTCATATTGTTGTATTAGGCAATTACAAATAATTTATTAAGAAAATATACAACAGATCTCTCCATGATTATGATTATGATAAGATGGATGAGTGGTGACACAAGGAATATGCAACATTTAATAAGACCATAAAACAGTCGAATAAAAGATGATAGGTCCATGTTACTTATCAAAAAAAAAAAAGATGATAGGTCCATGTTGAAGACCTAGAGATGCAAGTGTGCAAAAGATTAAAACGAGGGTCAAAAGGACAGAAACAGGCCAAGAAGTTCTGGAGTGAATAACTCTAGACAGAGCATAATGGCATAAAAGAGTTCAGATAACAAAAATCTTAATATTTCAAATAAGCTTGTTTGGGTAAGCAAAATTAAAATGCATTTATGTATGGAAAATAAACAAACCTAGTTACGCATATTCACCAATCACCTAATCAATACGAACCCAGTTCCACTACTTTTCACACAAGCCCAACAATTCTAAACTGCAACGAGTTTCAAATTCAGAAGAGAAAAATTAGACAAAATAGCAACGAGTGCCTTACATTACTTCATTTCCAGGTTTCGTACATGTGCTTTTAGTTACCACACTCAAGCAGGAACGGAGTCGAAGACTTGGAACTTGTGACAGTTCATCTCACTCTCATTCAGACCCACTCTCCCCCAGATCACAGTGAAACCACACTGGCAATTATCATTTTGGGGCAAACAAAGAGCAGGTCTCTGGCAGATCTAGCTATTAACAACAAATCATGAGAAACAAACGAACCAAAACGTAAACCCTAAAAAACTTTAAAAAAAAAACCCATATTTAACAAAAGGGAGCAGATCTAGCAAAATAACTGCATATACTCTATACCCAGATAAGATTTGTTCAAAGGTATTGCTCATAGATCGAGAGAGAGAGACTTACCGAAGTGAGAGAGAGAGACTTACCGATCGAAGTGAGAGAGAGAGAGAGAGAGAGAGAGAAGAGAGACTTATAGATCGAAAGTCCGGCTAGCAGCAATGGCGAGAGAGAGAGATGGCGGCAAAACTTGAAGGAGAAGGCACTCCAGGGGGAGAGAGAGGAGAGGAGAGCATAGAGATAAGATTTAGGCAAAACTTGAAGGAGAAGGGCCAAGGCCAGGGTTACACACGGGCGACGGGGGGTCAAAATTTTGTTTTTTTATTAAAACATGGTACCGGGGTTAAAATTCGGTACCCAGGTTCTAAAATTGTAACCGGCCCGAATTGGGCCGGGTTAGGATGATGCAGGTTTCGGCCTGGATTGAACTCGTAACCGGAACCCGGATAACCGGTTATCCAGGTTTCGGACCGGGCCGGAAAAAAAATCTGGCCCGAATGAACAGTCTTACTTACTGCATCTTGATATATATTATATATGATATAATTGATGTACGTACCGCGAGATCTCTTAGGATACTGTATATTAAAAAATATATTTATAGATATATAGTTGCTTTATTAATTATAGGAAAATGATAAACTTACAACTATTTTATAATTCTATTTAAAATAAATGGTAATTATGTAAAATTGAGAATATTTTTAATGAAATAACATAATGACATTAATTGATTTTAAGTGAGTAATAAAATAGTTATAAAAGAATTGTAGGTATATGATTATCCTTAGTTATAGACTAAACACAGCTGATATGAAAGCCTGCAACATAAGTTAATATAAAAAATATTTGTGTTTAAATTTTTTTATAATATTTATAATAAGTTTTACTATATACATTATATATACCGTGTTTATTCATAAGTTGTAATTCGCAAGGGAAAACTCTATTATACATCCACTGTTTACTGCACTCAGTGACACACATGACGTGTCCGAGCCCCACCCCCTCCCCCCAAACGCACGTTTTCGGCATCATTTTGAATTTTCCAAAACAATCGCACTTTTTCGTCTTCGTTCCTCTCTCCCCCAATCCTCTCTCCCACCCCCCCCCCCCCCCCCGCGCGTCTTCCTCCCTCTCTGTTTCTTTCTTCCTCTTCTCCCTTCCCGTTTCTTTCCTTCTTCTCCCCCCACCCCCCCGAGCAGGTCCTCTGCACTGTCATTTCCCTAGCTCCTCTTCACTGTGATTTCGAGCCCGCCACAACGATTTCGAGTTCTTCCCCCGAGCTCCCCTGCACAGCGATTTCGAGTTCGCAGGTGAACCTAACGATTTCTTCTTCTTCTTCTTCTTCTTCTTCTTCTTCTTCTTCTTCTTCTCTGAGATTTCTTCTTATTCTCTAAGATTTTTTCTTCTTCTCTAAGGTTTCTTCTTCTTCTCTGCGAGTTCGACATACTCAGATTGAAGCCCTCAATCCACCGACGTGAAGCCCTCAGATCTGCGGGAGGGGTAATGTATCGTTTCTTGTAAATAATCTTCTTCAAGTTTTTCCATGTATTACTCCTTTTTTCTCTGTAATTCTAGGTTTTAGTCATACATTTCTTATTTTTCTCTGTGTTTACAGCATCTCTTTTTTCCTCTAGGGTTTAGTTATATGAGCTATAAATTAATGGTATTTTGCTAGAAATTAATGGGATTGTTTCTGGACGATGCATATCTAGTATTAACTAGAGATTGGAGGTTGCATTCTATCCTGAAACTTCGATGAGATTAGAAAGCATGGCCGGGTTTGGAAGACATGTCCATACACACGAAAACACATGTTCTCCTTGTCATTTTTTTTTGGTATGGAATCTGTTTGCAGTATATCAGATTTCATACATCCTAAGAGAACCATAGAATTCTATAAAATAAGATCTATATCTCTCGGTGGGTGAAGTGACATTGAGTTGAAAATTTTCAAACTGATGCCATTTTTGGCCATATTGATTTTAATTTTTAATCCTTAGTTGATGTTTATTCCTTTTCTCTCAATCTCTGAATTTGTTAAATGTTTAATTTTGAATGAATACCGCAAGTGTCCATGAATCTGTTTTTTCTGCAGTCTTGCGCATGCATAACAGGAGTTTTAAGTTTGTTTCTTGAGTTTCTTTGAATAATTAGAAGGTTTCCTTCCAATTTCTATACAGATAAATTGAATGGTTTGGAAATTCTCTGTATTTATTATTCACTTGGCAATGAATTGAGACTCGAGTTTTTATTCACAACTTTCCGGGGAATTTTGTAATTAGATGTGATATTAGATTTAAACAATTTTGTAATTTAGTAGTTCTCTGAGAATGAGGAATGAACAAAGTAGTTAATGATTGCATTCATTCCTTTGAATGGATTCACGCTAGATTTACACGTACATTCTTTATTTTAGACTTTAGTGTTGCAACTCATGTATTTTAGACTTTACACATATATTCTTTATTCATTCCTTTTAATTTTTATCTTTGTTCACATGATTTCCCCAGGCCTAGAAGACATGGGATGATGTATTACAGCGCAAGTATGCCATTTGAAAAAGGGAAGAAAAAGTGAGAGAGATAGCGAAGAATCTGAAAATACCAAGCGAAAGTTATTGTGTTTGTACTAGATTATCACATTTGTAATAGTGTTTGCTTGGTTAAGATAAATGTAACGTAAAAAGCACGTTGTATGGATTATGTAATTTTAGAGTAGAAACAGCTTGTGCAGGAATGGTTGAAAGTGGAAACCATGTTTGTAAATTGTATTTTGTTAAATCAACTTCTGTAATGAAAAGGTCTTCTGCCTATTCTATTGTTGTTAACGGTGCCTATTCTCATGAATGATTTCAGTTTTGATTCCATTGTTGTTGATGGTGCAAAGTGAACCAAACTTCACTTGCTTTCTCAGGTTGATGGCCACATCAAGATTGCAACACAGTTTGTATCTGATCTTCGAGTTCATGCAAATGGAATAATAATGAAACATAAATTGTGAATAAGTAAAATATGACGCTGTGTTGCAATCCATTGTATTACTCATGCAAACGGAATAATAATGCAAACCAAATACATTGTATTATGCTTTTCAAGGAACAAATTGTGAATCAATAAATTCACATATATTTTGTGAATAAGTAAAATATAACGTTGTCTTAACATTGTAATACATTGCAATAACATTGTAATAACACTGTCATAACTCTTTTACATTCCCCCCTTAATTCTCTGGTAGCTTCTCCTCTGAAAACTCCAACAGTGTTCACACCCAAATCACTTTGTAAAGAACTCTCAAGCTTTCCTCCAAGCTGTTTCCTGAACACCATGTTTTCTTTGGCAGTAAGCACTGCAGTTCACAAAAACTTACCAGCAACACAATTTTGAACAGAGAAGAATACAGAAAAAAATAAAAAACTTATTTCCACTTATCTTTCCTTTTTGCAGCTATGTAGCAAAATGACAGTCAGCTAATGTATACAGCAATATGATTTGCATCTCTAACTCAAGATAGAAGTATAAAATTGAAACAAAAACTCACATTTTCTTAATTGGCAAGGATCCGAGTAATCCTTTAACAGATGATAGGGGCACAAAATTTTGTTGTGCAGGTTTATTCATAGCACTTGCAAGTTTGGCCAGCATCTGCTAACAAAGTCATAGCTAAACTAATGACAAATAAATTCATCTGTTCCGTTAAGGAAGATTTTAAAAATTGACCGCTACCTACCTTATTATGAGCAATCCCAGTTAGTCAAGGTGCTGCAAACTCAAGGAGAAAATGAACGAGAAAGTGTAGTGGAAGTTAAATATTAGTGCATTCTGCAAATGTCGCTTTTGAATTGTGATAGTAAAGCTATTGTGCATTAATAATTATAAAGAACCATATTAATTAATCAAAGTAATAACCTGTTCAAGAACAGAGTTTATGTCCCTGCCCCTCTCAACTGTGTCACGTCTTATTCTACGAGCAAGTCTCACATCAGCATCTATAAAGAATTATTCACCAAAAAAAACATAATGAAGCATTTGAGAGAGAGAGATGCAATAAAATATAAACTTATAACACGTGTTCTCTATTTGCCAGTTAAAAATATATGAAATATAGAACTGAAAATGATCCAAGCTGAGGCTCATTCATTTAAAAGAACAAATTAAGATTTGTCTAATGTGGGACCTAAGCATATTTTTTCCTTGATATTGCATTGTGTGTTTCGTGTCCGAATGGAGACTTTGAAAGGCGATCAAAGTTGCATGTCCTTGAAATTATTTAGTAAAAAGCTGGGGATCGGGACAGACACAAAGTCTGCTGTTACCATATCCTTGGTTCTGTGGTGCATGTGCTATGAAAACAGCCCACCGCCTACAGGAAGAAAACAGCCCACCGCCTACGGTGGATTTGACTACAGGAAGACTATCAAGAAGCTTGCTTCAATAGGCGTAGGGCTAATCATCCTATACAACAAAAGTATAATTATAACATGGCATCTCTACTTGCTATATTACCAAACATAACACTATTTCGACAATATTTAAAAGTTGGTAATAATGCATTAACTCCAATAAGCTATAAGCCATGTGGAGCCGATAAACTCCAATATGTTAGGATACCCCTACCAAAACCAAACTTTTTTTTCCATCTCAGATATCCAACAAGTACATCATACACAAGCTTTGGAGCCGATAAACTTGCCATCCTTGGTGGCATCCGCACATCACTCTACCCATTGCAATGTCGTTACCCACATTCCAAAATCAGTTATTCTATTGCTTAATCTATAATATTTCTTTTTATCCAGAATCCTATCTATCAAAACCTCTCTTGTAAATGATGAGATCTTCAACTCCATGTGTCGTATTACATTATGTAGGTCACAGAAAACGTCTTTAATCTTGAAGTAATTATAGATCCAGATCTGGATTGGCATTTATGGCATGACTGAAACCTAAATGTTAAACTGCATTAATTAATAAAACAACCATAAAGTTAAATACATTGTCTTCGTTTAAAAAACAATCACAAAATTTGTATATGGAACGAATTAAGATCATTTAGCCCAACAAAATATTTAGCTAGTAATGAAATCAAACAAATCGTGAATAACAAAAATGATCGAACAAACAAAAAACATACCCCACTAGCAATCACAACTCCAGCAACAACTGGAACAAGAGCAGCGTACATGACCCAAGCCTCCCTCTTAAGGGTAACCAAAACAAGACATTTTTACAGGTTTTGCCTCAAATGGTGCCTGGATTCGATGGGGAAACTCGCATTAGAGCTTCAATAGGATCCCATATGTGCTTTAAAATTTTTAAAAAAATGACAACTATCGTTGAGTTTGATTTTGAGAGGGGTGTTTTGGCTGTGAGAGTGAAAGAATTATAGCTTGGATAGTGGGATGTATGATGTGTAATAAGGGGGAGGGAGGAGAATCTCACATTTACAAAGGCATTAATTTGAAATTAACCCAAGCATACATAAATAAGTATTACAGAGAGTGAATGAACGAGAAAATGCAACGGAAATAGAGAGAGAGAGAGAGAGAGAGAGAGAGTTATTACAGAGGGGAGTGGCGGCGCTGGGGAGAAGTAGGAGCGTCACAAGGTGGCGCTGGGAAGAGAAAGCCGACGCGGGTTCGTGGCGATGAAGAGGGTGGGTTTCGCAGGATTCAAATCTGGTTTTGGGTTTGCTCCGTTCAACGAGCTCGCAGGAAGTGGCGGCATTGGGGAGGAGCGCTGCTCGGTGGCGCTGACGACAGAGACGGTGTCGCCGGGAGGCACTGGGTAGAGGATCTTGACGCGAGTTGCTGTCGAGGGAGAAGGTGTTCCGCGGGAATGAATTTGAATGGGGATGAAATTATTCAAATTGAATCGCACGTTTTGGTTAAAAAAAAAAAAATGGAGATGGAAAGACAGAAGCCACGTACTGAGTGCTCTGAGTGCACGGCTACAATGGATTCCGTATAGTAGAACTCATTGGCAAGACTCTTATTTATATATATATATATATATATATATATGTGTGTGTGTGTGTGTGTGGGCGCGTGTTTTTAGATTTTTGCTACTCATCATTTTCACACATCACACATCATATTTATTTTTATTTTTTTAAATTTTATTTTATTTTATTTTTTTAAAATTAATTGAATTTTTCTACTCATTATCTATACATTACATATTTAGTAAAAGAAAAAAATTAAAAATTAAAAAATTATATATAGTATTTAATGTGAAAATGATGGATAGAATTTTGCATATGTTGAATTAGATAATTGGCACATTATGTCGCTTCCACTAAAATATATCTGGATGGAGGAGAGAAGTCAAAATAGTCGTAATCATGTCATGATGCTGATTGCTGCCCAAAGCCAAAAATTAATGAGAAGGAAGAAAAGAAAGGCATCGCACGACTTCCAGGTTCCACCACACATTTTTATTTCATCTTAATGTCATTTTATCTTAATTAACTAATTTGTCATTTGAGTTATTATATTCTTTTTCATTTTATCTTAATATTTAAATATGTATGTATTTAAATAAAAATGATAAATCATGTATTAGTTAAATGGAAGTATAGGATATAAGACTTCTTTATAACATTTCTCATATACTATATAATATATATATATATATATATATAGAGAGAGAGAGAGAGAGAGAGAGAGAGAGAGAGAGAGAGAGAGAGGGAGAGGGGGGAGGTAGGGGTTGGCTTACTGCTCTACACATACACCCTTGAGTGGGTTTTGAGCGGTTACAAATTTCCAATTATCTGATGCATGATCGGTAAGAGTATTATTCTAACTACAATGATGGCCGGGCCGGGAGTTTCTTTCTTTTTAACTTTTCACTAGGTTTTTTCTTTTTCACGAACTTAAAAACCATCCTTCTTTCACTTTTGAAATTATTATTATTGGCTGAGTGAGGATTGCCGTTATTAATTTAGGTGCACTATCTCCATTTTTTTCTTTTTTGAAATCTCATTGTCTTTATGAGGGGGTAAAATACATCAGACTCAAAATAGTTTTCAGAACTCAGTTCATCAAAGGGCCATCACTAGAAGACAAAATAAGAGAGAGAGAGGGGACAAGAAGGGACAAGGGGTGAGGGTGTCAGGAGGCAGAGAGGTGTCAGGAGAAAATATGAAAGGGAGAGACGATCAAATACGTAAGGTAAACATCCCTCACCACTATCGAGGTACACGCATGAAGATGACTAGATAAAAACAAGCGACCGAACGACTCAAGGGGGTTCTTTGACTTCTTCTTCAACCTCTAGACAGAGAGCTCCAGAGAGAACCTTTTCTCCAGCAAGTAGATCTCCAGCTCCCATTGTACATTGAGAAATGAGAGGTTATGAGAGACTGTAAACAAGCATATTATAGTGAAATTTCTCCTCCCCAAACCCCCATGGACGCTATGCTAGTATCGAACCACGAAAATCTGTATGTCTATCTCTTCTTATTTTATCTGTATTTAAACACTGTTCATCACCATGAACGTACGCATGGACACTGTACAACCACACCGGATCACCGCCGGGGGTTTTATACCTCATCGATCAAGGCCTAGTCCACCTCAATGTGTTTGGGAATTGATTTTTCTCCCCTTTTAAGCTGCACCGTTTTTGGATGTTAACAATCTTGATATTAATTAACTTGAAAACAATTAAATAATGAAAGGAAGAAAAGTGAAAATCAAGCAAATATATATATATATATATTATATATATATATATATATATATATATATGTTAAAAAATAGAATACGTAGACTTGGGGAGAGCTGAATTTGCTACATACGCATTACAATAGCAGTTGGTGCAAATTATTACCAACAATTATAACATTGCCAGGCTTTTTTTCCTACCGAAGGTTAGAGAGAGAGATTTTATAATGCCCATGACCATAAGAGAACGTCTTCAAGAATTCAATTATTATATCTATAAATGTTCTGTTAATTTGACTCTTTTTGGTTGTGGTTGTTGAGAAAACTAAAGGTAATATTTTTTTTCCCAATTCAAATATTCAATATTGTATGTTTTCTCTACTCTTATAAATGAAAAAAAATGATAAAAAACTAATAATAAAAATGATTATAAATAACAACTCATATGAAATAAATGAAAAATTATTTACGAATTTGAGTGAGGTATCAGACAAGAGTAATTCTACATACAACCGTGAAGTGCGTAACTGCCGTGTAATCGTTTTAAAAAAGAGTGAGGTCCATTATTAAAAAATTAATTTTTTTCATGTGGGTCTTATGTTTTATTCATTTTTTTCAAAACGATTACACGAAGGTTACACAATTTATAATTGTAAGTATATTTTCTCATCAGACAATTGTATTCGGTCCGAGAGAAGGGAAAATAGGACAAGTTTATTGGAGTTATTTAAAGAGTAAATTAAGATTACTTCTACTTTGTAACAAATAGAATAATTCTATTGGATGGCGTAGTAGGTAGGTAGGGGGCTTAATTTTGTTTGGGCCGAATAACATAACAATTCAATTGGCGAGGTGTATCCCAGTGCCAGTGGCTCGAGCACGCAAGTCAAGTCATACAGAGGGACGCGCTAAGGGTTGCCCGTAATAAACGAGTGAGAACATATATTTATTATTATTATAAAGAAGAGGAATCTCCGTTACCTCTGTTTCCAATCCCAATTTGGACCACCATCTTTATTTCAATTCACCGCACCGTCTTTGTTTTATGTTGGCGCATTTGTAATCTTCTCCTTCTCCTACTGTTTTTAGGGATTATTTTTTTAGGGTAAAAATTGTATATTTTCTTTTCAATCAAGAGATATTATTTACGAGAAAAAATATTTACAATCGTGAATTATGTAACGGCCACGTAATCATTTTGAAAAAAATGAATAAAATATGAAACCTATATGAAAAAAATTAATTTTTTAATAATAAACCCCACTATTTTTCAAAACGATTATGCGACATTTAAACACTTCACGGTTATACATAGAATTACTTTTAGAAATTCTTTGCGTTTAGCCGGCCCAACTATGAAGTTTGGAAATAATTATATCACATTTATTGAGAAACTTTTTACTATTTATAAGTTAATGTATAAATTCGTCGCTTATTGTAAAATCACGTTAATCATAAAATATTAAAAATACAAATATTTTATATGAAAGAACGTAGTAATGATGTTAATAATTTAGTTCAAAAGGGCCATTCTCATTCATCTTTCACCAGAAGAATATATGCCTAAACAATACATACATACAGCTAGTCGCCAAACAAGCCTTATGTGCATCGGCAGTGGTTTAAAATTTGGCTACAAGTTAAGATTTTGGCTAAAAATAAGATATTAACTCATATTGAATTATCCATTCTAAAGTTAAAATAATAATATAATATTATGTATTTTAATAATATTTTTTTTTATATTTTACAAATGTATTATATATTAATTAATAATTTAATTTTTATTTAAAATTATTGTTTCCGATTATTTTTTATATCAATTTAATTATCCAACATAATATAGCATTGTTTATAAAAAGTATTTCCTAAAAAATCTAGACATAATATAGCCTTGTTTACTAATGATAATTTTAAAAATAATTTAATAAAATCTTGTTGATTATTTATGAATAAAATATGAATTTGATAAGTAAATAGTGAGTCTCCAATTCTAAAAATACACTTAGCTCAAAATGTTAAAAATTTCTAACTAATCCAATCCAGATATTATATCAGTACCCTAAAACCCCTCAATTGCATAGAAAGTGGCATTTCAGTGATTTCGGAAGAAAAAAACCCGGGAGTGCGGGACATCTCGATATTTTTGTCCTTCCGCTACGCTACAGCGTTTCCCGTGCCGTTCGTCACCTCCACTATCAATTTACCAGAAAGTCCTTACCTTTTTCACCTATAGGCTATATCCACTCTAGGCGAAATTCAACGACGCAAAGCAAAATAGGATTTTTATTTTATTTTGATGTCAAATATAGTTTATTTTGTAGGAGTTTCTGGTTGGCATCCTATGCCAAACTGTCTTACAGATCCTTTATTTCTTTCTTTTTAGTTCTCACTCTCTCTAATCAGTAATCACACTCTCTCTGGTGGCCATTGAAAGCTCATCTTTCGGAGCTATGGCTTTCCTCTTTTCGTGTTCTGCAGGAAACTTTTTCTCTGAGCTGTAAAAGAAAGAAAATATATAAAGAAAACAAAAGAAGAAACGCCCTCATTTCCAAGCAGAACCTATTCGCCGGTCGCAGAGAGTTCTAAATCCGCTTTTTCACGGGTTTTACGGATTTTTTAACTTCTCTGTTCCAACTTTTTCAGTTTGCTCTTCTTCGTAGACCTGGGGACCTGTTCAGTTACAGCTTCTCTCACCGTTTCTCCTATTTGTCTTCTTAAAAATGAAGTCTTCGACTCGGCTCGACTCGGCTGTGTTTCAGCTAACGCCCACTCGAACCAGGTTTTTTTTCTTCTTCTTCTTCTTCTTTATTGTTCGTTTTCTCTTCTTCTTGATGAATAGAAAGGTAATAATCTTGAATCAATAGCGTATACTGCTTGTTCCTTTCGGTTTGTTTTACTATTTCGAAATAAGTTTTACTTAAAACAAACGGCTGAGTTTTTGGTTACATTTTTATCTCTTCATGAGAAATTTACTTGTTTCTCAAGCGGTCTGAATAGCTGTGCTTTACGTAGTTGGAAGTTTAAATCTTGCGGCAATTCTTTGTAACGTATTCTATAAAAATGTAAAAGCTTTCTTCCTGAGACTTGACTGTGATTTTGGTAGAGCTGTAGGGAAACTATGTGAAATTTTCCTTGGCTACTTTGAGATTAAACTATAGTAACCTAATTTTGGATTTTTCTTAGGTGTGATTTGGTTATATCTGCAAATGGGAAGGAAGAAAAAATAGCTTCAGGTTTGCTGAATCCATTCCTTGCACACTTGAAGGCTGCACAAGAGCAGATGGCAAAGGGAGGTTATTCGATTGTTCTAGAGCCGGAGTCTGGAAGTGATGACACATGGTTTACAAAGGACACGATCGAAAGGTGTTGTGTGACTTTTCTATTTTACTTGCAAAAATTGTTATCGACTTTTTCCCCCTCTCACGAGAAAGGGGAATTGTTTCCTTATAGCTACTCTAACCATATCTTGTTGGTTACACATGTAGTCATACTGATGTCGTGCCTTCTGACCATTGATGTTGCTACACACATCGAACTTGTAATTTGCTACATTAACATTTTTTACCCGTAAATTGCATGTTTGACTAAAATGTTATGCTTTCTATAGGTTTGTTCGTTTTGTAAGCACTCCAGAGGTCTTAGAAAGGGTCTACACTCTCGAGTCAGAGATCTTGCAAATTGACGAGGCAATTGTGATTCAAGGCAACAATGATATGGGGCTGACTACTGTAAGTAAATTTTATCAGCTCTCTATTATTTCAAGGTCAAATTGAGAAGGAAAGGTCAATTTCAGTTTTTTTCCATGTTGCAGGTAGAAGATTATCAAGCTAAACCTGGAGAAGTCAACGAAGGTGCATTTTTGCACTAATTTTGTGTTGTGACACGTTTTGATCATCCCTGTCTTTGGCTTCATAGAGTGTCTTCTTCTTCTTCTTCTTTCTATTTTTGTATTTTTTGCATTGGTGCAGGGAGAGAGTTTGGGGGGGGGGGGGGGGGGGGGGGGGGGGGCTCCCCCCAACCCTAAAAAAAATTGTATCTATTGTCATACTATGAAATTTGGCTTCTGTCAAGCATCAGCTTTGGTTAATAGATGCGACCTCACTTGCAAACTTTATTGAGTTTTGTATTTTTTTGTCAACATTTCCTCCATTTTTGACAGGTAGCAGGCCTGTGCTTGATTCTAATGAGGATAAAGCAATTGTCCTTTACAAAGTGAGTCCTCACTGATTACTCTTGCAATACAATCGACATTTTAGCCTATTAGTTTAAGTGGGTTTCTTTTGGTCTCTGGCAGGCTGCAGCAAATCCAACTGAAGTGAATGTATCCACCACACAGGAGGGAAATTCAAAGTATCTTTTCTTGCTTATATGTCCTAAACATTCCTGCCATGAGTAATAAAATTATCAGAAAACTAAACTGCTTATTCAGAGTTGTTGCGTGTGAGGGATAATACATGGTTTTCACCATTCACAGAAAACTATCGGATTTGTTGTGATTACATTTTACATTTTTTAGCCTCTTACAAGTTTCTGCTTGTGGTGAGTAAGTTATGGATGTCATAAATATGTCCAAGTGCAATCCTATTTATGCTTATAAGCTGTACAAAAAGTTTATTGTATCCTTTATCAATGACATTCCATTTTTTGAACGTATGTTGTTTATTTTCACACCAATTTCTAACAGGCAGATGAGTTGCTTAGAAAATTCTGCCCAAGTATGCATGGACTTCTATTCTTCCACTACTAAGAAAATGTTTGTTTTGAGGGGAGGCACATTTGGGTTGAGAATAATGCAGCATAACTTGTCTCCAGAAAAAGGAAAAAAGAAAAAAAAGGAAGTAATGGGTGGAAACTCCTCATGTCGTGCCTAACTTTGAGATTGCTATGATCTTAATGTCTTTTTTGTCACATATTTATGACCGGTTTGTATTAGGGTTCAACTTTTGAAAGTTCTGGAGACACGCAAAACTGTGCTGCAGAAAGAGCAAGGCATGGCCTTTGCACGTGCTGTAGCTGCCGGTTTTGACATTGATCACATGTCACCATTGGTCTCATTTGCTGAATGCTTTGGAGCCTTGCGTTTAATGTAAGCAGCTTGTCTTTGCGGGACCATCTTTATCATTTTGTGGTGGAGATTTCATATTTTTTCAGCAAATCGACCACTTATCAATGTAACAGGGATGCATGTATAAAGTTTATGGAGTTATGGAGAAGAAAGCATGAAACTGGTCAGTGGCTTGAAATTGAAGCAGCTGAAGCAATGTCTAGCCGATCAGACTTCTCTACCATGAATGCATCAGGCATTATGCTAGCAAATGTGGACAACAAGCCCAAAGACTATGAGTTGGCTTTAGAAAATAACGGGAAAGCTAGTGCCATAAGTGCAGGTATATTCTCATAGCTACCCTTTAAATACATAATTATGGTGCTATCATTAGTAATATGTCGGGGCCCCATTTTTCTTTTTTCTTGAAATGTTTGCCTGAATTGCTAATTTCCATTTCTGAAAATAGAGAAAGTTTTCAGTGGTATTTCATTAGATGGATGAATGTGTTTGCATGATGAAGTTTGACTTGCAAATACAAAAGGACCACTCAATCATTTATTCCATAACTATTACTTATGGTCTAATCATATTTCATTGTTTGGAAAAGAGAGTTTCAAGTGACATGCACAGGTTAGAATAATGGCCCCCAAAACTACTTATCAAAAAAAAAAAAAAAGAATAATGGCCCCAAAAATTTATGCATGACTTTTCAAAGTAAACAGTGTTTGTATAACTAACTAGTTGAATTAAATAGTGAACCCTTATGTTGGCTTCGTTCTGGGCTTATAGCTTCAGAACTTTCTGAAAGATTCAGGGGGTAATATCTATTTTCTGGCAGCATCCCTGAAACTCTCGAGAAGGGTAAAAAATAAGTAAGTCTGGCATTGGTATTGGTGTCAAAACCATGAGGTGTCCACATAGCTCAAGACAATTGGACTATGTACAATTGTTAGGGTCTTAAAGGTGCTTACTGATTGCATGGATTCTTTTCAATATTATTCCTCTACTAACCCTAAATGTGGTGTTGTATGTATGAATATATTTATAATTTTAAGTTAGAAAAATTTTCTCCTTATTTGCCCAGACGACAAGCCTCCTGTGGATCACAAAACACCATCAGGGCATCAAGAATACTTTCAGGGGCAGTTTCCTCCTCATATGTTCCCTCCCTGGCCTGTTCATTCTCCTCCTGGTGCTCCTCCACTCTATCAAGCGTATCCCATGCAAGGCTTGCCATATTATCAGAATTATCCAGGAAATGGCCCATTTTTTCAGCCACCGTATCCATCAGTGTCGGACCCTAGACTTAATACTGATCCAAGAATGGGACACAGGAGGCATTCTATGGATAGTAGGAACAGCAATGCTGAAATAGAAACTTGGGAGACGGATGCTTTAAAAACAGTATCACAAGATGAAGTAGAGTTGGACAAGGAAGCTTTACAAACTCGAGATTCACGGAAGAAGGCTAGCCGATCAGGTAAAAAGCAATCAGGCATGGTTGTCATCCGGAACATTAATTACATCACTTCAAAGAGGCAGAACTCTTCTGGTAGTGAATCACAATCAGCTTCTGACTCTGAAACTGATGAAGGTGGAGATTTACAGGCTAGTACTCTAGAGACGAGGCATATGGACTCCCAGAGATCTTCCAAGAGAAAAGGAAGCCATGCAAAATCCATGGATAAATGGAATTCATCTGACAAAGAAGAAATGACTCATGGTAAGGACGTAGATGGTGGACATTGGCAAGCATTTCAAAATTATTTACTGAGAGATGCTGATGAGGACAAACGTGCAGTTGACCAAGGCATGATTGCGATGGAAAAGGAGGTTCAAGTGAAAAGGAGACAAAATACTGTAGGTGATGATCCTTTAGTTTTTAGTGGGCAAGAAAAGGGTGAAACACAAGAAGATAATGTGATGGACATGCATAAATTTAGTGGAAACATGACCTACAAGTCCAAGGCATCAAATGATGAATTGTTGAACTCTAGAAGAGATGGTCAATCTGGTGATGGTAGAAGGCATATGGATATACAGTCTGCAGAAATAGATGGAAGACGAGGTGGATATAGGAGGGGTGGCAGTGATGATTTTATGGTACATAGACAAGGAGGCCAGTCTGGCTATACAAATTTGCCCTCGGATGTACTTGTAAATGGATTTGATCGTGTAGCCAATAACTTGGACAGAAGATCATCACATGATATGGATGATGATTCTTACATTGTTGCACTAAGGGAAAATTCACTAGATCAAGTTGGAAACAATGTCAGAAATGCTATTGACATGGATTCTGAATTCCCATTGGCATCTCAGTTGTCGGAGAACTCGTCTAATAGAGTTGGGAGCCAAGTCAATCATGAGCCAGATGAATTGAGTTTGATGCCTGAACGTGGAATAGAAAAGGAGTCAATTGGTTATGACCCTGCTTTAGATTATGAAATGCAGATTCGTGTTCAAGATGGTGCTTCTCTAGATAAAAAAAATATGGAGGTGGATGTCAAGCAAGGGTCTAAAAGGTTAAGCAACGACCGTAAATCAAGACTTGTGCCAGATAATTTAGATAAAAAGAAGACTGTGGGACCAATAAGGAAAGGAAAACCTTCGAAGTCAAGTCCTTTGGAAGAAGCACGAGCACGTGCAGAGAGGCTAAGAACCTTCAAAGCTGATCTTCAGAAAATGAAGAAAGAGAAGGTTTGTTTTTCATTCTACTTTTGCATAAAATTTTGGGGGAAAAAAGCAACCGGGAGCCGCGCTGGGGGGGGGGGGGGGGGGGGCTTGCATGCTTATCTTCAAATAAAAAAGTAGCATAATTAGTGGCCAGTGATCTAGGCTACAACCTATCCATTCAGTTTTGTATACTAGTTTTTTTTTTTTTTTATATGAGTAAACCTTTTGTTAATAGAAGACTACGCAAAGCCCGAGTACACTGGATGTATACAAGAGAACACCTAGTTACACCTCTTGATTCAGTTTTGTATACTTGTTCATCAGCTATGTTATTTTTTCATTCTGGTGAAGACTTTTTCCAAGCTCACCTCGCTTGCTTATTGAACATATGTTTTTGTTTTTTCATTGTCTGTTTTCTCAGGAAGACGAAGAGTTAAAACGATTGGAAGCTTTAAAGATAGAGAGACAAAAGAGAATTGCTGCAAGAGGGAGTTCCATCCCAGCTAAGTCACCACTTACGTCACATCAAGCCAGGAAACCATTGCCAACGAAACTTTCCCCAAGCTCTCACAAAGGATCAAAGTTTAGTGACTCAGAACCAGGATCATCGTCGCCTCTAAAAAGGTCCTCCATCAGAACTGCCCTCGTAGCCAGTGATTCTCAGGAAGCCTCTAAACCCAGCAGATTAAGTACTGGAAGTCACTCGGTTGGAAACAGGTTAAACCACACTGTGTCTCCACTGCCTGAACCAAAGAAAGAGAACAGCAGTGTTATAGCTGATTCTAAGGCATCCATGGCACGGATTAGAAGATTATCTGAACCTAAAATGGGTAGCAGCCATCATGGTACTTCAGTGAAGTCACAAAGTGCTGAATCAGTATCAAAGGCAAAGATATCCGTTGCACCTGAGAGTAAGAAAATATCTGCAATTATGAACCATGATAGAAGCAAAGCTGCAACCCTTCCAGAACTGAAAATTAGGACATCCAAAGGACCTGATGTTGCCCAGAGCAAATCAGGAGCTAAAGATACGGCACAGAAGGTTAATGGAAATAAGTCTTCTACAACTTCTGAAGGTGCTGAAGTGAAGAGGAACCATGAAAATAATTCTCATCATAGTGACGGAGATGACAACCCAGTAATTGAAAAGACCGTTCTGATGCTAGAATGTGAGAAGCCGTCCGTTCCCACTGCACATGCAAAGGAAGGAAATTTGGGGGCACAAAATGGACAGTATGATAACTTTAAGATAGGGAAGAAAGTTGAGTTGGTGTCTGATTATGCTGTTATACGTGCTCCAGCTTCACCACTTAAGATGGATAAAATTGATGGAGAATCTTCGGAACACCAATCCCAAGAGCAACACACTTCTTTTGAGGTATGATTGGTCAAATGAAAGGGCTTTGATCATGGGTAACTGTTTTTGGTTTTTCTCTCATAAATATATATTTTTATGGGTCTAAATATATTTCGTTGCCTTGGAACTTTGATGAATATAACATGCATCAACATTCTTTAAGAAGTAAGCTTAAATTATATTCTCTTGATTGTTGCACTCCTTGCTAGAGGATATAACACGTTACGATGTGTGATTCACCAACTCAGTGTTGGTTCATTATATCTTGATCTTATTGCTGTACTTTCTACAATGTAATATTTCCAAATAATAGAAGTAACAAGTAGTTTCAGGTAATTTCTTACACCAGCAATCCTTGATGTTGTTACCTTGCCAGTTAAACGGTTTATTGTATTTATATGATATGTATCTTTATGTATGTTAAGAAAAGTGGTTAGCTACTACTAGCAGAGCTTGGTCAAAATTTTGTTCTATCATCTATGGTTAAACTTGATAAGCACGTTGCCGTATTGTTGAATAATTGTCCTAGTAGTAGTAATGGCAGTCTTGGTCCCATGCTCTGTTATATTTTTGAAGTTATTTTTTTTTCTTTCTTTCACTTCAAAACGAATAATAATTAAAATATCTTTGATTTGGGATACATTTTAATTCTTTAATTTCTTTGGCAAAGATGAGAGTTTTTCACAATAGTCTGATTTTCTCTCTTTTGCATCTTTTTTAACATCATCTGAGGATAGGTCACGACAAAAAATGCAGACAAAGAACCTCCACAGTTTTTAAGCACCAGTATTGCTAAAAAACCATATCTAGCCCCCTATGCTCAGGTTTCTTCTTTGGAAGATCGATGTACTAGGAATTCTGAGTATGGCAGAACTCCACCAAGCTCGGAGATTGT
This sequence comes from Juglans mandshurica, assembly GCA_022457165.1. NCBI lineage: Eukaryota > Viridiplantae > Streptophyta > Magnoliopsida > Fagales > Juglandaceae > Juglans > Juglans mandshurica. The sequence goes on from CM039619.1 coordinate 13,042,693, forward strand.
GACAACAGGCACAGAGTCTGTCACAGCACTCATATCTGATTCTAGAAACTTGAGACTGGAAAAGATTTCAGAATCATTGGAGAAACCTCAAGTAAAGGACTCGCCTAAAGGGCTTAGACGGCTGTTGAAGTTTGGAAGAAAGAATCATAGCTCAGCTACAGGGGAACGTAGTATGGAATCCGATAATGGCAGTGTCAATGGATCTGAGGCAGATGATGCTGGGACAAACTCTGTTTCTACCAGTGAAGGTAGTGCCAGTACACCTTCTTGCACTCTGTTGAACAATTTAGAAATGCATGATTGACGTACATTTGAAACATTTGAAGTCTACTGACTATGGCTAACAGATTATGCTCACACGTAGGTTGAAAAAAAAGTGACATTTCTCAGAATCCCATTTGTGGAAATGATTATATAATGAAAAGAATTAAACTATTCAACAATGGTAAGGTTCTTGTTTGTGCTTGTATGTGTGATGTTGAAGTCTGCTGACTATGGCTAACATATTATGCTCACACGTAAGTTTAAAAAAAAAGTGACATTTCTCAGAATCCCATTTGTGCAAATGATTATATAATGAAAAGAAACAATGGTAAGGTTCTTGTTTGTGCTTGTATGTGTGATGTTCTAAAGATTTGTATGAGAGTGAGAAATCGAGTCTTGGCTTTATCACACCACCACAAAGAAAGTGTTAAGATTTTATTTTACTTCACTACTTTTTAGGTATAAAAACCCAGTTAAAATTTGTCTGTCGATTGTGTGAAATTTATGAAACTCTCTTCCATGATCTATGTTCTGAATCATTAAATGTTCTATATTCCTACATTGACTACATTTCCATTTTTTTGTAAGAAAATTTTAGTTTTCAATCAGAAGTGCTTGTTTTGTTAGAGGTTATTGCATATATATTCATTCATTTTTCACTTATTATAAGGCAGTATGACTGTAACGCCCCAACGGAAGACTCAAACCACTTGGCCTATACTCCAAAAGGACTAGTCAATGATACAATTGGAGCCCCACTAGAACCTTATAAAGAGCAATAATTTCTCCTTCCCAAGTATGTGGGATCTCATACATCACCTACCTTTATTCATACCATATGGGGTATCACAATCTACCCCCTTTAAATTCCCGACGTCCTCGTCGGGCCTGTCTATTGTAGGTGGCACGGCTCAAGTCCCACATTTCTGGTTGGGATAGGCTCTGATACCATTTGTAACGCCCCAATGGAAGATCCAAACCACTTGGCCTATACTCCAAAAGAACTAGGTAATGATACAATTGGAGCCCCACTAGAACCTTATAAAGAGCAAGAACTTCTCCTTCCCAAGCAATGTGGGATCTTATACACCACCTACCCTTATCTATATCATATAGGGTATCACAATGACCTTCTCTATTTCCTTTTTAAGTAATTCAGATTCTTTACGATTTTTTAACAACTAAAGACTTCCTTCTGTTATAAAAAAAAAAAAAAAGGGACTTCCTTCAAAGTTGCGAAAGATGGACTTCAAGTACAGGAAATACACAAATAAATCAGATTATTCAAAAAATAAAAGTGGGCATATATCAGTTATTGACTTGGCTAAAAGTATACAAAGTTTTCATACTCAAATGCTTGAAGATCAAAATTTTCGGTGATGTAAGTTCTCAAATGGGAGCTTAATAATAAGATCTTGTTTTACTGCACGAGTGCTAACCACCATTTTTTATTTTTGTTGATGTCATTAGTACATACATTGAAGAATTTGATCTCTCAAGACGAAACGCCCACAGCTGGGTCTACTCAAAAGGGTAAGTGCTGTTTATGATGCAATGTACTTGCCAGACTCCACTTCTTTAAATTCTGGCTCTTCGCCTGCCGGCTGGATGTGAGATTGAGGATTTAATTTGTCTGCGTGCAGGTTCTCGCTCTTTCTCCTTGTTATCACCCTTCCGGGGCAAGACTAGCGAAAAGAAACTTGCAACATGAGAAGTGGAGTTTGTAATTGTATATTTCGCACTATCTGGATTGTGAAGTTTTACAAAAATAATTGTTGTAATGTGAAAAAAAACATAATTATTAGTCACGTTATTGTCAAAAGGTCATTGTACATCACATTCATGTTTTCAATGTTTGAATGGTGAATTATTCTGGAGCTCCTCGTGTGAAATTATTAAACCAACATTAGCTGTAAGCTCTACGTGAATTTGTTTGGGACATGTGGATCATATCGGGACGTGTAGAATGGCTTGACTAAGCTAAAATCATTACAAATGATTGCGTATCCATCCGAGTTTTTAATTCTGTTTGGTTGACGAGAAAGAGTAGAAGTGTGCTATGCTTATATTATACTATATTTACCTCAGATCGATATTGCATCACAGAGAGACATTGTAAAATGAGAAATACTTTAGTACAAAAGTACTCTTACAAAGTGACGTCATTTGATGTTATACGTCAGATTGTAAAGTTACTTTTATCGTAAAGTAGATCCAATAGATTACATGAAAACATGTCAGTTTGTGAGTTTGTGTTTGTTTTTGTGTAATTCTTTTGTGTCTATAGCACTTCTCAAAGTAAAATAGACTCCTAAATATCAATACCATTCATTTATACTAGAAAGCAAAAACTCATTGGGGAAAAACTTTTTAAAAATCTCTGCGATTAGGAAAATGGTAGCTATTAGTCAAAGCGAATGATTAAGCAAGAAACATTGCTTTTGCTCATTCTGGTTAAAGCCTCCTTTGCCAAGCACTCAGCTGCTTCTTGTGGGTCTTCTAAGTGCCTGATGAGATTCACGGCCTCTTGGTTCTTCATAACCTAAATAAACAAGACAAGTGTTGTGTGCATTTGTCCAAGAAAATAATTACTATTTGCAAGTCCGTTTATTAACACACCCAAGACACCGCTAATATTATCAGTAAGGCAGCATAAAAATAAATAAATAATGGCGTTTTGAACTTTTTTTTTTTAATAACTGTAATGGGCCTAAAAAAGTAATGGCGTTTTCAGTAGCAAAGCTCTTAGTACGACCCAACAATAAGCAATAAACCATTTTTGTTTTGAAAAATGCATGCATGGAACTTGGACGCAGAGTGTCGGATGCCAATCAGCGTGAAACCAATTGGAAACCATGACAAATTGGACTTGTATTTGGGTTTTTTGTTTCCCGTTTTGAAGTGGTGAAATAGATGTATACATATTGGAAACAGAGTCTCTAGTGCTAAATGGTGTACTGAAAAATGCATCGTACCTCCCATATGCCAGTGCTTGCCAAGACGACAAATTCAGTACTGGAATCAATTCTTTCAGAGCCAACGACAAGCTCAGAGCTTTTCGTTTGTTTACTGCCTGCAGATTTGCCCAAACTGTATCCAAATATGCGTACTTTATGCGCAAGAAATACCGCAGTGTTAGTTATATGGTACATTTGAATGAAGTATGAGGACCCATTCACCCAAGTACTTGTGTAAAAGTAATCGTGGAGTGCGCAAGTACTGTACAGTAATTTTGAAAAAGAGTGGAATTTACTATTAAAAAATTAATTTTTTTTCATGTGAGTCCCGTATATATTCACTTTTTTCAAAGTAATTGAGCGGCGCTTGCGTACTCATTACTGCAACTATCATTTCTCTTTTGTGATTGAAGGAAAAGAAACCAGAGAATAAAAGAAATTTGAAGCAGTTTGGCAAACACATGATTTGACCAATTTGTGTTGAAGCAGAGACAAGAAAATGATATATTTTTTCCCTGAAAGATTTTTTTTTTTTTTTTTTGCAGGCATACTTTTGGGGATAATCTGGTGCCATGATGCACTGCACCACCCCAGCATTCTGATTTCAGTGACATAGATTCAACACAGTTAGGGCCACAGAAACACCATCTTTGCTTTAAAAAACTCTGTTGTGCCAATAACAAATTGAATGTGTTCGGTTTTAGAGTAACACAGATAAAGTAGGGAAGTGTTCCAAACCTGGAATGAGTCTGCGAGGCCAATGTCTTTTGGATGATTTGTGGGCGGTGCTGCTGATCTGATGAGCCACACCATCTCTGCAGACAACAGCTCTATAGTCTCCCATGTAAGCTGTCACCAGCTTTTCTGCATTGGTTACCAACACTGATACTGACCCCACTCTCAATGTCTCCTCTTCTTTCTGCGTCTCTCTTACCTTTGCTCTTGCACCAAGGAGCGCCTTTCTCATTGTCTCTTTGCTCTTTCTTCTTATCTGAGACTGCTATCCGCGCCATGTAAAATTATAAAGATACAAGTTAGAACACAGACAAAGGGAACAACTACAATTTGTCCTTTAAAATCTTTGATGTACAAGCCGATCGGCCAAATTAGGTGGGTGTCTCCCAAATGTAACTTTTCCTGAAGGAATTGCCTTTTTAAAAAACACCCACTATTTACAAAATCTTGTTATACTCCTCGACTGTGGACATTCATTTTCATTCAATTTAAGCGTAAAGGGATATGGTAATGTCGAATCTGTTACCCCTTTGAGGTTCCTGTTAAACAAATGGGATTGCATGTACTTGGTAACTCCATCTCCAACTTGAGCATCGAAAACTCCGAAAAACCACAGCTCAAGCTCTTCGATTTGCTCTCTCTGTACCACGACTGAGTCAGACTCGGACTCCCCTGAACCAGTTCTGTATGATTGATCCTCGACGACATAATACCCGTGTGATACTGGTATCATCCATGAAGGTTTCCTTGTAGTCTGAGGCTCTCTTTTGGTGCTCCCGCCATCTCCTATCAGAAAGCGTTTCAGCCTGAATGCCTAGACCATTCAGCAAACAAGTTAGTCACACTAAAAAGAAGAGCTTTTACATTCATTTTTGTCACATTTGCATACGAATGTTTCTTATACCCCGAAGAAGATATCAAACAGAACTCAAAATCCCAGTAATCTAAATTATCCGATTGGGGCAAGAACTCCAAGATAAAAGGCTAATGAAACAATATATGTTATTGAAAGAAGAGGAAAAAAACAACCAGAAAATTATGGGCTTACCTTGAGCTTGAGATGAAGATCCTTCAGTCCCATGTCTGTCTCTGAAATTTGATTAGGAAAGCCTTTTTGAGTATAGAAAAAGATAAACACACAAAACTACAACATCTGGAAGATAATCACGAGAAACAGAAACTTTCAAAATAGAGAGAAATGGGGGGGACCGAGAAACTTACTTAAGCACGGTTCAAAGTCAAATAAGAAGTACAAAAAACCAGACTTTCTCCTGCACTTGCTATTTTTTGGGTCAACGCATTAAAAGTAAAAAATTTAATTTACTTTTAATTGTTTGTTACAAAGAAAATTAAACACGTAACGTTCAATTAATTAATTGTGGTTCTTATGTAAGCAATTTTTATTTATTTATTTATTTATTTATAATTATGAACATAGAAATGAGAGAAAACTGGCAGTCTTGTTGGGCACGATAACTCTCTACTCACACAATTCAAGGTTTTTCACCTGCTTCTAAAATTTGAATTAACAAATTAAATAGCAACATAAAATAAGGAAAGAAGTTAGAACGATTTTAGAGGACTTCAATTTCAATCACCCTTTTGATTTGATTTTTTTTTATTTTTAATTAGTTCAAACAGTTGTAGCATTTGTATTGGCAGATTAAAGAACTCGACCAATAAAATTGCAGGGTAATAAATTAAATTTTGGTGACAACTTGATTAGAACTGTAAAATTTTCCACATTGGTTTATACCTCCCAAAGCCACGTATGCATTGATTACATACATGCTTCAAAATTTAAGCCACCGGCCACCAAATTGTTTTGGTAAATGACTTCGTAACTGTCCTGATTGATTTAGGTGGATGCTACCATCTAAGGAGTTTAATGTTCCATAAAGGAAATAAAATTAAATATCATTTTGCTTTTCATAGCATTTGGTGTAAATAGATTTCTTGGAGTTTTGGGGTGTGACTGTACTCAGATTTTGATCAGACTGGAATATGTACGAGTATTATAGTAACCGGAAAGGTTCCTTTTCATTCCTTTTGAAAGTAATGATTCAAAGAGAAATGATCTCATCTTGAAAAAATGTTTGTAAATAAAAAATTCACATGAAAAATCCATATTTTAATAGTGGGTCTCAATTTTTTCAAAATAACTCTTAAGGAATTTGCACATCCTAAGACTAGTCCATGTTTGGAATTTCTGTGTGAAATATAACTTATAATTTTAAGATTTATAACTTATAACTTAAGTAATAAGTTCTATTATTAAAAAATTATTTAATGTTTAGTAACCTTATGTTTAAAGCATTTTCAAACATGTTACTTTTGTTTGGAAATAAATTAAAAAATTGATTTCTAATGTAGAAATTACGATTATTTGAATTTTTAAAGATTATGACCATATTCTTGAAAGTTTGAAAGTTGTAATTATATGAAAATTATATGTGTATTTTTATCCATTGATAGTGTTTTTAAAATTCGAACTATGATTTTCCTCAAACGTACTTTTTAACTTATTTGAGATTAAAAATGCTTTAATAGTTTAATATGCAACACCAAAACAACTTAATTTTTTCATTAAAGAGCTTTTAAAACTATTTAAACACATTTTAAGACTCCTAGCGCAATCCCAAACAGGCCCTAATAAATGAAATGATAATGAATGCGCATTCAAATATAAGTGAGACAGAAAATTGCATTCAAATATGATTGGGGTGTACTTTGAATATTGGAGGTTATCAAGAGAGTTGGATTTTTAACAAACTTGAAATATTGAAGAATTCGAATTCGAATTCGTATTCAAATGTGTTTCACATCTGGAGGGACCTATCTTATGCCTTGCAATATATAAGATAACTAATTTTCTTCAAATTCGGAGGCTTGTTTGGGACTGACAACATCTTGTCGATAAGATTCTGTAGAGTATTGAAAGCCATTGTTGCGCGCAACATGAAATAAAAAGGGGGAAAAAAAGAAGAAGAGAAAAGACAGATGATGATATTGGAAGAAGGTGGTTGGGTTTCCTACTGTCATGGTTCAGAGCTCAAAATAATTCAAAAGAGTTGTTTTTGAGCTCAACCCAGTTGTGGGGTTGTGTTTGCCAATGAAATAAATTAAAGCAATAAAGTTTGGAGAGTAATAAATTGACTTTGGTGAGACATATAGGTGAACAAATTGAATTAGAACCATCCAAGTTCTCCATACATATTGGTGGTTTATGGCTTCTAACCCCCGCCCGGATGCATAAATGGCTTTCCATGCTGCAAAATTACAAGCCACCAGTTGCACTATATTATGCCAAGTAGCTCATCTTGCTCCATAACTTCTCATCATGAAACTGCCGATTAAGTGGATGAAACCATTGAAGGAGCTTGATGTTCATGAAATGAAGTGAAATGGAATTATTTCATTTTGGTGGTCTCTCTCTCTCTCTCTCTCTCTCTCTCTCTCTCTCTCTCTCTCTCTCTCTCTCTCTCTCTCTCTCTCTCTCTGTGTCTGAATTCAAATGCATGGGGAAAAAAATTCTTTGAAATTTGGGTCAACTCTTTGAGACGCTTTGTAGATCTTTAGTTGGAACTTAATGCCCTTGGAAATTTCCATATGAGAAAACATTGAGTATACGTTCAATGGAGTTGCATCAATTGAGTGGAAGCATTTGCATTGCATGGTAGTTCACAGCACGTGTTGAGGGAAGTTGATTAAAAAAGTTTACCAAACTAGGGGACTTCCAATTTCCGAAGGGTACTTCCAAGTTGAAGTTCCAACGCCTACGCGTCAAAGCCCCCACACCAAACGTCTTTTGATTTTACTCTCTTTTGACTCTTTCCCTTGCTTTGATTCGAATGTGCTCGAATTAGTCCTTTACAAGGGTTATCGCACCCTTCTCATTGGTCACGACTCACAACCAACAATCATGTAATGTTCATTCTCTCGCTTAGAGCATTCACAAATCACAATGGTTACTTTACCTTATTTTTTAAAATACATCTCAAAATTTCATTTTTTCTATTTTACATAATAATTTTTACAATATATCATACATCAGCTTATCTATTTTTTCTTCATATTATTTAAATAATATATATATTTTAAACATTTACTTTCTACCAATAAATTTGTAATATTCATATATTTTTTATATTTGCAATATATTATTATATACAATTTAATATAATTCAATCTTATACACACAAAATAAAAATATATAAGCCAAATAAAAATTAAAAATAAAATCAAAATATGAAAAAATTGGATAAATAATATTTCCAAGATATTTTTTTAGAAAAAATAAAATAAAATAGAGGTGTTTTAAATGATAAACAATAAAAAGAATTCGTATTGAAATGTAAGAGGAAAAGAAAAAGAAAATGAGGGAGTAAATAAAGTATAAATAATAAAAAAATTATTTGAAGGATGATCAGCACCGCTACATGTAGCGGTTACTGTAGCAATTTGTATTTTACATGTTCTTTTACATAATTAGATGAAACTCATTTTATGAACAATTCTTTAAATAATTTATTTTTTTATTTTTATTTTTTTTATAGAGAATAACTTATAATCGGTACATCCATTAAAGGGCTGAAATCAGCCACCAACGTACACCTGCCACATAGTCCATTCATTAAACCCAGCATGCATCCTCACCGCACCCAAACCAGATCTCTCTCCAACCCTCGTCTCTATCAATCTTCGAATAATAAAAAATATTTAGATAAAATAATTGAAAGAAAACTCTTGTCGAGGCTGTTATACTCCTAGTACTCGAATTTCATCGATCGTCTGTTTTGTCTTTGTCTGGTTATGGACCTTTTCTGCGGGTTCTCACCCACTAACCTCATATCCGGAAATGGAATTTGGCAACAACGAAGCTGACGGGATGCGTTGGTGATGGAGTCTTGCGGTTGGTGGTCTGCATGTGGAGCCTTTGCTCTGCTTCGGGTTGTCTAAAACAGGGACCCTTTTGTGGTTTGCAAAAGGTGGCGTGTGGAGAAACGATAAATGAGCATGGATGGTGCTCCAAAGCTATTTGTAGCGACACAAAGCTGTGAGCATGGCAGTGTATGTGGGCATGGAAATTGGTGCTTGGTATCTTTTCGTTAGGGTTGAAAACCGATGGGTTCGGCGTGGTTTCGGTGCCAAACCGACGTCGAACCGATGTCTGCCATGAAAAGAAAAAACCGGCCAAAACTGGTCAATTGTGGGAGAGAAAATCGATATTATCAGTCTTGGCACGGTGCGGTTCGGTTCCTTGGTCTGCCGTCAGCATCTCTGTGACAAAGGAGAGATGCGCCGCCGTTTACCATGAGAGAGCAGAAGAAAGTTGCAGGTGAAATGAAGGAAGGAAGAAGATGCGGGAAGAAGAAGAAGAGGGGCCAGAGGTTTATTAAAAACGACGTCGTTTCACTTATTTAAGTGAAACGGCGTCGTTTTATACACATATTTTAAAAAATATATATATATATATATAAAGGGTCGGCCGGTTCAGCGGTTTTCCAAGAGTTCGAACCAGCGCCGAATCAGCCGATATCGATTTTCAACAATTCCTGCCGCCCGCCGACTGGTTCCTTGCCAGTTTCGGCCCGTTACCGACTTTGGTGGCTGGTCTGATCGGTTCCCGACCGATTTAGATGGTTTTTTTACACCCCTACTTTTCGTCGAATGCTCTGTTTTAAGAAACCAAAAACAGGGATGGGCGAGGTTCCTTTGGTTGCGCACGGTGAGGCTTGCGTGGTGATTCCTGGTGTGATTTTAGAGGTTGGTGGAGGAGGCTTTAGCGGTAATGGTGCAAGGAGGTTGGTGGTTGCCACGAAAGAGGCTCACGGTTTGTTCAAGATGGTGCAAGGTAGAACCATGCATGGAGATGGTGGTCTTGCAAGGTTGGGTTTCTACATGCAGGTGGATGGTCTGAGTTGTTCGTAGTGCATCAGCATGCAGGCTATGGGTGGCGTCGAACTGCGTGGTGGCTGTGGGTAGATGGGTGGCATTGGACGCACGACTATGTGGTAGATGTGGTTGCTGCGTCGGACTGGTTGGCGTCGGATTAGGTGGCTGCATCGGGCTGCTGGCATGAGAATGGCTGGGCAGCGATGAGAGATAGCAGCAGGTAGCAAAAGAGAAGGGAAGGACGTAGGATATTTTAGATGTTCTGATGTAGTCATCCTCATTGTGTTATAATGTACATTACTAACATGTCAATACCTGTTGATCTAAAGGCAAAAACAGTCGTGACCGCTCCAAAGCGGAACTATTTTTTATACTTTACAAAAGCCATTGAGAATGCTCAACATCCTTCTCGTATTCAGAAACCACTCATGAGAAGACTACTGTGAAAGGAATAAAAAGGGAATATAAGTTGTTACAGATAACCGAAGACAGCAACAACCTAATGCCTCTACGGTATTTACAAATGCATATCAAGTATTTGCATTATTGCTCTGCTCACATATGACTAAGGTACATCAAAGGTATCTATTCTAATATGCTCCACTCAAAGGAGGAAAGAAGGTACAAATTCAACAAAGCAGCGATATGCAACCAATTTTTAGTTGGGCAAATATACTGGATTCCATAAAATAACGATATGCAACCATCGAAGGATGAATACCCACATTAAGATTAAAATATTGAGTAACATGAACATCCAGATAAGAAAAGGTCTACCAATAAAACTGACTATCAATAAAGTCTTGTCGGAAATATATAAAAACTCAAGCTGCTCTGAAACTCTGATTTGATTGAAACAATCTCACCATCCAAAAGCACAACAGCAGAAAATTCATAACAAAATTGGTAAACAGATATAAAAACTATGCTTAGGAAGCATTCTCCTTTTTCAGTTTTGCGAGCTCTTGCCTAACCAGTCCAGCCCTCTGCACAACATTTAAGAGGTCTATTAGCATACACAATCATAAAATTCCAATGGTTTTCAACTGTGGAGAATTGAGAAAGAAAATCATTAATAAGTTACAATACAAGTATGTAGAGGGATACTACAACTGACCTTAATCTTTGCCAACATAAGCTTGAACCTATCAAAGTCAGTTAGAGAAGCCCTTCTCTTCTGAACAATTAACTTTCTGCCCCAGGAACTATTCTCCCACTTCTTCTTAACATCTGCCAATACATAAACAACAGTTAACAAGAAGGAAATCACCAAATATAAAAATGAGGATTACCCTATTCAACAACTACAGCCCCTACCAGCTTTCTCCATAGCATCAAGCAATTCCTTCTTCTTAGGAACCCTCTTAATGTCAATTTTAATGTCAGTCAGAGAGAGCCTCTTGAAATTCATTTGGGATCTTTCCATATCAGGGGCATCAACGAGAGCCTATAACAGTAGATAAAGCATATCATGAGATGGCCAATAATTAACAAACATTTCACACACGAAGGGAAAAGGTCTAAAAATGATGTGAAACAATGCATCAGAATCCATAGATTTACCACAATTTATAAAAGAAAGGTAGTATTCCCTCCAAAGTCCAAAACTTCGAATGAAAATCTTCGTGAGGCATTTTTAGGTCAAAACCTATCACTAACGGAAACAAATTTCAGACGGATTGTACCATAGACTTAATTTTCAGTAAGGATAGCGAGCTCAAACATTTAAACTAATTCTTTTCAGATAGTTGAAGCTAACATGGCTGACTACACACAAGTATAACCAAAATAAAATCGCGTATTGCTATGTAATTGATAATTCTAACTTCACTTGAAACATTTTAGACAGTAAGTATACCTTTTGAAACGAAAGTTTATACGAATCTAAATCCATTCTCCAATTTGCAAGCAAAAAAAGAAATCAAATTGGGGTATACATTTAACAGCATACAAAATATGATCTCAAGTAAAGCATAGGATAATAAACCGCATAATTTGTAAAATTTAAATTCACAAACAGGATAGACGGGCGTAAAAATCTACAAGAGTCCAACTAAAGAAATAACATTAAAAAGGGCGTACTCGGTTCTGGTCGATGACATCGACGATTACAACGAGTTTGCCGTAGTCTTCGCCGTAGTTGACGAGGGCGACCCTCCCGATCTCAACGTATCTCTTGAAAGGCTGCAAATCACAGAAAAAATAAACAAAAAAGATCAGAACAAGCACACGAAGATGACGTCGTAAGGAAAAGAGAAAGAGAAAGATAGAGATCTCAAAGGATGACTAGTTGGTGTGAACAGTAGTGTGAAGAGATGAAGTGAGAGGCTCACCATTTTCGGGTCGTGAGAGAGGCCGGAGGCGGAGCTTGAAGGAGAAAAATGAGGGGAGGGTAGGAACTAGGGTTTATCTTTTAAGAGTGTCTTTATAGAGGTTTTTTGCCCGCCCGATTCGGAGTTCTGGTTTTTCGGTTTTCTGGATATAAACGAACCGGCTCCGGTAGCAGGTGTGATCTAACAAAGTTGTGCCTAACTTTAGACGTGCCTGGGCCTTGAGCCCAAACTATATCCAAAATATCAGATCTTACGAAAGTGCAAGTCCAGCTCATTCGAAAGGTCTCGTTTGGATTTAGAAGTGATATCAACTTATTTCATATTATTATTACAATTTTATTAAATTTTGACACAAAATATAATAAATAATTCAAAATTTTTAAATTTCAAAATAATAATAATATTAAAAAATATTATTCTAACAATATTTTATTCAACTTATCTAAAATCATCTCATCTATCAATCCAAACGTGGCTAAGAGATTCTTTATTAACTAAAAAAACCGTTTTGTAAATCGATATATAGAACACAATCTTCGTATCATTGGAATAAGAGTAATTCTACATACAACCATAAAATGTATAACCATCGCATAATCGCTTTGAAAAAGAGTGGGGTCCACTATTAAAAAAATAATTTTTTTATATGGATCCTATGTTTTATTCACTTTTTTCAAAGCAATTACACGGTACTTGTACAATTCACGGTTGCAAACATCTTTTCTCTTAGAACAATAAGTTTTTTTTTTTTTTTTTGCATTAACGTTATACAATTTAGTTCTTTTCCTAATCGAATTTTTCATATCAACATTGTAGAGGGCGTGTTCTTCACGCTGACTTATAAATATAATTTTTCTAAAACAAACACAATTGACAATACCACAAACCTGGTGGGACTAAGCCATTACTTATTTTTACTCATTGTATCCCATGACACTAAGGTTTTATAAATAAATTCATAGAAATGATACTTGTAATCGTAAGTGTGTAAGCATTGTACAGTCATTTTTTAAAAAATAAATAAATATGAGACCTATATTAAAAGAAATTAATTTTTTAATAGTAGACCCTACTCTTTTTTAAAGCGACTGCACGACACTTGCGCACTCCTTGACTATATATAGCATTACTCATAAATTCATCTTACTAAGTTCACTAATGTCAATTTAATTTTGTTGGTATCCGTTTTAACAAATGGGTATTTCTGTCGATTACTGCATCAAAATAAATCTTAAATCTTTTGTTGGTGACTAATGCTCGAGGTATGCCCATATCCACTTGCTAAAAGGCACAGGTATTTCTCTTTATGGGCGGTCATCTTGATGGGCTGTGGGGTTAGCTACGGCATCATCTGTCTGTCATTAACATGGAGAATTTATGCCTGCTGTAAGTAGAAGTCCATGTTATATTTTATCATCCGACACTGATGAATTTTCTTTTTATACAATACCATATAGTGATCTCTTTTTTCCCTTCCTTTAGTCCAAATTTCAACACAATCTGAAAAATAAATATTCTCTGATGTCTATCTTAACATATCTTCTACACAATAATTTTTTGTATGCCACTGCCAATTTGCCATGACAATCATTTGCATGATACACACTCCCGAGTCCAGTTGAATGAAATCTGGTCCTCTTTGATTCTAGATATTTTATATACAGCAATCACAGAATTTGTGGCACTTCGTTTAGAATATTTGATATGCATACGAGTGTCTGCAAAGAAATTATTCTTCAGTATATCTATATATTATCCCACAGGAGAGAGAGAGAGAGAGAGAGAGAGAGAGAGAGGAATCAGGCATATTTCCATTTGACTTGGATGTGAATGCCCGTGATATGGTCGGTATACTGATGGATTTCATGGCCCATATATATGTCAGTTTTCTAATTAGCAGTTGCAAAGTTGGTAACTTTTCAGCCTTGTCCTTATAAACCAAAAAAATGGCGAGGGGGGCATTCATGTGCAGCAGCCATTGAAAAGGAATAGTATCAAAAAAAGGTAAAAAAGAGAGAACGGTATAGTATATTTTCACAGATTGAGCTTGTGTGCTTGTTTTGTGCCATCAGTAATCAGTATTCCTCTGGAGAAAAGATATTTACAACCGTGAATTGCGTAACTGCTGCGTAATCGTTTTGAAAAAAATGAATAAAACATGGGACTCACATGAAAAAAATTAATTTTTTAATAGTGGACCCCACTCTTTTTCAAAGCGATTACGCGGCAGTTACGCACTTCACGGTTGTATGTAGTATTACTCTTCATTCTGTGCTGCAATTTGAAACTGTAATTATCCTTAAATGGCCAACTCATTGAGCCACCTAATCAATGAGTTGTTAAATCACTAAATGCGTGTATCTCCTCAATTCACATTGATGGGCATTTCTCACTCCCAGATAGTCATTCTGATACAGTGGGAGTGTATATAGTAGCAAATTTATACCCTATGGCTGGATTCGGTTGCTGTGTTTCAAAGATAACCAATTTGTAATGGTAAAAATGGAATCTTCTTTATCAATTTTTAATGAGTTGAAGTTGGCCATTTTGCATGGTGGCGGCCGTGAGGAATCTCCTGTATTAACCCATAAGAAAGGTATTTCCTCCCACTATCATCCCTTAATCTCTCTCAATTTCATGCCATATAAGATACAAAATTCCTTCTTAAGCAATATGCATTTAGGTCTCTTTAAAGCTATATATATATAAGAACCCCTCCTCTTCCTCTCCCTGCAGACACTCCAAGAAACTGAATCATGGGTGGAGAAGACGTGCTGGAAGAGAAAACCACGGACATCAGTCTGAAAGATCTGTCAGTGAAGCTCGAGGAATTTGCAAAGGCCAGAGATTGGGAGAAGTACCATAGTCCCCGGAATCTACTTCTTGCTATGGTAATCTCGGCATGCTTATATGTATCCAATGCTGATTCATTCATCGATGCTTCCTTGCAAAAATCTTGCTAATCCTCTTTTACAGGAATACTCCTATCAGTTTCTGGGTCCCATTCATGCAAAAGTATCTTTTCTGTCCAATTTGATCAGAGGCCTTTGAAGAGACAGGCACTCTTTCTTTTGAATGTGAAAAGTATTTATATCTGAAATGCTATTTTGCATGAGCCATCATGATCCCTTAATGCTCACACATGTGTTTTCTTTTTCTACCATCCTCTTGATTTTGGGTCTCAGTAATTTGACAAAAATGTTAAAACTTTTCCCTTATGATTCTCTAAACTCTTCAAATCTGAAGTGTAGGTTGGAGAAGTGGGAGAGCTATCAGAAATATTCCAATGGAGGGGAGAGGTGGACAGAGGTTTGCCAAATTGGGAGGAATCAGATAAGGAGCATCTGGGAGAGGAGCTGTCTGATGTCCTGCTATACCTCATCAGGCTGGCTGATATATGTGGCATTGATCTTGGTGATGCTGCCACCAAGAAAATTGTCAAGAATGCAACCAAATACCCACCCAAAATCCTATGAAAAAGCTGTTTTTCTAGGTCATTTTCTTTTTGTTTCCCGAGCTAGAGTAAATGTTATGACGATGAAACTCCCATGTAGAGTTTACAATAAATTACCTTTTCCATTCTAGAATTATTATGATTAATGCTCTCCTCAGAGAGTTCTTTTTCTTTTTCAACAACTACTGAGGGAAATGTAGCTCATTTCCTAGCAAAGGATGCTGTAAAACTCTCTGAGGAGAGCATCACGCTGGGGGAAATCCCTCTATGTATCCACCATTTGCTGTAGTAATGGAATGCAACTTGATTCAAAAAAAATAAAAAACTACTGAGGCAGAGGTGCAATAGAAAGATGTTCTGAAAAAAAAAAAAAAAATCAGGAGTCATGACCATCAAAGCTGGCACTTTCATGTGAATATCACCGCTTAATTTTACTTTACATCATGAACTATACAAAAAAGGCTATTTATAATGGGACAAATGAATTACATAAAAGTAAATCTACAAACTGATGTGATTTAATGTTGTACGTCAGATTGTAAAGTTATTTTTATTCTAAAGTAAATAACGGATCCCATAAAACTATATCAGTTTGTAGGTTTATTTTATGTAATCTTTTTGTATATGTAGCAATTCTCATTTATAATTATATTTTAACCTTTAAATAAATAAAAATTTTCACTTCTAATTGTTGGAGGTGAAAATTAATTAATTAATTAATTTGTTATATTAATATGTAAAGTAAAAAATAATTATAGATTTAAAAATAATTATAGATTTACATTTACATTTTTTTATAATTTTTTTGTAATCTTATCATACAGAATAAGTGTAGAATAGTGTGCTTTACGA
The DNA here is from genome assembly GCA_022457165.1 of Juglans mandshurica. Taxonomy (NCBI): domain Eukaryota; kingdom Viridiplantae; phylum Streptophyta; class Magnoliopsida; order Fagales; family Juglandaceae; genus Juglans; species Juglans mandshurica. Next base: position 13,059,183 of record CM039619.1, read on the forward strand.
ATTACAAGTAAAAAGAACTAAAAAGGAAAGAAAAGCCTAGTAATTCGTTGGAAACGGACGCAAACGGAGTCACCGACGGGAACCGTTTCTCGCTTCCTCCGATTGCACTTAATTAGTAAAGTGCAGCGTTGATTCGCGTCCCACCAAAAAAAAAGAAAAAAGCACAATCGTTAACGGATCGAATCTGATGCGTTGTTGATCGGTCAGTCTCCGACCATTGATCATCATCACCAAAAGGTTCGTTCCTCCGTCGGATCCAACCCTCACTTTCCTCTACTCTATTTTGCTTTTTTCTCTTACCGAATTGATTGTTGTTTCTCTCTCTGCAGTTCAGATCGCCTTTAAGCAGCTCAGTAAGCGTCTCCGAGCTCCTGAATCGCACGAATTTTATCCACAATATCCATTTACATTTGGATCCCCCCCCCCCTCCAAATTTGTTGCTTTTCCGATCCTTGTGATTGTTGGTGGATCTGATCGAATTGCTTTCCTCTCTCTCTCTCTGTTTGAGATTTATACGAAATATGGGAAGATCTTATATCCCGATGCCTGTCAAATGCGTGTGTGTTTCATAATGAGATGCTTCACTTGTGATTATAGCTTTGAATTATATACTTCGCATGGATTGATTCATTTCCATGTATGAGAAATTGAAAAATATGTATATAATATTTCTCAGTATATAAACGGGTACAATTCAGCTAGTATTGATAGGGATTGGTTAATTTCCCATCTTAAGCTTTATTTCAAAATAATGAGTTGATGAATTTTACCACTTTTAACCTCGCTTGATAATTTTTTTCCCTCTTTCACTCTGAAATCTGAGACTAATTTATTTACTTCGGGTGCTTATGCAGTAGAGCATAGAAATGGAGGGAACAGCGTTCACTCCCGCATTGGAAGGAATACAGCATGTGAAGCTTGAGGAAGGGGACATGCTAACCACTCCTTTCTTGGAAGTCTGCAAGCACATACTGCCTGTAATAGGTGCATCCTCTTGCCTCCATTATTTGAATACAGTAATGGATGGATCATGAAACTATATCCATCGGCGGTAGCGTCCTCATGGATACTGTGGCAAATGCATACTTGGTCTTAAATGTTGCTAATCCATTGTAGCCCGGTTTTCAAACTTTCAAAACCCGTCCTCGATTTGAATTAAGTACTGTGACTATTCTAGAATATGAACTTGTGCAACTTCACGCCCCATGCGATTTTCACTCAATGTTATGGTGTTAGTGTTTTTTCATGATATAGTAATAAAGTATGGTTGTAAAATATCAATATAACAGCATGCTAATCTGGGCTTGTTTCCTTGATTAATTACTTTATTAATTCATTCTTTCTGATGGCAGATAGGTTTGGAGCTTCTATGATCCTTGTTAAATCTGATATTGGAGGAAACATATCGGTAAGATGTCCTCATAGTGTATTTTCCACAGTCAAGCTCAATAGTTTGTGTTTGAGACAAATTATTTTCTCTTGCTTGTGAAGATGTCTTTATGATATGTCATACTGATACAATGCATATCTGTGATATTAAACTGTAAGAAGCTGTGAAGATGGAGATTGTGAGCTGTACTTCTATTTCTGCTAGTGAGCTATATATTTTATTGAGTTACTTTTGCTTATCTAGTTCTAGCTTAACTAGTAAATTTCTTTGTGTAATGTTGGATATCACTGTTATGTTATTAAACGTGTATAAATAAAAGTGATCTTCCAAAGTACATCAATATGAGTTGAATAGTATAATTTGAGATAAATACACAATGCCCCCTCAAACTACCACTCAATTTGCAATCACCCCTTAAACTATCAATTTTGGCAATTATTGCCTTTCAAACTAACAAAAAATTGCAATCCCCTGTATAAAAATTTGACATAAATACCCTTGATAAAATTTTAAAATTTTAAAAATTCAAAATTACTTTAAAAATTTTTTTGAACTAAAAAAATGATTTTCCCAAAAAACTGAAAAAAAGATTTTTTAAATTTCTATTTTTTAAATTTCTATTTTTTAATTTTTTTAAAATACATACTTAAAAGTATTTTTTATGTGTTCCCATTCCACCTGTCATATTTTTTCTTGTAGAGATTGGAATCTAAACATTTGTCAAATCCATCCGACTTCAACCACTTGTATAACATGGTGAGAGCAGAGGTTGAAGCTAAAACAGCAAAAGCATCATCCAGTTGCACCAACGGACTTCTTTGGTTGACAAGGTAAATGATGCTAACTGTAGTATGTCATAGGGTTAGAAAAAAATAATTTATTTGGAAAATTATAGCATTCAATCTCCAGAAAAGGACTTCAAAGATATCACTAAACTCAATCTAACACATAGATTGCATAAAAAATAAAATAGAGGAAAGTAAAAGAAGCAGAATATGGATTTTTTTATAGGTATGAAGCAGAATAGGGAAATTCATTGGAACCTTACTCTCTTTCTCTCTGTGTAATGGGTGTCCTTGCCCACTTTGTGGTATTTGCATGTCTACTTTGTCAATGTACTCTATGAATCTGACAGCAAGTCGTAATTTTCCTTAGCGATAAAATTGTAATCATGTTCTAACCAAATAGTATTGGCTTAAATGAGAAATGTAATGCTTAATAATGTTGTTATCGGGAATGTTTATCATTTATTTGCTTTGAAAATGTGATTCCTTTGTACTTATGATGTTAATACAATAAATCTTCAGAGCAATGGATTTCTTGGTGGCTTTGTTTCACAACTTACTTGAGCACAAGGATTGGACAATGTCACAGGCCTGTACAGATGCCTATGGAAAGACCCTGAAGAAATGGCATGGCTGGCTTGCTAGTTCAAGTTTCACTGTAATGTCTTCAATGCCCACCCCCCTCACCCCAAGAATTCTTAAATTATTGATGGAAATGGAAAATTCACTTGGATTCTTAGAATAAGTTCTGATTTTCCTTTGCAGACTTTTTTCTTTGTTTGGTCTGACCTTTAATTCAGACATTTTGAATTACATATTAGCTAACAGGAGTAATTACGTTTTGACTTATTAAATACTTTGCAGGTTGCAATGAAACTTGCTCCAGATAGAAAGAAGTTCATGGAGGTGCTAGGGGGCAGTGGTGATATTTATGCTGACATAGAGAAATTTTGCACAAGTTTTTCCCCTCTTCTTGAAGAGAATCACAAGTTTCTGGTAAGATGTCTTGTAAAATTGGAATTGTTGCTTCGAGTCTCGCCATATTTTGTTTGCAAAATTTGTAGTTTGTGACTGATTGTAAAAACTTGAGAAGAAAGTAGAGGGAAAAAGAATCCTTAGTGATGAGGCTGGTCATAATATCCTTAGTAACTTTTGAAACGATGTTCAAGCTTCTTCTGGATAATGGAAGAAAGCAACTGTGAGATTGGGAATTTTGAGGGATGGGTCTAAATTAATGGGGCCGAAAGTTAGTGGGTTTCGAGAGGGACAGAATTTTGAGCATCAATGGTGGCATTGAATTTTAATTACCATGATTTTTTCACAAAAAAAGATTACTACGAGTTTTAGATAGCTATAGAGGCTCATGAAAGTTCCTCTCTTGACACAGGCTAGTGTTGGCTTGGACGATCTGAAGGCTTCATGAGGAAAATGTCTCTGGATGAGTGGCTCTTGCTTCAGGCTACCCTGTCTTGTTTACCATCCTTTTCGTTTAGTTTTGAGTATTGGATAATTTGTCTTGGGTTCTAAAGTTTAAGACTTCATAAATTCCAATTTTTTTTTTTTAATTGGGGCAGGCGGGGAAGTAATTACTATTAAGTTACTTCAAACCATTACGCAAATTATTCCTTTAAATCTTGTATTTTTTTTAACATTAATTTTTCTTTTAACGATTCTCTAGAAATTCAGTATGTACTTAGAGTGGCATGAAGATTTACTATTGCGTTTAGATATTGAGATGAAGAGTTGGGTTGGGAATAGTAATATTTGTAGGTCTCATTGAGATAGATGGGTTTAACTTTTTAGGTTGAAATGAGTTTAACTTTTTCATGAGAAGTTGAAGAAGTAATGATGAGTCACATTTGAGATAAGTTAGATGGGTTCAACAACCAAACACACTAGTATATTGAAAAAGTAGTGCATGTTTGAGATTGCCATGACTAATATAACTTTTAGCTTTAAGATTTTTAGTTGTACTCTATTATTAAAAAATTATTTATTGTTTAGTAATCATAAACCACTTTTAATCATGTTATATTTATTTTAAAACAATATAAAAAATTGTTTTTTGAGTTATAAATGACATAAAAGGTCATTTGAGATAATATCGTGCTTGTGATAAGATCACAAGACAATGATGTGATGTAATTATTTGAAAATTGTAAGGATATTTTCACTATTTAATAGTCTTCTTTAAAATTGGAGCTACGTTACACGTTATCTAATCTAAAAAATCATGTTTGAGGAAATTTCTTTAACGGTACTTTTTAGTTTTTTTAGATTAAAAAGTAGTTTAATAAGTAATAACTAAACAATCTAATTTCATCAGTAAAGAGCTTTTTGAGGCTATTTAAATACTTTTTATTGCCCTTAATGCAATTTCAAATAGACATTTAGCCCAGGTGCTAGAGTAGCACATTTACATCTGTGTAGAAGATCGATGGTTTGCGTTTCGTACAAACGGTCATCTAAACCTATCCAGGAATTGGGGAAATTTGTGTGAAAGTCTTCCTTTTTGAAAGGAACATAGATCATATCATTAATTAGACCTATTACAAGATTGTTCTTTCAACACTAGACTTTGAATAGATTGATGAACATCTTCAATTCAACAATGAAAACCCTGTTTTCCCATAGCCATCTTAGCTAAGCAGTGAGCCAATTCATTACATTCTATATGAACAAACTTAACATACCATCCTGTTTTGGATCTAATAACCCCTTTGATATCTTCCACAAACTGTCCATAATATGCCATATTAAGTCCCTCTTGGCTTATAGCATTAATCACTGAAAGAGCATCCCCTTCAAATAGAACTTTTGAAAAACCTAGCTTTAAACACAATTTAACAGCCTGCCACATAGCCAAACATTCAGCTACAACAGGTTGGTATCCACCAGATTGTTGTGCACATGCTGAGGCCATAACCTCTCCTTTGCTATCTCTGATGATGATACCAATGCCTATCTTGTTCTCCTTACACTGCACTGCAACATCAAAGTTTGCTTTGTAGACACCATTTTCAGGTACAAGCCACTGCCCTTTCTTAAGTACTTCTAGTCATCTTTTTCAGCACCTGAGCCTCTTGAGCCTCTTTATAATCTATCAAAGAATTTAGTGCAGCTCTCATCACCAAACTGGGGCTTAAGAAAAAATCTTTAAATAAATATTTATTTCTTCTAAACCAGATCCCTTTCATAATTGTGGTTGTCACCTCAAGTTGTTCCGTCTTCAATGTACTAGACAAAATTCTCCAAAGCTCCATGAAATCTTCACCTTGACTAGCCATCTTATGGACAGGGCTACCATTCTCTGGCTATACATCTCTTGCAGTAGGATAAGACCAGATTGCATGCATCACAACTTCTACTTCCCTCATACATATCCTGTAGTGTGGTGAATTAGTAACCTTTCGACTATATAAGTTTGATCTTGTAGGTAATATATCATTTGTAGCTTTCCACAAGAAAATTTTCACTGCAAGGGCCACATTCATATACCATAGATTCTTCCAAAAATCACCCGTTTCTCTGCTCATAGAATTTTCCCCTCTATCCATTTTCTTCATAGTTTGAGCCAAATGATACGCACTCTTCACACTAAAAACTCCATTTCTGGTGCAATTCCATATCATTCTGTCCTCCCATCCCAGTTTACTCAGTGGTGAGGAACAAATAAGTTGAGACTCTTATGGATTAAAAACAGCTTCAATGACATCCTCATTCCAAGCCTGTGAATCTTCTGTGATCAAACTATCCACATGTGCATTAGGATTCAGAAACTTAACTGTAGATTGAATAGCAAAGGAAGATGGTCGTGGCATCCATTTATCCCCCAAAATTTTAATTAGTTTACCATTCTCAACTCTCCAAATCAACCATTCTTTCAACAGACTAAAAGACCTCCAAATGCTTTTCCAGACTAGAAAAGGTTGCTCTTCCAACCTAGCATCTAGCAGTTGAACATGTCTGAAATATTTGGCTTTGTACACTCTAGCTACCAAGGTGTTAGGTTTCTGTAAAAATCTCCAGCTCTGTCTTGCAAGCAAAGCCATGTTAAAGTCTTCAATGTCCCTAAATCCTAGACCCCCTCTCGATTTTGAAGGTCCCAACTTACTCCACTTACTCCAATGAATACCTCTTTCCTTCTTGTTTGTACCCCACCAAAATTTTGCCAACAAAGCAGTGATCTCTCTACACAGATTTTGTGGCAGCATAAACACTAACAGTATAAGTTGGGATTGCCTGCAAAACTGATTTAATAAGGACTTCCTTTCCAACTTTAGATAATAAATTATTTTTCCAGTTCTGAATTTTGCCCCAAAATCTGTCCTTTATCCCCCTAAAAATATTAGATTTGGATTTACCAACCATGGTTGGAAGACCCAAGTACTTTTCATAAGTTTCACAAGCTTCTCCACCAAATTCCTCCATGAGGTACCCTTTAAAATTTTCTGATGTGTTAGAACTGAAAAAGTGAAATTTTTTGTGTCTATTAAGAACTTGCCCTGAGGATCTTCATAAAGTTGCAAGATGGACTGAAGTTTCTTCCAATCAGACCTCTGAGCCCTACAAAAGATAACACGATCGTCCGCAAACAATAAATTATTTACTCTAGGCCCACCTCTTGCCATTGCCACCCCTTTAATCTCCCTATTTCTTTCAGCTAACTATAATAGAGAGCTTAATCCTTCTGCACAAAGTATAAACAAATAGGGATATAGTGGATCCCCTTGTCGAAGCGCTCGTTTTGAAAAAAACTTTTCACTAGGCATATCATTAACCAAAACTGAATAAGAAACTGATCTAACACACCTCATAATCACATTAATCCACTTCACATGAAAACCCATCTTCACCATCCTTGCCTCCAAAAAACACCACTCAATCCTGACATAAGCTTTGGACATATCTAACTTCAAAGCCATACTTTCCATCACTCCTTTTTGTCTGTCTTCATAGTGTGCAACACTTTATAAGCTACCATAATATTATTCGTGACTAATCTATCAGGTATAAAAGCACTTTGGGTATTTGATATAATTACAGGAAGAACTATCTTTAGCTTGTTTGCTAAGATCTTGGCAATAATTTTATATAGCACATTACATAAACTTATAGGCCTATACTCATGCACAAACGGTGGATTAGTTACCTTTAGAATCAATACTATAAAAGTGAAATTTAAAGCATCATGCCCAGATGTGTTATTAAAAAAAATTCTTGAACAACTTTGCAAACCTCAGATCTAACAATGCTCTAATGATCTTGAAAGAATCTAGCACCAAACCCATCTGGCCCATGAGATTTCAGTGGAGACATCTGTTTCAAGGCTTCTTCAACTTCTGTTATAGAGATATCCTTGCACAATTCATCATTCATTTGAACTGTAACTTTTCTTTGAATTGCTTGCAGACAACCCTCCATATCAGCGAGTGTTGGATTACTGGAAGTGAAAACAGTTTCAAAATGATTAACAAAAGCCTTCCTATTTCATGTAAATCTGTTAGTACTCTTCCATTAGAATCTGAAATAGACTTGATCATATTTCTCATTTGTCTCTGATTTGCACATGCATCGAAGTATTTAGTGTTTCAATCTCCCAACTGATACTAGTGTATTTTAGCCTTTTGTCTCCACTTCCAGTCTTCTTGTTCCAGCATAATATTAATAGCTTTCCTTACTCTCTTGATTTCCACTCAATTTCTTGCATTATTGTTTCTTCTAACATCTTAAGCTCTTCAGCTTTCAATATTAGATCTTGATTTCTATTTCTGAAACATGCCTTACTCCATTTTGTTAACACTTTTCGACACCTATTCATACCACTCAGCACAACATCTATAGCATCATAATTGTGTGAAGTCCCTTGCCACTCATCACCAATAATTTGCCCACAATCCTCCTCCAAAGCCCAACCTACCTCATACTTGAATTTATTCCGCCTTAAGCGTAGTTTATCCGTAACTGTATGAAACTGGAAAATTAGTGGCTTATGGCCAGAAGTTCTTACCACCAAACCCTCTACACTTACTTCACCATAAAGTTCAGACTACGGAACATTTGCTACCACCATATCTAGCCTCTCCTTAGTATGAGAGTGACCCATATGATTATTACTCCAGGTAATTTTTTCCCCGGACCAGCCAACATAAAATAACTAACTTCTAAATAAAACATCCCTAAAACCTCCATCTTAGATTTTGCTCTTTGACACCCCCTTGTTTCTCATCTTGTGATACAATTTCATTAAAATCTCTAAGAACACACCAACCACATTCAATTGAAGGCGTGAACGACACAAGTAAGTCCCATGACTCCCTTCTCTTACAAGTTTCTAGGTGTCCATAGAACCCTGTAGGTAGCCACCTTGACTGCCCACTACCTTCCCACACCCAAGCATTAATATTCCTCTGCGAGAAATTCAAAATTTCTACCTGTACTGCCTATCGCCATAACATCACTAGCCCCCCACTCCTTCCAATAGGTTCCACTACAAAACAACATTCAAAACCAATTCTTCGTTTCAGAAATTGCAGTCTTTTTTATTTAAGCTTAGTTTCCATAAAAAGACAACATTGGGATACTTCTCCTTCACTAACAAGCAAAGGTCTTGAACTGTTTGGCCGTTCCCAAGCCTTCGACAGTTCCAACTTAAGATCCTCATTGCTCTAGGCGGGGCTATCTAGCAGCCTCCTCCTCTTCATGATTATCTATAATATCAGCCCTCTTCTCTGAAATTTTCTGTTTTTTAAAAACACCACTGCATCCCTAACCTCCATCTTTCCCTTTTAAACCCTCTTTTTATCCTGCCCAGATTGAACAGAATAAAAACACTCAACTTTGTCCCTCGCCCGCCGTTTCCACCTACCCGATGGCAACATCTCCTGGATGGATGTAGCATTAGTTGAATCCACCAAACCTGCCAACTGCACTGAAATGCATTTTGTTTCAATGTGGAACCTTGACATTGGGCTTGAATATACAACATAACTTCCTTGAATTAAACCGGTAGCATGTTCTTCGACCAAGGTCTGACAAACCTCTATAACAATTTTTCCTCCCGCAACGGACTTGTGGTCGTTAGATTGAGAGGCAACTCCCTTCTGTACTCAAATTTCCCAACATATTTTTGGACCCCTCCCCTTCTATGGGCTTCAACATTTGGCCTGTCTTCTTATTGGGCCCATCAGTCAGAAACATATCCTCAATCAAGTCCAATTTCGCCTTACCCTTCATATTTGTGAGAAACCGTGTAACTGCTGCCTCCCCCTTAACTGCCATAGATTCAACATCATCTCTTTTGACAGTTTCTCCCCCACCTTCCTTCCGTTTTCCAACCACCCCTACATTCTCGCCTAGCATCTCGTCCAACCGAAAATGTTGTTCTGGTTCATTGAACTGTGAAAACTCTAGACTAGCGCCAATGTTAGAGCTGTTCCCTGCCACCCATGGCTATCTATCGGAAACTCCATCTTTTTCTTCACTACGTCTTGTAGAACTTGGAGGCTAGAACTTTCTCTTCAAAGTTGGTACCGCTCTAAGCCAAGGTCCAAACTGCATGGCATCCATCTTCTTGCCCAATTGGCTTTTTCTTGGTAAGATTCAACACCATGGACTAGTCGACCACGTAAAAAATAGAACTTGGGTAACTTTTCATACTTCAAAGGGAGCCATTCCTTCTTATCCATTATAGTCACAGTTCGTCCCCTAGCCAAAGGCTTAAATAAATCTAGTTTCACCTTAACTCTTAAAAAGGGTCCCCATCCCACCCCATCATCTTGAACGTCCACCTCCTCCAAGCACCAATAGAACTACCAATATGTATGCCACACTCCCTTGTCATCTAGCCTAAAGGCAAGTTAAAAATTTGTACCCAAAACGATTCATAATGAAAATTAACCTTTGAAACCTGTGTGAGACCTTCAAAGTGCTGCAGCACAAAAACCGCATTATCAAACAACCAAGGTTTACTATCCAATATCCTTTGTTTGTCAACATGTGTAGCAAAGGTAAGGATAAAGACATTCTTCCCTGCTTCTTTGAAAGTTGCAGCCCGACTCACTCGCCAAATCTTGGCCATTGTAGATTTAATAGTTTCTTTGTTGATTATCCGATCCATGCAGATTTTCCCTATCAAACTTTTTTCAACTGTTCGAATGACATCCTCTAATTCCAAAGAGACTTCTTCCTCTTTTGTTAATCGCAGTTGATTGCATATCTTTTCTAATTCTTCCATTATTTCCCCGTTCGCACCATTCGCTACCATCCTACACAAATGTAACTTCCTTCGTAGAAGGCAATAACGCACTCCACCTCTGTATTCTCACACAAGTAAAGAGAAAACGAGAGAAGACTTATCCGTTGAACCAGTTAAAGGTTGATGTGTGAAAGTCTTCCTTATGTTATGTACTAACACACAATTGAAGTAATGTTGAAAATATGAGTGTTTTGATTACTGTAATGGGTCTATAATAAGTTGTATGATGATAAGTTAGATTTGTAACCTAAAACTCTTTCGTTTATAATTATTTTTTCTTGAAATTCATATTTCTTGGATTCTCATATTCTAATTAAATAAAAGAGATGCATATATATATATATATATATATATATGCTCATGCTACTTAAATCTCAAATAAGTTTTTTCTTAACTTTATTACACAAATTTTTAAATATCTCTCGAGTCAAAATGCTTGATATAGGCCTTAAAAAAAAAAAAAAATCGTTCCACAATTGCCATACGTTACCTTCTTCCAACCGTTTTCCCGGGCTCCCTGAATGACCGTTAAGACTTAAGAGATCCGCCCATATTTAGCCTATGGCCATGGTTTTTTCTTCTTTCTTTCTCTAATTTTCTTAGCTTTAGTACCTGAAAATCCGCTAAAGCTACTGGTTTTGATTTCACCTATCACAATCCGAACCGACACCGCGTCGTCGAACAAATTCAACCTCATAAGTGTCCCCCCCTCCTTTTCTCTTCTCTTCTTCTTGATTCAATATCGCTAGAGATCAATGATTTTCAGTACATATTTTCTTGGTTTTCTTACTACTTTGAAAATTTTGATTGTCTCTGTAATACCGATGAAATGAGGTTTTTGTCATCAAATTCGGTCGGAAGATGTGATCTGATTTCAGCATCCCATGCATGCAACATTTGGCACTTTTAGCAATTTTTGTTCATCTCTCCATTTTTTATCTCGAGGCATGCTTTCCCCCACAAAACCTTTTCTGTTTCTTCCTTATTGCTAAATTTTAATTTATACCTTTTTGAGAGAGTTTGGGAAGATTCGAAAACGCAAAACCCCACCAGCATTTCCCATTTGTAAAAGAAACATAATCCCAGTCGAAAGCTTCTTTCTCATGATTTATCAGGAGGTGCCCAAATTAACGCGCACCTCATGCTCTTTCGCAGGGTAAGGTTTCTTCTGGTGCATATAGCCAAGTACTTCAGCCCAAATGGCGACGAAAGTGAAGGGTCTTTTGAAAGGCCTAAGATATATTTCACAAATATTTGGTAATCAAGGCTTCCTTTCATGGATTACATTAATTTGCCACAAGTTTAAAATTACTTGGTCTATCATCAATTTCTCCTGGTCTTGATTATTATGCTTTCAAAACTAAGAACTCTTCAATTTTTCTATATCCTTTATATGCTCTTCTCAAAACTAGCATTCTCTTTTGAATCCTATATCTTTTGTTGGCACATCCATGTTTAATGTGGTTGCAAAGAAAAATGTGTGCAAATTCAAAGCCCTGCTTCCATTGTAATTGTCTTGTACACTTCCATTTATCCAGCAACAATGAGTGAGTAATTTCCTCAATCTGGGTTTAAGAGAGATTTGAGGTGACAAAAGTGCCAATTTTGCAGATGAGAAAGAACAGGACATGCAAATTGGTTATCCCACTGATGTAAAGCATGTTGCGCACATTGGATGGGACGGCCCCTCTGCCAATACGCCGAGCTGGGTATCTCCCACTCATTTTCTGAATTCTCTGCCTCCTCAATTTCTTGTTATTAAGTAAAAGCAATTCATCAATGTTGCTAAGCCTCATAGACACCAAGATTACGTATCAAGCTACCATATTTATGAGCGTTGTTTAGGTAACTATGATTGTGATGATATGATTTGTGCAGATGAGAGAGTTTGAATCTTCAAGGGAAGTTTCATCCAGGTCTTTGGACTCTTTTGGAGAAGATAAATTATCATCCAAAGGTTTGATTCTTCTAAAATCATGTCTATGACACATTTGGAACTGGTATTAGTTAGGATGATTAATCATCTATTACAACATCTTCTGTAAGAACACTCAAGTGTTGTATTATTGCCACTATTGATAGATATTAAAAAAACTGGCGTTGGAATTGAAGAATCCCTGCTACGACATGCTAAATCAGCCGGAACTGGCTCATCTGCTAACTCCCCTCAATGGAGTTCTGATGCACCAAAGCACTCCAGGCGCCACCACTCGACAGATGTGTCATCAGATTCCCCTAACCGAGATTCATCGGGCAGTTCACGACATGCAAGACGGAGCAGAAATATGAAACTTGGAAATGACTCGCTAACACCAGATCTACCTGCTGTCCCCAAACAATCTCGCCGTAGGAAGTCAAAGGGGTCATCTGGTGGTGGTTCATCAAAGTCACAGAGGCCAAAAGACCATAATGCTTCACCCGACATCCCTTTCATAGATATGGGATCCGGATCCGGATCTGTGTAAGACTGAAAAACATTTAGAAACGCCTAAATTAGATTTTGGAAAAGTAGAGGGTTTGATGGGAACTCAAACGGGAAAGTGTGATTTGTGTAAGTTAGAGGTTTTAACCTGATCTTCTAGTTGAAGATGTGACTCAAATGATCTTATTTGTCATTATATTCTTCTTTGGATTTTTGGTTTCCTTCTCACACTGGTAGCTAGAGTTTTAAGGGTTAATGATGGATCGGCAGTCGAAAGATTCATGGCTTTCTCATCCAGGAAATAGGAAGAAGCATTATGGAATGGAATGTCCAAAACGATAAATCCAACAACATTCAAATTCCATGGATGCCTCTTCAAAATGCGAATGGTAGTATATCCATATCCTACAAATTCAGAAGTTCCTCTCAAGCTGCATACGGTGGGAACTCAAAGAAGAGAGCTGATGTCCATACCTATGGGCTATACGAATGATATCAGACACTACAGACTCAAAAGACTGAGGAGCTTTTCCACCTGGAGATACTTTTTAGAGCTGTAATAAAAACGTTACTCGAATTCCAGAAACTTTCTGAAACGTTGACCAAGATAAAAGGGAAGCACATGAAAAACTGCTGTTTTTTTTCCTTTAGTAATTAGCATGTTGATATCAGGCTCTGAAAAATTCGTAAGGAACATATTATAGAGAAAAACAATAAAGATGACTCGAGAAAAAATAAAAAAAAAGTTTCGAAGTAGGGGAACTAGACATGCCTTATTCGATGCCAAACAAATTGGGTAGTAAGGTGAGGAAAATTATACTTTCAAAACAAACCACAGAGGAGGACACAGCCCTAAGATTCAATTACCAATTAGAGTAGACCATTTTCTAAATAATCCATGTAGTAACTCCATGTTTTACTTCTATGACCCTGCAGTATCAAGATCTATTTGGGCCAACTTTAAAATGCCTTTCAAACCATGTGAACTCCATCTATTTCACAACTCCATTTTTGTCACATATTCTATATCTGCAGAATTACACGGTATAATATTAAAAGACAATCCACTGCATGTCTATTCTCATGTTTTCCAGACACATTTAGATTTCATTACACGTCTAACATCCTTCAAAAAATAACCTCTACCGATGCATCACTGTTAATCCTGTAATCTGCGAGTGAACGATCGTCCCGCAAAGCTCTTCCCTGAAAGTAAATTTCCTTCACTGGAGCTTTCATTTTCTTCTCGATCATACTCTTCAAAATGCGAATGGTAGTAAAGTTTTGAATTGGTTTCCCAATGTCAGCTAATTTCATCTGATTGATTCTTGCTGAAGGTGAAAAGACCATGTGGAGAGTGGAATGCATCTGGACACCATAACTTGCTAAATCTTGGCCCTCATCAAGCCTTTTTCCAGAGAATACAATGCTCACATTGCTCAGGCAATCAGCTAAAATCCTCAGTTTGTGAAAAATCTTGTCCTTGACATCTGTGATCGTATTACCTTTTTGTACATCAAGTGTAATGGTCTTCCCATTCCATGTCTTAACAAATATTTGCATCATGGCAGGAAACATCTCTAGGGTGGCTTCTTCTTTGATGTCATAAGAAGCCAATGTCTTGGAATCCTCGACTCGCTTTCCTGCATAGATCAGATCCAAATCATTCACCAGGACACCTGTCATGCTCTCAATTATTGCCTTGACATCATGGACTGTATACAAAACTTTAACTTCGAGTTTCAAAATCTCTCCAGTCACTGTTCTGACAAAAATTGGTATGACATCTTTCGTATTAAAAATCAAATGAATGGTTGACTCATTTGGAATATTGAGTGCAGCTAGGATCCTGTCATCCTCAAGTACTTTTCCATTGTGGATAAGAGTGTACCGATCTGGTTGAATCCCCTCCTTCACTTCAATGATTGATTTGATGTTTTGGATAGTATCATAAGTCCTTAAATCAACTGCAATGATTTTCTGAGCTGATGGTATTTTAACATATATTCTCATTACAACTAGATTCTGGAGAACAAGGTGGAGGGTGGAGCCCTGCGGGATAGCATAATCAACTAGCCTCCGGTCGTTCTTGAGCTGATTACCAACAAAAAAGAGCTCCTGGACATTCTCTGAAACGCCTGCCTTCTCGCGTATCATTGATTTGATACGCTCCTGTGACAACGAGAATGGAAGGTTGATCAGAGCTTAACATAAACACAAAACAACTCAGTAATAGTGTAATAGGTATCTGACAAACCTAGCCTACCTAGGGAGCCAAACTTAGCTGCAGCTTTATGTCATGTGTTACGAGACACAACACAACATATGAAAATTATATTTCGCTCATGGAGAGACTTCAAGTGAAAAATAACATCACACAGAAATCCAAGCAGGATTTTATGTAAAAAGAAAACAAACACCAAATACATTCAAGTGGAAGTAGGTTATGCGTCTATTTACTGCCTTAAATCTGTTCATACCGTATAGCATGTCACCCGACGTTAACCATGCTTCTAAAGTGTCAACTAAATATTAAACCTAACCTCAAACTGGTTAGTGGTTTTTCCCCTATATACGCACACTTCATGATCTTTATAACCTAAAAAATAAAGCAGGTGGCAGGGATGATTTAACTATCTGCCACTCAGTTCCATGAACCTCCACACATCACGTGGCACACAAAGATGAGAGAAATTCGAGGTCTATATATCTTTCGCTCAGAGAGCATAAAGCATACTCTTCTATCAAAGAGATTTTGCCTTTGCATTGCAATAGCCGAGTAATATCATACACCTACCCTTTTAGAAAATATGAAATGTTCCTGGCTAGCCCGTATAAAGAGAAGGCCAAAATACTAGAATTTGATTGATGAATCTTTGAAATACTCTGTTTCAAAATGAACAGTTCTTCTATATACAGTTATTAGATACAACCGGCGTGCAGTCGTCCACGCCACGTCAGATTTAAAATGAATTCTCCTCTCATCAGCTCTCTCTCTCATCAGCTCCCTCTCTCTCATCAGCATTCTCTGTCTCATCAGCTCGATCTTTCTCTCTCACTAACTCCAGCAGCTCGGTCTCTCTCTCTCATCAGCTCGGTATCTCTCTCATCAAGTGTTTCCACGTCAGCCACGTTTGCACGTCGTTTGCACCAGGTGCTTGCAACAAGCGTTTTTCCAAAATAAAACGCATTGGCTAACATGGTTTGGGAACTCATAAATGAGCCACTTTTATACAAAATACCCTTCATCTGGGTTTCGGAGGAAAATGACTACCTAATGATATAATGGAAAACACAATTGAAAATCTTTACCAAATAAATATAAATTAAAATCTACGTTCCCAAGTGGACTCTTCAACTCTACTAAATATTGATTTTCAAACATCTACATTCAACTACACAGTTTCTTCTCTTTTCTAGCAAAACAAAACACCTCAAAACAAAAAGGAACAAAAAACAAAAGCCCTTTTTCATTTCAGCGCATTAGACGCATATTTGGTACATAAAAAAACCAACAAAACCATTCCTCCGACTCTCAACAATCCATGCAGTTCAAGAATCTAAAAAACTTAGAATCTAACTGAAAGACATAGAGAAGTAAGAAAAATAAGAAACAACAAATCCAACTGAAAGACACACATGGTAAACGAAACAAAGAATTGGAGAAGAAAAATTGGGACCTCTTCTTCGGTGGAGTCGACAGAGCTCGACGGAAAACAGCCACTGCCATGTGTCGGGGATTCCATAGAAAAGAATTCTACGTAAAGCAGAAATGCAAGAAGTTCCGATGAAAAAACCTAGAGCTTGTATCCGATCATGGAGTTGTACACGCTTGCTTATTCACCTGCGGCAGAGCACGCCCTATTAAATTTTTAATCTTCCAACTTCCAATATTCTAAAATAAAAATAAGAATAATCCCATAATTCACCCTCTTCGTAAAGTGCGCCGTTGAAAAGTTTCGTCTGCGAACTCGAGTGAGAAAAAACTGGATTTCAAAAGCAAATCCTAAAAAAGCACTCTCACGCTTCCGCTGGACTTTTTTTTTTTGAAGTTTTTTTTTTTTACTTAATCATTAAGTAACGATTTGTTGTTCAAAAAATATTTTATTTTTATAATTTTATTAAATTTTTATATAAAATATAATAAACAATTTAATTTTTTAAAAATTTTACTTTAAAATTTTTAAATTTCAAAACAATAATAATATTAAAAATAATATTCTAACAAATATTTTTTCAACTTTTATCTTTTATACAAAATTATTTCATCTCATTTTTTAATCCAAACCAGCATGAATACTTTTAAATGATGTTGTAATTTTTTATTTTTTAAAAAAATATTTAAAAACTTTTAAAACAACACATGTTAAAAAAAACACAATAATACACAATAATTGCACTAACGGGAGCCCTAGCAGTAGTGGCCGTAGAGGTACCAATCCTAAAATATTCAGCTCAAAGAGCTAAAAAATAATAATTATTAATTAACCCTTCTGATTATAAAATACAGACTATATATTTTTTGATAAAGGATATTTGTAGTTATAGATCCAACGTCTCGCGAATTCTTTTTATAAAAAATTTATATAATAACGATATGACTAATACACAATGCATTCTCATACATTTTTAAGAATTAATTTGAGGAAATTAATTTAATTTCATAAAATCTTGTTTTAAAAAATCATTACAAGTCCATTAAATGACTTTTCTTTTTCTTTTTCTTTTTTTCTTTTTCCATCCGGAAGACGGTGCTTTGTGGGATTGTGTATAGGTCAAAAGCACATGCTTTGTTGCCAAGAAAAGAAAAGGCCATTATGCTTTGTCAAGAGGAAAAATAAAACACATGATATGCCACCCAAAAATAAAAAGATGGTTAAAAAAGAGCGTAGTAAAGACTACTATGGAATAAAAAGGACATCAAGAAAAATAAAAAAAGAGTAATGCTACATATAATCGTTTAATGCACAAGTGTCGTTTTATAAAAAAAAATACATAGGTACACGTACATACATATGTCTTCTTCAATCAAGAGATAAGTTTGTATTTGTTTTTATTTAATGAAATTATATTTAGAGAATCATGAAAAGAAATTAAAAGAAAACTATTTTACAATCGACAGATGTGGCAATGTCATTTCGTTTAAAACATTATTTATTTATTTTTTTTGAGAAAATTGAGTTTTTCATTGAAAGAGTTGTAAAATAATTATAGAAAGAGTTGTGATTTTTATCAGTAGTTAATTAACTTCTCTAGTGGAAGGAAGAATCTGACTTGGGACGACTTTTCTTTCTTTCACTTTCTTTCATTTAAGAATATGGAATCATAATAACATCCAAATTGAAAAGCAAGAGTTCAAACTTCAGGTTGTGGCAGAAAGGAGGTTGCCCAGACTGGAAAAGGAACATGTAAACTATAAACACACTGCGCCACAAAATATTAATATACTGTATAGTATATTTTCAATACAGAAGTATGCATACAGCCCAGTCAAAAAAGATTACAGATGCCTTCGAACAGTAATATAGGGGGTAGAACTGTAGTTTGGTGATAAACTATCACCGGGCTGCAAGCAGCAGGAATTTGGGGTGAATGGCTGTTTGTTTTCCAGTGGCCTCAATGGGAGCGGACTTGGTGGAAGATGACTAGGGCATTGCATTCCCTTAGCTGATCTCAAGCAAGCTAAGTGGCCATTCGCCTGGTTGTTGCAAAGAGGAAGTTTGATGGCCTGTATCAATCCTTCCTTCTCTCTTGGAACGGGAGCTGCAGTGGGGTCCTGTATATTCATCCAAAACATTATAGAAACATTGCAGAAGAGTTTCGCATGAAAGAACAAAACCCCCAGGGAGTAGTGTAACTACATCCTGTGAGTAATCCAATTTAAAATGATTTTAAGAAAAAGGAATTGCTCTAAATAATAAGCTGAGCTAAATTTAACATACCCCAAGCAGAACAAAAGTGAATGCTTGATTGTCTGCACCAAGATAGATTTCAATCAACTTCCTCAGGTCAGCAAGGCTTGCATCCTTTACAACCTTTAGGGTGGTAATGAAAATGCCAGGATTTTCCTTGGAAGCCTCCCATTTCACGTACACGTCAATCTGTTCATCATTACCATCATATGAGGAGGGGTTGTAGTTCTCCTTTGAAGCCAAAACCATCTCATTATATACTGGATTCTTGCTCAGTTGTGATTCTGTCAGTTTCTGCTCATTCACTTCTTTGATTGATCCAAATAGCTCCACAGTTAGTGCTGGACTTGTTGCTCCACGTTCAGGGGCCTCCAAGTTTTCCTTACTGAAATTGTGCACTGCAGTATCCCCAATTCTCATCACTGGAGATGTTTGGGGATCAATGGTCCCAGATCTCTTTTTGGCAGGTACTGGGGTGCTGATGTGTTGAGACAGCTCCCTGTGATTGCCACAAAGTGTGAATATATTTTGGATTCTCAATCGTCTAGAAGAGACAGAATCCTTACCATCTTCTGGTTCGCTTATTGATTCTGAGCCTATACACCCATCCTCTAATCTTTCCTTCAGATAGTCTTTCACCCTTGGACTTCTGCTATGCAGATTTGGCATCGGCTCAACTCTGTGTACAGGGCTACACTGTTCAACCATACAGACTTTCTCCTCTATGATTTCTTTGTCCACTTCACCTAACACTCTCTCTTCCTGTTCTTCCTCCCCTTCAACTTCTTCCTCAAATACTGTGCTCAGACTAACCTTGTCACCAAATCTTGTTGCAAAAATATCATGATCCACTAGATGAGAATGATCCAAAACGCCTTGGATACCAGCAGGTTTATAAATAATCCCGCCAACTTGTTTCACCTCACGAATAACTGGTTCTTCGTCATCCATGTCCAAATCCATTGATTTTACCAAATCCATTGATTTTACCATTCCTGGGTCCTCATTGGTATATATCCCCAATAACCTTTTGGCAAATCCACTTCCATCCATATCCTTCAATGCACTTTCATCACCACTTGTGTCTCTTGAACGGCATAGCTCAGACTCAATCTCCTCCAACCGCTGTCTCAGCATTTCAACTTCCTTTTGTTGCTGGAATATCCTTTCTTCCATTCTCCTCCTCTCGAATTCAAAGAACTCATTGGTCATTCTCTGGCACTCCTCCAATTTCTTTTCTAGCTCACCTTCCAGAATCCGAGTGCGCTCATTCACCTGTGAGTTTATCTCCTCCTCACTTGCCCCGGATCCCCTTCCTTCCATAAGTTCAAGTCTAGCTCTGAGTGCAGCAACTTCGTCTTCTTTCTTCAAGAGCTCTTTGTGTGCTTCATTTCGCTCTTTCTCTCTGAGTTTGTTTTCCCTCTGTAGCTTAAATATGAATTCGTCCATGGCTGCAATCCTTGATCCTAAAATGACTGCAGATGAAGAATCTTCAATGCCAATTTTATCTTTAATTGGTGTATGAGGGCCACGGACAATGCATTTTGCTTTTGCTCCGTATTCAAGGGTGGAGATAGTCTTATGTATCTCCTTTGGATCTGGGCTTGCACACAGGATCATTAAAATTTTTGACTTGTCATCCTCGAAAGAATCCTTAACAGAAGAACATAAAACCTCATTAATCAAACTTCATATAAACCATCTAAACGACCGTAACTGACAATAATATCAAGAGTAGTTACCTGCAGAAGCATGGTCAATTTGCTATCTCTAAATGGCACATGAGAATCACCATTTGCAATGGATTCGACCACTCTTTTCAATGCTATGTTTCCTTGGTTGATCTTTGCTGTCTGAGATTGGCAGGGAATGCCTCTGAGATCATTACTAAAGAAAGCATAGGAAAAGAAGAGCAAACAGTGAAGATACAAAAACATAGTTTTGACCAATCTTACCTGCATTTTGGCCTCAAATCCAATTTGACCAGCTTGCTCAATATTTTCAGATCCCGCCATGTCTACAAGCATCAGGCGTCCACCCACTGTTGGGACATCAAGGATTACCTGTAGAAATTTGCAAAGCATGTGACCCCAACCACATACAAAATAAGTAAAATCCAAAAGAACCATACCATGCAGTGGCTTCGAGAACTTCTCTCGTTGCAAAGGGTGCTTTTAACAATCCTTCGCTTCTCCACTTTTTGTATCTCTTTCGAAATCTTTCCAGCTTCATTACCCGAAATATAAGCTGCATTCTTTGCCTTCTTTCCCATTACTTCAAGTTTCACCTACAAATAAATAATTATTTATCTCCCAACAAGAGTCCTCATAGGCTCATAGCTCAAGAAATTGGCTATTAGCATAAAATGAACATCAATAAACTTCACAAAGCGATGAGAATAAGCACGTGAGTCACTTCTACACAAAAGATTAGCTTTAGAATAAAATAATGCGGACATCTGCCTGCTCTTTGGTTATCTGAAGAATGCAAATAAGGTCACAAAATTTGATGGACCAAGATGTTGCTAGTCCAATACAAGAGTACATGTATAATAGTTACCATTCTGCATTTTTTCAAATGATGGAAGTGGATTCGCTTACTTGAATGCCAATTGCCGCAACTGAAGCATTACCAGTAATATAAGAATGAGATAGAAGGTGTGCATGCAAAATATTCAGTGACAAAAGGTCAAAAAATGCTAAAAAGACCTGACCCAGTTATTAACTGTTGCAAAATCATAAAGAAGCAATAAATCTAACAGATACATGGACCTAGTATCATGCAACACTAATGGTTCTCATTTCATTTTGCCTAAAAAATTACAGCAACAAGGCTTTCTATATTAAAGAAACCTCCAATAACCGTAGTCGATTATCTATTTTTCATGTTAAATAACAATTAAGAATCATCAAGCAACTACAGCTTTCAATGCAACAACAATTATTCCCAAATAATGAGCAGAATATTACCTTGGATGCGCTGCCCTTGGGCCATCCAAGGCCTAATCCTCCCCCACCATTGCTCGACAAAAGATCATAAATCTCTTCGTTATAAATCTCCAATACCGTAACTTGAACGAACGTTCCTCGGGAGCCATTGGAATCACTTTCTTCCTCCTCATCCCCAAGAATACCCCTCAAAGACCGGTACACAATCCCAGGCTGCTTCAAGCACCCAAACATTGTGTGACTCTTGCCCGAACCAGTCGGCCCGTACATCATTATCGTACACTTGTCCCCTAGCTTCACACTGTTAATCCTCGACTCTACGAACTTTTTGTAAAATACATCAAGGTCTTCTTCTTCTGACAAAGAAACCCCATCGAGGCTAAAGTCCCGGTAGCCAAAATCTGCTCGGACCCGTATAGAGTGGTTGTTCGGATTGATTTGCAAAACCGAAATGGGTTTTTCTTTTCGATCCGGGTGGTCGCGGATCCGGGCGATTACTTCGACCGGGTGGTCTTGTGGAGTTTCTTTGGGCGCCCCGTTAGGATTCGGAGATGGGTGTGTTTTGGCGGCATTGAAATTTAAGCGAAGCTTCGATTGCGGGGTCTTCATCTGGGTCGGGTGGGTTTGGTTTGCTTTAGAAGATGGCGTGGGAGCCATATGAAACAGAACCCAGAAAGTCCAAGATTTAGATTGAGACTCGGAGAATTAGAGAGATAAGCCAAGTATGAGGAATGAGAGGTTTTGCAAAGAATGATAGAGAAATGGAGAGCTAGATTTGGGAATTCTCGGAGGAAAGAGAAGGAGATAACTGGGAATTTGAAACGAGGTCTTTGAAGTTTAAACCAAAATCTAGCCGTTATGTTTCTAACGTATAGTTTTTTCGTATCAGAGGGTACTGGGACGATCACGATTCCTGAAATGAGCCATTTGACCTGATTTTACTTTTCTCAACTTTCCAACTTCACCCATTCATCCAAAAGAAAAAGAACTTTCCAAGTTGACTCCATTCTTATAAGATAAATGATTTTCTTTATTTTTAATTTTTTAATTTCCATTCACACTGTTTTATGTAGTTTTACAATATCAATAATGCTAGCTTGTTAGGTAAGAATTTTAAATAGGTAAACTTTTTTAAAAATGTAAATCTTTTTAAAAAAAGAAAATAATTTTTCATATTTTTTATAATAAAATTTATTTTTTTTACAAAATAACTGTACGAGACTTGTCTATTTAATAATTGTATAAATCATTTCTCATAGAACATTGATTCTTGAATCTCAATCTATCTAATCTCGGTTCTATGATTCGGACGCTAAAATCTAATAACTTGTAATAAATAAAATACAACTTTTTAAATGAGGATTGTTAATTCCTACTTGCACTAATTAATATTCTTGACTTTGATCTATTGATACTTTTTTAATCTTGAATTTTCCGATCACAATTTTATGTTATTAATTTACCCTGCAACCATATTCATCACCACTTGTATTGAATCATGAAATGCAGTTGCTATCGAAAGTAATCAAATATTTCTGACTCCTGGAGTGTGTAAAGATGAAACCCTAGGAGAGGAAGATTCTCGAATGTTGAGAGAAATTGTGAAAATGATTTTATTGATCTGAATCAACTGTACAAAGTAAAAGTAAAGCTAAAGTAAAATACAGGGTATTTATATTATGTACAAAAATAATCAAATAAATGTACATATTGATTTGACACGTGTATAAAATATGTGTGATACCCTCTCTTCAAGATGGAGAGTAAATAGAATGTACTCACATCTTGGTGATTAAGTGGTGAAATTGTTGATGAGCAAGAGGCTGGTTAGAACATCAACAAGTTGGTGATGAGAAGCCAAATGAAAAGTCTTGATGATCCTAGCCTGAATTTTGTCACAGATGAAATGGCAGTCCAGCTCAATATGCTTTGTCCTTTTATGAAACACTGGATTGGTAGCGTTGTGCAAAGCAACCTAACCATCATAGAACAATTGAGCACTATTAGGATGTGATATACCAAAATCAGATAGAAGAGTAAGGAACCAGATAATTTCATAGGTAGTAGATGTCATCAAATGATATTCAGCTTCTGCTTAAAAACGAGAAACAATTGATTGTTTCTTGGTCTTCTAGGAAACCAAAGAATCCCCAAGAAAAAAACAATAACCACTTGTAGAATGAAGGCTGTCAGGACAAGAAATCCAATCTGAATCTGCAAAAGTCTTAATAGATAAAGAATTAGCAGCGGGAAATAAGAGACCATAACCAAAAGTACTCTTTATGTACTCTAAAATTCTTTAAGTTGTTGTTAGATGAGGTTGTCTTGACTGAGCCATATACTGACTGAGCCTATGCACAGAGTAAGACAAGTATGGCCGTGTCAATGTAAGGTAAAGAAGTCTATCAACAAGTCTACGATAGACAGTAAGATCAGGTAGTAAATCTCCTTCTTTACTCAACTTTACATTTTGCTCCATGGGAAAAGAGATAGGTTTAGATGCAAGAAAACCACAATCTTGAAGAATCTCTAAAGAATACTTTCTTTGACATAGAGAAATGCCATCTGGAGACCGAGCAACTTCCAATCTCAGAAATTCTAATTGAACATGTTCCTGCAATGCATGAAAAACCCTCATATGCAATCCTAACCTTTTTATTACTCAGATAAGGATAATTAGATTAAAACAATTGAGATATACTAATCATGGTTAGATGCACCTAAATCAATAAGCCATGGTACAAAGGCTAAAGAACTAAAATAGGCACTCGACATATTACCTGTTTGGGCCAAGGAACCAATAGAAGTACTAGATATCAT
The DNA here is from genome assembly GCA_022457165.1 of Juglans mandshurica. Taxonomy (NCBI): domain Eukaryota; kingdom Viridiplantae; phylum Streptophyta; class Magnoliopsida; order Fagales; family Juglandaceae; genus Juglans; species Juglans mandshurica. Next base: position 13,083,717 of record CM039619.1, read on the forward strand.
ATTGGATTTCAACAGTTGAAGAAGTTGATCCATATGCTCTGAACTTAGAAAATTGGTATGGGCTTCATTTACTCTAGGAATCACTTGGTTGTTTCCAGGTCCAGGTTTGCTGCTCTTCCAACTTGTTGGTTTTCCATGTTGTTTCCAGCAGGTTTCTCGGATATGGTGTGGCTTATTACAATAGTCACACCATACTCGAGAATTTTTTATTGGGATATGATCATTGTACTGAGGCATTAGCAGCAGCCAAAACAGTAGGATTAGCAGCAGCCAAAGCCGAGTTCTCCATTGTTCCATCAGCCCATTTTTTCTTTAGCATAACATTCCGACAACAATCTTCACGTCTCACTTCAGAAAATACCTCTCCGATTGGAGGCAGAGGTTGTCTACCAAGAATCCTCCCCCTGACTTCATCTAACTCATCATTGAGCCCAACCAAGAATTTAAAAATTCTTGCATTTTCCACCATCTTCTTGGTGTAGTTGCAACAATCAGGGCTCTTCCATTCCTAATAATTGAATAGATCCAAGTCCTGCCACAGTCCCTTAAGGACATTAAAATACTTAGCCACACTGTCTTCCCCTTGTTGGGTCTTGCCGATTTTTTACTGCAATTCATAAATATAAGAATAATTTCCAAGGTCAGAATACATCTAACTAACATTATCCCAGAGTTCTTTTGCAGTAGGATAGCACGTGTAATTAATGCTAATATCTTCATCCATTGCATTCGCAAGCCAAGCCATAATCATGGAATTTTTAGCATCCCATATAGCATGTGACGAGTCTGCTCTGTCAGGAGCCTTGGTTTCACTAGTAAGGTATCCAATCTTACTTCTCTCGCAAATATACATTCGAACTGACTGAGACCATCTCAAGAAGTTGGCTTCATTGAGACGGACATTTGTGATTTGGACTGAATGGGGTTCGATATGGGCTACTTTTGTTTCAATTTTAGTGTTAACTACATGCCATGGTGGAAGTTTTGGAAATTTCAGACATAATAGAGGCTGAACAAGGTTAAGGCAATAAGGCCTAGGTTTACAAGCTATGACTGCCGAAAGGAAAAGAAAACCAAGCTCTTGGTACCATCTAGAAGTGGAGAAGAATTGGAATAGTATTTCTCATTTTTTTAAAATTAGGCACAATCTGTATGTCTTATAGACTACAAGGATAAGCTAAAGGAAAGAATAATAAATGAAAGAATAACAAAGGAAAGAATGACAATTGCTAACAAATCTCCTAGAATATCTCCTTAGAATATCTCCTAAGAATATTGACATAATTACATAAATCTCTTCTATAATCCAAGGAGAGTTGACTGGATAAATTTGGAAATTTTCCAACAAAAAAGATAAACTCATGTGGCACGAGTTGAATAATCAGCAATAGTAAAAAAATATCTATAATATTTAACAGTAGAAATAGAATATGGCCCCCAAACATCACAATGAATAAGATCAAAAGGAGCATCAGATAGATGAACATTATTAGGAAAATGATTTTTTTTTTTAAGCTAATGGGCAAACCATACAAGGGTTGCTTGGGACAGCAAATTTGGAACAAATTTATTCACAAACAGCATCCTCGAAGTAGATGGATGTAGAGGTGTCAAATCGTGTTAATGGGTTGTGTTCATGTCATGTCAAGACATGTATATTATATTATATGGGTCAACCCTAACCCGTCCTGTTAAACTTATCGTATCAAAATCTCAAACCCTAACACGATCCATTAATATAACGGGTCGTGTCGTGTCAACCTGTTTTGACTCATTTATGTAAATGGGTTGAATAGATCCGAAATTAACCCGTTTGACCTAGTTAAATTTAGCATAATTTTATATAAATGTTAAAATCACAATATCTATAAAAAAAAATATAAAATTAAGTACAAGTCTAAAATTACAATCCAAACAATAAAAATATCGAAATTAAAATTCCAACAATTTTATTTTTAGGTATAAGAGTATAATTGTAACTTTAACTATATTAACGGGTCAAAACGGGTTGACCCATTATCAACTCGTTAGGTAATCGTGTCTTAACGGGTCAACCCGTTTTGACCCGAACCCGTTAAGGCTAAAGCCTAACCCGCTTTGGCTAAAGCCTAACCTGCTTTATTATGTTGGGTTAACGAGTCGTGTCATATATTGCCACCCCTAGAAGGATGACCCAGTTTATTATGCCAAAGCTCAAACAGTGAGCATTTGGATGTTATAAAACAAGCATGTGAAAACAGATTATTAAGAAAACATGCATTATATGAAGCATGAAAAATTGAGGTTTAGAAAGAGAAGAGCTTGGTTGCTACAGTATATAAAATCCTCCTTGTTGTCTACCCGCTCTAATCAACCTCCAATGGGTCAGGTCCTGAATGAAATAAAGGTAAGATAAAAACAAAAAACAGCAAGTGAGTAACTGAGTAAGTTTGCTAATAGAAATTAATTTGAATGTGAATGAAGGTACACATAGAACACCATGTAAAACAAGATGTTTAAAAATACGAACAGAGCCAATATGTGTAACAAACACAAATGAACCATTAGAAGCTTAACAGAAGAATGTACAATATTAGAAATAGAGGAAAAACAATCGACAGAAGGGGCTATATAATCTGTGGCTCCCGTATCAAGAATGCAACAATTAGAATCAAATGTAGTGGAAGAGAAAACAGAATGACTATTATTGTGATGTAATAATATACCAGAAAATGATGAATTCAAAGTTAATACATTAACTGTATGAGAAGATTCATCAAAAGTTTTTGGAAGATGAAGCATGGATAACGGCTGTTGATACTGAGCCTCAATTAAAGAGAAAGGAGAAGAAGTCGAGGAATGGTTGTCACTAAGAACAACCTGATTGGGCCACAAACTGTTGCTTCGGCTTTGGTTTATAACTCGGTGGAAATCCATGAAGCTTATAACATTTCTCAATCACATGACTAGTGATTCCACAATGTTTACACACTGATCTTTCCTTCTTGGAGAATGATTTAATAGATCTAGCTCCATCACTCTTATAAACAAACACATGTGAATCAACATATGAAAGAGGAACAACAGAAATTTCTCGCTGTTGTTCTTCTTGTAAAACAAGAGAGAATACTTTCTTAAGAGGGGGCAAAGGCTCCATAAGCAAGATATGAGCACGAGCATAAGAAAATGACTAATTCAATCCCATTAAAAACTGTAAAACCTGCTCATGTTGAACATAAGAGTTCAACGTACGTACATCTCCACAAGAACAAGCGGGAACAGGCTTGTAATTTGCTAACTCATCCCAAAGAACATTCAGGCGAGTAAAATAGGTACTCACCGAAAGCTTCCCTTGAGATAGAGTAGAGATAAATTTCTGTAGTTGAAATATACGATGACCGTTCTTTTGAGAGAAACGTTCCTTAAGATCTAGCCAAATCTCATGCGCAATAATGATATACAAAATACTAACAGAGATATCAAAAGAAATAGAGTTTAAAAGCCAAGAGATCACTATATTGTTGCAGCAAAGCTATGGAGAGAGAAGAGGATCATTCGAATCCAAAGGCTTGAGAATAGAACCATCAACAAAACCTAGCTTCTTCTTCGCCAAACGATCCATGGTCATGGAGCAACACCAGGTATGGTAGTTATCGCCGACGAGAAGCTGAGTAACAAAAAGAACACCAATATTTTCACTAGGATGAAGAAAGAACGAACTCGTAGCATCATTAGAGACAGATTTGGGAGTCGGCGCCATGGAAAAATACGTCTGATACCATGTAAAGATGAAATCCTAGGAGAGGAAGATTCTCGAATGTTGAGAGAAATTGTGAAAATATTTTATTGATTTGAATCAACTGTACAAAGTAAAAGTAAAGCTAAAGTAAAATACAGGGTATTTATATTATATACAAAATAATCAAGTAAATGTACATACGACACGTGTATAAAATATGTGTGATAGAGTGCATAATTCAAATAAAAAATCACAGGAATGTTTATTCCCAATAATTTTCTTCTAACAACCATTTTGTGCAAGCAAAAACGAATAAACGCAGCAAGTAAACCCGAATAGAAAATTGTAGGAGATTTTCATCGAGAATGACGGCAAATTTAGAGGTAATATTTTCATTACAAAGTGGATTGACATTCCTTGAAACTCTATGTCCTCTTTCCTAATGACATTTATTATTGTTGCACATATGGTAGTAAGCCTCTTACCAAGGAAGTACACCCTTCATCTCAAAAGCTAAAGCTTTTGATTCTGAACTAGTTCTTCAAGTAACTTGGCAGGGATTGACCAACTCAAGCAGTATAAATATTAAAAATGAAATCTGCATTTTCAGGATGGGACGGAATTTTATTTCACGCCCTCAAACGGTCATCATTTACCCAAGTTTTACCATAAACTACCAAAACTGTAAATTTACACTCTAAATTACTACACCATAATTCAAGATCTAACCATTTAGGTCGATGAAATCTAAAACACATGGCACAGTCTTAATGACTAAATCTAACTAGAAGTGAAAATGGCCAAAACTTAATAATTTATGATGCGAATTGGCAGTTTTAGTAGTTTAGAGTGCAGTGCAAATTGAGAAAACAATGATAGTTCAAGTATGCAAAATATAATTTTCCAAAACAAAAGACCTTCAAATCTTGCAGTTTCTCAACATACAGGTTGAGTGCACTTGAACTGCACACTGATGGTTGAATTCTTCCTAACTGTACTATGGAAGAAACAGTTTCAATCTATAGATGGAATTTTTACAACTGTGCCATGGTTGAATTCTTCATTCGCCGCCCCCACCCCCCCACGAAAAAAAAAAAAGGAAGTTTGTACATGAAACATTGAAGATAAACCAATAAGACAGATAACAGTAATGGTGAAGTTACACACGAATATTGAATATCAGGGGATAGTAAAGAGAGTGCGCATCCCAGGGTATCATGAGATGACAAAAACCCTAAGCTCGCCTCTGTCTCCTCTAGTGATACGGGTATCTTCATCCAGATAGGTGACCTCAAATTCACCACTTCCTCTATTTGATGCAGGCCTTAAAGCATCTGGAATCTGCGGTAGCTCTAATGGTGGCAGTTGTGACAAACTTCCAGTTGTCTTTACAGTCGTTTTCTCGAATGTGATTTTTATCTTCGCGGATCCTATTCCCATACAAAATGGAGGCTTAATCACCATACCATTTTCATGTTCACTACTCAGATAATCATACAGAAGTTGCAATACGTTGAATGCAAGTTAAGAGCTAAGAAGGGAACCAACCAATGAGCTCAAATTTGTGGGCTAAGGTGGCAGTCACTTCAACAGGTGGTAGGGGCCATGGAGCACCTAATTGAAGCTCCACTATATTATCAAAATCTTTACTTAAAACGTCAATCCGTTGGAAAACCTAATTACAACAAAAACATAAATTTAGACGAGGGATAACAACATTAGAAATCTATAAAAGGTTACCCTTATGCATGATGCTTGGATATTCAAGAATTGGACCCAAGAAAATATAGATAAGTTCAGATGCTTTTGGAGCATCCAATGTGACCGACTCGCTATCACCTGATTGAGTAATTTGTGTTCAGAACATGCCAGCCTTCAGCTTAATCATCTAATCAATTGAAGATTATGATGACAATAGGGGGAAAACTTCCTGGCCTTGGGTCTAAGGTTCACCTAAAGTCACTTGCCACTTCATAATATGTCCTTCCAAAAGGCATTACTAATTATGTAAATGCTATCATCAGGTGTAAAATATATAATAATACCAAAGTAAAGAAGAATAAAACAGAGCAGCTTTGATAGCACACCTGACCAAGAGTTATAGGGAGTAGCCTTCCTGTGGGGGGTCCAGGACGACTCCCACCAAGCGTGCGAGATGAGAATGCACTGCTATATATCAGTTTCCATCTCCCTTGTAATTTGTCAAGATCAACTGAAAGGTCCACCAGTCCTCCAACATCTTCAACCTCCTTGGCAGCAGAATCTGCCTTTTCCAGATCATCTTCATTAGCAGCAAGACCTCTATTTAGCCCAGAAACAGCACTCTGCATTGGATAACCCATTCATGTTTAGGCACAAATTTTAAAAGCATAGAATATGAAAAACAGCACTCTGCATTGTATTACCGATTTCTTGGTTGAACCCAATGCAACAAAAAATAAACAATTCTACTTGGCTAAACAGTACACACTATCTTCACTTGATTTCCCAGCACCGGAAGATTAGGGCTAGTTTGGATAGTGAGATGATTTTATATGAAAATTGAATGAGATGATTTTATATGAAAATTGAAATATGAATAAAATATTATTATAATATTATTTTTTAATATTATTATTATTTTAAACTTTAAAAAAATTGAAATATTTATTATATTTTTTATAGAAATCTAAAAAGTTATAATAACGTGAAGAAATGAAATGAAAACTCTCTAATCGAAACCAGCCTTAATAAAATACCCAATCAAGTAGCGAAAATGGGATTTATTGCATGCACAAGCAGAACAAGAAACAATTTAAAATACGAAACCATCGAAGTATCCGTTTATCAGCCTAACGCGAAATTAAGAAGAAAAAAACAATATACGATCAAGAATAAACAAAAACCATAAATAGCTAATCAGTAATTGAACTAATTACCAGTAATTTGAGCTTCAAGGACGAAATGAGCTCAGACTTGTCCTCCGAAGACGATGGAGAAAGTGGGGGTTGAGAGTCAACCACGGGAACCTCGTGCAGAGCTGATCTTGGGACGAGGCTTAGCTTACCCAAACGAGACCGTCTTGGAGACTGGGTCGTGACTCGATGAGTTTTGCTTGGACTTAGATGCCTAATAGAAGAAGATGAAGATGATGATTGAGAAAAAAACTGTTGCAGATGAGGAAGAGAGGTCAGAGTCAGAGAGGCCATGGCTGTGAGGCTTAGCACGGTGCAGGCGAGTCCGTGCTTTGGGCCTGAGAGCAGGGAATAGAAAGAAGACAAGTAAGGAGCAACCAATGATATCAGGAGAAGGGAGTGTTATCTGCCATCTCATTCTGGACGGTTCTGTAGATCTTGGTGTGTTCTTCGCTTTGTCACCGAATCTTCTTGTTTGGATGCTTTGGGGACTCTATTCAACGGTCTAAACTCACTCTGAAGCCAATGGCCTCCTAAAATCAAGTTTAAAACAAAATATTATAATTGAGTAATGTTAGAAATAAGTCATTATAGCAGTGTCTATTTTTCACTCACTATATGCCTATTTTTAGTTGATTGTTTTCAACACTCACTTGAGAAGATGTGTAGTTTAGATAATGTCATATTATGTATGTAAAATAGATAATTCTAATAGCGACTTCTATATATATTTATTCATTATAATTTGTTTATATTTTTATTAATAAATGTTTTTTTAAATCTCAATATTTAATACAATAAAAGAATAAAATATAATGAAAAATATTTCTCAGATCTAACAGAACTGAAGGTAATGTTAAAAAAAGAAAACAGCTTTTGTAGTTGAAAAAATCTTCTTCACACTCTACTATTTATCACACACTCCACACATTTAATGTATTGAGTTTAAAAAAAGAGTAATTCTACAAATCTACCTACACTCTCCACACACCATGCACTAATTTTTTTTTTTTTTTTTTAAACTCAAATACACTAAGTGTGTGGAGTGTGTGATAAATAGTAGAGTGTGAAGAAGAATTTTTCTTAAAATATATATATATATATATATTTGAGTGCATGATGTGTGGAGAGTGTAGATAAATATGTAAAATTGCTCTTTATAGTTGGGGAGAGAGAGAAAAAAACCCTTCTCACTCTCTATATTAGTGTTTGAATAATGATAGCCTTCTAACTAAATAACTCGTATTCAACTATGTAATAGAATAATATTTTTTTAAAATTTTATTTTGACTTTTACTTTTTTTTAAATTTTATTTTAACTTTTACTTTTGATTTGATATGATTAAATCTAATAAAATATATTATTTTATTTAAAGTTGTCTATAAGTTGAATAGTTTGTTAGCCTATCACTACTCTTAATGTTTACTTATGTGATTTTGGGTTCTATGGTGTAGGGAGGCCCCAGTTGTTTTTATTTTCTTAAATGTTTTCAAGAAAATACGCATTGAGCTTCTATTGTGTATTATTAGAATAGTTTATTATTATTTATTATTTTATTATTATTTTTCATTATTATTCAATATTCTATCATTATTTTTTTATTATTATTCACAGAATATCTGAGATCACTTCACTACCCAAACGTAAATTGATATCTAATAAACAACTTTGATTCCAAAGTGATGAATTCTGTTTGGGCCATACACAATTGCAGGACTGTGAGTGTGTTGGGTTGTCATGCCAACACATCCGTACAGAAAAGTCTTTAATTGATCTAGTTTATTTTTATAACTCTTCTCAATTATCTTATCTCATCACATCTAATTATTATAATTTTTTCAAATTTTTAGATAAAATAAAATAAGCAATTCAACTTTCTTAAATCTCAAAATAAAAATAATATTAAAAAAATATATTCTAATAATATTTTATTCAACTTTCAACTTTCATCCCATATGTAAAAATAAACGAAGCAGTTAAATAGCTTCAGGACTTCCCCAATTATAACATTTTCCTCTTCCTTCAACAGTCGATACCATAACCCAAAAGATTGAGATTCTTTACAGTTTTCTGAATTTTGTATACTGTATTTATCTCTATCTGAATTGTATAAATTGTTTAAAAAAAAAAAAACTTGTATCCAACTTGCATAAAATCCAACTAGTAAGTTCTTCATAGCCATCATATTTTGAAAGGAAAATTCTATTATCAAATCGATGTGTAGAACACATCTAGTAAAATGCTTATGTGATAAAGTTTAATTTTAAAGATAAATTTTAAAATTTAAATCTTACAAATTAAATCTTACAATTTAAATAATGTAGATGATATATTCCATAGACTGACTTGAAAACACAACAACTCATTTTGAAAAGTATAGGGTGGCTATTATCTTCGAAGCTATTGAATTTGTTGACCGAGTACAGACGTTTGTAATCCAGTACTCCAAGGTAGCAGCAGTAAACTACTCTGGCATTCCAAATAATTATTACACACCTTCGACTTTAAGGATCCATTGAGAATAGGACTGTTCCATCGGGCTGGGTTTTTTCCCGACTCGGTCCAAAACCCAGATAACCGGATTCCGGTTCTGAGTTCCGACCCGCATAAAAACATAAAGGTATATCGGATCTGGATACCGGGTTTAAACCCAAGTGTCGGGTTTGTACTCGAGTTTTATAAGGAAATAAACTTTCCTGCAGTCTCGACCTCTCTCTCTCTCTCTCTCTCTCACACACATCAAACCAACAAAACCCAAGGTGACTTCTCTTCTCCTCCCTGCTCTCTCTCTCTCTCTCTCTCTCTCTCTCTCTCTCTCTCTCTCTCTCTCTCTCTCTCTCTCTCTCTCTCTCTCTCTCTCTCTCTCTCGCCGAACCAACAAAACTCTAGGTTCAAGTTCTGCAGCCCTCTCTCTCTCTCTCTCTTCTCTTGTGCCGAAACCCTAGCCTCCTAGCCATTCTTCCTTTGTCGATGAAGCTTTGTTGCCTCTGTTTTCATGACTGTGTCGGTCCGCCAGTCAACGACCTCTCTATCATCGATGTCAAGAACCCAAGGTTAGGCTCTCTCTCTCTCTCTCTCTCTCTCTATGTGTGCGCGCTGTGCAGGTAAGGACTAGCTTTGCCGTTAGCCTAGTGATCTACTTTTGACGACCCCAAGATGGTTCATTTTTCACTCGCTCTGTGTTCTGAGATCTACAACTTTGAGATAATGAGAGAAGACTTGCCTTCTGTCAATTTTATTTTGTGTTTCTGTGTGTTTATTTAAACTTAATATGAATGAGTAAGTAGAGCTTCTATCTAATATATGACATGAAAAAGGCTGAGACTCAGATCTAAATTTTTCATTCTTTTAGTTTTGGGAATGATGAATCATGATTCAGACCCAGATCTGAGCTTACTCATATTTTTGGTTTGATTCTCAAGTTTTTTTTATGCTTTTTTTTTATTAGATTCATATTTTGAAATATGCTTACCAAAAATTAATTGATACACTTCCAGAAATGGAAAGTTGGGGAGGAGATATGAGAAAGAGATACTGTTGTGTTATAGGCGCATAATAAAACAAATATTACATGTATAAAGAAGGCTATAAAGCAACAATATAGTCTATGGATCTGATAGAGTCTTACCATTTTACAAGTAGTATTACTTGATGTATTCTATGACTAGTTTTAACTTGGTTGGAACTGAACCTGTCAATGTGATTTCTTAGAGTTTTTTTCCATTGTTCTTGATTATTTGTGTTGTACCTCGATTAATAGTACATTACAAAGTAATATTATTTTGCTACTTAGGCTGTCAAAAGGATGCTTAGAATTTGAGCTCTGGGTACTTTAGGTAGGTTTCTGATTCACACAGAAGTCGTCCTTCAAGGAAAACATCTTGTTTTGGATTGTTCATGTGACATGTAGATATTCTTAGATATATAAGATGGAGAGATTTATTGCCAAATGAATGAAATACATTCAGTTCGTTTTCAATGACTGGAATATTTGTGGTCTAATGCACTATTTGATATTGCAGTTTCATTTTAAGGGACATATTAGGAAGATGATTACGCATCTTGTCTGTAATAAAGGCATCATATTAGGAAGATGATTACTCATCTTGTCTGTAAAAATTATGGTTTTCAGCATCATTTTTTTCTAGAAAACTGTAATAAAGGCTTTTATATATTTTTTAAAAAAAATTATGCTTTTCAACATCATTTTTTTTCTTGAAAAAACTTAAATAAAATACAGAATTTTATGTATAAAAATTATGCTTTTCCAACAATTTGTATTTTCTTTTTCTTGAAAAAAAAGATTCATAACATATAGGTTGTTCTATTAAAAAAAAATCATAACATATAGGCTGTTTTTTTTTTTTTTAAAAAAAAATTACAACCATGAAGCCGGATGCAACCCTGATTTCGAACCGGGTCATACTGGGCTAACTCGGGTCGAGTTCTGGATCGGATTTGAAATCCGGGTTCCCGGTGTCAAATTGGTCTGAATACATTTTCCATAGGGATTGCTTTCATTATATAGAAGGGATTTTACACAATAGATGCCAAATTTGCAGTGCCTAATACCTATACAAGATAAATATTTACACAGTTATGTATATATCTAGCTAGAAAGGAAAGTATCTAACTATAAAGGAAAATGTTACTAAAATTACAATAATGATACTCAAATCATATCTATGTGACATCCCCTCAAATTTATGATCGTTGATAGAGAAGCATCAATTTGTCAACCAAGAACTGATGCCGGTGTTGAGAAAGAGCTTTAGTGAATACATCTGCAGTTTGATGTTCGGTAGAAATGTGAGGAAGAGTAATCACAAGTTTGTCAAAGGCTTTATGTATGGAATGACAATCAACTTCGATATGTTTCGTACGCTCATGGATAACAGGATTAGCGGCGATATGAATATCACTTGTATTATTAGCATGAAGAGGAGTGGAATGAAGCTGATGAAAACCAATTTCACCCAATAACCCACAAAACCATGTGATCTCAGAGTATGCGGAAGACATAGCATGATACTCAGACTCAGTGGAGGACTTGGAAACTCTGTCTTACCTCTTAATCTTCCAAGAAATGAGTGCATTGTCTAAGAACATGCTCCAGCTAGTAACAGAGTAATGAGTATCCGCACATCCGGCCCAATCAGCATCATTATACCCCACCAACTATAATGAAGATTCCTTAGGAAAGAATAACCCATGTGTAGAGGTGCACTTCTGATATCGAATAATACGACGAACAGTAGCTAAATGTAGATCTCGAGGGGCCTGCATAAATTGACTGACCTGCTGCACAACAAAAGAAATGTCAGAACGAGTAATCGTCAAGTAGTTCAAACTCTCAACAAGCTGCCGATACAAGAATGGATCTGAGAGAAGCTCGCTTTCCTCCTGATGAAGCTTGAGATTTACCTCCAAAGGAGTAAGAACAGAGTTACTCGATTGGAGACCAGCTAATGAAATCACTTCTTGAGTATATTTGTGCTAGTGTAACAATGTACCAGTCGAAATAATCTGCACCTCAAGGCCAAGAAAGTACTGCAGTGGACCAAAATCTTTCATGTGAAAAGAGGCCTTGAGATGATGTTGTAATTACTGAATTAATTCAATATTAGAGCTAGTAACTACAATGTCATCAGCATATACCAGAAGCAATACAATTCATGCATAAGTCTTGCCAAAAAAAAGAGAGGAATCAAACTAACTCTGAGTAAAATGAAAAGCAAGCAGAGTAGAGCAAAATTTATCAAACCATGCACGTAGAGCCTATTTCAGTCCATACGAGGATCGGCGTAGCCGACAAATCTCTCAGGAAGGTGTAGCAAACATGCCGGGATGTAGAGACATATAAATTTCTTCCATCAAATCCTTATGTAGAAAAACATTCTTCACATCCATCTATCGAAGAGACCACCCTTGCGATGCAGCAAGTACCAAGATAGTCCTCACAGTAGTCATTTTGGCAATAGGTGCAAATGTCTCTTCATAATCAATACCTAGGGGTGTAACCGGTCCGGTCCGGTCCGATTTTGGATAAAATGTAAGACCGAACCGATATGTACCGGTTTTGTATTTTTCAAAACCGATTACGCACCGGTTACCCTCCTAAACCGGTACTTCCGGTTTTACCGGTTTCCGGTCCGGTCCGATTTTTTGATTTTTTTAAAATGTAAATTTCACAATTTATCATTAAAAATTTGTTTATAAAAAAAACACTTTTAGTATTAATTATAAGTATTAGTATTAGTTATAATCTTTTAATAAAAACTTTTACTATTAATTATAAGTATAACTATAATCTATAGTCTATATTAGACTATTAGTATTATTTCTAAACTTATATATTAGTATTAACATTTAATGTAATCATTTATAAATTATAATATGAAATTATTTCATATATATGTGTGTATATATATATATATATATATATGAAATTATAAATTAACATTTAATGTATAAATTTATAATTATACATTATATATAAAACTTATTTATATTAATATTTAATATATTTTTAAAATATTTTTTATAAAATTTATATATAAAAATATTATTTTTTTTAATCAATCGGTCCGGTCCGGTCCGGTTCGTTCCGGTCCAAAAAATCTCAAAACCGGAACCGGTCGGTTTTTACATTTTAAAAACCGGTTTCGGACCGGACCGGTTCAAAACCGGTAAAACCGGTTCGGACCAGTTTTCCGGTTTGAGTTTACACCCCTATCAATACCATACTTCTGTCGATTTCCAAGAGCCACGAGACGGGCCTTATATCTGTCAAGTGAGCCATCCAACCGAAACTTGACTGAATACACCAATTTACAACCAATAGGTTTAACGCCCGATGGACATGTCACAATATCCCAAGTGTAATTGTCTTGAAGAGTTTGGATTTCTTCTTGTATGGCTTGCTGCCAACATGCTTGGGTGGCTGCCTGTGTATAAGAAAGAGGAACAGAAACAATGTCGAGGGTGGCAGTAAGTAAGGTATGAGGAAAACCATACCTATCCAGTGGATGTATAACCCGGGTGGAGTGCCGAAGTATCGTAGAATCAGATGACAGATCGGTGTCTGGAAGGGGCGCTGAAGAAGGGGGAAGACGTCGATGATACACCACACCTAGTTTAAATCGCTCTATAGAAGAAGACATATCATCAAACTCAGGAAGAAGAGCAACAGGAGGATTAGAAATAATCTGAGACTGAAAGAAATATTGATTTTCAAAGAAAATTACATTTCGGGAGATCCGAAATTTGTTTGCATGAGCATCATAACAAAGAAATCATTTTCTGAGTATGGCTATATCCCATAAAAGCACATGTGATAGACTGGACAGAAAGCTTATGAAGATTAACAGGTGGCAGATGAATAAAACAAACACACCCAAAAGTATGAAATGATTGATACTCAAGAGATATGCCAAAAACTCGAAAATAGGAAGAATCATAATTTAGAGTGACATTAGGCAAATAAATGATTAAATAAATAGCAGTAGATAAGGCTTCTACCCAGAATTTAGAAGGTACAGAAGAATTAATCAACAAAGTACGAACGACATCTAAAAGATAATGATTCTTACGTTCAACGACTCAATTTTGTTGAGGGGTATAAGGACAATAACGCTGAGAAATGATCATTTTTTGCTGAAAATAAGTCTGAAAGGAATGAGACATGTACTCCCCCCTGAGTTAGAGCGTAAGATTTTGATACAAGTACTGAACTGTGCCTCGACGAGTGCAACAAATTTTTAAAAAACAGAAAACACGTTAGCTTTAGAACGGAGAAAATAGATCCAAGTAAATCGACTATAATCATCGATAAACGTCACAAAATAATGATATTGACCATGAGAAATAACAGGACTAACTCCCCAAACATCAGTATGCACAATCTTAAAGTAATTAGAAGCACAACTACCATGCGCAAGAAAAGGTAAAGTTTTAACTTTACCAAGACGACAAGTAGCACAATCAAAAGATATAGGAGAAGAAGAAATGAATCATTATTGCCCAAAAAATCATGTTTCAAAAGATGAGTCAAGACAACAGAATTAGGATGACCCAATTTCTTATGCCAAACTTGATTATTATTGGCAGTAGCCGTACAAGCAAGAGAAACGACATTAGGAATAGAAAACTGTAAAGGAAAGATATGTCCCACTTTAGGCCCCTTCGCGATCACCATCCCCGACACCTGATCCTGCATAAGACAACCATCAAGTGAGAAATAAACATCACAGTTATTATCCACCAATTGTCCAACAGAAATCAAATTGGTAGATAATCTAGGAGAGACAAAAACATTTCGAAATGAAGATCCCAAAGTACCAACATCATTAATAGGAAGTGTACTACCATTAATAATCTGAATAGTCTGCATGCCTCCATACTTACGAACACCATGGAGACCCGTCTTACTACCAGTCATATGATTAGAAGCACCCGAATCAACAATCCAAGAAGAAGTAAAGTTAGGACCTGTACCTTGCAGGCCTAAAGTCGTAAAAGCAAACACAATCATCTGTTGGACCATGGCAGGTATGAGAACAGATGAGTCAAAGCTTATAGTGGGGGGCACAAAAGAATACGAGGACTGAACAGTAGCTTGAAAGGCTTGGGATTGGCGATTCTAAGGACACGCTCGACAGTCTTTGATGATATGACCCTCTTTCTTGCAGTAGTTACAAATTTACTTAGTACAATTGCAAGCAATATGACCGAACTCCTTGCAACTGAAGCATTGCAACTTGTTCTTCCCTCTCCCTTATGCTGCATAGGCTACATTCACAGCCTCAGAAAAGACTTTTTAGAAGTTATACTCATCTGAGTGGATAACCGTTGTTCTTCATGCAATAAGTCTCCCAAATGAGTATCCAAAGAAGGAACTAGATTATGGTTCAATAAACCGGCTCGAACATACTCAAATTTAGGTCAAAACTTCATCAAAAATTGATCACGTTGACTCTCAACATGAACTGCTTGAAGAGCCACGAGGGTCGCAGAGGGAACCTTAGCATGAACAATAGCAAAATACTTACTCCAAAGATTAATAAAAACAGAATAAAATTGCTCAATGGTCAAATTACCTTGATGGGAATTGCTAATTTCCAACTCCAATTGAAATTTTCGTGCACTGTGTGGTCTTGGTGATAAATACGATGCAGATAGTCCCACATAGCTTGAGTCGTAGTAAAACACTGAAGATTGGTGACAAGATGGGGCTCAATAGTTCCAAAAAGCCAAGAGATCACCTTAGCATCCTTGACCTCCCATTGGGCAAATTCATTTTCATCAGTGGGAACTCGAATAGAACTATCAATATGATTTGATAATTCTTTCCCTTTCAAGAACACTTTAAATTGAAATTCCCACGTAGGAAAATTATTTCCAATAAAATGAATAATAGTATTTTCCCCAAACATGATGAAAGTCACGTAAAACAAAATCAGCCCAAGCAGTAAAAAAAAAAATAACAGCAAGCCCAAAGCAAATCAATTCCAACTTCAAGTGAAAGAAAGGCCCAAACACGCAATGCAAATAATAGAAGCTCACGAACACAGAATAATTAGGCCCAAGTAACACAATAAGATGGCCCAAATAATGATACCTGCCCAACACAAAATAGCAAACGAAAATGTCAAGATCACGTGGAGACGAATGTGCACCAACACTGACGTCAACAGAAGTTTTTGACCTCCTCACAACCACCATAGAACCTGCCGTTTGCCATAGAGAGAGCCGACGTGCCCACAACAACCCAGCCACCACAAAGTAAGCACCGAAAGAGAGAATAGCTGCCCATAAACAGAGCAACGACCACCACAGAGAGGGTCGAACACCACTCAACCACCACAGAAAATGCTAAATGCCACCACAAAGGAGGTTGACTGCCACATAACAGTAAACCCACAATGTGGGTCACCACAGAAAGGCTTGGCACACCAACAACAAGATGGAACTTGTAGAAACAGAGGGAAAAAAAATTCTTCCCATCGCACATGAAGGATTAAGACCACAAAGATGAATAAAAGTGTAAGGGCTTTGGCACCATGTCAAATTGGTCTGAATACCCTTTTCCATAGGTATTGCTTTCATTATATAGAAGGAATTTTATACAATAGATACCAGATTTCCAACGCCTAATATCTATACAAGATAAGTATTTACATAGTTATGTATATATCTAGCTAGAAAGGAAAATATCTAATTATAAAGGAAAATGTTACTAAAATTACAATAATGATACTCAAATCATATCTTCGTGACACCCGGTTTGAAACCCGGATGAACAATACTAGTTTGGATTGTAAAAGTATTTTATCTTATCTTATTTCATCATTATAATTTTTATAAATTCTCACATAAAATATAATAAACAATTCAACATTTTGAAATTCTAAAATAATATTTTATTAATATTTTATTCAACTTTCATATAAAACTATCTCATATCATCTCACTATACAAACCGCACCTAATACTAATTGTTACATGCTCATGTGTTGCAACCTCCAAAAATATTTCCATAATAATTAAATTTGAAATAATAATAGTTAACCCCCTTCCTCGTTTACATCATGTTTCTATAATTCTATGCTTCCCAATCTAGTTCACATCATATAAAATCGTCTCCTCCTAGATCGCAAACTCCACATGATCGAGCATGCATCACTCTTTTACAGGTATTATAATCTTTTTGAGATTTTGTTAAGTATATTTTACTTCTAGTAAAATGCTAGTTTGTCCTATGTTTTTGTCTCCAATTTGACTGCTCATACATTTTAATATTAAATCGAAATAATTATGTCAATTTGAATCTACAAACATATCCACCATATACACTACACCATTCTTCCCTTTTATGGAGAATTTTAGCTGCAAATTAGTTGTTGTCTTGTTTATTACTATTATTATAATCTTGTTCTAGCCAAGGTTTTTGTCTTTTTCTTGGCTTTGGGTATTTGAGAATAAATTTTGATTAATTTTGACGGTCCTCAATAAAGAATTTTTATAAGTGCATATCAATAATTCAATGTAAAAATTTTTAAATTTGGACTAAAATCTTAAACTTAGAGGGAGTATACCACTAAGTCGACTAATATCCTTACCACTAAAGCCAACTCTCAAGGATGAGAGGTAATGCTATCTCCACCTGTCAACTTTGTTATTATATATTAAGGTGATGCAACAATTTATCTTTCAGTTGGCTCGTACCCCACTCGTTAACTCCACTACACCTACCTACCGAAAATTTCTCTTAATGTGTATCTCGAAAAGTGTATTTTATCTTTTTATTTTTTATTTTTTTATTTTATGTATTTTTTTAATTATCATAAATATTTTTAAAAAAATAAAAAATTCATAATATCATTAAAAAATATCTCTTTAATTACTAAATAAAAAAATAGGTTTCGAGATACACTTTCTAGACATACTTTCGGAACGTTTAGCATTTTTGAAGAATTAAAGATATACGAAAAAGTTCAATACAATCGTTACGAAGCCCAAGACTTTCTACTCTCAATGCTTATTTGGTGCGGTTTGTATTAAGATGAGAATTAAAAGTTAAATAAAATATTATTAGAATATTATTTAATTTTAATATTATTATTAATATTTTTAGATTTAAAAAAATTGAATTATTTATTATATTTTATGTAAATATTTAAAAAAAATTATAATAATAAAATGATATGAAATCAGATTATATTAGATAAGATAAAACACTTCCTCTATATATATTCAAACGGAAATAATTGCGATCTGATGTATTACGAAGTTTGTGCGAGTACTGCAATGACAAATTCATAACGAAGACTGGTTATTAATTCTAAATATCGTATCTTCAAATGCTGTTTATTTGCGACATCCAACAAGCTGTACTTAGCTTGAAGATAATGGGGGGCTGATCTGTTGAAGGATATTATATATAGGAATCATAATACTCTACCGACTGATATACAATTCGGATACGACAAATGATAGTTATAGTGGTGAGTGTGTAAGCGTCGTATAATTATTTTTAAAAAAATAAATAAATATAGAATTCACATAAAAAAATTAATTTTTTAATAATAGATTTTACTCTTTTTCAAAACGACTGTATGATATTTATATACTTTACGATTACATGTAATATTACTCTTCGGATAGTCGATATGCTTTTTCCACCGCTCCTCTTAGGCACTCCCCCATCCCCTTACGATTGGCCTGGGCTTTTTCGTTCCCTTTCTCAAGTAATTTCTTCACTACACATTAAAACAAGCATTACCGTTGGAAAATACTCATAATTTGTCCACTACATTACTTCTAGGTGATCCAAGGCCAGTTTGATCAATACTTTAGAATATATCAAACCGACATGTCTGTGAATAGTAGTTAATTAATTTGTTTAAGTTTAAATATTTTATAAACAATGCTAGAATACACACCAAATATGCACACCAGTACAAATGAGTTTTTTGTTTTTCTTTTCTGTTTTAAACATTTTTTAAATATCTTTAACAATTAAGAAAAAATAAAAAAATATATATAAATTCACTAATAGTCAATTCTTTAACCATTAAAAAAAATAAAAATAATAAAAATATATGATTGAGCACATGATTTGGTGGGCATATTTTGGGAATCATACTATCATTTTTCATATTTTATTGGATTTTAGAAAAAGAGGGAAGAAGAATTGAATAAGAATCTTAAAAAGTTTAAAAAAATTCACTCAAACATTTTAAGAAAGTTGTAATGATTAAATAAAAAAAAATTGAGGATTTTAAATTGAAAAGTATTTTATATTTTAATGATATTTAGAAAGGAACTATCTAAAAATATTTTAGAACAAATTATTGTTAAACGAACCTTAATCTCAAAGTTTATTCAAGCTGAAAAAGTCATCTATGCACCAATGAACCCTTGGGCTGAATGGCACTACCCTTGTCCCCATGGATCATGGAGTCGGATTCGTTTGGTTACTAAATATCTCTCAACTCATCTCAACTCATTATTATAAATTTTTTAAATTCCAACACAAAATATAATAAACAATTCAACTTTTTCAAATCTCAAAATAATAATAATATTAAAAAATAATATTCTAACAATATTTTATCATCTCAACTCAACTCAACTCAACTCAGTTCAACATCCAAACACAGTTTGGGGATTCAATGTCCCCAACTATAAATTAATATATTTACTAATTACACCCCAACTTGTAAATAGTATAATGGTTGTTTGGATTATGGAAGATGTGCTGGTTTCATTATAAACACTTTTTAATTTTAAATATTTAACTTTTTCATCTAATCATTACAACTTTTCCAAACTTTCAAATAAAACATAAAAAACAATTCAACTTTTTCAAATCTTAAAACAAAAACAATATTAAAAAAATTATATTCTAATAAAATTATATTCTATTATAATATTTTTATTCAATTTTTTTTTCTTCTTTCCCAAAACTCCATAAAATATCATAACTCAAACCATTTCACAAGTATTTCCATATTTCTCATCTCATCTCATTCTCAAAACCTTCACGGCCCTAACTCTCTATAAAAGACAACCAAACTTTTAAGTCTTTCGCAACATTCAACTTCGATCTTTGTTAAAAATCTAGTAATCATGGCTTCTAAACTTCGTTCACTCTCCTCGTTCCTTGTACTCTTCCTCCTCTTTCTCCTCCTCCCTCTCCTTTCTCATGCAACTTTACCAAACTCGCATGATGGAAAATCATTATCCATTGAGTTTCTTAAGAATCTTAAAGGATGCCAAAAGGGTGATATTGTCAAAGGGATCCATGACCTCAAAGATTACCTTGAACATTTTGGTTATTATAACCATCCCACCAAGCCTAACAACGATGAATTTGATGAACTCTTGGAATCCGCGATCAAAACTTATCAGCTTAATTATAATCTCAAGGCCACTGGAATTTTGGATGCGAAAACAATATCAAAGATGAAGATGCCTCGTTGTGGCATGCCAGATATCATCAACGGTACAAATTGGATGCATTCGGGGGGTAGCAACAAAAAGGGACATCATGGTCGCCACCTAATTGGTTCATTCCATGTCGTCTCTCACTATGAATTCTTGCCCGGAAAACCGAGATGGCCAGATTCAAAGCGTCATCTAACCTATAGATTTCTTGGGGGCTTCCCAGATGCATACATAAGCCCCGTTGAAGAAGCTTTCGAAACATGGGCAAGGAACTCAACATTCACGTTCTTTCGTGCTACTAGCTACTGGAAATCACCATTGAGAAGACGTCGTTGGCCAACAGTATCAGATCTCAAAATTAGTTTTGAAGAGAGGGAACATGGAGATGGGTATCCTTTTTATAATGGAATCCTGGCTCATGCTTTTGGGCCATCTGATGGGAGACTCCATTTCAATAAGGAGCAACAATGGAGTGTGGTTGCTGCCCCAAGTGCGTATCACCTCGGTACGATTGCCTTGCATGAAATCGGGCACCTTCTTGGACTCGCCCATACCTCACTTGAGGATGCTATTATGTACCCTTACTTCCTTGCAGGACAGAGTAAAGATTTGATCAAGGACGATATTGACGGAATCAACAACTTATATGCTTGAGGAGTACTTAGCATCCAAGGATTTGGCTGGCATGGAATCTCCAACTACCTGTAAATAGTACTGGAGAATAAAGCATGCATGCACGTGTCATATCTTATCCTAGTATTAAATAAAGTGCCATGTTGTTCAATTCTCTCTCATCAGTAATTATATACAATGTCTTGTTTATTTAAGTATATATCACTAAATATTCTAATTACAAGTATAGAATGTTGATGTTGTGTTTCGCGGTCTAGGCAACTCCACCCTGTTGGGGCTCGAACTTGTTCCTGCTAAGATGAAGAATGGTGGGCTCGGGGTCCGTGGTACCTCTGACGCTCAAGTCAGTCTCAGTGAAGGAGATGAAGGGAGAATATCTTAAGGAAAGTTGTAGTAAGAATGGATGTAGATCTCAACCCCTTTCTTGGTCATAGGAGGAGTCTGGCTGACTATCTGATCTTCATGGTAATGGGTGTGTTGCTCCGTATGGGATCGGATGTCCATGTCATCCACCTGTCACGCCGCAGGCCACTCAGGTATGATGGTACTACTTCTGACACAAGGCCCCATGTTGAGTGTACTAAGCCTCGGGACGCAATGAATGCGGCGTGCCTCCCCCTCATAGCTCTCTCCATCTCATTAATGTGGCATAGCCTCAACAGATATCCATGGTGATTACACAAGGCCTCAAGTGGTGCATACCGAGCCTCGAGTCGCATTGAATGTGGCGTGCTTCCCCTTCCCAACTCTTCTCATCTCATTAATGCAGTGTGGCCTTAGCCAAACATTCCCACCTTCCTGACACGTCTGAGCGTCGAAGTTTAGGGTCAAGGAATGTCTTTGTTTGTCGGTCAGTAGGGTGTCAGACTGTCCATCCTGCCTAATGATCCCTTCTCTTTGGGCCACTTGGGTATACTCGACCCAGCCTAGACCTTATCTTTGGGCTTGAGCTCGGGCCCTTTCCTTGGTCCGGGCCAGGGAGCTCGGTCCCTTCTCCTTGTCTGGCTCAGGGGATAACACCCCTCACAGTAGAATTAGATGCACCTTTAATATTATATATAACTATCACCAAAATGAAGCCAATTAGTTGAAAATCTACCATATCAAATCGACCGGATCATCTTTTCCCATGTTCTTCCACTTTTTCTCTTACAATTTTTTTTATTTATTTTTTTTCGCATATTTTAAAATTAAGAGGGGAAAATATTGCTTTAAGAACATTAATGAATTCCGAAATCCCTATATATAGTATATACCAACTTGTCTATCTAGCCCTTGCATGTTTTATAAGCTTCGACAATATATTATATGTATATGTTCCAAAGAGGTCTAACCAATTAGATGACAATGATATATATATAGGCCAAAGTAGTCTTTTAAAAATATTAATTTCGTAGCCAGAATCCTGGCCGGCTCAATGTAAAGGCCATTTAAGCCATTGCCTAGAACTATTCATCTGGGTTCCAGTTCGGGAACCCTATTTCAAACCCAACCCAGAACCCGGATGAATCCGGGTTTTTTAAAATCCGTATTCTGGGTTTTTGTGTTTTTTTTTCAAGTTTGAATGTTTTGATCTTTCATTTTTTTTTTTGTTCCTTTCTTTGTGGGGTTTTGTCGACTTGTCCATCACTCTTCTTGGAAGAAACAAAATTCTTGACAACATTTGACTTCAACTTGCATTCGAGAGAAATGTCAAGGAGACAGACCAAGGCTATAAAGGCAATAAACACCAAAGAATCGATTTCCTGCTCCTTTTCATACACATAAAAGGCTATAAAAGCAGCTGGAAGCCCTACAAAATTAACACAGATCAAGGAGAGATGGACAAGCGACAATGTCCCCACAAAGAAACGAACAAAAAAAAAAAACCATCAAAATGTTCTTGGATCTCAAACTTCTTTCTTGATTCTCATGCCTTGACAATCGAATGTCTATGCCTTTTTTGGATCTCTTCCATGGAGACTCATGACCTTTAGGTCTCCATCGTGGAAACCTAGGTCGTGAGTCCATGTTTTGGCCGTTTTTGTTCTCCAAATGCTTGGTTTTTCTTTTCTTGATCGCAAAAAGTTGTTCTGCTCGTTATTGAAGGACTTGACGGTGAGGAGAAGCGATGGTGGAGTTGATGACATACGATGCTTGCTTTCTCACCAAATTGCAAGATGTTGAACCTTTTGTAGTCTCTCTCTCTCAAAGCAACACTTCTTTCTTAGCCGTATCTTTGAGTTTATTTGGTTATTTTGATGCATGTTTTATTTGAATTCGGGGAGCTTTTTTTGTCTTGGTATTTCGATCTTGATTTTATCAAGGTGTTGATATGTTTTCTTTTCTATACGTTTAGTATTCTCCTAAATACATATCCCTAATATTTGCCTTTTTGGTGCTTACGCTTCTATACGGGAGTTGGTGGCCGGCTGATCTTGAGCTTTTCTTATCCGATCATCTCAATTCTATAAATTCAAAAGCAAAAACTCAAAAGCCAATAATGGATTATGACGATTTCACTCAAAAGCGACACTGATGATGGAGAAGGTCAGTATCTATTCATTTTAGTTTTTTTTTTATCTACAATGTAAAAGTGGATTTTGTGTATGGAAAAGAGTTTCAATTTAAAATTTTGCAATTATATAGGAGAGCGTATGTATTGTATGCACTTCTCTACTCTCTTTACTTTGTTAAAGTATTGTTCCATTGGCTGATACTGATACTGGTTGTGTTCTGATGCATTTGAATAAGAGAAACTTGTTGCCCAGATGACTAACACAAGAGGGTGGTGAATTGGGTTGTATTTAAAAATTAACAATTATACAAAAAATACACAAGATAAAATATAAACAAAATACAAAGCAGCAGGAGATATAAAGAGTAAGGGTAAAAGAGAAACAAACTTAGTATTTTAACGAGGTTTAGTTTCATTGCCGACGTTCTCACCTCAAGCTACCCCTTGAGGATTCCTAAATTCATTATTCAACCTCCTTCAGGTGGAGATAGAAACCTATTACACCTTTGAGCAGTACCGCTACAAAGAATCCGTGTAGAACACCCTCTATACTTACAATCACCTTGCACGTGGTGATTCAACTATTCCCTGTGTAAAGCACCTTTTACACGCACAAGGATTATACACACCCTTTTATTGATACAAGAGCTGATAGTGGATAGGTTATTAGAAAACACTCCTCAATGAGTGAAATAAGAACAATTCAGCTCAAACTATATATCTCTCAAAATGAATAAGGGTTAAGGCTCAATGCTTAGAGAAGGGAGATTGAAAACTTTGAATGAATGTTATAAAACTTGCAAATTAATGTGTGTATGCTCTTGTTGTTGTTGTAAATTTGAAGATCTCAATTAAGCTATTTATAGGCATATAAGACTTCATTTTCAAATTTAAAAAGATTAACATGTTAAAAAGGAACACTACTTCACTTTTTAAAAATTTCAAATAACAGTTTTTCATTTTTGCAATTTTTAAATACAACATCTTTCACTTTTCAAAAATTTCAAATCAAATCTTCTACTTTTCACATATGACAAAGAGAGCATTATTTACTTTTCAAAATCTTTAAACAAAATCATCTTCCTTTTGCATATGTCAAAAAGAGCATCAATCACTTTTCAAAATTTTTAAACAAAACATGCACATGTGAAAGATGACAATCAATCATCTTTCAAATTTTTAAAATTCAAACTTTTAATCATGTCGTGCACATGTGAAAGATGACAATTAATCATCTTTCAAAAATTCAAATTTTAAACTTTTAATTTTTAAATATGTCATGCACATGTGGAAAATGAAATTTGATGCTTTATGAGAAAAGATTAATTTTGAACCTTAATCTAGTTTCAGATTTTATCAAGAAATGTACAAAATTACTCTAAGAGTTTTATTTGTAAGCTTGTTTCTTTTCTTACTCATGCTTGATTCGTTGATGTGCTTGGCTCCATTGTGTAGACAACTTGAGCTTGAGACTCATTTATACTTGAATTCATTTGTTATCATCAAAATTTATATGTAAATATACAATTATATGAAGCTTGAAACATTGGATTCAACCAATCTCTCACTTTTTTATGATGACAAATACTTAGTAGAACTCTGGGGCCTGTAGTAATACTTAAGCTACCCCTGAAAATGTGCGTTAGTTTTTAAAGTAATAGATAATTCAATGGATGTTAATTTAAAATAAAGCATTGACAAGAACATGTTAATCTTCTTATTCTAAAACTTCTCCTCCTTTTGGTATCATTAAAAAAGGAATGGACTGATAAAAATTGTGCATTAGTAGAGACTATGGAGACCTGAATAATTGGAGCTGCCCGAGTCCAAGTGTTGTAAAGCCTTAAGACCTAGCTCTATCAATTTAGTGTGGAAGGAGATTTAAATCTGCTTGATGTTGTTGACAAATAGGATTTTGCAAAGAACCCATTACGCCTCAATCACCATTTTCACCCATCAGATACTTGAAAAAAATTCTCACATTGCTCATTGACCTAGTTTCTGTTTATCAAGAACGATAGTATGGTCGAGAAAATTTCTTCCAGTAATGTTCCAAATTTGAATCAGGAACTCATTACGCCTCAATCACCATTTTTTAATTACCCAATACAATTGCACCATTTTCGGGACCTCTGATGTTGGAAAGGACTATATGTATAGCATCACCTTCAAGTATTGAAAGGTCGCTCTTGATGCAAGATTCCTCCACCGATCAATGAAGTCAACAGTACTCTCTTTGATCCCCGCCTCTGAGAAAGGTTAATCAACTCGATCAAGCACAGCGGACGATCGGCTTGGTGCAACTACTTTATGATGAATAAGCTCACCACATCATCAAACGTTCGGATTGCATGAATGGGGAGAGATAAGAGCCACAGTGCGGCACCTCCTTCCAAGGACTTCTGAAAAAGGTAGATCAACATCCCCTCCTTATTTTTGCACCCTCGACAATCATTGCAGATAGTGGCTAGGTGATGCATGGGATCACCAACTCCGTTATACATTCAAAAGGTGAAGAAAATTTCATTAGGGGCCTTTAGTCGTTACTGAATTGCTACTGCTAATAGTATTAGTCTTTGGTTAAAGCAGTAGGCATGAGCTTTCAAATTCCTGGGGGTTTAATTCCAAGTTTCCTCAATCAATTGTATACATTCTGCATTCAGCCACTGTTGATCTATCCTCAAAGTTATAGGGCTTATCCTTGGTCGTCATTAATATAGGTCTATGATCAGCCCTTCCAAGTAGCGGGAGGAATGGATTCATGTAAGATAGAGTCGTTCTCCATGAATCCTTCCTGGTCCTTCCCAGATTCTACTCCCTGTTGTCGATTAGATCATATAAAAGCTAAATTTTGTAATTCCAGTTAGATTATACTGAGCAGTTCTATGAATGTAGACATAAGACGATCAGCAGATCTTCGACCATCCTTTTAGCCCTATCTAGTTAAGGGTGAGTCTGATCTGGTTATAATTGCCCATGTATAAATATTCCATATCCAAAAACATTTCAAGTTTGTGCCTTTTTTATATGGAATAATGTTAGTCCATATAGATTGGAGATATCAATCAATGAATTAGAGTTTATTGGTATGCCCAATTTTATCCGATAAGGAGTCGTTAGTCTCGTTGTTAGAAAGTAATGCCCTCATTCTCTTCTTTCGAATCAGGCCAATTTTTAGTTTATTTTAGGGGTGTTAGAATGGGGATAAACACTACGAAAATTGACTCCTGTAGGTATCCTTGGCTTAGTTGGCTGGGCTGCCTAGTCGAATTTCCTGCAATAATAGTCAATCTGATGTTGTTCTACTATCCTTCAGTTCCCTAAGCCTCTAATGTTCTAGTATTCATAAGATAACCGGTTCATCTTGGCCCCGGTCTTTTTTTCTCTTGGGTACTTTTCAAATAGGGGAGGCAATTTCGATATATTAGTCAAAATCACTAGTCATCTCGACTGATCCTCTTCCTCCTCATTTATGGTTGGGAATGAGTTTTCATTGATTCACTTTTTTATTGCGAGTTTCTCAATTTCGAGTGGACTCGGTTACCTTTGTCAATCATTTTTTCTTCCTTATTGTATAACCTATTGAAGTGGTAGATCTTCTTGTAACATTTCACTTTGGTCATTCTGAATTGCATCATTGGTAGAGTTGACTTCAACCTCCCGTATTGTATGTTGCTGGTTTGTTTCAGTCTCTCTCTTGAGACCGTCAACACCATGATAGGAGCAGAGATGCTTTATTTTGGTAGGACTAATTCTGAGGTTGTTGCAGAATCAAGAATGCTCAGTACTCAATATGATGCGTCTATTACAACCATGTTTCAGATGCTATTGGTGAGGGTGAGTGAGGTTGATTGGGTTAACAATCAAATATCTGAATTGTGTCAAAAGCTTGCTAATAAAGATAGAAAAAATAAAAAAGGTTAAAATAAGAAAACAAGGAGTTGAAGAAATTTGCGAACTGGTATGCTCATGACCTGCTACCACAAATAGAGGAGTTAGAATGAGAGAGAGTTCAAATACAAAGTCAACATCGGCAGATAACAGCAGAAGTTCAACATTTACGAGAAAAATATGGACAATCTATAGTAATCTCGCTGGTAGCTAAATAACTTTTGACAATATGCATCCAACATATCTTATAATCTTGACTAAGTAAGATTTTATAGATTTTAAGAGATAATAGTTTGTCTTGTTCTTATTTCTATCTCTATAAAAATAGTCTTCAGCTTCATCTAATTCACATCAGGTCTTCACATCTCTATAATTCATTTGCAGTCTTATTCTATAAATTTTCAATGGCTCATCAAACTTCTTTCAGTAATCTTCGTGATCAATATATGAGGTATTCTTCACCTCAATCACAAGTTATTTCTGCATCTACCATAGGTGCCAATGCCATGATGCAACATGAAAGTGATCTGACTAATAAGTCAGATAATGATGTCATTTATGAACTTGTCAGTCTTGGTACTTGATACTCATCGTCTGTTGTCGCATTTTGCCTGCGGTTGCAGTCCAGAACTTGTGAGGTTGAAAAGTTTAACAAGAAGATTTATGTACTTCAACGACTTGTTTATGAGTCTAATAAAAAAATAGGAGACTTAAAGCAGGAGAATAAGAACTTTAGATAAGGATAACATATTGATATATGAAGAGTAAGAGCGCTTAAAAAATAAGGTTAAAAGTTTCAAGTTTTTGTAAGTTATTTGAGATAATAAAATAAAAATATTTAATAGATAGTGTGTGAAAATGTATGCCAACTGATAGTGTGTGCTTGTGAACTCTAGTATAATATTGTCCTTTTGTACATGATCTAGAAGAAAATGATATCTAATCTCAATATGCTTAGTTCTAGAATATTATATTGGGTTCTTTGAAAGATTTATAACACTTATATTATTGCATTTTATTAGAATGTGATTGTACATGAGTTTAAAATCCTTAAGTTGTTGCTTCATGTAAAGAACTTATGCACAACAATTACCTGCAGCAACATAGTCTGTCTTAGCAGTAGATAATGCAACTGAATTTTACTTTTTACTAAACCATGAAATAAGTGCATGACCTAAGAAATGACATGCTTCACTAGTGCTTTTTTAATCAACTTTGTAACCAGGATAATTTGTATCTGAGTAGCTGATTTGATCGAAAGAAGTATGCTTAGGATGCCATAACTCTAAGTCAATTGTACCAACAAGATATCTAAGAATGTGTTTAACTGCAGTCAAATGAGATTCTTTTGGAGATGATTAAAAACGTGCACATACGCATACACTGAACATAATTTTTGGTCTACTGGTTGTCAAATATAGTAGACTACCAATCATACCTCAATATACCTTTGCATCAACTGGCTTACTACTTTCATCTTTATCAAGTTTGGTGGATGAGCTCATTAGTGTTTCAATTTCCTTCGCACCTTCCATGTCAAATTTTTTGAATAATTCTTTAATATATTTTGATTGATTAATGAATGTTCCACTTTTTGCATGCTTGATTTGCAATTCGAGAAAGAAGTTAAGTTCTCACATCATGCTCATTTCAAATTCTTTCTGCATACTCTTAACAAAATCTTGACACATATTTTCATTAGCAGCGCCAAATATTATATCATCCACATAAATATGAATTAGAAGAATATCATCATTTTCATGATTGATGAAAATAGTTGTATCGATTATTCCTCTTGAAAAACTTTTTTCAATTAAGAAACCACTAAGTCTCATATGGGCTTGTTTAAGTCTATATAGTGCTTTTGTGAGTTTTAAAACATGATTTGGAGAAATATGATTTTCAAAACCTAGAAGTTGCTCAACATATATCTCTTCATTTATAAAACCATTTAAGAAAGTACTTTTAACATCGATTTGAAAAAGTTAGAGATTTTTATAACAAGCATAAGAAAGTAGCATTCGAATAGCTTCTAATCTTGCGACCGGCGCATATGTCTCATCAAAATTGATTCCTTCTTCTTGATTGAAACCTTGGGTTACAAGTCGAGCCTTGTTTCTAGTGATGACTCCGGACTCTTCTTTCTTGTTTCTAAAAACCCATTTTGTTCCAATAATAGTATGGTTTTTGGGTCTAGGAATAAGTGTCCAAACATCATTTTTTTTCAAATTGATTTAGTTCTTATTGCATAGCTAGAATCCAAGATCCATCAAGAAGTGCTTCATCAATATTTTTGGGTTCAATCTGAGATAGAAACGCAGTATGATTGCAAATATTTCTAAGAAATGATCGAGTACTTACACCTCGTGAAGGTTCTCCTAGAATTTGTTCTGTTGTCTTTCACAAGTTTCCACTGTTTGATTGCATCTTGCATTAAGTTTTGATGATCTTTCTTGATGTCTCCATGTTGGACTTCCTCTATTGTGTTCTCTTTGTTGAGATTGAGACCCTCCGGTTTATTTATACCTTATGTTTCTTCATCAACAGATTTCTTGGAGAGTAGAGAATTAAATTCATCAAATATTACATGCATAGATTCTTGTATAGTCAAAACCTTTTTATTGAATACTTTATAAGTTTTATTATTAATAGAATACCCGAGAAAGATACCTTCATCAGATTTTGTATCAAATTTGCCAAAATTATCCATGTCATTCAAAATGAGATTTTATCTAACTTAGACCTTAACATAACTTTATTTATAACATAACAAGTAGTACTTATCGCTTCAGCCCAAAAATAACTAGGCAAGTTGTTCTCACTGAGCATTGTTCTTGCCATCTCTTGAATAGATCTGTTCTTCCTCTCTACTACCCCATTTTGTTAATGAGTTCGAGGAGCGGATAAATTATGCATAAAATCATTTTCATCACAAAAAGTTTTAATATCTTTATTAAAAACTCTTTCCCCCTATCACTTTGGATATTTGAAATAGTATAACCCTTTTCATTTTGAATTCTCTTGCATAACTTGATAAAATCATTATGTGCCTCATCTTTATGAGCAAGAAAGATGACCCAAGTATGTCTAGAGAAATCATCAACAATAACAAATGAATAATATTTTCCTCCTAGACTTGCAACTTTGTTTGGTATAAAAAAGATCCATGTATATCCATTGCAATGGTCTAGTTGTGTAGATATGTTTCTTGGTTTTAAAAGAAATTTTTGTTTGTTTACCAAACTGGCATGCATCACCGATTTTGGTTTTTAAGAAAATTTGCATTTGGTAAACCTCTCACAATATCATTTTTTGAAAGTTTTGAAATAAGTTCCATATTTGCATGACCTAGTCTTCTATGCCATAGCCAACTAGTTTCATTTTGAGCTGAAAAACAAATAGCATCTTGTGAAGCAATTTCTTCAAATTGAATAGTATAAATATTGTTGCTTCTAAAAGTAATAAAACAACCATTGCAATCATGATCATTCAAAATAATGCATTTATCCATTTTGAAAGTAACTATAAATCCTTAATCACATAGTTGACTTATACTCAAAAGATTATACTTTAAACCTTCAACAAGTAGAACGTCTTCAATTATGAGAGAATACTCATTACCAATTTTACATATTCTCATGATCTTTCATTTTGAGTTGTTTTCAAATGTCATGTGTCCTTCTTTAGATGTAAGATCAATGAATTTAGTCTTATCTCCTGCCATGTATCCTGAACATCCACTATCTAAAAACCATTTTGCTTTTACTTATAGAGGACTTCATGCATACCTAGAAGAACAATTAGATGTAAGATCAATGAACTTAGTCTTATCTCCTACCATGTGTCTTGACCATTCACTATCTAATAACTATTTGCTTTTACTTATGAAGGACTTCAGGCATACCTAGAAAAACAATTAAAATGATTTTTCTTGGTATCAAAATTCTTTGGATCTTTAATTTATTAGTATTAAAAGAAACAAGATTTTTAGATACTCATATGATCCTAATAGTCATTGTATATTTTATTTTAATAGGACAATCATGATAATTGTGACAATTTCTATTACAAAAATTGCAGATAGCATGTGACATATAAGAAGAACTTATGTGATTGTAATAGTATATTTCTTTAAAAAAAACTTATTTTTATGAAAAGAATTTTGAATACAGGACTTTGATTTAGAAGAATTATCAAAGAAGTTTTTATAAGGTTTGTATTTTTGTTTCAGCATATCCCAAGTCTACCTTGTCAAAAACACATATTTGATTACTAAGAAGTTTTTCAAAATTTATTTTTCCATTTTTAACGTTTTTAACAATCTTTTCTAAATCAGTCACTTTCTTTTTCAACTCATGATTTTCATCTTTCAAAATTATATTTTTATTTCTTAAAACATCAATTTCATTTGTTAAAGGAAAATTTTTCTTTTTCAAATTAGTACTATATTTGATATCCAATTCTCAAGTTCTTCATATACCTCTTCCAAGATATTTTGCAATTCCTCACATTAAAGATTTTTAACATATCAAGATTTGTTACCTCAAAGTCATCTTTAGTCATAAGATAAAAATTTGCATATTCTCCATTGCTTGCTTCATTTTCTATGCTGCTTGAATCATTATCCCATGTACCTTTCATTGCTTCCTTGTCCTTGTTTCGGTCTTTCTTTTGCAGAAGAAAATCCACCTTGATATGTACAGACTTATTGTATTTGCAACAAGTTAAAGAGTCATTTTTACTTGTATTTTTTTTTTGGAAAACTTTTTGAAGGATTTCCTTGAATGATTCTCCTTGTTATCATCGCAAATTCTTCATCTTTGTCATCATTTTCTCATCTTCATCACTTTCGCTTTCACAAGGAACATCTTTAACTACCAATCTCTTTTTTGGCTTTTCTTCTTCTTCTCTTCTTTTCAATGTGTACTCATGGGTCGTAAGTGATTCGATGAATTCATTTACTCAGAGTTTCTTGAGGTTCCTAACTTCAAGAATTGTCGTCACTTTTGATTCATAGCATTTTGGCAGGGAGTTGAGAATTTTCTTACTATCTTCACGTTGGAATAGATTTTGTCGAGAGCTATCAAGCTGTTTATGATGTGAGTAAAACGAGTGTACATACTATAATAGATTCATCATCATTCATTTTAAACATTTCATATTTATGAGTAAGAATATAAATTTTTTATTCATTGACTTACGAAATTCCTTCATAAGTAACTTCCAAATTATCCCAAATTTTCTTTGTTGTCTTGCAAATAATTATTCTATTGAACTCATTCTCGTTGAAAGCATTATATATGAGATTTATAACTGTTGAAGATGGGATATAAGATCCGTTTACAACGTATTTTCAAGTTTCTCGACCTTGAGTCTAAAGGAAAATTCTTATTCTAGATTTTCAAAATGTGTAATTATCTCCGTAAAATAGTGGAGGCCGACTGCTAGATTGGTCTTCACCAAATGTGGCTGCGATGTTAGCCATAAGATCTTAACTCAAAAGATAGTTAATCTTATAAAAGAGTTCTTGCTCTGATACCAATTGTTGCCCAGATGACTAACACAAGAAGGGGTGAATTAGGTTGTATTTAAAAACTAATAATTATAAACCAAATACACAATATAAAATATCAACAAAATACAAAGCAATAGTAAATATAAAGAGTAAGGGTAAAAGAGAAGGAAACTCAGCATTTTAATGAGGTTTAGCCCCACTGCTTGCGTCCTCGCCTCGAGCTATCCCTTGAAGATTCTCAAATTTATTATTCAACTTTCTTCAGGTGGAGATAGAAATCTATTACACATTTTAGCAGTATCGCTACAAAGAATCTGTGCAGAACACCCTCTACACTTGCAATCACCTTGTATATAGTGATTCAACTATTCTCTATGTAGAATACCTTCTACACGCATAAAGGTTATACACACCATTTTACTGTTACAAGAACTAATACTGGGTAGGTTATCAGAAAATACTCATCAATGAGTAAAATAAGAACAATACATCGCAAACTATATCTCTCTAAGGGTTAAGGCTCAATGCTTAGATAAGAGAGATTGAAAACTTTGAATGAATGTTGTAAAACTTACAAATTAATGTGTGTATGCTCTTGTTGTTGTTGTTATTCTTGTAAATTTGAAGATCTCAATTAAGTTATTTACAGGCATATAAGACTTCATTTTCAAATTTAAAAGGATTCACATGTCAAAAAAAGTGCACCACTTCACTTTCCAAAATTTACAAATAAAAATTTCTCATTTTTGCAATTATCAAATACAACATCATTCACTTTTCAAAATTTTTAAATCAAATCTTTTACTTTTCGCATATGACAAAGAGAGCATTATGTACTTTTCAAAATTTTCAAACAAAATCATCTTCTTTTTGCATATGTCAAAAAGTGAATCAACACTTTTCAAAATTTCAAACAAAACATGCACATATGAAATATGACAATCAATCATCTTTCAAATTTTAAAAAACCAAACTTTTAATCATGTCGTGCACATGTGAATGATGTCAATTAATCATCTTTCAAATATTCAAATTTTTAATTTTCAAATATGTCATACACATGTGAAAAATGAAATTTGATAATTTATGAGAAAATATTTATTTTGAGTCTTAATCCAATTTTGAATTTTATCAAGAGATTTACAAAATTACTCTAAGAGTTTTATTTGTAAGCTTGTTCATTTTCTTGCTCATACTTGATTTGTTGATGTGTTTGGCTCTATTGTATAGCAACTTGAGCTTGAGACTCATTTATGCTTAAATTCATTTGTTATCATCA
Source organism: Juglans mandshurica (assembly GCA_022457165.1). Classification (NCBI taxonomy): domain Eukaryota; kingdom Viridiplantae; phylum Streptophyta; class Magnoliopsida; order Fagales; family Juglandaceae; genus Juglans; species Juglans mandshurica. The sequence goes on from CM039619.1 coordinate 13,118,095, forward strand.
AAATCTATTTGTAAATATATAATTATATGAAACTTGAAACCTTAGGTCCAACAAAACTTTTTTTTTTTTTTAGCAAACAAAACTCATTTATAAAGATCAAATTGTATGCAATTTGAATCTATACATCTGAAAAGTGGATAGAATTGTTGAAATATGGGCAAAGTAGGGATTATTTGTCTTACAGTGTTTGAATTTTTAAACATATATATTCTGTTGTAATTTGTAGGGTTTGATTAAACCTTAAATCTTTTGTAAAATGGATTAAGTCGCCTTTTATTTTGTTCAAGTGATGGGATTGTCTCCCCCTTATCTCTATTATATTTATCTATCTCTACTTTTGTCTAAATTATTTCGTTGTAAAAAAAAAAGGATTGTTTTAATAAAGTATTTTATATTTATTCTAGTTGAGATGACTTTTAGTTTCGCACTATAGGATAAACTTTATGTTTGAGACAATGAAGGTTTTTTTCTTCCTTTTGTTTTTTTATGTATAAAGATTTCTAATTTATCTAGACGAAACTAGGTGGAGTAAGCTTGAATAGAAATGCAAGTAGATAGGTATGCTCCATAACTGCCACTTGTTGAATGGCCACAAAGATTGAATTGGATCCACTACAAGAAAAATAGTTTTTTTTTTTTTTTTTGCGAGAAGTTGCTAGAAAAAAATCCTAAAATTGATGTAGAAACACATTTCCGGTGATCAAAGAATCGACAACAAGTAGCAACATTTCTCTTGTCGTAAAAAGCATGTCCATTTTTTGAAGTAGAAGCAAATTATACCTTTTCGACGATTATTTTTGCCGCAAAAGCCTCAAATTTCGTTGCAAAAACTCTGCCCACATAGATAAACAATCGCCTCAAAAATTAGGAGTTTTTTGCTGCTATTATTTATCGCTAGAAAAAATCAATTGCGGCAAAGACTACTCATCAGAAAATTGATGGAAATGATGTATTGGATAGACTCTTTTAGATCACCCTTTTTATCGCCACACCTTACCCATTGTTATGGCGATGCCCATTTTATGCAATTTGATGTGTTTAGGTTGATTAGTACTAGTATGCCTTCATCAATCACGATTGTATTTTTATAGAGTATTGATTTTGGACTAAGGATGCAAGAGACAACTTAGGAAATTTGTGTGAGAGTTCATGGTTTTGGGAGATTGATCTATTTTCCTATCAAAGTGTGGTAAGAGTTTTCCTATCCTAGTAGGTGTTGAGCTACATTTGACTCGATGGTGATACATTTAAGAGATCTCAACTTTAGGCCGGTTGTGGAAGCTATAAAAGTGCACAGCAGAAACATGATACTTAGTGATATGATGGTTCGGAGTAAATTTTCGTGAACATTATGAGAAATTAGTTGTGACTTGAGATGACATAGGAATTTGAAATTTGAGACTATGATATTCATTATGGGTTGATCGTATTGCAGTGCAAAATTTATGGTCATTAATGATTAACTTAAGAGGAGATTAATAGGTCACCAAAGTGTAGAATACAATGAAGATTAGAATTTGAATCTTATGTGTAAATAGTGGATAGAGTGGTCTATTATATAAAGGAGATAATCATTAGAATTCAAGGATGTTGTCGAAGATGCCTTTGTGGAAGTGGAGATTTTGGACTGCATGGCCTACCTTGAGACTTCAAACGTGATGTATTTTGAAAAACTAGTTATGGTTATAATAGAAGAGCCGCAAGAGCTCATGGGACTTGAGATAAGGATTATTGACTCCATAAAGTCCTTGGAGGTTAGTTATAGCCACCCCTAGTAGATTTTGAGGATGAACTATTTTTAAAAGAGCCCTTCTACTCATTATCCCTACACTACGGTTAATTTTTTATTTTTTATTTTATTCTTGCTAAACGAAATGCATTTTTCTACTCATCATCCATATACCACACATATAGACTTGAGGGACACCTTATACCACTTTGCTAAATTTAAATGAACTCTTCCCCACATTACATAGAAAAAATTTCATTGTAACTTATTGATCTATACCAACAAGAAGCGAGAACAGAGGTAGAAAAGTAGGCAATTCCAACATAATGCTCTTAAATCAAGATAGTCCTACTAGCCCTGGACAAATGTAATCCTTTCTACTTGGCCAAACGAAGTTTCATTTTCTCTATGATGTCATTCCAAATTAAGTATGCCTTAAAAATTGCTATCAGAAAGAGACCTAAGTGGGTAATTGTCAATGAAGTCACCATGCACGCAAAGATGGTCTCCAAAGTGTCAATGTTCTCCATTTGACCTGCATAAGGTAGATATTCCAGATCTCAGGTATGGTTAAGGTTGCCTCGTAATAAGTGTCTTATGCTAACAACAATTGAGATATCAAAACCCCCATTTGTATTTCTTGAGCCCACAAACAAGGAGAAGGGATCACCATCACTAAAATTCAAGAGCCGTTAAAAAACCTGTTTAGAAGTGCCATTCCCAAGATAGAAAAATAATTGTGGATATTTAATGGACTATTTTATTACACCGATTATCCCTAAAATCACATTGCTTCAGCCTATATAGCAAAAAATCCCATTTCACATGATCACACGTGTTTTTGATATTCAACTTACAAAACACTGTGGTTTCTCTTGACCGAACTCAGTAGCGATGTGAACAAAATCAAAGATTTTCTCTTCTCCCAATAAAAGCATTTTGAGACTATGATGTGATGTCTACATCTCAAAATGCCTTCGTTGGAGTTTGACGTGTTTTGACTATGTATTGGTTGCTAAAGAATGTCCCAATAGTAGACAAAGGCTAGTAGAACCAAAGATTGAGCCAGATTTAAAGAAGACATATTATGATCAAGCTAGTTGGGTTGTTTTGCTATTTGTTGGAGAGACGCAAATTTGGAGCAAAATGGTGGAATTGGATAGCACCATTGTATTTCAGTAGTTATTGTGGCTTGAGATGAAGGGATTCATTACCTCATTTGCTCACTAAAACTGTTATATTCATGGGTTAATGGAATAAAGAAGTGGTTTTCTCTCACATTTTGCTTATAGGTGATACATTGATTTTCTAAGAGGAAAACCTTGACCAAATCATTCCCTTATGGTGTCTATTCTTATGCTTTGAAGTAGTGCTAGGTCTGAAAGTGAATTTGACTAAATAAAAAATGATCTTAGCTGAGATTGTTGTAATATTGACTACATAGGGTTGTCTTTGTTGTCCAAATTGCTTGCTCTTTTATTAGGCTCTTTTCAAGGCTGATACTTATTTTTAATTGCATTTAGAAAGGATGGAGCATTGGTACGTTATTAGAAGTTGACGTAGTTGTCCGATGGGTGTTGGATTCATGTTGATTGGAGCGCATTACCCAATTTATGGACTTATTTTATGTTTGTTTCTTCACTTCCTATTGGCGTTGCCGATGGTGTAGATAATCTATGAATAGATTTCCTGTGGAGTGGTGTGAGGGAGGAACTTTAGTCTCTCTTGGTGCATTGGCCAAAGGTTTGTTCGATGTCTGTAGGTGGTTTGGGGGTCCTAAAGCTGGTGTTATCTAACTGAGCCTTGTTGAAAAAATTGTTATGGCGTTATGCAAGTGAACCTATGTGTTTAAGAATGGTGGTTGTGGACGCTAAATATGTTCATTAGATGGACAACATTCTAATTAGGTGACTGGTTTGAGTTAGTCTTTCGAAGAATATTTGGACATTACCGATGGAATTTCGCAACTCATTTTCTTTTAAAAGGGGAAGCATTCTATATTTATTTTTGGCAATATGTGCAGCGTGGAGACATTTTCTTAACCTTTCAATAGTCTTTTGAAGGTTAATTTTAAAGGTTTGTTTATACACTGATTTGTAGAATTCACATAAATCAATTAAAATTCTTTGAAGAATCTTTTACCTTTGCAGAATTACTTTTGAATATTTGTAAATATCCATAGACATATAGTGTAAATCCTCCTAGGCCATCTAGATGCCTTTCAACATGATGTTGAAACCCAACCACCAAAAATTGAGACCATACTTGTTGGGACAACCCTTTGTGGTGAAAACCGACCACCAAAGTTTTAAGTATTTGCTAGAACAAAAAGTAGGGACTCGTATGTAGTAGAAATGGGTGTCTAAACCACTGGGTTGCGATTTGTTAGAATATAAGAGGGGGCATGACAACACAATGGTTGATGCACTGTCTAGAAGATTTGAAGGTTAACCTCTTAAAGAGCTTGTCACTCTTGTTGCAATCTCTCTGGTGACTCTAAATTGATTAGAGAAGGTCAAGCAGGGGTGCAATGGGAATCCAAAGATACGGGAATTGTTGCTGAAATTTTAGAAATGGGATTTACTTACAACTTACACAGTCAATAATGGGTTGATGTTTTACAAGCAGGGGCTAATGGTTGCTAATGATTAGACATTTAAGCAAAAAATTATACACTTGTTGCACACAAGTCCCATTGGGGGTCACTGAGGTTATGACAAGACTATACATTGGGTTGGGAGAGAATTTTACAAGAAGGATTGAAGGCAGATATTAAACACTTTATCAGACATTGTGACATTTGTTAAAGTGTTAAGGCCGACCAATCTAGGCCTAGTGGCTTGCTATAACCACTACCAACTTCCTCTTAACAATGGTCCCAAATTACCATGGATTTCATTGAGGGTTTGCCTTATCACACGGGTTTAATTGTGTGTGGGTTGTGGTGAATAGACTCACAAACTATGCACACTTCACTCCCTTAACCCACCCCTTCACGGCAAGGATAGTAGCCCAACTATTCACTAAGCACATTTTGGAGTTGCATGGAATGCCCGCCTCAATTGTCCCAGACAGGGATAGTACATTTATTAACAATTTTTTGCCGGAATTGTTCAAGATTCAAGGAGTCCAATTAGCCTTTAGCACTGCCTATCATCCTTAGTTGGATGGGCAATCAGAGGCTATTTATAAGACATTGGAAAATTACTTGAGGTGTTTTGCTGGGGATCAACCGAAAGATTGGGCCCATTCGGTTCCTTTGGCCGAGTGGTGATACAATACATGCCAACATTTTTCAACCCGTATGACTCCCTTTTAGGCCCTATACAGCTACCGCCCACCCCGGTTACTAACTTAAACCTCTGGACTTGCTAAAACTGAAGATGCTGAGGAAAACCTAAGGGCTAGAGATCAAATATTGCAACTTTTGAAGCACAATCAACATAGATCAAAAGATCGTATGAGAAATATGCATATTTGAAGTGTAAAGAACAAAACTTTCAAACAAGGGAATGCCTCCAACCGTACTGATAGTCAACGATGGCTTATCATCGTAGTCTCAAACTGGCGCTGCGATTCTACGGGCCCTTCCAGGTAACCACATGGAAGGGGAGGTGGCCTACCAACTCTAGCTACCACCCGTCGCTGCCGCAATCCACCCCATTTTTCATATCTCCAAGCTGAAGAGGAAGCTAAGAAGGCAGATCTCGTCCATCCTCACTCTCCCTCCAGCGGATCTAGGTGGGATCTTCCAACCCGAGCCTGAAAATGTGTTGGCCCAATGAATTCGCAAGGTTTGAAACCTACCACAAGCCGAGCTTCTGTCTGAGGACCTTTATATCTTTTTGTGTTGTTACATCTAGCGAGCATGTGAGCCCATTTACAATTTTGTATCTTTCAGTCAAAGCATTAGCATTGTCTTTCATCTCCAAAATTCAACTAAAAATACATGTTTTCCATAAATTCAAAAATGTTCAAGACATAACTCCACATTGAATTAGTCAAAATAATAATATAATATTATTTTTTTAATAATTATTTATTTACTTATTTTTTCATATTTTGTAACTACACTAACCATATGTTAATTAATAATTTAATTTTTACTTAAATTATTGTTTCTCAACTATTATTTTTCCTCAACCTATTTCTCAACTATTAGTTGGGTCTGATTTTTAGAATAAAATATTAAAGTAGTTGGGTTTGATTTTTTGGAATAAAATATTATTTTTGAAGATGAATAGTACATCTTTAAATATGAAGAAATACTCCCAAATATTGTATCTCATATTTTAAGTCCCTATTGTTTGACCACTCCAATTCAGATCATTCAAGTCATATTTCTTCAAATTTTGAAGATACACTGGCATTTGGCTAAGCCAATGCATTTTAGTGCATAGTGACCATGAGGTTGCTTTTGAATTTGCCTTAGCCAGCACCTATTTCATTGTAGAATAGGGTGTGGATTGTTATGTTTGATTTTATGCAATTTAGAATTGAAAAAATCTTATAACCAGTCAGTCTATTATATCCCAAATAACTGCCCCCAATATATGAGTGACACGTAAACATTCCAGATTAATCCTCATGTAGCCGCACATTAGATTTGAAATTCCCAAATCGATTTGCCCCCCTCTCACATGGAAAGAAAATCTCCTCCAGAGCATCCTCTTCTCCAGACCAACACACGACCTTCTCCACCGCAAGCCTCCTCTCCAAAGCATCGTCTTTCTCAAGTGAGCTTGCCCCCCCAAATCGCCTTCTCCTGTATGTATGTTTTTGACTTATTCTTCTATGCCCAAGACCGACATCCTTCTCTGCTTGTGTTTTATCGCAAGTGTATTTTATGCCCAAAATTGCAGTAAGTGTATATTATGCCTAGGATCGTCTACTGCTTGTTTGAGTGCAAGTCTCTATATATTATACAAACTTCATATTGCAAGTCTCTATATATCATATTCTATATTATACAAAATTTTTTAATACCAACAAATTGTAAATGTATTATTTACATGAAAGCTTATAGAGAACTATTTGAAGCAAATTGTAAATGTATTTTAATTTCTCTTTCTCTGGTGGTTTGACACTCTTTTAGAAGACTATTTGAAGATGGAGGGTTGGCGCATGGAACGTGCTTGAGTCTTTGATGAACTCAATTTCTGGTGGTTTAACGCCCTCTGAGGAGCTCCCTTTCTCCTGTTGCCAAGAGAGAGAACAATCCCGGGGCGACGAGCGATGGAACTGGTAACAAAAAATCGATGATGGTATCGTGCGGCGGTGGGCGAAGGGAAAAACGGTACGCGAAAGTTTTCTGAATGAGGCTCAAATCGATTTATGAAGGGAGCGAGGAGAATATGTGTTTTATCGTTTAGCGTAATGAATCTATTGTAATTTTTGTAAAATTGCTGATGTGACAGAGTGTTATTAGATGGCTGCTAATGCCTCAATGTCAAATGGAGTGCTACAAAGCATTTTTGTTTAGAATTTCCACTCACCCTCGAAGTGAGCCATAACATCTATTTCTCTATGTTTTCATGTAGAATTCCTTTATTTACAGGTTCAGTGTGTTACATTTGCTGTCCTACAACCAAGTTCCTAAGAGCACTAGCAATAGTTTCTCTATATGCATATTCAAAATCACATCTTTTGAAGATTGATTTTGCATATCAAGAAAAACTCATATATTGAATTATGCATTTTTGAACCAAATGATAATAAAATATTATTATTATTATTTTTTATTTGTTTCCTAAAATTATTTTTTTATATATATTTTACAATTAGCATCTACTTTGTATTATCCACTTAATACAAATTTTATATTTCAAAATCATCTTAATATAAATTCTACAAAGTTGATTTTAATGGGTAAAAGAGAAAAAAATAGTAAAATAATGTTTGAAGAATGAATAGTGCTGTTTATAACTATGCAAAAATTTAGAGATGCATAGCTAATGTAGATGAATATAAATACATATTATTAAGTGTAAAGATGAAGATGAAGATAAATAAACCATTGCTAATGCTCTAAGAGAATCTCTTACCTTGTAGAATTACTTTTGATGAAATTAATATCCTCACTTTTAGTGCAAATTTTAAAAATTTACTTTCATTTTTTTCAATTTTTTATACCCGGAAATTTACTTTCATTTATTTCTATTTTTTCCATTTAATTTTTTTAAATCTAATATTTAGTTTGATTTTTTGATTTTATCTTCTACGTTCTTAATAGTAATGTGTGTCTTAAATGTGATTTACAAAATAGCTGATGCGACCCTACGAAAATGAATTCAAAACTCGAAACTGAGTTTTATTTCCCGCCGAAAGCTACCCGATCTTTCGACACGTATCAGTAGAACAGTACTCGAACGGCTTCATTTTTAATCGTATCCCCTCTCTCTCGGAAAACCCATAAAACTTTCATCGGATTAACTTTGTCCATTTATTTTATAATCGCACAATGTCTGCCTCATCGACTCGCCGCCTCAAGCCGTCCAAACCCCTGACCCCAGTCTCCATCTCCAGCAAAAACGCCACCCGTGCCGTACACAAGTCTTCGTCCATCGGCAAAGAAAACCCCGGGCCCGCTTCCCGGCCCCGGTCCGCGGCTCAGAAGCCCGCTATCAGGTCCATGCCACGCGTCGACAAGGCCGCCGCCTCGTTGGCGGGTCCTGGGAACGACGGAAACGCACGTCTCCGGTGGTCCACGTCGTCGGCCCCTAGAGGCAGGTGCGCCAGTCCTTCTGAGTTCATTCGGGTTTTCTCGGATCGGAGGGTTTCGGTGGGTGTGAGTGGTGGTAAGGGCTTGGAGAGTGGGAAGCAGAAGAACTTTAGGTATGCGAGTGTGAAAGGGTTTGAAGGGAATTCTAGTGCGATTAGGGTTTTCAGGGATCGTAAAGAAAAAATTGGGGTCAATTTGGAGAAAAAGAGTGGGGTTTGTGAGGAATCGGAAGTGGAAGTGGGAAAAAGGGCTATGAATTTGAATAAAGTTGGTGTTTTGGAGAATTGTAATGGTGAAGTTAATCTAAGCTTGAAGTTAATAAAATCGAGTGAGACGGGTTCAAGTTTCGATGATAAATTTCAAGATGGTATGCGGGTTGATGAGGTTTTGAAGTCGAATGAGGAAGTTTTGAAGGTTGGAAATGGTGTTGATCTGTATGCGGAAGAGAGTGGTGGGAAGTCTTTGGATAAGGGGACGGTCTCAGAGAGTCTAAAACAGAAGAAGTTAAGAAAAGGTGTAGGTGGACGCTCTGATATAGAGTATCCCAGCAAGCTTCATGAGAAGCTTGCTCTTTTGGAAGGGAAGGTGAAGAGGATTGCGTCGGATATTAAGAGGACAAAGGAGATGTTGGATAGGAATAATCCAGATGCATCGAAGCTCATACTTTCGGATATTCAGGACCAGATTTCGGGAGTTCAGAAGGTGATGGGTAATGTCGGAGGTGAATCGGATGGTAAAATGGCATTACCGAAAAAAAATGATGGGGAGAGTGGGATAGTTGAGAAGGGAAGGAGCAAGATAGCGGAACTGGAACCTAGATTACTTCCTCATCATAAGTTCCTAAAAAATGGGACGTATCTGAAAGCATCATCAGAAACCTCTCAAGGTCATGAACCCCATGTAGCAGTACCAAATTGTGAGTCAAAAGAGGATGGGAAGTCGTTTAGCCCTATTGACGAGAACCATTTATCCGTTGAGTTGTTAGGTTCTCTGAATAAGGGGCAAAATAAAGTCGCCGGAAGGGATGGGCAGGCTGATATGGAATGCTGTGAGGTTCAAGAAATGGATGGTGCTACGTCTGCAGGAGTAGAAGATTCTTCAAACACATTCAATGGAAAGTGCAATATAGAGTCAATTCTCACATCTGATGAGACGCTTGATGAGTTTGATGATCAGGAAAATGTGCAGGGTGTGAAACTTGGTGACAGGACAGACGATACTTGCATTTATGAGCTGAATAAAGTTGGCCGTAAGACTTCAACTGGAGGATGGTTTGTCTCTGAGGGGGAGGCAGTCCTTGCCCACGATGATGGTTCTTGCTCATTTTATGATATTACTAATTCTGAGGTTGGCAACCTAGTTACCTAAATTAGAGTGCATTTCCTTGAAGTGTCTCCGTAATTATTTTATAGTGATATTTGATTTGCCAATTTTGTTTCCCTTAGAGATCATGTTATCCATTTCCCGAAAATAGGAATACAATTAGTTCAGATCACTTCTAAATGCAGTACATCAGTAATGAGTTTTGGCTTGATTCTTTTGTTTCAAATTCTTCATGTGATGATTTATCTTCACTACAATTATGTCTCTTTCCTAATGTAGCAGTGGAGCATGTTTATGTGAACGGACCATGTTACATGTTTTAAGTGGTGCGGAAAGATTAGTGCATGCATGGATATAAACAAAGAACTGGCACTTAAGATGGGTTTTGTCTCTGATGCGTCTTTGTTTCAGGAGAAGGCGGAGTACAGGCCTCCAACAGGACTCTCACCTGATATATGGAGAGATTGTTGGGTAATTCGCGCCCCTGGTGCAGATGGTTGCTCGGCAAGATATGTTGTGGCTGCATCCGCTGGGAATGCTATGGATTCAGGTTTTTGCTCTTGGGATTTCTACACCAAAGATGTGCGAGCTTTCCGAATTGAGGGTGGAGCAACCACTTCAAGAACAGTACTGGGTTCCTTACCCTACAATATCGTGCACAGAAGAACTGATATTTCTAATATTGTCCCAGAAAATCAACAATGGTGGTATAAACCCTGTGGACCCCTTATCATTTCGACTGCCACCTGCCAGAAAGGTGTGAGAATTTTTGATATCCGTGATGGAGAGCAAGTTATGAAATGGGAGGTGCAGAAGCCTGTCTCAACAATGGATTATTCAAGTCCAGTACAGTGGAGAAACAGAGGAAAAGTGGTTCTAACTGAAGCAGAAACAATTTCTGTGTGGGATGTGAACTCTCCGGGTCCTCAAGCACTATTATCTGTCTCTTCAGCTGGTCGAAAAGTTTCTGCTCTTCATGTCAACAATTCTGATGCTGAATTAGGTGGTGGGGTTCGTCAAAGGTAATTGCCTACCTTTTTTTTTTCTTTCTTCACTGTATCCCCCTTCTTATAATTTCTCTTACTAAATTTTCTAGTTGACATATATTTCTTGCTTGGCAGCGGCAGCTTGGTCGGTTTTTTCTCTTGAGATAGACTGTACTTGTTTATTTTTTATTTTCTCCGATCAACTTCTAATGAAGATGTATTTCTCTAAGTCCAAATACGGTTCTAAATCTGAGAATTTTATGCTTCAGATTATTGCTAGGTTTCTATAGGCAAAATTATTAGCAGCACTTGAATACATGAATGCTATTTAAAGTCTCTCATTTTAGTAATTGTAAATTTGGATGACATAATTGATGCATGACAAATGCAGAGTAAGTTCATCGGAAGCAGAAGGAAATGATGGTGTTTTCTGTACCACTGATTCTATTAATATTTTGGACTTCCGCCACCCATCTGGTGTAGGTCTTAAGATACCAAAACTTGGTGTGAGTGCGCAGTCAGTTTTCTCTCGAGGCGATTCCATCTTTCTAGGCTGCACTAATGTAAGGTCAAGTGGGAGAAAGCAACCTTCTTCACAGCTGCAACAGTACTCGCTGCGCCAACAAAGGCTATACGGCACCTACACCTTGCCAGAATCCGAAGCACACTTCCATTACACAGCAATAACACAAGTATGGGGAAGTTCAAACCTTGTAATGGGTGTTTGCGGACTGGGGCTATTTGTATTTGATACCATGAGGGATGATTCATTGCAGTCTTTCACAATTGATTCTGGAAACACTCTAAAAGTTAGAGATATCATTGGTCCAGATGACATGTATTCCCCTTCCTTTGATTACTTATCATCTCGTGCCCTCCTTATATCAAGAGATCGCCCAGCAGTGTGGAGGCACTTATCAGAGGTATGAACTGTGATGCATGCATGCTGAGACCTGCTAGAATGATTTATCAAGCAGAAAGAACCGTGGCCAAAAGGATGTGCTGTTGTTTTTGCTCCGTTTTCTGTCATGCTATGTAAGATAGTTGAAATAGTATGTGTTATATTGATCGAAGTTTGAAGTTATTATAGAAATCGGAAAAGGTGTCATCATGAATTATAAGCTTTATTAGGAGAGGTTCACCTTCGTTAATACCGAGAGCCAACATAAATTCTCATTCTATCTTTTTACTTTTATATTAATTCAATACAAAACATTTTTCAAAATTCATTTTAAAAACCCTCATAAATTAGAAAAAAAAAAAGTAACATGTTCTAGACTCTGAAAAACACTCGTCTCCCTCGAAATTCTGAATCCCCCTCACATGAGAGGCTTTGTACACTTTCTTTTAGTATGTATAACTTTAATTTTGGAGCTTATTATTGACAAGATTAGTTTAAAACGGCCAAAAATTGTAAGGCCATGTTTATTTTACAAACTATCAAAGGAATAGAAAATTTCATAAAATGCTGACTTTTTGTAGTTGAGTTCCGCAACTCAAAAAACGTTTTATAATTTAGTTGGTGTGATCATTACAGGAGAGGTTGGAAACTACTTGGAATTTAAAAGAAAAAAACAGGCCACAATTTTAACAAAGTCGAACCAAATAGAATTGCTGAAGCCATGATGACTGCATTTTAAGTGGAATACAGAATTTTTTGCAGGTGCCCCTCTTTGGCTTTCTCGGAAGTAGGTTATATATATCTCTTTAGGCTTGTACCCTATATAGTTACACTTGTTTTGATGCCTGAGTGCTCTTTTTCTAGATTTAGGTTTTTGTACCTCCCAGGTGTCGTGCTTGTAACCACGGTTTTCCTCCGCCAAAAGTGAGGGCAATCAATAAAATTGGGGTTCCTTAAAAAAAAAAGAAAAAGAAAAAGAAAAAAAAAAGTGGAATACAGAAGATGGCATTCCCGTTCACCTGCTTTGTTACTAATGACCTCCCATTATTAGATAATTCTGCAGAGAGACATCCAGATTCCATCCTTTGCTCATGAGGAAAGAGCAATTTCATAGAGAAACGGCCCATGGGTTAACAGCGGCTAAGATTCAATTCACTGGCCAGCATTTGTGAGGCTATATTACTTCCCCTGCTATCGAATTCTTTGGATGGAAAGAAAGAGACCAGCCTAGCTAGCATGGCTGTGCAGTGCTTCTGGGTCTCAAGCTCCATTCCCTGACCAGGTACACTCTTAAATTTTTTTTTTTTTTCCTTAAAAAAAAAAAAAAACGATACCTCAATTTTATTGATAACCCTCACTTGTAGCGGAGGAAAACCGTAGCTACAACCAAACATTTAGGTGATACAAATAAGCATAAAAACAAAACCCAGGTATAAAAAACCTAATCAACCAACCAAAATAAAACATTGATCACTATTGTTCATAACACAATACCAAAACAGGACCAACACTAGAAACAAACCAACATCTGCAAAAAAGAGCACACATACAAATAATAATATCCAATGAATAAAAAACTAAAGAAAAACCAAACTTACCAAGGACAAACCTACGAGATGCGAAGATAAGAAAGTCCAATTCTATCCGTACAAAGAAACCCTCTTAACTGATTGGGCATAGTATCATCATTCACCCAATCCCTGTTTAAACCCCCAGCACCCCGCTTAACAAGAAAGTCAACCACTGCATTATCTTCACGAAAGATATGACGAATATAATAATCCATGCATATAAGAAAGGTACGCTCTCTATCTTACTGCGGCAACGGTTGATGCAACTAACATCTTTGTATCATCATACGGGAAAAGTTCAGTACAATTTTCTGTACACACTAGTGACGCTAGCGAATGGGGGGAAGTTGGGAAGCAGGAGGCATAATCGTTTGTGATGCTAGTGTTCTGCCCAGTGCTGTTGGTGTCAATCCCTTTATTACAATCCAGTCAACTGCCTACTACCTTTCAAATATAAAATCTGCCTACTTCTTTATTCCTATTTTTCTTCTTTTATCATGCACACATCTGCTTTTGAACACTTGCACAGAGCACATATATCCATATTGTATAGCTATTATTTGTGATTGCATCCAGCTATCAAATAAGGATCTAATTTATATTTAGGTTCAGATTGCAAATATTTGATCCATCTTCTCAACTTTGAGTTCTTTAGACTACAAGTTTCCGTTTCTCTTGGAGATTTCAGCATTTTGAAACTGAAACACTCCTAGTCCCCCTACCCTAGCTACCCCTTGTGCCCTGTACGAGCACTAAAAGTAAGAAGCACATAAGAATTTACAATTTAAATTTCTGATACATACTTGAAATGAAGATTTTCATCAGAAGATCATCTGAGAACAAGACGAATCTCAATATACTTGGACGTGATCATTTACAAGAAGCACTGCTAGATTTCCTTACAACCGAAACTTGCTGAATGAGCCACTCTGACGTATTATGAACAGACTTCACACCTTAAACTTGATTGATTACTTAGAAAACAATACCCTAACATATATGGTCAATCAATTGTACTTGGAGAAAGCAGGTCTGCATCTGCATGAAAGTTGGAGTTTATACTTTTGTCTGATTCATTAATGGTTAAGGCTAAATGATCTGGCAAGTTTCACATTCTCACAAGCTGCTTTTATCTCTCAAACACAAGGACCACTGTATTAATGGAGTTATTGCCTTCTTTTCTCAAATCAATCATATTTCAAAACATTAACATCTTTGTTGGTTTTCGTATATATGCAAACATTATTGATGGCGAATAAAGATTCAATGAATTAAGGGGTAAAAACAGGGGAGCCTTGTGAAAGGGACCATGCAGTGGGCTCTCAAGAAGTGCTGCTTTAATTAATTTTATCACCTTTCTATATCATATTATTACTGTTACTATCATTATTATTTTGAGGGCATATATTGCTATTGATTAATTAGTTGCGACTACTAAATCGTCAGACAAAAATTTTCAAATAGCCAAATGATTGATTGATCAAGAAAAAGGAAGGAAGAGTTGCAGAAATGTAGGACACACTACTTACTTATAACCTCATGTCCAGTCCAACTCGGAATGCCAAAATGTACCGGAAACATATTGTTGGTTTTACACGCGCCTTCTTTTGATTACAAATGGCGCCTGAGGATTCACATTTTGAATTGGAAATGTAATGAATAAGGGAGATCAGATCTCACATTTTGTTATTTATAATGTGGAGGATCGGTTCTAGTACTATCAGCTTGGCATGGACGTGATCTGTACATGAGTCTAAGAATAGGATTCAGCCATCAGAATCCATCTCGTGGAATGGTAATGGAACTTCCTTCACTGCTCTGTAGTTTCCTACGTTGTTTAGATGCTCATTCTCCAACCTGTTTAGGGACAGTTTTACCAATATCAGAAGATTTGTCCCCTTTTCCATTATATATAGGTCACAATGTACCCTTTTGACTGTTTTTCAAAGGTTCCCGTTAATATTGCCTTTTCTTTTATGCCCTTTGGATACTAGGTGAAAAATGAAGTTGATTGGAGTTATCTCCAAGCTTTTAGAGGCAGGATCATAAACACAATATCTGCTAATGTAGTTGTTGCTTTTTGGACCCAAACTCTCGAAAAGTTGATCATATGGTTCAATATTTATCTAAGAAAAATGCTAAAGTTGATCATATGGTTAATTCTCTTCCAAGACACGCAAATAACTTAATCATGTGAGATCGAAAGTACCTATAAAAGTTCCAATGCCCGCGACGAATTACTTCTAATGAAGCCAAGACAAAATCTAGCAGCCGTTGTTGAACATCATTAATGTTCAACTTCAACACAGATTCCACCCATGCGACTCTTAGAACAACATTCAAGGCCTGCAGTTCAGTTTCTCATCTCTTCAGATCTTTGAGATTGTGGTTTAAAAGAAGGCCCCCAAAATTCTATCAAAGATTCAAAAGGAGAAGAGAGTGATCAGAGAGATAAGTACTCACGATGGATACATAGTAGATGTTTTTGTTTTTCAGAATCAAATCATCTCTTAGCCACAAGTTTTTGGAGTTTTGTTTGAGAAGCCCCCAGTCCTTCACAAAATCCCAGTAACACTGATATACGGTGGCCACCACGGAAGTCACTATGACTACGGGAAACCATATGCTGTGGTGGTCGTGATTCTTGTGATCATATGTTAGCCTTGCGCCGGCTGCCACCATGGCCGAAACATACTTCCCCATGTTAGCCAAATGGTCCATGTCATTGCTATCAAACCATCGTCTTGCACACTTGTAATTACATTGAAAATTAAGCAAGGTGTTAGTTGGATGAATACATAGACATAGGCTTTTACAAACAGTACTAACGATTTAAACAACCGATTAAACAACTATTTCAGAAGAGCGCACGCGCACACATATATTTATATAAGGAGTTCTGGAGTGCTACCTGCATTGCACGCCAATAGTATGGCATAAATGAAATGACATAAGATAGATCCTTGAATACCCTTCCGTTTCTGCAGGTTTCATAGTGGTGTGTTCTAAAACTTCCTTCCAGAAAGTAGCAGGCTGCGGATTCCATCTGCCTCAACAACGGAATCTATAGAAAGGAATTACCAAAGAAATTAATTGGATATAAATGCAGCATGATCAGTGTGTTGCGAAAAGAGAGAGAATCTAAAACAAATTGAAATGGACGAAATTCAGCTTGTAGGCTTTAAGATTGAGTGGTTACCTGGCTAGTAAGCTGGTCGGCCATGAAAAAGTCCACCAACACAACCTGCGTAGAATAGAACTCAAGTCATTATATTGCAGAGAATGAATAGCATTTTTTAACCAAAGGAGAAAAGAAATGCATAGAAGTACCTTATAAAATGGAGAGAAGAATATGTTACGAATAACACGGATAAAGCAGTAGCGCGTCGTGCGATAGAAGATGTCCAATGGGCATATGAGCAGAGCAAGGGAAAACTGAAAAGGGGATTCACGATCAGAACAAAGTTGTGTTTGGGAACTATTCTCAACTACTTTATTATTATTATTTATAAACAGTTTATTACTATTCACTATTATTCATAAATTATTTTACTATGGATGGTGCTACAGCTCCTGCTGGGAGCTCCCGCTTGGAGCTCCCGCTGGGACTGTAGCGTGTATTTGTATGTGTTTTTTTTAAGTTATTTTTTATATAAATTTTTAATATTTTTTAATATTTTTAAAAAATAAAATAAATTTAGAACATTATTAAAAACACTTTCTTAATCAAGAAGTAAAAAAAATTATTAAAAAATGCTTCCTTAATCACGAAGTAAAATAAAAAATCATTTATGATTTTTTATTTTACTTCGTGATTAAGGAAGTATTTTTTAATAATATTATAATTTTTTTATTTTTTTAAAATATTTAAAATTATTAAATATATATATAAAAAAAAGAACTAAAAAATACACATAATAAAATATACTAGAGCTCCAGCGGGAGCTCCAGCATTTTCCTTTTACTATTATTCTCAACTACTTTACTACTATTCAATGTCAGCAATACGTGTGTGTCCGAATGCAGGAAACAGAATATTGTTGGTTGCAAGGACATACCCAGCTTTTCCTGGAGACAACCAGAGGATGTTGGGTTTTTTGGGTCCGTTTGGATAATGAGATAAGATGAGATGAGTTAAGATGATTTGTTAATAGTAGTGAGATTATTAGTTGAAATTAGATGAGATGAGATGAGAAGCTAACCTCTGTATCCAAATGGGCTTAATCAGAAGTCCATAAAGCTCTGCAACCCCTTGAAACTTTTGACTCTTAAGTTATTTTTTAGTTATAGTGTTCTAAAACACTCACGATCATGTTCTACATGACGATGTAGGAAGTATCTATGAAATTCTTATCATTATGACTACAATCGGTATTGGCAAGAAAATTAACAAATTTTCACTTTAACATTTTAATTAACATGCTACATTATGTAGGGGCGGGCAATAGCACATAACATCCTAAATTTCTTTAAAAAGGGAAGAATCTCCATGCTATATTGGTAATTTAAAGAATGGACAGAGAAAATTGCTGGCACCAACCAAAAGAAGAATGGCAGGAATGGCATCAACTTGGCCAGGTGAAACGCCACTGGCCCGCAAAAGAAGGTGGACGACCATCGCCCCGACCACAATGGTCATGAGGGTGGTGCAGATGAGGAAGGCATCTCTGTACTTAAGGGATGTATTGGGTGAGAATCCAAAGATGAAGTTGTAATTGATCCTCTTACTCTTCCACATGAACAAATTGCACCCATACATGAACAGGTGCAAGCTTAGTAACGCAAACACACTGCAAAATGTCATACCTTCACTGTTAGTTTGTCAATATCAGATGCATGGGTACGTTTTTCAGAGTAATGCTAGAGAGAAGCCATTATAGCAGTGCACACTTTACACTCACTGCGTGGCTGCTTCTAGTTGATTGTTCCCCACACTCACTTGGGGAGATGTGTGGTCTAGATCATGATGCCACATCATGTGTGCAAAATGGATGCTTCCAATAGTGGCTTCTATCTATATTTATTTTAAGAATAAGAATAAATATAGTGGAGCCACTATAGTAGACAGTTTTCTCTCTAGCATTACTCTTCATTAAGAATAAATATAGATAGAAGTCACTATTAGAAGCATCCATTTTGCACACATGATGTTGCATCATCTAGACCACACATCTCCCCAAGTGAGTGTTGGAAACAATCAACTAGAAGCAGCTTAATAGAAAACTGTATTCATTTGAGTTTGGTTCTTCACTTGCATTCTTACCAACTATCCAATGATCAAGTAGTACTGAGCTATTTCAATAGGCTTTTAAGTTATTTTTTACCATTAAATCCAGACAATTGAGTTCAGTTCAGTTCAGAAGATTCTTTTTTCTTTTTTTCCTTTTTCTACTTGTCAACTAATTACAGTGATCAGTACTGATGATTTCAATATCCTGAATTATGATGATTTTTTTTTTTACTTAAAAATTATGCTTCTATATATTGCGTATGAAACTGAATTATATGCATGCCACTTTTAAGTATATGATTAGCAATATATAGTTGGTATATGAACGTGGGTAAAAAATGAAAATGATATAGGACAATGTGAGAATTTAAAGACCACCACCTGAAAACCGGATATACTCCATCCATATAAGCTATCTCTGTAGGAGAGGAGAACATACGCGACAAGTGCGCTAAGATTGCATATATAGTAAACAGTGATACAAAACACCCAGTAAACAATCCTGCAAAACAGACCAAAAAAAAAAAAAAAAAACAATAATAATTAGAAGAAAACAAGACTTTATAAGGAACATTATTCATCAAAAAAAAAAAAAAAAAAGAAGAAGAAGAAGATAAAGAAGAACTAGGCATGCAAGTGTATAGATATATATATATATATATATATATATATAGTGGCCAGCATGCATGCAGTATATATAATGTGGCTTAGTGAATGCTAATTATACCAACAAAGAAGGTGATCATGTGAGAAGCTTTTTTCTGTTGTGGCCGCAGGAATTTCATTGCCTTTTTCCTGTCATTGCTGGCGAAGTGCTCTATGAATATGGATTCCACTTCGTCCATCAGTTTAACCACCTTTCCAGACAAAAAAAATTAATTATAATATATATTAAATTATTAATGGCCAGCTATTAATATAAAATCATAACGCCTGTTGATTCTCAATAAGAAAATGATATATACATATTATATATATATATATATATATATATATATATACACCATCATTTTCACAATTTTATAGATAATTAAATCACAAACATTTTTATAAAATAATAATATCATTTTATAAAAAATATTATTAATTTAAAACATGGCGAATTACAAATCAATTTTACGGATACCATTGCTCTTCTTTTATCATTAAAAACCATAAACAAGGTTTCAATCCACAAATCAAATGATGATAACAAAAGTTGCTAATTTTCCGATGACCGGACTGACCACTCGGTTACGTACCCCTGGCCTGTGACATGATTTTGAAGTGTACTTTGAGAGCTTTGATCAACACCAAGTCGTTAATTATAATGATAATAAAAATGATAAATAATAATAATACCAATATTAGTTTAATAATCCTTTAAAGTTTGATGAGTAACTGATCATGATCACGAGGCCGTGGCAATTCATCATTTTATCAAAATAAGGACGCTGGATGCATGCTTGGATGCCTAAAAGATTAATTAATTAATTGGTAGTACTGTTCACGAAACAATCAAATGTCACAAATCTAAAGAAACTATATAATGTGCGGTAATTGTGCATATATATATATATAATACAATTAATTATATAGTGGGAAGGGTTTGAATTTTGGGAAGAGCTACGTATATTATACGTACGTACAAGATCATGTGAGATCATAAATGTGACACACCCTCACACACATATATAAATATATATATATATATATATATATATATATATATATATAATCGTCACACTTCTCTTAATTCATTGGTCATGATTTCAGTACGTACTGTCAGTATCATGACTTTTATTTTTGTTTTCAATTCATGACTAGTCATAAATAGACGTGAAATGCAAAAGGTTTTGAGCCTCAAATAATTCAAATTAGGGTGCGACATTAGGCTATATATATGCATGGTGCGTGAGTGAGAAAATCCAGAATAATTAAAGAAGCATCATTAATACTCATTTATTCTTGACCTAGCTAGCTGATCTACGTACGTGCACGTCAAATGCAAATTAAACCACGTACGTCGTGCACTAGCTAGCTAATTAAAATATTTTTTATTTTTATTTTTATTTTTGAATGAGTGATCAGAGATCATCATCAGGGAATAATAAGGGTGAGATAGATATTTTAAACTAGTGCTATATATATATATATATATATATATATATATATGACTTTAATTACCTTATCGGAACTAATAAAAGGAGAGGCCTTCACTGCTTGTAGATAATTCGCAGAAGCATGCTGGTTGGATACCTGCTTGCATATGCCGGCCACATGATATTGATCAAATACCTCTTTATATATAAAATATATATATATATATATTTATATTAACAGAATAATATATAGCTCATGTGTAGACTTAAATTAATTGAGAGGGAAAATTGCACCAGTTCTACTATATATAATTGTACTTACAATGAAAAATTTCAGTGCATGCAGTAATTATATAATTAATGGAGGTAGCGTATTGCTAACCCAAAAAATGAATCCAAAAAACGATCAAGGATGGACCTGTCAAGATCAGTCTGGTTTTGCACATTAATTTCGGGTAAAAATTAATCAGAACTTGATTTTAGTAGGGGAAAAGATCAATTAAAAGATGAAGAAATTAAAGGTACTGCTCCAATTATAAATTAAATCCATTTAGATAACCTGGAAAATATGACTCATAGATGGTTAGGAACGTCATTAATTAAGTATGACTCATAGATAGCTGTTTGGAGTCTAAGGGCTCATTTAGGAAATGAGATGAGATGAGATGAGATGAGATGAGAATTTTATGAATAATAATGAGATAATTTGTGAATAGTAATGAAATAGTTTGAATTGAATATTTTTTAGATTATGGAAAATGAGAGAGATATAAAAAGTTGAATAAAATATTATAAAGTTAAAATATTGTTAGAATATAATTTTATAATATCACTTTTGTTTTGGAATTTTAAAAAAATTGAATTGTTTTTATTTTTTGTTTAAAAGTTTAGGCAAATTATAATGTTTAATTTAAAAATACTTGTATTTAAATTATATAATTTGAAGATATTATAATGACTACTCATAGTCATAGATCGTTGTTAGGAGTCTCACAGTCTTCATGCATGCTAAGTAGAATTATTCTATATATATATATATATATATATATATATATATATTGATATTGAATGATCGTATTCCTTTAGTTTTATTGGAAAATGATCGTATTCAATGTCATTTAATAATGTGAAACTGAAAGCTAGCTGTAAGTGCGCAACCAAATTAAAGCACAACCAGCTTAATTTAGTAGTACTACTAGTACTTATATATGCATGATGACAATATTTGTCCAGAATATATAACATGACTAAAATATCTGTCTAATTCGTTTTGTCTGTATGCATGTTCTCCTTGATCTATATATATATATAATATATATATATATATAAATATATATATATATAAATATATAATATAACCACACCGTACCTTGTCAAACTTCTTGAGTATCTTTGTAAACGCCATCATGTTCATCGAGCTGCCAAATTAAATAGTTTCTTCGATTAGAACAAGCAAAATTCAGATAAATCTCTACATGATGTATAACTCGAGGGGAAAAACAATTGATCACGCCCATGCATGCATGCAGCTAGCTACCACATTCATGAGTATGTATTGCGTTGATCAAGTCAGTAATTAAATATGAGGATTGCTACATCCACAAATAAATTACACAAAAATAATCATACAAACTGATGTGGTTTCATCTGATCCGTTAGATCTACTTAATAATAAAAGTAACTTTATAATCTGACGAATCACATCAAGTCATATCAGTTTGTAGGATTATTTTTATGTAATCACTTTGTGACCGGCTAGAGTATTTCTCATTAAATATATACTTGATGGGGCTCATTCTAATTAGCGAGCGACACATTTATATTTCGAAGCTAGCTAGCATTCGCGATTCTTATGCCGGCCGGCTAGCTCGCTCTTAATTCTCTAAACTTTATCATTCGTAATGAAGAATCAATTAGTAACCACCCTCAGCATGCAGTGCTGAATGAACTGCATGCATGCATGCTTCAAGGATATATATATATATATATATATATATATATATATATATACACACGATACATCAGCTATTGCAAATTCCAATAATTTCCAGATCGGATCCATTTAATTTGAGGTAAAAACTAAAACAGTGTTTTTTCCAAAGGAGACTTCTTCTGTTTTTACTTAAGAATGATTTCTACTGCTTGTGACATCATGTAATCTCGTAATATACATACATATATATACATATATATATATATATATATACACGTAATTTTGTCTGTTGGAGCTTCCAACCTAAAGCTGGAAATTAACCAGCCAGTATATATCTTATGAAATTGGTTGCAGGTTTGGTTACATAAAATCAAATTATCTCATTTCTTCTGATCATATAATCATTACATCTTTCTCAAACTCTCATATAAAATATAATAAACAATTCAATTTGTTTTCAAATATTAAAATAAAAATAATATTAAAAAGTTATATTATAACAATATTTTATTCAACTTTCAAGAAAATATCTGATTTCATCTGAACTGCGTAACCAAACGAGACATTTATTTATTTATCTATTCAACAAACTAAAGAGGTTATACCGCAAGTTAATGAGATTAATCCTTCTGATCTATATTTAAAATTGTTATTAGTTTTTCACGTCGATCACAAATTAAGTAAAAGAATTAATAAATAGAAAAAGGTGATAAGAGTAATTACGTATAACCTGTAAGCTTTGAGCAGACCAAGGACTCTATAGAGCTCCACATAGGCCCCTCGAATCATCTTCTCTGCAGACTGAACCTTCTTTCGATTAATCAATTGATCTCCAGTACGGCAGTACTCTTTTTTGGGACTGATCTTCACCAAATCTTCCCACAGCGATGATGTCAAGGCCGCGATCGCGCGTGTTGGTGTTTGATCAGCACGAAAGTCAATCTTCACGCCCATCTTAGGCTTCCCTTGCTTTGTTATTTTTGGCTTCGTCTCGCTATAATTCCTAGTACTGCTGTTTCTTTGATCTAGTGCTGCTATTACTTCGTCAGTCTCCGATATCCGATCATGACTAAGGTTTTCAGCTAATTCAATGGAGCTTTCTGCATATTATAAATTTCATCACAAATATTAATTAGACATGACACGCACATTTAATTGCCTTGTTATTTTGAAAAAAAAAAAAAAGAAATTAATCCCATCAACACATGATATTATATTATATGGAAAATTATTTGACAAAGAAGTCGTTCAAAGTTAAATGGAAATTAAAAAGAAAGGCCACAAAAATAAGGCCATGGCCAATTGACTTCAAAATAGTCCAAGTTTCCCATGTGTTTCCAGTCTTTATCATTTCACTACAATAAAATTTCTGCCAAAATGATCAATTTATTATTGTTACAAATAATTACTTTCATTTCAAATAACTCATCATAAATATTTATTTTTCTTGTGTTAAATTTGATATATATATATTTATATATATATATATATATATATATATATATAATATGACGTTTCTTTTTCTAAGATCCCAGTTAAAAAATTAAAATTAAAAGGTAGACTAAAACTATATTTATTCATTATGATTAATATATATGAAGTAATAACTTGAACCGGATAATTACACCTTAGGAAATATTATAAGGGTATATTTGACCATGTGCCAGCATGACATTGTTCCATAATATCTAAAGTACTTGGACTTTACGGGGAATTAATTCTATAGCCTACATGCAGCATGCAACGGAGAAATGGAATTTCCGTGGACACGCACGTATATTATATGGAAGTAAGTTAGTTTAGTTATATAAAATCAAATTATCTCATTTTATTTTATATAATTTTTTTAAATTTTTTAAATTTTTATATAAAATATAATAAATAATTTAATATTTTTAAATTTAAAAATAAAAATTATATTAAAATATTATATTAAAATAATATTTTATTTAATTTTCAATAAAATATATCATTCGTCTCATTAAACTGTGCAATGACTTGCTGCTTATTTATGGTCAGACCAATTCCATATTGCTGAGTCATCATTTTAGGCAAAAGTCAAGTCAACAAATATGGAATTACCATTTTACCCGCATACCGATGAACAACACCAACAACTCCGAGGAATGACCTAACATGATCAGTATTCAGTGGCCCCATTTTTGGCTGCGCACTCAACTTTGTGGCACGGAAAAACTGAGAAATTATAAAAGTTAACAAAGGAAAGGAAGCTCACCGGAATAATTAGAAGACCGGGGAGGAGATACAGATGACCAAGAAGGAGGGGAACTTCCGAAGTTTGGACTGGACGGGGAGTTTTTCTGGAGACGGAGGTGGCTGAGAACTTGCTTATAGTCCACCAAAATCTGCAGCTGTTTTTTTAAAATCTCTGCTTTCTCAACAACCTCACTCTCTCTCTCCTTATAAAATTTGTTGATCTTATTATGTTCTTCGTCCAATTTCTCGAAGAATATCCTGACCTATACAATCAGAAAATACCCATATATATAAAATCAGAAAATAGACAAATAAAATAAAAGATGATCAATATGATGGATCGAGTACAATATTCAAAGAATTTGCTTTAAAAATAAAAAGTACCAAAATGAATTAAACAGTAAATTGTGACAATGTAATAGTAGTTTAACCTCATCTTCTTGGGAAAACAGTTGAGAGAGATCAGTTTCGTACACCTCCTGATCTTCACCGTCCTCCATGCTTTTACTCCTCCTGAGCTGCAACAGAAAATGGATATATCAGGGGAGAAGCTTCTTGCTTTCTGTAGTGTCTTTTTCTTTGGAGCTTTGTGACTTTATTTTCTATGACTCACGATTGTTTCGTGAGATGATGAGTGTGTGCCTGCAACCGTTTCGTTTGCTTTCGTGAGAGAATGAGAAAAGAAAGGAAAGCATGCAGAAGAAACCAAAAAAGGTTCTATTAATATGGGTTTTGTATTTTCTATTTACATTTATTTTCTTCTTCTGGTAGTTGACAAACTTGTGCATCACTCGAGCTTTATTTTTCAACAGCCACAAACGTCAAAACGGCGAAGGGAGAGTTCTAACTTCCAAGAAACGTAACATGCAACTAGCGGGGTTTTAGCTTTGTACGAAGCACTAATATTATGCATGGGACCTGACTATAAGTGATTTAGAAATTCGTCATTTCTCGTATAGGATCCAGCTTGCTATTAATATTGTAAGGTAGATTATCGAAATGGAAAATAATTCCTGAAAAGCTTGCTCGAGAGAAATTAGACAGATCGATCGACGATCCTATCTAGTACGTAGGCCACGAGGACATGGAGCGAAATTCAAGAAACACAAAGTACGACGGTGGAAAATCAGTCTAGCTTGCTATCAGTGCATCGGAAACCCTCTGTGGTTTCTTCTGCCTGAAAATGACGTCACTTCACTTTCTGGAAATAGTTCCCAACACGCATATATACAATTACACGACAAGACAAAAATCCGAACCGCGCGCACTAACTTTTTGGGTGCAAAAAATAATTACGACCAAAAAGCTTTCGTAAATTTCGGACGCTTTTTAGCTAGCCATCGTAGATCACCGGGAACTCGTAACAGTCGCCGGAAAATCCAGAATGAAGCCAACCCGAAATCAGAAACTACAGAGAAAAACACACAAAAAGAAACAAAGTCACCGGAATCCGGTCATACAGTACGCGTTCATATTACATGTGTGTGTGTATGTGTTATGTACCTGAATCACATCAGTTTTGCCATCGGAATTGCGGAACTTGTCACAGATTTTCCAAGCGACGAAGCGTACGGGGTCGAAAATGGACAGACCATAGTCGCCGTTCATGTCTTGGCGGGGATGTTTGGGTAATCTAGATAGCTTGATCTTCTTTATATGCCTCTTCAATTCCCTATAGTTCAGGTAAGCATCCCTCCATTCAGGGATTAGCTGACCTTCGAGCTCCTTTGAGAACTTCACCATGTTTTGTTATTGAAGTATTATGGAGGGAGAAGAGTGAGGAAAAATGAAAGACGAGCTTAAGAGGCCGTAAGAATGTGATCAGAGAGGTTTACATATATAGATGAAGAGAGAGACAGAGAGAGAGCCGTGGAGACAAAATCAAAGACAGATTTTGCCACTCAGATGTGGATATTTTTAATGTCTTTACGGATTATTTTTTCTTTAACTAAAGGTTACCGTGATGGTGGTAAAATGGCTGTGATCATTTAAAAAAAAAAAATTATAAATAATGTGAATGCTAGTACTACTGATCATTTTGTTGATCGAGCCTTCTCAGGTGGTAATTAATTCTGGATAGCCATGGGACTTGGACCTTATCATTGAACTGGCTATGCGAGATATGCAGGTTTATGTAAACCAAAAAGAGAAGCAAATTAAAAACAATATAATTGTGTACAGAGATATATACCATTAATTATGTTAATTGATCCTTCAGATCAATCGCAATAATGTGCCAACTTTGTGGCTGCTAATTAAACTACCACTCGTGGGTACTACGGTTTGATGAATAATGCAAGTTCTGATATTCTTGCAATATGATATTAAAAGAGATTTCCTATTTCAGAAAGTATTGCAAATTATATATATATATATATATATATATATATATATATATAAAACGAACATAAGATTTCCTTTTTTCTTTTTGGGGGATCCAGTAACAAGTTTCATCGATCACTTAATTAATTAATATAAGGCACCAATTAATTAAATAAAGATCCTTTAATTGCCTGTTTGCTTTTGTAATTTGATCTTAGAGCATTGGCAATGACCTAGCCATTGTCAAGTCTAAAATTTAGCTAGAATCTTAACTTTTGGCTATAGTATTAATTTTTGACTAAATGAGTCTACATTGGACTTGCTATCTTAAAGTTAAAATAATAATATAATATTATATTTTTTTTAATTTTTTTTTTTTACAAATACAATTCATATATTTCCTAAATCTTCATGCTTTGTAAAAATAATGTATCTACTCTATCAATATTTACAATCAGTAGAATAAATAATGTGCATGTCATGCATGTTTTACCATTCAAAGAGAGAGGGAAGTGATGAAATAATAAAATATTGCTTTCCATTGTGAATAGTAGCTAGCCATGTTTGGAGAGGACTTAAGATTTACTATAGCTCAAGTCTTAAGTTTTGGACTTTTGGCTAGTCCAATGTGGAAGCTTTTTCTCACATCTAGCTAAAGTTTAGACTTGCATTAGCATTTGACTAGTCCATTGCCAATGCTCTTAATTTGTAAATGGTACGTATATAATTTGCTTGCATGGTCTATACACAATTAATGACAGTACTTATAATATACATATGTATGTGATCATGTGAATGAAGTAGTTCTCGATCGAGTACTACGTACTAAGCGAATCTCGAACATAACAAGTTAAAAGAAGATAGAAATAATGGAAAGTTCTGAGAAATCGAGGCGTCCAAAACTTCAGAGTACATATGTGGCCAATGCTCATAGAGATTCGACCGTTGAGACCCATGTTTTCCGTTGAGACCTTTTTCTTTTTGAAAATACGCGATATATCGGCCGGATGCATGGAAAAAGTTTTCTTAACAACTTATCCTAGGAGAATTATAATATCATTATGAGATCATTATCACATATCTAGATCGATCATGTTTGGAAAAATATTTCATCCCAAAATTCTCATCTCATCTCATTCCATCCCCTTCCCAAACATCACTCAAACACAAATATATATTTTCAAATTAATCATTACAACTTTTTCAAACTAATCATTACAACTTCTCAAAATTTTCAAAAAAAAAAAAAAAATCAACTTTTTCAAATCCCTAAACAAAAATAATATTAAAAAACTATATTATAATAATATTTTAATTTTATAATTTCAATATTTTCTCTCTCCTTTCCCAAAACCTCATATACTCGTTTGGTTACGCAGTTCAGATGAGATGAAATGAGATGTTTTATTGAAAGTTGAATAAAATATTGTTGTAATATAATTTTTAATATAATTTTTATTTTGAAATTTGAAAAAATTGAATTTTTTATTATATTTTACGTGAAAATTTGAGAAAGTTGTAATGATTATATGAAATGATATGAGATGAGATAGTTTAGTTTTGTGTAACCAAACCAACTCATATCTCACTATTATTTACAAACTATCTTACTACTATTCACAAAATTTTCATCTCATCTTACTCTCCAAGCTTATATAAATTTACAACAGAAAGGATTCATCTTATATATTTTGATCATAAAATGAACCAACATTATATATATGATTTTTACTGATTAAATATTTAATGAACCAAATATATTTTTACCATATCATGTATAAACTAATTCGGATCATATCAATCAATTGAACAAATTAAGGAAGTAGATCTCTTTAATTATGGCCAAAATAATATAACTTCTTAGTTGAGTTGTTCATGAGTTGAATTAATGAAATTAATTAGGTTTTCATAGATCAAACAATAAGAAATTAACAAACACGTACACATGTTTAAAAAGTAAGCATGCATATAAATCCTTTTTTAGTAAGAAAAATGTTACAAAAAGGTCAAGATATATACCTAATTAGTTAATTAACTTAATTTGTATCATTGGCGGTTATGGTACTATGATTATCTCAACTTTTGAAGAGAAGCTGATCAGACAGCTGGACAATTAGCAACCAATTAACAGTATATATAAGTGACATTATATGTACATGTGTATGTGTGTACGTGACATATACAATTAATTGAGAAAATATTAATAAGATAATATACAATTATATATGTATATATATATAAATAGAAAAAATCTATTCATCATTATTTTTATCATCATATTCTAAACATTTCTTGACGTGCCATTATTTGATAGGCTCACAACTTAGATATAATAATTAATAGTCTTCAATTATTTAATATCATAGTACAGGATGGTGGGAGGATAATCATGTATGGTAAAAAAGATGATGAATAACCACTACAACACAATTTGCCTTTTGTGACACTTCACCACAACCGTCACCTAATGTACGTCATAGAAAATAATTTGTGATGGTTTACGATAGGAAGTGTTCCATTTGGTGTAACGTTCGAACGTTCCATTTTTTGTAACTGTTAAGATTTGTCACAGAAAATAACGTTCGGGCGTCCAATCGAAATTTCGAACGTCAACCCGACCAATTAGCATTCGAATGACAGAAGTTGACGTTCGTTGATTATAGTTCGAATGTATCATATTTACATTTGAACGTTTATACGTCTGAACGTTAACTGCAATAAACGTTCAAATTTTCGTTTGAACGTTAACGGACCAATGTTCGAACCTAACGGGTATAACATTCGGACGTTAGTTTGAATGTTAACAAAGAAGCGTTCAAACGCAAGTAGTACATTTGGAGGTTTGTCCAAACGTTAATCGTTTAAACATTCAAACGTTTTGTTCGTTTGAGGGTGAGTACGTTCGAATGTTGAGTCGTACGTTCGAACGTTATGTTATAATTTTGTATAATTACATTCGAACGTTGGTTCGAATGTAAACCAATGTTCGAACATTTTTTATTTACATTCGAACGTACACATCAAAAATACTAATTTCATAAAATTAAAAAACATATCAATTGTATCATATTACACACCATCAATTAACAACTAACAATGTCTTATAATATTTCAAAATTAGATATTAGAAGTTATATACACTGATAAAATTCATTTCTTCTTCTTTCCTCGACCGCGATTCTATTGCAATGACATAACACGCTCCATTTGCACCATCATCTCCTGTTGCACTTGCTCTTGGACTTCACTGCTTATTCTTTCCCCCTGGTCTCTCTGTTGGTCCTGCACACGCGTCTCTAAATGAGACTGTCACTCTAAGAGAGACTTCAACTCTTGTTCTCTCAACCTCATATACTCATTCGCACGCCGTGCAACTTCTAAATCTTTGGTAAGATTATTAATTTGTGAAGTCGATGAGGTTGAGTAGGATGAACCAGAATGCTTGAAAGAACATCTCAAACCTCTTGCCATACTAGACTTGGGCCCAAACACTTGTGTGATTATGTCTATGTCACTCAGAGAAGATTTTCCAGAAGCTGACTGCATCTGTATCATTTTCCCCTGCAATTTGAAAGAAAACACACAATAAGTAATGTATTAAAAGAAATACAAATAAAAAATTAATTATTCACATGTTGCATAATTTATTTAACGAAATTAACACCGCTTACATAATTATCTACAGCGGAAAGGATCCATACACGCGCTACGCTCATTAGTGTGAGCAGCAGCATAAACATGAATGAGGGAAAAATTTTCAGGTTCATCACGTTTCTAACAAAGCGACATTAGCAATTTTAAAAAGATAATGTTAGTATTTAAATAAATGAATATCATAAAAATAAATTAATTTTATAATTTTCTAATTACCATTTATTCAACAAAACGTTGGACTTGCTGAAAAAATGGACTTGTAAAACAAAACATGGTTTTCAGCAATAAACATGGTTTCTCATCGTTCTCCTTTTAGAACAAAATACAATCATTATTGCAGACATGTATGGACTTGTACTTAAACCCTAATCCCTTTCTCAACTGTTTCGCTTCGAAAAAGTTATTTGGCAATGCAGACCCTTCAGGAAGCACATCGTTAAATAAGTCCAATACCATGTTTATTGCTTTCATCGACATCCTACACAATGACTTAATGTGAAGCAACCTCATAATAAATGACATTTTGCAATATTTGTACAGCTTAGATAAAACTCGCACTTTGTATTTTTCCACATTGTAGTGAAATTTTCAGAATCAGTCCCTCGGCCACTAGAGGCATTGTCGTGAATCTCATCCATAAACATCTCAGCTCCAATGTCAACCAACATTTCCTTCATCTCATCCCGCTCATAATCATCATCCATGTGCCACGAATAACACTACAAGAAATTAGGCCTTTTCTAGCGATTTTATAATCATTGGAAAAAAAAATCGTCGAAATATATCTTATTTCTGGCGATTTTTTAAGTCGCCGCATAATTCAAGTGGGAAGGTGAGGAATGGAGGAGCAGAATTTCGACTTCACTTTTTGTGGCAACTTTTCTACCTATAGCGTCGATTTTTGTCGTCGCAACAAAGATTTGTTAACTGTAGCAGCATTATAGTTCCGTCAATTAGAAATATCGCTGCAATTGAATCTATTTGTGGCGACCATTATCGCAGTTAAAAGTATCTGCGACAATTAAATCGTATTAGCGGCGAATGAAAGGCGCCACAAAAGCTAATAAAATTTAAAACCCGCGCCCTGCCATTTCCCCTCATTTCTTTCCCTCCAGCCCTAGCCTCTCCCTCGCCCCCCTCCCCCCTCTCTCTCCCCAATCCCTCTTCTCCCTCAAGCCTCTGCCACCCACAGCCCGGCGCCAGCGATCCCATCACGCCGCCCCTACCACACCTCGATGACTACCCCCTCCCCCCCCAGCCCCACGCCGATCTCTTTCCTTTTCCCCGAATCTGGCCTCACCTCTCTCTCTCTCTCTCTCTCTCTCTCTCTCTCTATATCGCCAGCGTTGGGGGTGCCGTTCGCCACCACCCACACCTCGATGCCGTCACCATTCCTCCGTTGGAGCCCCCTTCTGCACATTGAGGGAGAAGATATACCCCTCAATGGTTCGGGAGTTCTATATGGGGATGTGCTCCATGTTTCAGGATGCATCCTCTCACATCGTTACTATATGCGGTGTTTTGTTTGAGATTTCACCAGATGTCATCGCCGAACTCATCGGGATTCATCGAGTAGTTGAGACATCGACTACAGCTGACTCTCAAACTGGCAACACAGCCGTGGTTCGCACATCTACATCTGCACCCAGCACACTCGATGCAGATGAAGGAACTTTTGCATCATCTACTAGCCTAGTTGAGCCATCATCAGCTAGAGGTCGAAGGTACTGACCGTGAGGCTCGAGATAATGACCAAAACGAGAATTTCTACATTCTCACCGGGAGAGACCCACGTAGATTGAAAGGAAGAACGCCTTCAACCAAATACATCTGCTACCTTTCTTCCGCATGTTGCAGCTTATTATTGCAACAAACATGGATCCTGTGACACATAAGACCACATTTAGTCAGATTCGGGCACAATTTTTTATACGAGTAACACGTGGAGATCTCATCGATTTGCCACTGTGCATCTTTGAGAGGATCCGTTACGAGGCGAGTATCGTCTCCACGGACAACCTCCCATATGGTGTCATCATCAGCCGACTATTACTTACTTGTTGAGTGCCATTCCAACTGGAGGAGCGGGTCACAAATCAAATGAACCCCCTTGACATGAGCACGCATCGACGTAGCATTGGACAAGCGAGGGGGTATCATCGATGTCAGCCACCCCTATAGCGGATCTAGTTCCTCTGACTCAGCCCGGGCCCATTATGGGGAGTAGTAGTCAGCAGCTGACGAGTACATGTGCAGGAGATGCACGGCCTGCTTGGGTTGATGCGGTGATCTCACAGCTGACTGCGCATATCAATCGACAGATCGTGGCTGTAGAGGAGTCTGTCACCGAGATAACCCATCATGTAGATATCCTCAACAAGAAGGTTGATACCTTGACTGAGGAGATACGGAGTACGAATTTCATGAACAACGCGTTCGTCTGAGTGTTGTTTACGAAATTCTATCATATTTTGTATTTTACTTTTAATATATGTAAGGAACAATATTATTTAATATATCTATTATTTTTTAATTTCAATTCTCAATCTTCTTTAAATTAGATTTTTCAACTTTAATACTAAATCACTGCACTTCAAATATATATAAACATAAATATATATTTATATATGTATATATATATAATTATATTTTACAAATTGTGTATATATAAATATATATATTACAATTTTTTAGACTTGTTCACAAATTATGCACTATAAAAACTACATAATTTTTAAATTAGATTCATATTTAATTTAAATTTATAAGTAACGTTTGAACGTTGGCGCCAAAACATTTCACGTTCGCACGTAAGTAGCTAGCCTCAATGTTCGAACGTATATGTGACGTTTGAAAGTAAATTTCCCCTCCGTTCAAACGTCAAAAAAATCTCATCTGTCTTTAGTGATGGTTTCCAGAAACCGTCATAAAAAATATTTTTTATTGACAGTTTGAAGACTGTCACAATTTCCTAACCGTAGCTAAAAAGTAATTATATTGTTGTTAACATCACTCGTATTATGAATAATATCCTCGATATGTGAGTTTCTCGATCTATTTATATATAAGCTTGGCATATAATCTTTTCAAATAAACATGATTACGTGGACCTTGATCTAAATTAGTGGTCACTCATGTGGTCTCTAGTGATAGAAAAGGATCCGTGGTTTTTGTACTCTCACAGAATATATATCGTTGACAGCGGTCAAGGAAATCTTTCAGCGAATTATGTGGAGCCAGGTCGACGCTAGCTGCTGAGTAGTGGAGTACGCACATTTCAGCTAGCTAGGCATGAGTGGATCATCAATATTCAATTAATTAACACTATAATACGAGAGTAATGCACCATATTATCTTATTATTGTATCACGATCTACTGATATTGGAAGTTATATAATTTTATAGTGTTAGAATTTCCATTTTTTTAATAACAATTAATTGATCTAAGAAATTCATGACCTATAATTACATCAGCTAATTATAAGATGATAATAAAACAGTATTAATAATGTAATTTCTATTTTTCCATATAAAATCTTTACCCTGATCTCCTCTTTAATTATAAGTAATATCACGGCAACCGCAAGGAACATTATTAATGACTGATCATGACCACATGATGATCTTTAAGCGTGTGTGTGCATATATATATATATATATAAATATATATATATATACATGCACACACACATATATATATATAGGGACCATATAATTTCTCTGAGCACGCATCGTCAAGATTGCACAAGAATTTAACATATAAACTGATCATGTACGTACGCAAAGTTCATCACTGCATGCATGGTGGATCTCACGTAACTAATATGATAATAAAACTTTATATATATGCATGCATGCATTCCGGTTGACCATGCAACTAATTAATTGATCAGTCAGCTGAACGCGTAATGATCAGTAGTAGTACTAGAATTTCATGATCACATTGTTGTAAGATAAAAGTTTTAACGGCTTGTCAATCTAAAAAGAACAGCGGGCGCACTACCTGATCGAAGATTACTGCACTGCCCTATTTCTGAAGGCCGGACCAGATCACAATTCAAAGACCCCAAAGCGGGCTAAGGCAAGCAGCAGGGAAAGGAGGGAAATTATTTTAGATCAGTACTAAAGTTCTTAAATAACGTCCACCTAAAAATTAAGTATCAATCTACATATATATATATTATTACGTCCGTTTCACGGAAATAAAATCAAAAGGAAGGAGGTCATGGATCAGGTGATGATCAGTAGTAGTACTAGTCATGATCTACTAAACGATTATATATATGCAGGATTATATAGTACGTACTTCAAGTAGCAATTAAACGATTGACACGACAATGATTAATAAATATGAATCATGTGTTAATTGTATATATATATATATATATATATACTCATCAAGGAGTGCAAATTAAGACATTGCGATTTTAATGATGCTTTATTAGAAATGATATATATATATATATATATATATATATATATATATATAATTTAGACTTTTCTATAATATATATATATATATAAATATGAAGGTACAATTTATTTCAATTCCGACCTTAATTATTTTTCCATCTTTATTATATATATATATATATATATATATATATATATATATATATATATATATTATATGATGCATATGCAAGGTAACTTACCAGCAGCTAGCTAGCAAACTGATCCCTAAGCTTTTAGTTTGACCAGAACCCTAGCTCACCCAAAAATCATTTGTACGTTCTCTAATTAGTTTCTCTAGATCGAGAAACTAAATCACCAATCCAGATTTCAAATCTGCATGGATCTCTTATAGGCAATACGGAGATACTTCAGGTATTATTTACCAGAAAGAGATAATTGGTATATAAAACGGATAATGCCTGTAAGATAGAGATAGGGACGTTATTAG
This sequence comes from Juglans mandshurica, assembly GCA_022457165.1. NCBI lineage: Eukaryota > Viridiplantae > Streptophyta > Magnoliopsida > Fagales > Juglandaceae > Juglans > Juglans mandshurica. The sequence goes on from CM039619.1 coordinate 13,153,666, forward strand.
AATATGATTGATTCGGTAGCAATGGAACCACCACTAACGTCGTCTGTGAATCGACATATATGGTGGAAGCATTGTAGATTAAAGCAAATTATAATTTTCATCTTTCTTTACTTTTGTCCTTTCCATACAATGTTGTTCCAAGGGGAGATGATCTGAGAGGGATTATTAATTATTATATGCTTGATCAGAACCCATGAAGAATATTCCCAAATAAATTAAGAAAGGATATCAGGGAAAAGCATATGGGGTCTGGAAACAAGGGCTAAAATCAGTTTAAATTAGAAGTACTTTCATGCATGAATCGCATGGAAGTTGCCCATCTTAATTAGTTGCAGCATGCAGTGTGCTGCGCATTGCTTTCTCATGTGTGTTTCTTTACTTTCACATGAGCGTACTTACGGCGAAAAGCATGCATTCTCCTGTTTATGTTTTCGTGTTGACAGGGTCGACGTCGAACCGTCGAAGCATCGATCACGTGTTCTTTACGATCCACGTACGGCTTTTGATCAGGTGAATGTGGCTTCAGACTCGTGGTACTTAAGTAAAACGTCGACTTGCAAATATTCTTCCATCTTCGAAGCTCCCTAGCTATTTGATGGGAGAGAGGAGTACGTACTAGCCCCTCCCACCCGGTGTACTCTCTCTTCGATCTGTTCAGAAACAGAATCTTTATTTTCATTTTTCTTGTTTTATTTTTCAAGGAACAATGAAGGTCGATCCAATATCGATCGTATGTGTTTAGGACATGATCTCTAGTCTACACGTGCACCATCTGATCTGGTACAGTTGACTGAATTCAACAAGTGTGTAAACCTCACGTTCCGTTCAGACTACGCATCAATATGAGTTTTACTTAGTATCATATCGTTGGGCCATTGACATTGATTATATATATGTGTTGCTGTGTTGGCTAATTTCCAGCCTCAAATATTTGGAAAGTTCCACCCTTCTCTTGCCAATGCGTGAGCTATACATGATGCAGGTATGGTCGCTTATGCGTCCTGAACACCGAGAAAATGCTGGATTTGCCTGATTCTACCCAAATGCATGGTACCATTCTCTTGTCTTCTTCTAAATGATCTAGAGCCAACATGAGACTCCACTATCTGTGACAGGGAATGCATATTTATCTAATAAAACCTCCTGAACAACCTACAAAAGCTCACGGCTCCAAGCAAATCAAAGTGCTCCATAATCTTCTGGACCACTAATTTATTGGCGGCTCTTTTCTTGATACTTGAGCGGCCAAGGAAACTTGGCCGGGATCATTGGAGTAGTATATTAATCATTTAGCTCTATTTCCTTTTATTCTTTCTTTATTTGCATTTTTCTAGCAAGTTTCTAGCAAGAGTACTGCTAGAGCCACCCTAGCATGTGTTTTTTGATATTTTTTTTTACAGTTATTTTTATAGAAATTTTTTTAGTACTTTTAAATATTTTTAAAAAATAAAATAAATTTATAATATTATTTAAAAACACTTCCTTAATTATGAATTAAAAAAAATTATTAAAAAATACTTTCTTAATTATGAAGTAAAAAACTCTTGTTATAGTTCTATAAAAATAACTGTAAAAAAAAACACATCAAAAAATACATGATAGAGCCAGCGGTGACTCCCAGCGGGAGCCACCAGCGGTGGCTCTATCATTTTCCTTTCTAGCAATTATAATAATTATTAAAACTCTTGTTGGAGCACTCCATCCCCCTTTTTTTTCATTATTAAAATATATGAATTTCTTACGACCCAGAAAAAGTCGGCAACCATACCAGCTAGCTACTAGTGTAGGAAGGCTAGACTAAAGGGTTGTTTGGGATTAATAGAGATGTTTCATCTCATCTAAAGAATTTCTCATTTTATTTCATTCCCAAACATCACTCTGTAAATACTAACACTAGTTTTCAATTTTAATTTTTTTAATTTTAATCTAATCATTACCTAATAATTCAAAAAATAATTCTCAAATTTTCAAACAAAACATAAAAAACAATTCAATTTTTTTAAATCCCAAAACAAAAGTAATATTAAAAATTATATTCTAACAATGTTTAACTTTATAATATTTTTATTTAACTTTTTCTCTCCTATTTTCTAAAACTCAATAAAACATCTATTCACAAATTAACTATTTCACTATTATTATTTACACATTTATCATCTCATCTCTGTTGAGGATACTTAGCCTTACTCTATGGCTTATCATATGCTTACCATATGTGACATATTTGACCCTTAATTCTAGGAATATTCCATTATATCAATTTACTCCTACTTTCCATATATTTTGTAATCAATCTTTATGTTATTTGATTTGCATATTGTAAATGATTATAAATAGAATATACTCACCACTTTACAAGTGTGGTGGTTTTCATCAAACCCTCTCATGGTATCACGAGCCACTCTGGTTTAACAGCCATCGCTCCTTTTTTTTTCCCATGGCTTCCGAATCCTCTCCCAATCTTCTTCCTTTCAATACCTTAATCCACATGATCACCATCAAACTTTCTTCCTCAAACTACATTCTATGGAAAATCCAACACCTTCCTCTTCTTGAGAGCCAAGAATTGTTGGGCTATGTTGATGGAACCCTTGTGCCGCCACCTCGCTTTGAATCTGCCGGCTCTAACACACCCAAAAACAAACACCTGACGTGGAAAGTTGCAGACTAACGTTTACTCAATCTCTTACTTTCCTCCCTCACCGAGGAAGCCATGGCTGAGGTCATTGGCCTCTCCACTGCACGTGACGTCTGGCTCACTTTGGAGAACACTTTCAGCCATCGCTCGAAGGCCCGTGAATTACGTCTCAAGGACGATTTACAGTTGATGAAACGCGACTCCAAACCAGTTGCAGAATACGCTCGTGCCTTCAAGGCCCTATGTGACCAGCTTCATGCAATCGGATGGTCCGTCGACGACACCGACAAAGTCCACTTGTTCCTCCGTGGCCTCGGCTCCGATTTCTCCAGCTTCTCTACCGCGCAGATGGCTCTCACTCTGCTCCCCTGTTTTGCAGATTTGGTCTCTAAAGCCGAAAGCTTTGAGATATTCTAGCGGTCCCTTGAGCCCTCTGCCACCACTGCTGCGGCGTTCACCGCCACCAACCGAGGCCGAGCCAATCACCATGGTCACCCCTCTTCAAACCGAGGCAACCAGTGGGGTCATTCCAGAAACCACGGCAGCAACTCTTCCAATCGTGGGCGCTCCAACTCTGGGCATGGACGTCGCCCGCCTCGATGCCAAATCTACCGCACGGAGGGTCATTATGTTGATCGACGCAACCAACGGTATGCCCGGAATGATTCCTCTACTCACCTTGCCAAAGCATTCAGCACCTTCTGTTCTCTCTCTGGACCCGAAGAATCTGACTAGTATTTGGACACTGGGGCTTCGGCCCATATGACCACCGATCCATCTACTTTGGATCAGTACACAGATTACACGGGTAAGGACTCTGTGATTATTGGAAACGGTGCATCTCTACCCATTACCCACACTGGTACCCTTTCTCCTGTTCCAAATATTCATTTATTAGATGTATTAGCTGTCCCTCATCTTACTAAAAATCTTCTTTCAATTAGTAAATTAACGTCTGATTTTCCTCTCCCTGTTACATTTACTAATAATTTTTTTACTGTCCAGAATCATCAAACAAGAAAGGTGGTGGCGACCGATAAAAGAGATGGATGTCTATATGTGTTGGAGCGTGGAAATTCTGCTTTTATTTCTGTCATTAAGAATAAATCCCTACATGCTTCATATGATTTATGACATGTTCGCATTGGACATGTGAATCATTCTATCATTTCTTTTTTAAATAAAAAAATGGCAGATTTATCTTACGTCTTTATTACCATCTCCCACTTTGTGTAGTACATGTCAACTTGCGAAAAATCATTGTTTGCCTTATTCTCGAAATGAACATCGATCGTCTCATGTGTTAGATCTTATTTATTGCGACATCTGGGGTCCTTCCCCCGTCAAATCCACTTTGGGTTTTGCCTACTATGTTCTTTTCATTGATGATTATTCCTGGTTCACTTGGCTCTATTCTTTAAAATTTAAATCTGATTTTTTTTTATATTTTCATTCAATTTCAAAATTTTGTGAAAAATCAATATTCTGCTCGTATCAAGATCTTCCAAAGTGATGGCGGTGCCGAATTTACTAGCAACTGTTTCAAAGCTCACCTACATAACTCTGGCATCCATCATCAACTCTCTTGTCCATATACACCCGTCCAAAATGGTCGCGCTAAAAGAAAACATCGCCATGTGACTGAGACTGGCTTGGCCCTTCTATTCCACTATCACATTTCCCCTCACTTCTAGGTTGACACCTTCAGCACTACAGCTTACATCATAAACCGGTTGCCCACACCGCTTCTTGGAGGTAAGTCACCTTTTGAACTTCTTGGGTTACAATCCTTCTTATAAAGGGTTTCGTTGCCTTGATCCCACCACCACTAGGCTATATATCACCCGACACGCTCAATTTGATGAAACTTACTTCCCTTCCCTCGATAGCTCCCAGGCCCAACCCCTCTCCTCCCTCCATATTTCCAATTTCTTGGAACCATGTCTCCTTCATACCAACCTACCCTCATCATCCACCGCGCCCCGTTCCCAGCACGTTCCTCAATCCGGCTCTTCCCCGTGTGTTCTTTGTACTGACCCTGTGGATGAGTCTGTGCAAGCGATTGATTCTCTTGCAGGTCCCTCTTCGCCGCACCCGGCTTCCAGTTCGCCTTCCATTGAGACCACTATTGAGACCATTGCAGGTCCTTCTACTCCGGCATTTCCGTTGGGCTCCCATCCTATGCTCACACGAGCTAAAGCTGGGATTTTCAAGACTCAGCATAAGGCGAATCTTGATGTTTTGGGATCCTCTGGACTTCTTCCTGCTTTTCTTGCCTCTACTGAGCCCAAATGATTCAAATCTGCTGCCAAGAATCCTGCCTGGCTTGTAGCCATGGATGAAGAAGTACAGGCTCTGCAACAAAATCGCACTTGGGTTTTGGTTCCTCGCCCTGCCAACACCAACATTGTAGGTTCCAAATGGGTGTTTCGGAACAAATATCTGCCTGATGGATCCATCGAGGGTCTCAAAGCTCGTCTTGTTGCCAAAGGCTATACACAGGTACCTGGTCTCGACTACACTGACACTTTTAGTTCTGTTATCAAGGTTACCACTGTTCATGTTGTACTTTCTCTTGTTGTGACCAACAAATGGCCTCTTCGGCAACTTGACGTCAAGAACGCCTTCCTCAATGGTGCCCTTACTAAACATGTTTATATGGAGCAGCCTCCTGGGTATATTGATCCTCACTTTCCTCATCATGTCTGTCACTTGAAGAAAGCTCTCTATGGTCTAAAGCAAGCTCCTCGTGCCTGGTTTCAGCACTTCAGCTCTTTCCTCCTTACACTTGGTTTTTCTTGCAGCCGTGCTAACACCTCTCTCTTTGTCTTTCATCAGAAGTTTGGCATTATTTATTTGCTTCTTTATGTTGATGATATTATTATTACTGGCAACAACTCGTCTCTTCTTGACAGTTTTACTCGCAACCTTCATTCTGAGTTCGCCACCAAGGATTTGGGTTCTCTCAGTTACTTTCTTGGTCTTGAAGCTTCGCCCACTCCTGATAGTCTCTTTCTCAGTCTGTTGAAATATGCACGGGATATCCTCACTCGAGCTTAGCTACTTGACAGCAAACCTGTTCACACCCCCATGGTTGTTTCTCAACACCTATCTGCTGATGATCCTCCCTTTTCAAATCCTACTCTCTACCGCTTTCTTGTTGGTGCCTTTCAGTACTTGACCATCACGCGTCCAGATATTGCCCATGCTGTCAATTCTGTTAGTCAATTTCTGCACGCCCCTATTGCATATCACTTCCTTGCTGTTAAGCATATTCTTCGCTATGTCAAGGGTACACTTCACTTTGGCCTTACCTTTCGTCCGTCTGTCGTTCCTGGTACTCTAGTAGCTTACTCGGATGCTGACTGGGCAGGATGTCCAGATACTCGTCGTTCCACCTTAGGATACTCTATTTATCTTGGCAACAATCTGGTTTCTTGGAGTGCCAAGAAGCAACCGACTATCTCACGCTCCAACTGTGAATCTGAGTATCGTGCCCTTGCGATGACTGCCACCGAACTTCTTTGGCTTACGCATCTTCTTCATGACCTCAAGGTTCCACTTCCGCAGCAGCCTCTTCTCTTATGTGACAACAAAAGTGCAATCTTTTTAAGTTCCAATCCCGTTTCCCACAAGCGGGCCAAGCATGTTGAGTTAGACTACCATTTCCTTCGGAAACTTGTTGTTGCTGGCAAACTTCGCACGCAGTATGTACCATCTCACTTACAGGTTGTTGACATCTTCACCAAAAGTGTCTCTCGCTCTCTTTTTGAATTCTTTCAAATGAAGCTTCACGTACGTTCAAATCCGACGCTCAGCTTGCCGGGGGGTGTTGAGGATACTTAGCCTTACTCTACAGCTTATCATATGCTTACCATATGTGACATATTTGACCCTTAATTCTAGGAATATTTCATTGTATCAATTTACTCCTACTTTCCATATATTTTGTAATCAGTCTTTATGTTATTTGATTTGTATACTATAAATGATTATAAATAGAATATACTCACCACTTTACAAGTGTGGTGGTTTTCATCAAACCCTCTCAATCTCATTCCCCAAACATTCCCTAATTAGACAAACAATGTACATATGTGTTTCTATTCTCAAACGATTTCAAATACGTATATATAAACGTATCATGATAATTCCCAGATGGTATAAACAGTAGGTCCTATTTTGATAATTCAGTATGTAAATGTACTTTTCATTCCAATCTCATCAAATTAGTACGTACTATGGACACTGTGTATTGCCCTGATCATTAAGTTCCTTCTACGTACTACCTTCTACATTTGAACATTTGTGAATAAAAAAGGTCGCCAAGCCTACTAATGTAGGACTTGTTAAATATTGGGCACACATGAAGTACTATATGATCCCTAAGATCTTCCTTCTACCTTCTATTCATGTACGTGTGCATCAGTACCACCCTAGCTAGCTACTATTGTAGCAAAGATTAATTCGACAAAAAAAAATTATTTACTTTTTTACTAAAGAAATGCTGGGGAACAGCTGGAAACCGCAGCACACTGTGAAGAATTTTTTTTTTTTTTTTTTTAACCCAGCACGTTAGGTGTGCTTAACGTGCTGGGCTTCTTCACACAATAGAGTGTGAAGAAGATTTTTTTCTTTTTAATATTGTTTTTTAAATTCCATATAGGGGTGGGACGTCCGTACTTAGGAGTTCCTTAATTTTAATTAAAGTGTTAATATGCGTCCTAAAACTTAATTTATAACGTCAGGCCTGCTTGTATTTATAATCCAGCTGCATGCATGTAAATGTATAATTAATGCTCCCCGGATTCTAATTATATCCATCGATCGTAAGAAGAATCGATCGAATGAACACAGTCCTACCAATGATGGGAGGAGTTCTGGCAGGATTTTTCAACAAAGAAGCTAAAGACGTAGCAGCATCATTAATTTTAGATCATGACGTGGCCCTGATGTGATTTGTTTACTTAAAAGAAAAATCTTCTTACAAGGGAGTTCGCACACCAAATCGAGTACCAATGCTGACATGTAAGGCATCCATTTAATGAAACGGTATGAATTAAAGATGAAAATAATTTTTATAAGACAAATTACCTTTTCTTCTTTCAAAATTTTTTGTTTTGTTTTTCTTTTCAATAAAAAAAATCATGTCAACGTCGATACGTGATTTGGTGCACCGAAATGCTTGTACCTAGCAAGGCTCGTATGAGGGTTTTCTTTTGCTAAGAATTCCTGCAGTACTCTCAAAAGTCAGAATGCATGGCTGCTGCATGTAATGGTACTGATCATGGTGGCTCTTTATAAACTCGATGTGTGGAAGCGTGTAGAGATTCTTTGTCATGAATATGCTTGAGTGCACTCGATTTGGCTACAAGGATCTGCTTAATTACTGGCTCTCTAGATGATGATCCGGGACTGTAGGCAGGTTGTGTTCTACAGTGCAAGGGACAGAGACACTGGTTTTAGTGCAATTTGCTGATCATAATACATAGAAGTGGAGGAGCAAGTTTATGATCCAACACTTTTAAGTTTGAGTGTGCATGACGTTGGAACATTGCCTCCCCTCCCTTTTCCTTTTTTTGCGTTTTCCCACTAAGAAAATTAACCCCCGCACAAATGAATTTTACTTAATGGGATTTGTAAGGGACACTTTTGGTGAGGGTGACAAAGGAAAAAGGTTAGGCATTTAAGCCAAAAGATTGATAGCTAGCCCATCACTTGGGGCTAGAGTACTGGAAGCTAGCTAGGACTCTAAGGACAGTATGGGATTTGAGGTTGTCCCAAAATTCGACCGGATGAAACATGAGGTCAATATATATGTTTCTGAGTATTATTCACTCAATGTCGAGGCCAGGAAACTTTTTAGCGTCTAAATTAGTGGAATGAAAATCTGATAGGATGGTGCTAATTGCTAATCTAGTCATGTACGTATATCTTGGACCAGATCATGTTCTCAAAACCATTTAGGATTAATACGACTCATGTACTATATATAGTGTAACATTTTAATTAATGTGAAAAATTGATCTTATCCTTCTGATGATCACGACCCCCCCCCCCCCCAAAAAAAAAAAAAAGAAAAGAAGAGAAAAAACTAATGGAGGCCAGGTGATCAGATAAACACCAAATTAATTTGTGCATGTTGAGGAATAATCCCACATTGGCTGTGGACAAGGTCTTGGGCATGTTTATAAGCAATGAGCAATCCTCTCTTGTAAAACCGGTTTTATGAGATGAGTTAAGCCCATGAATTTATTCATGGTATCAGAGCCTGCCACAGGACGAATGAGGGTCCACACTACTTACCCCGTGACAAGGACCAGAAAAAAATACTGGCCTGCACGTGAGGGAGGGTGTTGAGGAATAATCCCACATTGGCTGTGGACAAGGTCTTGGGCATGTTTATAAGCAATGAGCAATCCTCTCTTGTAAAACCGGTTTTATGAGATGAGTTAGGCCCATGAATTTCTTCAGTGCAAGACTAATGTATTGAAGGCCTTAATTATTCTAGGTAAATTTCCATGCATGCATGTTCATCATGTGCAGTACTAATGTAAACCATGCATCTCCCACCGAAACTTTCATCCCCGTTTTTCTTCTTTTTTTACTATATATTTCTCCTATATGTATGTGTGTGTGTGTATATATATATATATATATATATATATATATATATATATATATATATAATAATCAAGGATCGAGCTGGTAAAGCAGTCATATTTTTAATTTCTGCTTTGCGTTCCTGATGATCTCTAACTTTTGATGGTTTATTTTAATAGCTAGGTAGTTGAGGAGTCATTTGGAAAAGCTTAGTGTTAATGTTGTGTAACCCATTATCGTTATGGATACCGAATTCATGAATCTTTCCTTTTATCTGGCTGACAACGTAAACCCACAATTAAGCTAGCGCATTGCTGGATTCGTGCAATTGAACGTCCTAGCTAGCTAGCTAGCTAGCTCGAAGTGCGGTATAAGATATATGGATATAATTTATTATTTTATTAATTCTGAATCTCTTGCATGTACCGAAGATGCAGAATTTGATACGCATCGCCATCTTCATGAGATCATCGACTCACCATTAAATTAATTAATTGCAACGACAATATTGCATATGATGTCAATTCCACTTCAATTAATACTGGGTACGTTACTACAAATTATTCAAAGTGATCAGGGTTAGACCAACCCCCGGCCAGTTATCTAATTACCTAACTCGATCGTAATATTTAATGTAACTATATATATGTTTGTTTGAAAATGTTAAATATTATTGTAAACAGCCTACAACTAATTATATATTCGAGGCCGGTGCATGGTGTATATATGAGATCCCACACGATTTATATTTGGAAGAATTAGTTCTTATTGTTAATTATAACAATTTCAAGGTAGTCCAACATTTTTTATGATCATGACACTAAGTACGTACGAATTCCTTATAGAATATAAAACCACATGTGGATTGAGTTTTCATCGTTCGATTATTAATCTTTTTTTTTAAAAAAAGATAGAGGTGTGGCTTCTAGCTACTAGTGCTCACCAATTGCTTTCCCGTTTGAAAACTGACGTCGTCGGTGCGGTTTCGGTCCAAAACCAAAGCCGCACCGATGGCTTTTGGTGAGTTTCAAAAATGGCTTATTAGGGGGGAGAAAACCGGCAACCTCCATGTCGGCGTGAGCCAGTGGGGTTAATTAGTCTGCCTTCAGCGTCGCTGTGAAGGAGGAGGGGAGCGGCGGGTTGTGTTGTTGGTGGGAAGAAGCAAACCTACAGAGGGAAGAAGTAGAGGGAAGAAGAAGACGGGGAAAGAAGAAGAGGGGGTTTAATTAATCCTAGTCGAAAATGCATTGTTTCACCTAATTTTTTTAATCAAAGTCATTTTATATACATATAATATAAAATATATATACATATATAATCGGCTGGGTTGCCATTTTGAGAGCGTCGGCCTCCCTATGGTCGCTGTCGATGGGCTAGCGGTTTTTCAAAGCCGCCCTCGGACGTTCGCAAATCTTGTAACAGCGGCCCCGCAGACGCTTCTGGAATTTGATGTACCTTTTAGGGCTCCAAAAGTCATTGAAGGTGAGCTCTATTTTTTGTTCTCCAAGGATGAAATTAAAAGGTCTGCAGAACCGTTTCGCTTCTATATTATTCTTAAGTCCCTCAAGCGCCGACCGTCTCATGACGCAATCCGTTCTTTCATTTGCACTCATTGGGGCTTGGCTAGCATTCCGGTGGTTTCGACGATGAGTAGACCTCATAATGTGTTCATTCGGTTTCAATCGGAGGATGATTTAAACAAGGCCATGGCCCGGGAAGCAACTGATGTGGACGGAGTGCATTATCGGGTTTTTCATTAGTCGCCTGAGTTCAAGGAGGATGAGGAACTGTCTCTGGTTCCGATTTGGGTTTCCCTTCCAGGTCTCCCACCACACTTTTATCATTCCTCTTTTATGAAGATTTTCACTACCCCATTTGAAAAATACATTTGTCGCGACAATACAACTCACTACGCAACTAGAACAGTTGGTGCTCATGTGTGCGTGGAGATGGATGCAGCGAAGACTCCTCCGAGAGTTTTCTGGATTGGTTCTCTCGGGGGCCCTGCTAGCTAGTATCAGGAAGTAGTTTTTGAAACCCTTTCTGCTTTCTGCACAAAGTGTAAGACACAGGGGCATAATGAGAAGAATTGTAAATCAAGAGGGGAGAAAAGCATATTGAATCAAAATATTGGTGGAAAGAAATGGGTGAGGAAGGGCCCTCAAGACAAACCATAAGAAAATATGGTACTGATAAATACAAATTTAATTACAGGTAAAATTTCAGATGATCAGAGGAATAAGACACTGGAGAAGGAAGAAGAAAATCTAGGGGAAGAAGGGGAACTTCAATGCCATCAACAAAATTTTACTTCTCTTGTGAAATCAGTTTTTCAAGGTAATATGGCAGTGCAGTAGGGATTTGAGAAGCAGCCAGTATTGATGAATGAAAAAACTGTTTTTATTTAAGAGTTGGAAGAGGGTGAAATTATATTGAACAATGACCAGGTGAATATGGCTCTGGTTGGGGTTAACATGGAGGCTGATCCTTATCAATCGAGGGAGTTTGGTTTGGCGTATGAAGTGGAGCATGTGCAGGAAGATGACCCTGGTATCCAAGGGGATGATGATATTGATCTGGATATGCCTTCCTTGATGGACTCTGAGGATGTTCATCCAGAGGTGCAGGAAGAAGCGCTGTTTGGTGAGATTTTTCGAACTCTGTCTAACTCGGATGGTTTGCAGCGTGTGGTTCATTTTCAACTGGACAAAGAAGTTATCTTGGACTCGGTTGAGTCTACCCAGAATATTGATGGAGGGACTGGAATTAAGGTGAGGAGCTCTAATAGGGCAAAAAGCAAGCCCTTACGTCTGAATTTATGATGAATAGGATTATGTATTGGAATATCCGAGGTTTTGGGACCTCTAGAAAAAGATTGCTGAAGATGGTGAAAGCTAGCAAGCTGTGTATTTTTGCCGTGGCAAAACCGTTTATTGATGGGCAACACCTTTGTCATTTGCAGAGAGATGTTCAATTCAAAGGCAATGTCTCAAATCAATAGGAAGGGGGTAAGCTCTGGGTGTTTTGGTCTAAAGATGTGAAAGTCACTATGTTGAGTTCTTCTTCTCAGTGTATTAACATGGAAATAGTAGTGGCTGGTAAGAGAATGTGGATTTCCTTTTTTATGCAAAATGCCAATATGTGGAGCATCGTATGTTGTGGGATGATTTGTGTAGTTTACATCCTCAAAATTTTTTTTGGATGGTTATCGGTGATTTTAATATTATCAGATCGAATGAGGAGTAGATTGGGGGACGACCTCGGCCACTTATAGCCATTGAGGAATTTAATTCTTGCATTGATATGGTCGGATTATCATATTTGAGCTTTCAAGGGAATAAGATGACTTGGTGTAATGGTCATGGTGGGAGGTCTCGAAGCTGGGCAAGATTAGATTGTGCTCTTGTTAACTCTGCCTTTGTATTGGAGTATTCTTCAGCGGGAGGAGTTTATTTACCAAAATTCTCTTCTGACCACGCTCTTTTATTGGTGAATTTAAGTCTAGAAGATAGAAGATAAGGACATGCTCCATTCAAGTTTCAGCAAATGTGGGCAACTCATGAACAATTTTTAGACTTTGTTACTAATGCTTGGAAGAAGGAACAGTGTGGTGGGGGGATGGTTCGATTGGCAAGGAAATTAAAGAATTTGAAAGGGGTTCTCCGTGTATGGAACCGAAAGGTTTTTGGTTGGACAGGGGTTCACATTAAACAATTGGAGGAAATGGTGCAGGCATTGGAGGAACAATTGCAGGTTGGTGTTTTAGAGGATGTTGAACTTGATCTATTAACTTCCAAAGTTGAATTGGCTACGTGGAATAGTAGAGAAGACAGCCGTCTGGCCCAACAAGCAAAGCAAGCATGGCTTAGTTCGGGAGTAGCAAACTCGAAATTTTTCAAAGTTGTGGCTCCCAAGAATCACAAAATGGTGGGGCATGTGGAAATTAGTGAGAATGTTTGGTTGAAAACTCCGGAGGAAGTCCACTCGGGGGCTGTGTTTTATTTCCAAAACTCCTTGGCCTCAAACCACCGTGGCTCTTTTTGATCAGGTCATTAAGGAGGATGACAACGTGGCTCTCCTTGAGCTCCCTTCAATCCAAGAGGTAAAACAGACTATGTTTTCAATTCCTACGGATAGTAGTCCAGATCTTGATGGGTTTGGGTCGGGTTTTTATAAAGCTTGTTGGGATATTGTGGGTTCAGATGTGATGGATGGTGTTCATGATTTCTTTAGAGGTGGTAAGATTCCAAGGGAGTTCACAGCATCTTTTCTAACTCTGATTCCCAAAGTTGATAACCCAAAGAGTTTTGACAAGTTTCGTCCTATTAGCCTTTGCTCAGTGTTTTATAAGGTGTGTACTAAAATTCTTATGGGTCATTTATCTCCTTTATTACCTCGTTTAATCTCCGAGGAACAATGAGCCTTTATACCGGGAAGAAGCATTTTTGAGAATGTGAGTTTGACACAAGAGATGAGTCAGAACATTAACAAACCGACTCAGGGAGGTAATGTGGTTTTGAAGATAGATATGGCTAGGGCCTATGACAGCATTAGTTTGGATTTCCTTATTCACTCTTTGGCTGCATATGGGTTTTCTGAGGAGTTTGGTATGTTGGTGTGGCAGTGTGTCTCTTCGCCATGGTACTCAGTTGTCATGAACGGTATATCGAAGGGTTTCTTTCAGGGAGGGATAGGTTTACGGCAAGGAGATCCTTTGTCTCCTTACCTATTTATTTTGGTGGAGGATATTCTTTCTAAATTATTGAAAAAGACTTTCCAAGAAAGGAAAATCTCTCATTTTCAGCATCCGAGAGGGGCTCCTACTATTTCTCATCTGCTGTACGCTAATGATATTATGATTTTTGCTACTAGGGCTAAAAAGTCTATTCGGGCCATTGCTGAGGTTCTTACAGTATATGAGAGTTGGTCCGGGCAACGAGTAAACAAAGAGAAGTCCTCCATTATTTTTTTCGAATCTGATTACGGGTGCTAGGCGAATAAACATTTTACAGATTTCTAGCTTCACTGAAGGGTCTTTGCCATTTAAATATTTGGGAGTTCCTATTATGTCAGGGAGGTTGAAAGCAGTTCATTTTGATGAGTTCCTTTGTAAGATCGGAGAGAAAATTGGGGGTTGGCAAGCTCGGCTTTTGTCTAGTGGAGCTCGTCTTCTGCTCTTGAAACATGTACATGGTAGCTTTCCTATCCATCTGTTGTCGACCTTGCAGGTACCTAAGTCTATTCTCTCTTCTATTTCAAAAAGTTTTAGTAATTTTTTTTTTTTTTTTTTTGTTACAAGGATGGAAAGTCAAATAAACATTGGAAATCTTGGGATTTGATGTGTAAACCTGTTAAAGAGGGTGGTATTGTCATTTAGAATTTTGGTGAGGTGCAAAAAGCTCTTCATATGAAATTTGCTTAGCGGTTGTTATCGGAAGATTCTCTTTAGTTCCCATTTTTTAAGGCCAAATACATTAAAGAGAATCATATTTCCTTTGTTAAACCAATAAAATGTTCTAGATTTTGGAAAATGGTGATGAGTAGTATAGCAGATGTTCTTAATCATTCGAGATGGAAACCTAAGAGAGGGGATATTTCTTTTTGGCTGGATAAATGGTTCGGGGATGAGCCTCTAGCGGCTACTTGTTCTACTATCTTACCAAACTTAAAATTAAAGGATTGCCGAATAGAAGGGGGTTGGGATATGGAGTTGCTAGGTCGGTTAGTGGGTGTTCAAAAGGCACAGGAAATATGTTCTAAGATGAGGCAGACTGTTTAATATGGATGGCTAAGGAGGATGGTAAATTTTCTACCAAAAGTGCATGGGAGGTTATTCGGGTACAAGCTCCAAAAGTCAGATGGACGGACTAGATTTGGCATCAGTGTATTCCAAAAAATATGGCAACTATCATGTGGAAGAGTAGTCACAATGCTTTAACTGTGGATGATAAAATTCGTAGTATTGGCATTCCCTTAGTTTCGAAATGTAAATTTCATATTCTTAAACTGAGTGAGAAATTGAAGGTATTGAAACCCTTATCTCGATGTGATGAAACTTTATTGGCTGAGTTAAATATTCCCTTCAAGTCGAGGACGTGCAGGCCAAGTCAGATAGTGTAATGGAACCGTCCAAGAGAACTTTGGCTGAAATTAAATATAGATAGAAGTAGTAGGGAAAGATTGAAGAAGACGGGTGCAGAGGGCTAATTCGGGATTCTGCAGGTAATTTGGTGCTTGCTTTTTCTGTCCCTGTAGAGTATGGTACCAACAATTATGCTGAATACATGTCCCTTCTATATGGTGTTAGACATTTGAGGAGATTGGGTTATTGGAATGTGGAAATAGAGATGGGTTCTATGGTTGTTCTAAATTGGATAACTGTCTCAAATTGTCTCATTTGGTAACTAGAAGATTATTGGTTTGAGCTCATGGAGTTGCTTCAGGGAATCACTTTCAGCATACAACATGTCTACAGGCAAGGAAACAGTACAGCAGACTTCTTGGCAAAGTTGGCTTCTGGTGGTTGTGCTGCTACAAGGGAGTCCTTGGCTCTTGTCCCTCCTTTGCTACGAGGTTTGATTAGAACTAACAAAATGCGACTTCCATATATGAGAATTTGATTTAGAATGATGGTTATACTTTTATTTGTTGTTTTTATTGGTTTTGGTTGGTTTTAGTTTGTGTGTATTGTTTCGATTGATTTGAGCAAGGATTTTAATACTTGGGTTGGGATTTTATGTCTATTGTAACCCATAGGTGTTTGATTGTAACTACAGTTTTTTCTCTGCCATAAGTGAGGACTATCAAGAAAACTAAGGTTCTATCCTTTAAAAAAAAAAATCGGCCGATTCAGCAATCAGGTTTGGTTCAGACCAAAACCGAACCCGCAAGCGACGATTTCCTTAATTTTATACTACTGGCCGATCGGTTCTCTGCCAGCTTCGGACTCCGACAACGGTTGATTCTGTCGGTTTTTGTACAACCCTACCTTAAACAAGTCTATCTAGCTAGCTATGCATGCAACGTCACTTAATTGTATCCAGAACCATCTAATTTATTATACAAATGTTTATCCAATTGAAGCTGTATTATGTGTATTTTCTTAAATTATCAACCAAAATGCAAAGTTAAAACCAATTAAATAATATTATTGGTCAGATGGATATTGCTTATAATTAGGTAACTTTCCATTGCACGCACCATCATAGCCTCATGCACGCATGCATACATGCTTTAATTTCTGTGATTCAATAATTAGTTGATTAATTACTCCATTAATATTATGTACGTGTACTTTCATATATAAATATATATATATATATATATATTTATTTATTTATACCAAATCTGCATGATCTAATTGGTCACGTGCACTTAAACGGCAACCAACCAAGCTAATTTACAGTAAGAGAAATTCTATTTGTAGTCTCTATTTGGAGACTGTATATGCAGGCCTTTTATTAAATGAGAAAAATCATCATTTCAGGAGGGATAGTTTTGTAATTTAAAAAAAAAATTAAAGATAAAATTATCTAAACTTACATTGCAATTCTCATTTAGAGATTATATCTAGCATTGCTCTTATAGTAATCAGGTGCACTACTATTCGTACAGACACAAAAACTCAGTCACCAAGATATTATAGTTATATACTACTTTATAATGATCCGATCTGGTGTAGTACTGCTCAAATTATCGCCTTTTTTTATAATATAGATGCATGCCAGCTACTAAATTATAGTAATTATCATTTTATTCCCCAAGCTCGAGCTCCCACTTCTCTATAAATTTATACGTTAAATATTATTTCAGATCTAATATTCGTTAATATTAACTGTTAATTTTATCCATCGATCTAATTAACTATATATATATGGTCATATGTTATATATTAATTTATAATTATCATCATGATCACGAAGTAATTGTAAATTGGAGTTTAAAGTGACAACTTTATTAATTACTTTGATTGCCGGATTAGAAAATAAGAAGTCATGTGTAATAATTTGAGGGGATCAGTAAAATCTAATTTTCCGTTCAGTCAATATTGATCACAAAATAAAGATGTACGTCATCACCCACTCATCAATTCATGATATATATGTACGGTTGATCTTGACAACAAGAGATACCTACGACTAACATTAATGACTCTTTATCATGAAGATCAATTGCCCATGAGTTTTTTATAACACGTGTGAGGCAACTACAAATTATATATATATATTATGCTTCGGAATATTTTTCTAGAGGCCCACCATCATCTTTTCTTTTCTTTTTTTCGTAGAGATACGAATTAGATAAATTCGTTTATATTACTGTTCATTAGTAGTAAAAATAAATTAAATAAGTACTAAATTAATCATTCAAGAAAAGATTTTATTATACAAATAAAATTTATGAATTCATGATCATGTGGCTAGCTTTAATATATATGTTAGATTTTTTTTACTATAAAAAGAGTTTTACATGCATAAAATTATTAATTAATGCTGTTAAGTTTCAGTTTCTGGCCAGAGTCTTTGCTCATGGCTAGGGGTGTAACCGGTCCGGTCCGGTCATGTTTTAGATAAAATCTAGGACCGAACCGGTATGTACCGGTTTTGTATTTTTCAAAACCGATTACGCACCGGTTACCCTCCTAAACCGGTACTTCTGGTTTTACTGGTTTCCGGTCCGGTCCGGTCCGGTTTTCCGATTTTTTAAAAATATAAATTTCACAATTTGTCATTAAAAATTTGTTTATAAAAAAAAATTGATTTAAAAAAAACTGTTTTATACTTTTATTAATATATTAGACTATATAATAGTATTAATATTAGACTATTAGTATAGTTATAAGTTATATATTAGTATTAGTTATAAACTTTTAGTGATTTAGTATTAACATTTTATGTAATAATTTATAAATTATAATAAAAAATTATTTCATATATGAATATATATGTTATATATAAAATTTCACATAAAAATTTATAATTATACATTATATATAAAACTTATATATATTAATATTTAATATATATAAAATATTTTATATAAAACTTATATATAAAAATATTATTTTTTATTTTTTTTAATCAACCGGTCCGGTCCGGTCCGGTCCAAAAAATTCTGGAACCGGACCGGAACCGGCCGGTTTTTACGTTTTAAAAATCGGTTCCGGACCGGACCGGTTCAAAACCGGTAAAACCGGTCCGGTTCGGTCCGGTCCGGTCCGGTTTTAGTTTACACCCCTACTCATGGCTAGCTTATGCGTACATGCTTTTTTTAAAATTTTTTTTTTAAAAAAAAAAAAAGAAAAGAAGAAGAAACTAGCTAAATGTCAATATCGGACACTACAATAAAACTGCTTATTTGTGGCCAGTTAATTTCAGCGAAATGACTATTTACAGTTAAAATGAGTTTGTTTTAGTCACAAATAATCTTTTCGCCGTAATTAAATAGCCACAAAAGTCTATTTTTCTTATAGTGGGATTACATAGATCTCTTATATAAATATATATATATATAAATATATATATATATATATATACATATATATAACTAATGCATCGCTACTAATACGTAATTTACCTATAACGCGGTCAGTACTGATCAGATCATGATGTGGTATTGATCAAGCATATATATTATATATATGCATTCTCTGAATGCTAATTCCTTCCATGCTTTTGGAAAAAAATATGTTGCACTTCTTTAAATGGGGATCATAAATAGCATCATGTGGTAAATTAAGAGCTGAGATCGAAGCATGCATGTAGGCTGCATGCTGGTATTAAAATTAGGATTTTAGAGATTTTTCCCTTTACAATATTTTGAAAAAATAATGAAATTGGTGCTTAATTAATTCCTATATACGCTTTCTTAATTTATTTGTATGAGGATATTAATTAGATATATATCATGATCTAATATTTTCTCTTTGTCATCACATGAGTCGCTATATCTAAAGCCCTTTAATTATTTACGCACAATTGGCAATTTGGCTTGGCATTAATTATATATAAGTGAATATTATCATTAATTCATTCGTTAATTTATAAGCACTCCAATCGATTAGCATGCAGTTTGTCCGTATATATATAATATAATTAGATTGGCCGGGTGGATTAATGGGGCGAAGAAGCTATATATATATATATAGGCATTAATAATATTATATTATTTAAAAGTATTAAATGAAAACAATAATTATAATCCTCTCTCCATTAATTTGTGTGTGTGTGTATATATATATATATGATTCTTTATCTGAAGGGTCGATGGCCCAATGCATTGGGCAAGGGACGCTGCCGGTACTTTTAAGGTATATATATATAGTTTGATTACAACTGTCGACATTGATATTAAAGAAGAACCAGAAGTATGGCATATTTAAAAGTACTATTGATATGAGTAGTGGCCATATCTTTCTTTTTCAATTGATTAAGATCTCTGATCGATATTCCACCACCATATATATATATTCGCCTTTGGCATCTTATAAAGAATATTAATATTGCACGGCAGTACTACTTGAGGGCTGGCCTCCTTTCAATATTCTTCAGTACTACTCAACTTGCATGTCCAAGCATCACGGAGACATGTAAAATCAAACAAAAACGTCCCATGTAGTCAAGCAACTACTATACATGATGACATGCCGAAGATGGAGTGCATTAATCGTGAATTATAAGGATATGTCTCTCAAGATCTTGGGCGACAACATTTGGCTAGAGAATTCACTTTTATGAATTTAGCTAGCTACTTTTTAACACTTCCGAATAACAGACTTAACAAATGATCTATCACTATTCTATTAAAATATTAATTTTGACATTTTCATTCATTTTGACCCAACATACTCCGAGAAGACTTTGATGCGGATCTTATTACAGGTTTCGCCTTTCACGCAGTATACTTTTTTTCCTTCGTGCTTCGGCATCGCTTGGGTATACTTTTGTTAACTGAAGAGGATTTTTCCTTCGGCGTCTCTTCTTGCGCTGGAGTAACAGGAATTTTCCTTCCTCCTATCCTTCTTGCGCGGGAATAATAGAGACATCGGTAAGAGGAATATTTTATGATGAAAATAATATTTGGCCAGCCCATGGGACTAGCCAAATTTGGCCAATGAACAAATGTTGGGTTATAATTAATGTAGATTTATTGAGTCTATTGTAGTAGATTTTTGTGCAACTTAGCTAAACTTCGGCCAAAAGTTAGCTAAGTTGAGTCCACTATTAGTGCTCTAAGGGTTGGGGTGGGGTTATATATGCATGGCATGTCTAAATATTGGGTCCCAAAGTTACAATAATTCTCATTAATGCAAAAGCTTTGTATATTGTGGGAAACTGCAGCTTATGATCTGTTTTGAGAAGGCGGGGAAAAACCAATGGACAGGATGGTGTATAGGAAGGAATGGATGACTATGTGTTGCTGCTTACTGATGCCATCATCCACATTGAGAAGAAGTTCGATCGTGTGTTTACAATGTATGGAAACTAATAGAGGCCTCAACTTGAGTGGGAAACATTGAAGTGCATTAATGTGCTAGCTATGATTAATAAGGGAAAAGAGCCAAGACCACTGAAGGTATAAATTTTTACTAGTGGAGGATACATAAAACATTGAAAAAGACATGACCACCACTAAAACAAGAAAGCAAATGAGAGCTAGGGAAAAAATAATGGGTATCATATACAGTACTTCTTTGGCACATTCTTTTGGTGGGTAACCCCTCAAGACCTAACCCCAACTCCTAAGCAATCCATGTACTGTTCAGGTTCATTAAAAAAACTGAATAAAAAAAACGCAAAAACCTTTTACATCAGCCCATGATTTCGAAAGTTCAACCAATAATTTGGTGCAAAATCGGGCTGATGTCACCAGGAAATTATGCCCTAACCAATCGCTCTTCAGTAACAATATTATCATTGATGTGTGCAATACACTGAAAACCCATTACAGACTTACACAGTGTAAGCACCTAATAAATGAGAGCATATATATATGGCAAATGAGATCGTTATTTTAATCTCCAGCAAAAGGTGTACGTACTAATCTTCCATATATGTCAAAAGTCAACCGGGATCATATTATATATATTGGAGTACATGATATGAAATGCATAGTTTTGAAATAAGTACATGCATGATGCATCCTTTACATCATGACTTGCATGGTATATATCAAACAACAGGCCGCCTGCCCTTTTGATCTTAAATCATGGATTTTATTCTTTCTTCTTTTATTTGGAGGATTAAATATATATATATATATATATATATATATATATATGCCTGGACGTACAGTGAGTTAGATCATGAGCAAGTGGCTTGCATTGTAACCTCGTGTTTACTTATGAGACACAACAATAAAAAATGTTGATGACATGATTCAAACGTACTACAAGAAAAGTGTTTATTTGCAACCAGTTATTTCCAGCAAAATAACTATTTTCAGTTAAAATGAGTATGTTTTCATCGCAAATAGACATTTTCATTGCAAAAAAATAATCATAAATACTCATTTTTCTTGTAATGACGTGATCATGATGTGATATTATTCATAAACATCTGCAGGGCACTTAATTTTCATAAACTATCATTTATAAGTTTATCTAATGGGTGATCTCTAAATTAAAGTAGTAGCTTTATTTTATGTGTATTCAAGTACTGCCATGATATCCTAGCTAGTAATTAGTGAGATTATGATAAACGCACAAGCACTATTAATAAATGCATCCGAAACCTGTATCATTAATTCCATGGAGAGATAGATCATAGATGTTGCTAATTTCGTAAGTAATGCAAGCAATATTTAGGCTGGCGGTCAGATCGAACCAGATCACAGATCAATATTGTATTCATCTAGACCTTCAAATAATTAACTTCATGTTACCATGTAACATACCAGCTTCTTAATTTCTTGTACTTTGCAGGCATGCATGGTAAAATATTGATAACACAAATTATAAGTTTATGATCACTAAATTATACATGCAGATTACTCGGCCAATAGCAGACAAATCATATGATATAGAGTATATATGTAAAGTACTGACCTACAGTTCAGTATGATAATTATTATATATGATAGACTCATGTACGTAGCAGAATAATGTGCATATATATATATATATATATATATATATATACATATATATATATATATATAAACTGGTCTACGGCCAGAGAATTCCAGATCAACACCTGGAAATTCAACTGCATGCGCATAAAAGAAGAGTAATTGGATACTGGATGTAACAGTGGATGGCTGCTAAGAATGTTCTAAAGTGGCATTTTCTATTAATAGTGATCAGTTTTGCTACGATATATATATGAAGCGAGAGATTCGAGTAATTAGCTAGTCATGACTTTCATTTAATTTAATTATGAGGCATATTATTATATAGTATTAATATTCATTGGCCAACCGTACTCTCACTGTTTTAACGTTGGTGTTCCAACAAATGGCTGGATCGAGGATTGCAATTAATAGTAGTACTAAAGAGTCCATCCAATTATAAGGTCGTTAAACATCCATGCATGGGTCCAAAAACTAGAGCTAGCTAGCTAGCTAGTTTCAATCTGAACATCATGTAGTAATTAGTCGATCTAGTCAACGACAAAAAAGTTCATGTTGAAGTAGCTAGGGAGATGTGATGGATCTTAATTAATTCATTAGTGCACGTAGGGCAGATCAGACAAAATCCATGCGACGGTGGTTTGTTCCACTTTAAACTCCAAAGGTTAATTATATTGTTCGTCTTCGGTCAATGGAAATAGATCATGATATTGAGAACAAATGATCATATCATGGAATATATTGTGGTCGAGAGGCTGATAATTGATCAGCACAACTAGATAATATTATCCAACAACTAGTCCAGGTTGTGGATCTAGCGAATTTACCTGGGCCAGTTAAGTGATTAATGCATAATTAGCCCATCTGCGTCGGTAAAGCTAGCTAGCTGCCAAGATGTTATTATCATTATATATATGTAACTCATATTAATAATCATAGATCGATGGATTAATATTGTTTGGCCCCTCATTTCCTATTCATGATCAAGCTCACAGATTATGATTCCCAAAGAGCCAAAACGCATTTTATTGAATTCGTGTCTTAGAAATATATCCTATTTGTCTGCTCTGATATTAAGGTTAGAATAATGATTAATTACGTGATTAGTTTAAATATCAGCTTTTGGGACAATTAGCTAGTCATTTTTCAGGATATTTACAACATGCATGTCGTCCAGAATTTAAGTCGTATTAGCGCCTATGCTTAATTTAATAACATCATGAGCACATTACATGATATCATGAATACCATTAATTAACCATCCCTTTATAATGAAGGTTTTGTGAACACAAGAAGCACGAAAGCCCCATGGCCTTGTTAAAATTTCCATCAATTCACCAATTTTAAATCTAACTAGGAATTCACGTGGGTTTAACCTCATGAAATTGTCTTTTTATGGCATCCCCTGGATCCCGCAAAGGATCAGGAAAATCTTCTTTTCACAATAGATGATAAGCATCTCTTGTTGAATAAGTACGCAAAAGATGAAACATGAAGAAGATTCCCCTTTATAACCGGATGCTATTATATATCCTACTTTTTGTGTCGTATAGGTCTATAGCCATCTTGTTTCAGTACTGTTTGGAATGATAAGATTTGGCTTACACCATTACTGCTCGAAATCATGAAGTCTCGAGCAATATCATATATGCAAAGCATGGAATGAGTACTACTTGAGAGCTAGCTGCAACATCCACTCCAGTCAAATTGTCCCAGTATTGTGGAGACACATTAATGAATCTCATCATGCATGCATATATAATATATATATATATATCATATATATTGTCCTATCAATTCTTACACAATATAATTGGCATTGCCTTCTTGATGTATGGGGGGTTTTTACGTGTCAAACTTGGCCAGCTAGCTAGCTAGAGTGTAGCTAGAGACCTCACGCTCACCTGTAGAAGTTTGAAACCAGTATAAAAATCCCAGGCCTTTTTTCCAGAACCAAACCTTTTTGGTAATTTATCACATCATACAGTACTAAAATGCATGACGAAGTGAGGTGCGGGTCCTTTCAGTTTTGTCGATGGTAGGAAAGACTAAAGGTCACATCTTGTGACATCATCTGCAAATAATTAAGAAAGTCGTGATGTTTATAGGCTGGAGCGAATCAGGGTTTTAAGAGGCCAGAAATGGGAATATATGGAAATTAATGGACGTCTCAATATCGTTCGAGTGGGGGGAGCATTGAAATGCATATATGATGTGTTGGTAAGTAAGGAATAGCAAAGACCACCAACGTGTTTTTGTGGACGCAACTATGCAAAGATGTTGATAGGGACACCAGCACCAAACCAAGTAATTAAGCGAAACAAGAAAGAAAACAAAAGATCATGCACTTCGAAAAAAAATATGAATTTGATCCTTTGAATCAAGCAACTTTTAGATCAATATATAAGAGCAAACTTGTAAAAGAAGAAACAAAATTGACCCCCAATTATTACGACATTCCCCTACAATTCTTATATATATATATATATATATATATATATATATATATGTGGTAGTGAATTATGTTCAGATGAATAATGATTTCCCAACTTGTGACAAAGCAATCCATGCTGCAGCGTGTACTACTTTCAAAAAGAAAAGCCATTAAACATGCATCCAAAATTATACGAATCGGAGATATTGCCTCAATAATTTGATGGAAAATTGGGCCTGCTGATGCCACAATGAGAAACTTATGTTCAACAGATCATAAGTATATAGTAGTTGGTCTGTAATATAATGATTTTAAGTAATTGTATGGCACTAAATTAATGCCCAATATTGATGCATTCAGATACTTTTCTCTTCCCCCAATAACTGGCATGGAGAGGGCAACTGCAACAGTACCTAATTTACAAAGTACAAGTCAATTAACGACACTAGGCTAGCTATATATCTTTAATGGTAAAGCTAATTGGCTTTTATTAAATGATCATGGCATTCTTGACTTTATAGATTCTCTTCCTTTTCTGGGTTTGAAAGTTGTGAGGCCGGTTTTAATGGTCGAAATTCCCAGCAGCACTGGAGTGGAGGGCGATTGATGACTATGTTGAGTTGAGTCCTTTATAAATAATAGTGAGTTGAGATGTTAGAATGCATTTTATAGGGTCACTTAAGATGAATTTAGATGTGTTTGGATATTAATATGAGTTTAAATATATTTATAAAAAGTTAAAAAATGTTGTGTGTCCCGCGTGTAAAGAGGTCATGTTAAGTTGAAAAAGATTATAGATCTCACGTGTAAAGAGGTTTTGAGTTGAGATGAATTTAGTGATTTGAGAATTGTGTGTTTAGATGTTAATTAGACTCATCTTAAAATTAGATTGAATTGAACTCAATTCAGTCCAAGTTCCAATTAAATAGGGTTTAGTTGCAGTTTGAATACTGAGTTGAGATGAGATGAGTTGAGATAAAAGTTGAAAATTAAGGCTACGTTTAGATGTTGAGCTAAGTTAAATTTTTTATGAACATTAGTGAGTTTTGTGAGGTCTACTTAAGATGAGTTTAGATGTGTTTAGATGTTAATTAAAAGAGTTTAAATATATTTATAGGAAGTTATAAAATAAATTGATCCTATCATTAAATTTAACTGTTCATCTAACATTCCAAAAATAAACTGCCGGCATCAAATCTTATAAAGGGCAAAAACATTTCTCCAAGCTGCACTTGTAAGCCATCCACCTCAAGTCAAGTAAGGGTACAATGGACAAAACATGATTTTTTTTTCAACCTTCGGTTTGCAAGCATTATGATGATGATTGATGCCACTGCAGAATCTCTGCCACAAGTCAGAACCGGTTACATCGATATACAGTATAGACCTACTAAACTTATTTATGATGCAATTGATGTTGGTGTTTAGATGGTAGAATATGTTTAAAAAATAAATAGCACTGAACTCAAATTGAGAATGGATTTAAATAAAATATTATTAAAATATTATTTTTTAATATTATTATTATTTTAAAATTTAAAAAAATTAAATTATTTATTATATTTTGTATAAAAATTTAAAAATATTATAATAATTATATGAGATGAGATAAGATGAAATTTGGAGGACTTGCGACATTGTTAGCCACAATCATGCTGCTTCTAAAGTTAGTCAACATTGTAATTGCCAACCTCCCCTGTTTGTCACTGTTTGTCTCAATTGCTGATGGTATATCATGTTAACCTATATATAATTTTGTCAAAGCGATATACGAATTGTTAAGGCGACTGTCTGTGCATCAACGTACAGAAATACGTACCTTTTAATTTTTAGTGTAGATTTTGGAGCAGTTGAGTTATTTTAGTTTTCAGGTCAGGGACATGAATAATTTTTTTAAGATTAAAAAAATAAATAAATGTTTTAATCACAAGAGATCCACAAAAATAAATCCACAAACTAATATGGTTTAATGTGATGTATATATTAAATTGTAAAATTACTTTTATTGTAACGTAGATCTAACGACTTATATACAAAGTTATGCCAATTTGGTGAATTTACTTTTGTGAGATTTTTTTGTGACTCATTTCTCTTAAAAAAAACCTACGGCCCTTAATGAATCCGACTTTGCTATTAGAGACATCAAACATGCAATCAAGATCTCTTAAATCATGTTCATTGCTAGGTTACCAACGTTAATTTTTCTTCATCAAGAATTTCTCCTTATTAAACCGTGTTGACAAGAAATAACTGAAATGCGTTAGGAGCCTTTTGTTCGAGTTTGAAAATGTCAATGTTTGTCAGGTTGAAAATATTGGGCCGTCAAGAACATACGCCAAGCCTTATTGTTACCATAAAAACTAGCTAGCTACTGTCAAAAGATAACACTGACTAGTTTGGATAACAAAATATTTTCATCTCATTTCATCTCATCTAATATATGAGTAAAGCTAGGAGTCAGATGGGTGAGAATGGTAGATTTACACCATTTAATAAACACATGACACATATGGTTTTGTAGTGAATGAAAAATAGATAATCAAATCCTGTAATTTTCTGATCCTAATTCACCTCTCCATTTTTGTTTCTTCACCTCAGTCGCCTCTCTCTCTCCCTCTCTTGAAGCTTGAACTCTCTTTCTCACCCCACAGGTGCATAGATGCTCCCCCTCTCCCCTCAATCGATCTCCCTTTTAATTTGGTTTTGAATTTTGATATTCAACTTTTGCTCAAATATCAGCTCCTTCCCTGGTAAGTTTTGGACGAAAAGGAGGTCATGGGCTCAAGATGAACTGTGTGCATATTAAATTCAATAATAAAAAAGTGTTTAGGGGTTTCGTTGTTAATGAAATTACTTACTAGTTGTTGTTTATATATTTTCGATGAAATAGAAAGGGCTTTTAGGATTTTTATAAATTCTTTGTACATTAGTTCTTCCTTTTGTTTCTTCCCAATTCTGATACAGAAACACCCTCCATTATTATCGTGAGCAAGCAATGCATATACAAATATTCTCTAAAAGAAAATTAATAATTTCCATTTTTGAACATTAAAAAGAGAGAATCAGAATGAACATTTTGAGCATTTCTGTATAGATAGTGCTATTGAACAAACATGTTTTTTGGATTGTATTTTCTTTTTCTGTTTTTTCTTCTGGCCGATTGGAACTTCAAGGGAGCAGGGACGTTGGGCAATTTGTCGAGGTATTGCAGATGGGGGAGGGGGAGGGGGAGGGAGAAGAAATCGGTGTTGCGGGAGGAAGGGGAAGAGGAATCGTTGTTGATGAGTGTGGAATTTGAAGGTTTTCTTGCATGCATGTGTAGAAAAGGAGTTTTTGCAACTCCGACATGGCAAATTGTCGTTGGTGGGTGTAAAAATATTAAATGCATCCGTCCGGCCTTAAGGTTTTCTCCTAATATATTCTCAATATTCAAACATTACAAATACAAATATTTTTCAAATTCAAATCTTCAACTTTTTTATTTAATCATTAGCTAATCATTACAACTTTCTCAAATTTTCAAATAAAATTAAAAAAGTAATTCAACTTTTTCAAATCTCAAAATAAAATAATATTAAACAATTATATTCTAACGATATTTTAATTTTATAATATTTTTATTCAATTTTTTTTATCTTATTTCTCAAATTATTTTACTACTATTCACAAATTACTTTATTATTACTCACAAATCATCTTATTTCATCTCACTATCCAAACGAAGCAGCTAATCTAGATCAACATATAAATTGAGTTACCCGGCCGAGAATTTTGGAATTAAGGCACAAGATCACATGAATTTGCTCGTCGAAATCAATGCCTTATATGTAGTAAGAGTAATTATCTAAATAACAATGATGATGATGATGCCCGATCACTGTTTGACTTCCTCTTCCTTTTGGGTTTCGTCAATCGCTCAAGTGAAATTAAAAAGGGAGGATTTCCGAAAGTTGGATCGCTCCTGCAATCTCACTCAGTACATGTGAAGATCCGTTTAAGATGACGACAACAATTTAATAGTGATGCTAATAATTATGATATCAATTAGGACGGCACTCGACTTTACCAGTTCTGTGTGCGTATAATATATATATTTATATGACCATTAATTGATTTGGCATTTTTATTGTCTTCATTTCTATGAACCTTTGCGCAAAAGTTGCTCGATGATCGATCGTCACCCAAAATAGAACTTCAAGGTGACATTACCAGCTAGCAGACTAGCTAGGCCGGCTCTACGAGATGTAGTAATTCATAGTTTTTGAGTACGTATTGAAATGCAACATGCATTATCCTAAATATTTAATCATCAGGCGGAGTTTCCCAAACAAAATTCGATCCAAGTACATATATGCACTTAAATAATGTTAATTGGAGGAGGCCGGCCGGGAGGTATAAATAATAGATCAAGAACCCCATGCATGCCAACTAGCTCAAGTACTATATCGTATATATCCCACATGCATGCATGCATTATCTTGAAACGTCCCGATCGATCCATTAATTGGCATTAATCAGTACTGAAGATGGACTTTTTTCGTCGTGCTCTTAACCCCAAATGGTCAACTGGCCTTTGTGAGTGTGGAGTTAACAAAATTACATGTGAGTTTGCTCTCTTTCTCGATCATGAGACATGCATATATGTTTACTACTTTCAGAATGCAATATCGTATTATATATTGAATTTCCTATATATCTTGCTCCAACACGAATTAAGTTGTCATATATATAATCGCGCGCCTAGTTAATTAAGCATGCATGCAGCACGTACGTTCTTTCTCGTACAAATGGTTCGACTATTGGTCCAATTACTGTACGTGTATAACTGGTGCAGGTTTGATAACATGGTGTCTCCCGTGCATCACCTATGGCCAAATCGCAGAGACTGTGGATGGCGGAAAAACCTGTGAGTATAAACATGATCATCAGGCACTCCATCAAATTTCCCATTAAGATATATAAAAATCTATATACAACTCGGAAAAGTTCCCTCGAATATTGTGATCAATCGAGAAAATTAAGGATGAGTAATTTATAATTTTTTAATTGATATTGTTTGTGGCTCGATCTCGATCTGGCATGCATGTGCCTGCATGTATGACGTTTATATATATTTCACATGCATGATGATCAGCATGTTGCGGGCAAGGTTGCGTGTATGCGCTCTTGATGACGGTCCAATTCCATTGGATCCTATCCTGCCTGAACAGAAAGAAACTACGATCGAAATACGGATTACCGGATGAACCATGTTGCGATTGCTGTGTACACTACTGCTGTGAACCATGTGCTCTTTGTCAGGAGTATGCTGAACTCAAACACAGAGGCTTGGACCCCTCCAAAGGTTATATATATATATTTGATCACTAACCAAACACTACTCCTCCTCCTCCAGATTATTATAAAATATTTATTACTTATTAATGTTAATTAAGTTGTATTTTAATTAATTATTTTAAATTTTAATGCGCAATATTAGGTTCGAGTGGCCCACCAAAAGGTATGTTCATGTTTAGATCATAATGATCGAGCGAGCTCCTCCTGGCCTCTCCTAGCCCATTTCCATGGAAGATTATAGATCGATCAATTCGTCCGTCCGGCCATTTGCTTTTAATTTGTGTGATTTAGTGATCATCTGGAGACTGGAAGTATCGACGTCGTGGCAGATTCTCAGATTAACAAAACGTGCATGGATTGAAAATTCGTACAAAATAAAATGGCAGTTTAGACTAATTGCAGTTATGATCTACATGATATCTTTAATAATCTGCTTTGTTTACTACTGTAAATGTAATCATCTATTTTTGGTGTGACAAGTGTACGGACGGCTTGGGAATCATGATATATATTGAAATTCGATGCATGCCATAACGTATATGCTCTTTGACTGATCTCTTTTTTTTTCCTTTTTTCTTCCGATCCTTTCTTATGAATTATAATTGACTCGGGGCTTGTAATATTAATGGAGATATAGTACTGTTCATGTGACGCACGCTGTCTCTATTTTTTGAAAATTTTCTCTCTAAAATATGGATTCTTTTTTTATATATATATATTTCAAATATATATATAATATATAATTAGAAGTGACATTTCCAAAACTTCTCGAAACGTTTAAAAGAATTATAATTACAATAATGTGTTATATCCGAACAATATATATATATATATATATAGGTTTAGAAATTACTTCCCCAAAGTTTGTCTTAAATTCATATATTTTGTTGGTAGTTTTTTTTCCCCCCGCCTAACCAAACGAGCATAACAATGTGGTTAATAATTAATAGACACTTTCAAGATAGAGGCGATGATCGAGGTCGTATCTTTACGGTAGTACTACATAATGTCATTAATTTCATTATATTTTTGTATAGGGTGGCTCTACAACCACTGCTCCCAGTTCTGCTGGGAGTTACAGATAGTGTAAAATGTTGAGTTTTTTTTATATTTTACTTTTTTATATATGTATTTTTTTAATACTGTAAAATATTTTTTTAAAAAATAAAAAAAATTATAATATCATTAAAAAAATACTTACTTAATCACTAAGTAAAGAAAATATATATTAAAAAAATTAAAATATATATATATATAGCGGGACCGGGAGCAGTGAGAGTGGCTTTACTCTTTTGTAAAATATATATACATTAAAAATAATGATACAAATTAAGACAATGGGAGTACCATGTTATATAAAACCACCTCATAATTATTAAAAAATATTAGAGATTTATAACTGTAAAATTAAGAATTCAACAGCTTTCATGCATGGTAACATATATTATAGGACGATCTAACAATCTACAGAAAACTAATTAAGGGCTTCTATCGTTTTTCTTTCTTTCTTTTTTCCTTTTGATACATGGGGGAGGGGGGATTCAATCTGATCCAGTTCTCTTAATGAAAAATCAAGGTGTTGCCAATTGATCTAAAGGATCTTAATATCTATTTTTAAGATTTTTTTGTAGGCGTGAATATTATTATAATAAGAGGGATAATACTCTTCATATATATATATGGCATATTTTTAAATGGTTATTTCTATCAGTCATTTAAATAATAACCATTTAAAATGTCACGTTGTAAATGTGATTAAAAATGACAAAATAAAAAATGAAATAAGAGTACTCTTATTGTTAAGCAAAATACTAGAAAGTTCCATTTAAAAATAATATTTACGAAAGATATATATATATATATATATATATATATATTACAATATGCAATTATATTAAAATGACAGTGTAGATATTGCATAATAAAAATAAATAAATAAATAAACTAACCCTATCAAATTAGCTATTCCCTATCCAAAAGAACCATGAAATATAGGGTTGACCTAATTTAAACAGACAATCTATAATTCTTTATATTGAAAAAATTATCCTTCTCAATTTCTCCAGTCTGGGCATTAAACCCACCTCAGGGCCTCAACCCCACCCAAAAGCCCAAGTCCAAAAATCATTGATTACGAAGCCTACAAAATACCGACTCCTTCGAATCCCCCCACCTTCTCTCTCTCTCTGTATCTGTCTCTCGTGTCGAGGACTTCGTCTTTGCAAACTCTTTTTTAGTACGACTTCGCGACTTTATGACTTCACCCAACCCCCGTCGGTCTTTTAAATTTTCAACAACAAATCCCATTTCCATTTCTGTGCTCAATCAATGCTCGCATTCTCTTGCTCGATCTCTGTTTCAATCTATTGACCCGTATATCCTGTGAGACACAGAGTGACAGAGTGAAGGGTTGGGTTGAGACGTTGATCACACACCATGTCTGACATTGTCAACGAGGCTTGGAGGAAATATCTCCTGCAGCTTCAGCTTCACCCTCTTAGAACCAAGGTTCCTTTCATTCTTGATTGAATACCATTCGTTTAACTACACCACACTCTTTAACATCTTTTTCTACATTTTTACCTTTTGTTCAACATTCATTTGTGCCTTTTTTATTTATTTCGGTTAAAGATGATACTTCATAGTTGTTTTTTGCTTAAAATTTTTGGGTTGTTAGGCAATTACAGCTGGATTTTTAGCTGGGTGTAGTGATACAGTCGCCCAAAAGATTTCTGGGATCAAGAAGCTTCAACTGAAAAGATTACTTCTTGTCATGGTACGCAAACTTTGTTTGTACATTCCTTAATTTGTTTACTTTCATGTGGAATGGATCAAACTCTTAACCTCAATCTGCTGAACGAGAAAAAAAACGAATTTTATTCCTGTTTTTATGTTCTTTTCTTTTCTATGAATTGATAAAATCAGGTGACCATTCAAATGGCTGTATCAGTCATTTAGGCCCAGTTAAGGCCTTTGCTTTTGATCATACAAACTATAGAAGATTCTATAAATATGGAGTTTCTTGAGTTCGTAGTCTTTTTCCATAAATTGTTAGCCAGTTGTTGTACTTGTCTCTGCTAATTGAAAACTTAAATTGTTTTGCCAGCTCTATGGGTTTGCATATGCTGGGCCTTTCGGGCATTTCCTCCACAAGTTGATGGATATAATTTTCAAAGGGAAGAAGGGCAACAAAACTGTTGTGAAGAAGGTACTATGTTTCTACAGTTCATATTCTTTGTTAGCCGATTAATTTATATTCTTGTACTTGATTCAAGCGATTTTGAACTCATTTAAATGGGCCTTTTGTTCGGCTCTAGCCTATATGCAAATATGTGATTAAGTATTGATGGATGGCGTTCTATTATTAGGTGTTATTGGAACAGTTAACTTCCTCTCCGTGGAACAACCTTTTCTTTATGATCTATTATGGTTTGGTAGTAGAAGGTATGTGCATTGATGAAGTAATTTCCACTACGGCTTCCTTAGTTCCTAATGTTTACTTCTGTCTTATCAATTGAGCTTTACTGCCTTTACATACGATGGATTAAATATTTGTCAGTTCATGAAGTATAATATTGCAAGATGTGGAAATGATGTTCTTGATTGTGTTATCATGGACTGCGTAAAAGAAAAAAAATGAAAAAGATACATATTTACGCTTCCAAAGCATAGTTGTGATTGAATATAAATATGTTCTCTGTGTATGTGGCTTGGTCGGATTTGGGTTTTTTTCCCTTTTTGTTTTTTATTGGGGGGGGGGGGGGGGGGGGGGGGGGATTCATGCCAATGCTAAAACTGTCGATCTTTCATTGTGAAAGACCCCTAAAAGCCTTACTCAGCACTGATGGGGGGCAAAAACTTACACTCTAATAAGAGAAGCCACTCAATGACTGGGGAATAAGCTTCACCTTGAATTTTTTTTTTTTTTTTTTGGAATTTTATCCTTGGCCAGTTCACAGAATAACACTGCATGAAGAATTAATGCTTTTTCCATCAGAATTCCATGTCAAGAAACACCTTCTTAAACTTAAAGACGAAAGTAATCCTATAGTCTCATATTGCAGGAAGACCGTGGGGTTTAGTCAAGAATAAAGTTAGAAAGGACTACCCCTCTGTTCAGTTAACAGCCTGGAAGGTTTGATGAGTATTATTGTTTGACATGCAAGCCTACTTGTTAAATTGGAAACACTAAAGCTCTGACATTTGTGGCTTGCAGTTTTGGCCTATAGTTGGTTGGCTGACTTACCAGTACATGCCGTTTCAATTCCGTGTTATATTCCACAGCTTTGTTGCCTCATGCTGGTATGATCGTAATCTTTTAATTTCACCTGCTTTTATTAAGTATTTTCCATCTTAAACCTGTGCGCAAGAATGAACAGTCATGTAAATAATTAGTATATACCCTTGAACTTCAAAAGTGCCAATAGATTGGCACAACACACATAACTTTAGAGGCATCTTAATTCTGGACTTGATGAGTTCCAGAATGGAATGAAGAAAGAACCTGATAGGTTAATTGCATGTATTAGAAAGTTTTTAAGAAAGCTTGAAGGAAGCCTGCTTACAACAACCATGTTGTACATGGTCATTTATGTAAATAATGCTTGATAAATGCTACAATTTCCTAATTAGAAGAGCCAGAGCATTATTGCTAGAATTTACTGCTCTGAACGAGCAGATATTCCTTGTACTGGGGGAAGATCTGGAATTTAAGGATTTATAAGAAATTCTTCAATTCATAAGGACCACCTATGGCCAGATCTAAATCATAAGGAGCATCGTCATGAGCCATTTGGAGGATATTCGAGACTAGCTTTTCTTTTTGCCCACCCATTTGGAAGAAAGCTGAGTCTCCCTCTGCCGTAATAGCCTTGGAATAGTTGCTACTTAAAACTTAATAGGCAGTATGACAGCCTCTTGCAGTGCCTGTTTGGAATTCTCAAGGTCAACCACATCATTCCACTTCACATTTAATTAATTTCTTTTTTTTTTATTAGCACTGGGTGTCCGAGTGACTAATTTTGGGGTGCACAGGCCCTCGTCACATTTGGTTAATTTCTCCCTAATTCATGATCCTCCCAATCTTTACCTTCTCCACCCTTTGATTTTTTACTTGGTCAAGTAGAGACTATCCCTGAAGGGTTGACAACGACTGGTGGAATTGACTTAGCAATACCTTTTGTTGGGGTGTATGTGGAGACTGGTTTTGGAGCTGAAAAAGTTATTTGCTGAAAGTTGGCTCGAGCCAAAGTTCGCTCGACATCGCTAGACATACTGCTTGAGCGAAGCTCAAGTCCGAGAGTTCGCTCGAGTGGGACTCGAGCGAGACCGCAAACCCTAGTGTTCACTCGAGTCCCGCTCGACACCCTGCTCGAGCCAATGTTCATTTTGGATGTTCGCTTGAGGCGCACTCGACACGCCGCTTAAGCGAAGTACGCAGTTTTGCCAGATTAAGGTTTCCACGCCGTGTGCTATATTATATATGTCATATTTTGACATGTCTTGTGTGAGAGAGCAAAAAGTCCAAGAGAGTGAGTTAAGATTGAGTGATTGTAATCTCATCTGTTTAATAAGATTTCTACAGCTCTGTGGACGTAGACAATTTGCCGAACCACGTATATTGTGCGTCATGTGCTTGATTGTGATTGCTTTTACTTTATTTGTCATCGTTGGTGTGTGTGTTTGCATAACATTTCACAACACCTTTTAGGTGTCATCTGCCTGTAGCAACCGCTCAGGTGTACCTTGGGACTTCCAGGTAGTGAGTCTGTTCGTGCAATTCATGCCCATTAAAACTCGAGGGAATGCCAATTGGTTGTCATATGGCAAACATTTGAAATTCTGCTGTTTCCTTCAGATTCCTGCTGGAATGACAAAAAATGTGATGCAAATGTTTGAATACGATATCACTGTTGGGAACGACCAAGCGCGTGGCTTCTGGTCTTCATCATTAGGAAAAAGAAAAAATATTTTAGTAATTATCATGCATTGATTAAGTTGGTAGTATTATAGTATGTATACGCATATATACATGCATATAACATCGTACAAGTATGCTCATATTACCGAATGTAGTTAATAATGTCTGGAATATTTAGTAGTTAGCACTGACTCAGTCCCTTTTCTGCTTGTTAACTTCAGGGCGATCTTTCTGAATCTGAAAGCCAGATCTGTTGCAATTAAGAAGGCATAGACTGAAGAAATTTTCTTATGTTTGGTTTGTAGATTTTGTTGTGCTTGATATTGGTATTTAGGCTTGGGTGGTTGGGTATTATTATAGCAAAGAAATAACCAGTGCATCGTTGGGTTGTTTATCGTTTGAAGATTTACAATCATTGCCAACCCCTAATAATCCCACAAAACAAAACCTGCAATTGACAATCAGGATCAAAAAAAAAAAAAATAGCCAAGTAAATTCACAATTAAACAAAAGAGCACTTCTACACATCTGCCCACACTCTCCACACACCATGCACTCAAATTTTTTTATTTTTTTTATTTTTAACTCATTACACTAGGTGTATTAAGTGTGTGATAAATAGTAGAGTGTGAAGAAGATTTTTTCTAAACAAAATCTACGTGGCGCGCCGTGAACCGCATGCGTCGTGCTAATAGTTAGATGTACACTTCTCGTGCGTGCTGTTACGTATATATACAAAACATAAGATATTAAGATCTATTGGGAGATGCTCCCAAACTTGAGTTAAGAACCCCAGCCAAATGTACGTGCCTACTCAAATTTTGGCTAACTTTTATTAAAGATATTCTCCGAGTTGGCAAAATGTAATAATAATTTTCAAGTAGAAGTTAAATTATTAATTAATATATGGAGTGTATTAGTAAAATATAAAAAACATATATATTATTAAAATATATAATATTATATTATTATTTTGATTTTGAAATTGAAATTGATAGTCTAATGTAATTAATATCTCCAATAATTTTGATTTTAGCCAAAATCTCAAACTTTTAATCAAATTTAGCAGAGTCCTCGTATTATTTAAGAGTCTAAATAAAGGGTCTCAAGCTAGCTGCCAGGTCTTGCGTTGGAGTTGTTTGGAGGGACTTTCTTTTTTGTTTTTTTAATTCTTGGAGTATTCATATAAAAACAAGAAATGGGATACAGCAATGACTTAAGAAAGAAGCATGAATAAAGGTCCAAAGTTGTTTTTACACTTTTAAAACATTCGCATTTGGTGCCGCAAAGCATATTTTCCCTTACATTTTGGGGAAAAGTTTAGGGTTTTCACCATAAACCTTCTTCCAGTCGAGTCCTTAAAATAGAGATCAACTATTCGAATGCTACAACAATTCCCCATATTTGGGAATCCACTGTACATCCTCAAATCTGATTTCGTATTTTTCCCGTCGTTGGTCTCGTGTCTCCTTCTCTTCGACCGTTGGGTGCCCTCGTCATTTTTGCCTCTCCCTCACATCATAGCCACCATCGACGGCAACCTCTCCATCAGAAATCAATGTAAGTCTTCATCCCCTCTCAGTTTCCTCCGTGGCTAGATTCGTCCCTTCTCTCTCGCACATACTGATCTGTTCGACTTCTTCCATGGCTAGACTTTGTGAGAATTGGGATTCTCCATAGCTGGCCACTGAGCTTCTCTATCGCATTTCATTTTTGGGATCCTCCATGGCAGGACTCCATCATTCTCTCTCGCACAAATCCAACACTGAAATTACTTACCCATCCGTATACTTTGTAGTGAGATATGTTCTTGCTTGTGCTTTTTTCGAGTTTTTCTTGCAATTTATGTACATGTACTTAGAGATTGGGATTTGCTATGCACTCATTTGGGGCAATTTGGTGCATTGAATTGCTTGCTCAAAAAAAAACCCTAGCTTTTTACAAGCTTCTGCTGTTGGATTGGGATTTGCTATTGCTGTGATTTTGGTGATTTGGTGCACTAATTTGTTCTTGTTTGTGCTATTTTTAGATTTTTCTTGCAGTTTACATACATGTGCTCAGAGATTGGGATTTGCTATGCACTAATTTGGGGCTATTTGGTACACTGATCTGTAAATTGCTTGCTCGAAAAAAAAAACCTAGCTTTTTATAAGCATGTGCTGTTGGATTGGAATTTGCTATTGTTGTGATTTGGTCTATTTGGTGCACTGATCTATTCTTGCTTGTGTTGTTTTCGAATTTTTTAAGGAATTTACAAGCATGTTTGTTGGATTGGGATTTGTTATTGCTGTGATTTTGTCTATTTGGTACACTGATCTGTTCTTACTTGTGCTGTTTTCAGATTTTTCTTGCAATTTACAAGCATCTGTTCAGAGATTGGGATTTGCTTTTGTTGTGATCTTGTCTTTTTGGTGCACTGATATGTTCTTGCTTTCTCAAAAAAAACCCTAGCTTTTTATAAATACTCTCATCAGTGAATTAATCTGTGGGTTTGATTTTTAATTAAAAATTGATAAAAACATTAGTTCGTAGCTTTCTTTGTTCTTTCTTATTTGTTATTGCTAACTCAAAACCCTAACTTTTTTCGAGATTGAGATTTTTGTGCACTAATCTGGTTAGGTTTCCAGTGCTCTATTTGCACTGAAATTGGTGTTGAGGGTGTTGTTTTTGCACTGTTTGTGCTATTGCTGTGTTGTTTTTGCATGTGTGGTGCTATTGCCAAAACTATTTTTGCATGTCTAATGTTATTCCACGATGTTGTTTTTCCATTGTCGGTGTGTTATTTTTGCACTAAAATTGGTATTCAAGGATGCTATTTTTGCACATAAATTGGTACTGGTTTATTGTATTTGCACTGAAATTGCAACTGAGGGTGATGTTTTTGCACTATTTGTGTTATTGGTGTGTTGTTTTGCAAGTGTAGTGCTATTGCCAAAACTGTTTTTGCATTGGATTTTCTATTTCACTTATAAGAAAGTTGGCAGCCAGTCTAGTGAGCATATTCTATAATTTAATTCTCCAAAGAGCATGTTTTATGTTGATTTCCATGTCCTTTATTACCTTTATCTTTCTTTTCATTATGAATTTCACCTATGTTAGGTCCTTTGCAGCGTTTGGTACTAATCAATAATTATTTTCTCGTCCGCGGGATGGGGAGGGGGGAGGAGGGAGGATTCATGTCTACTGTAAGGCTGTGATGATGATTGTAATTTGTATTCGGGAGGGGGTTAATTCACAAGTGTTAATGGGGTCCGATCGATATGGTATGGTAATCCTAACTCAGATGGTCATATTGCATTTTGATATAGTTTTCACAAAAGGCAACCGGGGTTTAAAGTTTTGTAGCCATTCGAGGTTAGGCTCC
Source organism: Juglans mandshurica (assembly GCA_022457165.1). Classification (NCBI taxonomy): domain Eukaryota; kingdom Viridiplantae; phylum Streptophyta; class Magnoliopsida; order Fagales; family Juglandaceae; genus Juglans; species Juglans mandshurica. The sequence goes on from CM039619.1 coordinate 13,193,030, forward strand.
TGGCTTATGAATGCTGTAAATAGAAAAAATCATTTCAAACCCCATGGAACACACATTCGATATGCGGCACCGAATGTGAATGTTCCTATTTAGCATGATGATTTTTGCTGATTTTGCATGCTATTTAAATTTGCTTTGGTTCTTTGTTGGATTTTGTAAATTAAATTTATTGGTGTTATGTTGTGATAGAGAAGTAATGTGGCTCAATTTTCTTTGTTGGATTAACCCCCTCGGTTGTGATGATGACAAAATTTCATGGGGATACATAAAATTTAGTACATATCTCCATGGCATGGTAACCCGGACGGCCAACAAGTAGTGGCAACCGGTTGTTACAGCCATTAAAGGGTGTCAATTTTCCTATATGTTACCATTTAGTTCTTGAGCCAGTTAGCAAAATCATGTTTTCTATTTTTCTTGTTTGGTATGATTTTAGTTGTGTATCCCTCAACTGTGATGATCACACAGTTGAGTTAATGGTTTGGGTATGTTGGAGGGCTTCGCAAGAGAAAGTTGAGTGTCGAGAATGGAAATATTTATTGTTTGTCTACAAACTTGAAGCAAAACAAAAGATAACACTATCCAATGCCTGGGTCAAGTAGTAGTACTAGCAATATCTCACACTCAGCAAACTATCTTCAATATGAATATTCAGTATGTTATTGTGATATTAAAGCATCTCGACGAACTGCTCATACTGAGAATAATGAGGGGCGCCGATTTTTCGATTTCGTAAACTATAAGGTAATTTTACAAATTATTGATGGGCTGATTTTTATGAATTATTGTGGTACCATCTCATTTACAAATTTCAATACTTGTCAATTGGGCAAGTTTGCGGGTTTTTCTGTTGGTATGATCTTGAAATATGAGCATACGGCCAAAAGACAATTCACCGATTAAAAATCAAATTTCACAAGATACAAACCTCAATGGACATCCAAACCTTTAGACATCGAGTAAAACTGATTTAGAGAGGCGAAAGAGAAAACTGGTGAAAACAAGTTTGATTATTGTGATTTCAATGTCGTGGTTATTTGTTTTGTCAATTTATTTTGAAAAATTCTTAGCAATCTTATGTTGACATGTAATAAACTTTTGGGTTTGGTGTATGGGCATTTTCAATGTATATAATTATAACATTGTTTCATTCACGACACATGCAATTTGTGTTTTGGGGGCAGTGTGACTGGGCAATAGTAGTACTTGTATGGCGACATTTATTTGTTACAAATACAATACTGTTATTATTATTTATACTATTGTAATTTTTGTCATTTATTTATTAGTTATAAATAAAATACCATTTGAGAAGGCAAATATTAATTATTTTTAAAATCATAATAATTTTGTCACTATTTTTGGGATAAAAAATCAGCTCCGTGTTTAATAATAATTAAATTTATGTAGAAGCTAATATTAATTAACCTAGGAAAAAGATAAAAGATGTAGTAATTAAGATTATAAATGGAAGTGAGAAAAAAATAATAAAGAAATATTAGAGAAATAGTATTTTAATATAATAAATAATTTATAGGAAATGAGACTTAGAAAGTTTTTGAAAGATTAGTAAAATTTAGGATAAAATTTGTGGAATGGTGTATTTGAGTTAAAATTTAAAGAATTTTATAGGGAATGGTATGTAAATGCTCTAAGGTGTGATTCTTTTTTTTATAAGGATTTGTAGGAAACTTGAGAATTTTACAAATTATTTCACTAAAAAAAACGACGAAGGAACAACACCTTGTATGATCGGAGATATTAATGAAATGAAATAAAGGGTAGGATAAAGATGGTGGGGCATATGATTACGACTCTTCCTTATCCTCGTTTGTATGACCAGGACCAAACACTGAAAAGCCATCGTCTCAATCCTCAAGCGACCCAGGTGGCTGCCATGAAAACAGAGTTAATTACCAGTACTAAAACCAACCACCTCAGGCTTAGCTTTTGTCTTTGTTGTTGTGAACTGGGGACGGGATGTTACCTCGGGAAAGTGGACAACAAAGGAAATAGAACCTGGTGAAGAAAACTAAAATCTGAATTGTGTTAATATAATGGATTGAAAAACCCAGTAATTAATGTCACACGAAAAAATATCGGGGACATCAGCCATATATCACGTCCTTAATTCCTAAAAAAGACGGCTTTCTTGGAAGAGAAGTCTCGGTAACCATCTACCCGGCCGGTTAGAAAATTACCTCCAGCCCCAGAGGAGAGAGATCACAAGCTAGCGTACAAGGTCCTCATCTGACGCCATGGCCACCCGTCTTGAAATTCCAAGGAGTTCGTACCTTTTTCACCATTTTCACATCACACCTACACACACAAGTCACAAGCACGCATACATGTATGGAGATCACCAACTATCGAGGACAAATCCATCTATGGATGCATGCATTCCCATTCATATATGCGCGCGGGCATCGGAAGCTCCCGCTTCTTCAATAGTCAGCTGCGAGCTTTCACCGACTCTTCAAGCTCGGCCATCTATATAACATGTTATATATGAATCATGTATCCAACATTAAGTCATTCATAACACATGCATAACGTAAATACATGAATATATACATAAATCAACTGCGATGAATGAACAAGATCAAGATATTAAAGGATTTCTCATGGTTTTCCACCCAAAATCCCACATGGAGCTCACTACGAACCAAAAACAAATACAACAACACACAAGGAGGCAGAGAGAAGTCTAATTTCAACATCATTCCCGGGAGGAACATTCTAGAAAGAAAGAGATGAGAAATGAGTCTTTCCTAATTTCATTCGGTTTTTGTTTCCATATTATTACGGGGTGCTCCGACACCCCGATCGTCTTCTCCGAAATACAATCAACAGGTAGGTTATCGCGCGCATCAGCGCTCGACCTCGTTTGACGTACGTGGACCAATCAAGGGACGCCACATAAGAACCCTGGGCTTGGTTGGGGGTCACATCTGAACCCACCGAGCCAGTTGCATGGGGTTGACAATCCCAGTGATGTGGGCCCCATCCGTCTTCAGTATGCTCGCCACCTCAGTGTAACTTTGGTGCACCTTCTTCAAATTGGCCGCCTCCACTTCCGGCTTCCACCTCTTCGACTCGGCAGACGAACTAGCTAGCGGCACCGCCTCGGCTCGTACCGGTTCGAATTTCCGGCCGAACAGGGTACCATTAGTCAGAAACTCGTACGCCATGTACCCGGCTAAGAGCCGATTCGAAGAGAGCCCATCGCCTGGCTTAGCGGCTGGTGTTGGAGCCGAAGACAGTGTAGCCGACGGTTTTAAAAATGAGTACGGTGGTGCTTCTCTCTCCTTACGCTTTCTGGAGGCCCCAGGCGTCAAAATCGGACGGGCGTGGGTACTACTCATCCCAACCTTTTAAATGATGCCACGTCACAACTCGAAAATTTTAGGGGGGGTAAAAACGTAAAGCTGCTTTCAAGGGGACAAAATCGTCTAGCTGCTTATGTTTCGAAAGGCTAGTGGCTTAAATGCGTCAAATCGAGAGGTATGGGTAAAAGCACCGAGAAAATGTCGAAAAGAACCCTAGGATTTTAAAGAAAAAAGAAAAGGCAAAACGACCGAAAAGAGAAATACAAGATTTACAAGAAAAAAAAACAAAACAAAGAAGATAGAAAGAAAGTGGGGGCTGGGGTGGGGAGGGGAGGGGTGGGGTGGGGTGGGGTGGGGGTATAAATCGGATCCAAAGAGCGATGGCCAAAGCAAAGAGGAGCGGGTCGGATCTACTTGTACGGACGGTGGCGGGAGATACTGTGCCGCCAAGCCTGGTGTCGGTGGAGGGAACGTCAGCGTGTATGGGCGTGAGAGGATTTAGAAAATGAGAGAGAGAGAGAGAGAGAGAGAGAAATGTAGAGAGAGGGGAAAGGGGTGGGGGAGAAATGAGAATGAAGTAGCGCCATCAGCGTGGTTCTTATACTTTAAAGTGGAAGGTCGTCATCAATTTACCCCGTTTTCTTTATTTATTTACCTTCAATGCCATCCGGTCATGCGGAATGACAAAACTGCCCTGTACTTTTTTTCTATAAAAAAAGACTTGCATTTTTTTTTTTAAAATTAACAAATAAATAAACTTAAGTTTTTTTTCCATTAAGATATTTAAGTAGAGCACTCTCGTTGGATTAGCCAAAGTTAAAGGATAGTTTTGATGAATGTAAAAGAAATTTAACTTTTGACTATTTCATTCACATAAATCTCTACATTGGAATAACTATTTTTTCATTCTATAATAATAAAATAATATAAGATGAATTTGATTTTGATTATTCACATTAAATCTCCACATTAGATTATACATTTATTCATTATATGGTAATGAATAATTACTAATTTCAAAAATATTTAATTTTTTTAATTATTAATTTATTTAATTTTATCATATTTTACTATTCTACTTATTATATGTTAATTAATAATCATGTTCTTATTAAATTAATATATTACTAAGTCAAATTAATATATTAATTGTGATAAAATATGTGATAGAAAGAAAGGGAGAGAGAAACAATTAATAAAATATGTATTTGATGTATGTACAGTAACCTTCAAATTTGGAAAAACTTTTGAAAGTCACTGTAGCTAAATTTCAAATATTTGGAATTTGACTAATCCAATGTGAGCATATTTTACTCTTTAATAGCTAAATGCTCATTAGATTAGCTAAAAGTTAAATTCAATGATAATTTAGCTATTAAACCATGAAACGTATCACATTGGAATAGCTAAATTCTAAATATTTAGAATATAGCTACAGTAACTTCTAAAATTATTTCCAAATTCGAAAGATATTGTTTATTCATCAAATCTATTTTATATTATTTGTTTCTCTCTCCCAAGGTCAATGTCTTTCTAGTTTCTATTTTTAATCCATAATTTAATTAGAATATGATTACTAATTAATATATAATATTATGAATAGTAAAATATGATAAAATAAAATAATTTCATAATAACATATTATCATATGATATTTTAGTAAATTGATAGCATATTATATTATTTTATATTTTATATGGTCAATAGTAATAGATTAGAGGAACGTAATTAACTTATATAATTATTATATAAAATAATATATAATATATTTAAAAAATTTATATGTAAGTTATTCAATCGGTTTCAGCCTGGTGTGGTCTCAAAAAAGCACCCTCCAAATTGGATCGGAAGTCAAGTTTTAGAGATACTATAGACCGAGACCGAATAGGGGTGAGTTCGATCGGAAAAACTTTTAACCCCTGATTTTTAACCTTGAAATCCACTATTTTCTTCAATTTATTTGTTATTTTCAATTTGTTTAGATCAAGTCCTTATGTTATTTTCGCAAATATGCTGTTTAAGGTACATGGGGGCTTTTTAGTCTCCTACTGTAAATAGATTACGAAAGCATTCTTTGTTTGTTTTCAGGAAACATCTCATCTCACCTCATCATTACAATTTTTTCAAATCTCCATACAAAATAAAATAAATAATTTAACTTTTTCAAATCCCAAAACAAAAATAAAATAAACAATTCAACTTTTTCAAATCCCTACATTTTTTTAATGGAAAATGAACCCTTTTCTTTTCTCAAGGGAGTTTCTTCTATAAATTTAGCACATAAATTTTAAAATTTAAATATTATGAATCAGATTTTAAAATTTAAGTATTATGAATCAAATTTTAATATTTAAGTAGTATGAATGGTGTTTTACACACAAATCTGAGAATAAAATAATTCTTTTTTTTCGTTGATTGTACTGACTTTTGTGAATTTAAAACTGTTTTTCTCTATCGCTTCTGTGGATATCATAACGGATATTTCCTCCTTTATTTTGAGTTTTTTTTTCTGTTTCAACACAGGTATATAGGGCCAAATTTTGTTACAGAAGAGAAGAACCCTCTTACACAAGTCTAGTCTAACTGCATGTTCGGGATTGCGATGAAAAATATAGTTTATAGTTTTAAGGTTTATAGCTTATAACTTATAATTTAAGTATAAGTTAAACTATTAAAAAAACATATATTATTTGGTAAGTATATGTTTAAAGCACTTTTAATCATATTATATTTGTTTGGAAATAAATTATAAAAGTATTTTATGAGGTAGAAATTACGATTTTTAAAATTTTTAAAAATTATGATTATATTCTTGAAAGTTTAAAAGTTGTATGGATATTTTTGTCCGTTAACAGTCTTTTTAAAATTCGAATTACATTCCGCATTATTCAAAAAAGCACCAAACGCATTAGTCGGTGTGTAAGTCTCGCACACTCACTTTTTTTTTAAAGTAAGTGTGCGGGACTTATACACCCGATTGTAAATATCATTTCTCTTATTATAATACATTAATATAGTGCAGTGCATGCCAGCCTAATTCCAATTAAGAATCATTTGCTATGAATGATTGATAATTGGGTTCCCACATCAAACTCACTATGAAATTAATGACTCTCTCTACCGAAAGTATAGGTGATCACGAATCAAGATATAATTAGCATGGTTGTAGTGCGATTCAAGCAATAAGTTTGTACCCTACCCATTCGTATTACATGCATGGTTTCGTAATAATGTTAGATACAGTTTTAGTGTATACAAATTCCATATACTCCTTTAAAAAAAATTAGTGTATTATAAAATATTAATTTTTTTTATGTGCATCCCAAATTTTCTCTACTTTTTTTAAAGAAAATACGTGAAATTTACACACTTAAAATTGTATAAATAGTTTTCATAACTTTTATGCCTTGATCTGAACAACATAGAATTTTAGAAATAACAAAGACACCCTACCTAATATTTTATACTAATTTCTTGAAACATCGTTAAGCCTACCTCTAAGTAATAAATTAGTCTTCTTCATGTATGGTTAGCTCCACTAACCGTTGAAATTAATGCATTGTTTTCTTGGGAGGATTTCATTGAAATTAAAACTCCCCAGGTGAAAAAATCAGTAGAGAGCCACACGTGATGATCAAGGTTAATTAATTATAAAAGATTAATATTCAGCTTCAATATGCATTAACGTTAACGCTTCTTTTTAAGGTACGTACTTCTAGCGGAATCCCTTTAATTATGCCAAGAAAAAGCACAAAAATAGCCTGCATGTGGATTGAATTGAAGGAGAATTTATCCCGTTTGGAACTTGGACAATCTAATTTTAAACTAAGTCTAATATCTAAATACCTAACTCTCAAATCACTAAACTCATTTCAATTCAAAACATATTTACACGTGAACACACAATCTTTTTCAAACTCAATATCTCTTTACACGCGAAATCCACAATTTTTTTTCAACTTTCCATAAATATATCTAAACTCATCTTAACATTCAAATACATCTGAGCTCATTTCAGATGGGTTCTATAAAACTTATTTCATCATCTCAACTCATTATTATTTATAAAAAATTCAACTCATCTTAACATCTATGGTTTTGAATTGAGCTTATAATTCGAATCAACAATGCTACATACAACTGACGGGTGTAACCGGCTGACGTGACATTATGCTAGCTTCATGTGAACTGAGTTCCCTCTTGTCACAGATTTTACACTCCCTCTTATCACGCCCACAATATTCTCTCACTCTCCATACTTTGCAACATGTTCTAATCAGAAAACAGAAAATCAAGAATTATATATGCTTGAAGTAGCATAGCCCATGCAATCCAACTACAAAATTTAGATAGTCTGTTCAACTATCGATCTTAACTTTCCTTTCTCGTGTTTTGGAAACCAAAAAAAGGAAAATAATAACTTTCTTCCATAACGCTTAACATTAGAGTAAATTTTCAAGCTTATGTTTTGACTTTCTTTATATTGACAAATGTAAATAGAGTGTTGGGTTGCAATAAATTAAATCAGAAATACCAGTATGATGTGTAGTGGCAAACTCCGGGCGCGGCATAAACGGTCACCCATTAGGTCAGTGACAAGCGAAGGCTTGCCCTGCTGCTCCACTTCATACTGCCTTTCCAACTCCTCCACTTCCACCTTACCTCTCTCTTCATCATACTCTCTTACCACCACTCATTCGTTTATGAGCTTTGTAATCATGTAAAGATCAGATAGTTTACCTCAAAATAATTTTTCCTACAAAAATAATATAGATCGAGTGCTTGATTGACCAAACATGCTTTCTTCCCAACACTCTGTTTGACTATCCATGATCCCTGATAAATTAATTGAAACCAATGCAAAATTTGAAGAACATGCCAACATGTTTCCAGATGTGAGGAAGAAGACGGCTTCGTGGCTCGAAAGATCTGGGGAAGACGAGGTAGAGGCCTCTATTCATCGGCTTCGTGTGGGTCCTCAGACATTCGTCGCTTGGGGAAGACAAAGGGAGGGGGAGAGATATGGACTGCTGAATGAGTTCGAGAGTTGAAGATGATTGAAGGGAGAAAATGGATTCGGGGGGCAATACAGGACTGAAGAAAAAAATGAAACGCGCCGTTTTGATATTTAAAAATGAAACGCACCGTTCTATCAAAACGGCGCGTTTCATTTTCCATGAGGCAACGGTTCTCTCATGGTGTCCCTCGCGATTGCTAGTAGATTTTTTAATTAGAATTAGTATCATCTGTTTGATTGGATTGATTGATTAATTGAGGTCAAAAAATTGGACAACTTTTGCAGGTGGACCCACTAACACTACACTAGAGTGGAAATTGATGGCACCAAATCGAGGGAAAAAGACGTTGTTTTATTTTCCTGAAAGCAGGTCAGGCTTGATACCCATTTGGCTGGAATTTCGGCTGGTGGGGTTAGAAAAACATGGCAGGATTTGACTCCTTACTTGTCCACTCGACCAAAGTAGGTCGACGGAAGATGCTTTATACTGTTAATATATTAAAAATTATTGGGTAATTTGGCATAACAATGGCATGATATAAAATTATAAATGAAAGAAGATGAAAATATGATATAAATGATTCGATATTATTATACCATCACAACATTTCATGTCACTAAGATTGTTTATATAAATACTAATTATTAATGACATAATACTTGTAATAATTAAGATGCGAACATTACGTGCTCATATTCCGAAATTATTTAATAATTACTTACTATATACTAAAACCAATATCTATTATTTTGAGATTTCCATAGTCTTGCCATCTATCTTATTGGAAGTTGGGACTTCAATTATGAAAGAGCAATGGCTTAATAATATATATGGAAGTTTTAGAAAGTTAGGGCAGCCTCCATAGAAACATCTTCCGGATTAAAGGGATTGCCTTTTATTTTTATTATTATTTGTTGGAAGCTATATACGCAATTAATATTAGGGTCGGTCTAAAATTCGAATAGCGTTTTGAGTTGGGCCCATTCATTCGTTAATGTCTAAGAAGAAACAGGGCTTGTCTGTAATGGGCTTGAGAGGTACAACACATGCCTAGAAGGTGATGGTGGATGCAAACCGCAGCTAGCTAGCTGTTCAACCAATGGAAAAGAAGCAGATCCAAATTTCAAGTACTTTGACGACTCGCAAGTTCACTTGAAAAAGAGCATCTTCCACGGGTTAGTTAAACTTAAAATATACTTTTAAAGAATACGTGAGGAATTTGATTTTTGACTATTTCGTTCGCATAATTTTTAATATTGAAATATCTATTTTTGTATTATATAATAATAAAATAATATAAGATAAATTTAATTTTAGCTATTTACATCAAATTCTCACATTAAATTATCTATTTATTCATTATATAGGAATTAATAATTAATAATTAAAAAATCTTTAATTTTTTTAATTATTAATTTATTTTATTTTATCATATTTTTCCATATTTTTACCTATTATATGTTAATTAGTAATTATATTCTAATTAAATTATGGATTAAAAAATTATATTTTTTTCAAATATCATTTAACGCTAATTGTCATTTCAAAAAATAAAAAATAATTAAATAACAAAAAAGCCAATCTACAAAGCCCCAAAAAGAAAAAAGGAAAATGACCTAAGGTCTTGATCTCTTCGATTCGGGAGCTCCAAACGATGGGTGATTTCAATCTCATTCTCGTAATCATTGCCATAGTTGTGTGCATCCCCGTCTTCAGCTTCAATGTCTACCTTCTCGTCAACCAGGCATATTTTCTCAAATTCGTCGTCGTTTTGGATAAATCTAGGGCTTCAAATGCTCATATTATATTATCTAATTTTTCAAAGAAATATCTTTAATTATTTTTTTGTCTTTTTGGGTGCGATGTTGGTATATGCATGCAGGAGTGTTGGTAATGGTTTCTAGTTTTGTTGGTAATGGTTTCTAGTTTTTTTTGAGAGAGAACGAAGAAGGAGTTCGTGAGAGAAAGAATAAAGAAAAATAAATGATAAAATATACATTTGATGTATCTATAATAACTAGTAAATTTGGAAATGATTTTGATGATCACTGTAGCTAAAGTCTAAATATTTAAATTTTAATTAATCTTTTGTGATGATATTTTGGGATCTAATAAGTAAAGAAAAATTCTTCTTCACACTCTACAAAAGCTCCAACACACTTAACGTATTGAATTGAAAAAAATATATATATATATATATATTTCTTCACAGTATTGTGCGGCTTCCAGCTGTTCTCCATAATATCTCCTAAGTAAATACATTATGGATTTATCCATTGAGGATGCTAGGATCGATGTAAGGACAAAAAAATAAATGTAGCCGTAAAAGGCAATTGAAGCTAAAGCGTGGTGATAATAGTAGTGGGGGGTGTACATTTATGCATTAATGGGGGCGACCAGCGGCGATCAAGTTAGTCGCTGTGACCCATTTAATGCCAAGGCAAACGGGTACAACTTGAACAGTACCCATTTAAGATTCTGATTGAATTTTAATTGAATTGAGATTAATTTAATTCAGTCAAATTTTAAGCTGAGTCTAATATTTAAACATTTAACTCTCAAATCACTAAACTCATTTTAATTCAAAACCTCTTTACACGTGGGAGTACAACTTTTTTTAACTCAACACCTTTTTATACGCAGGACCCACAACTTTTTACAACTTCTTATAAATATATCTACATTAATCTTAACATCCAAACACATTTAAACTCATCTTAAGTTGGCCTCACAAAACTCATTTTATCATCTCAACTCACTATTATTCATAAAAAAACTCAACTCATCTCAACTCAATTCAACATCTAAATGGGATTGAGTATTAAATTTTGACTGAGAAAGTGTACCTATCACTTTTTTTTTCTTTTTTCTTTTTTTAAGCTATTTTTGTGTTTTTAATATAGAAAAAAAATGCTACTTAGCCCCTCAATGTTCTCGTTTAAAATTACCGTTTGAATATTTTAATTTTTTTTACTTAGTGGTTAAGGAAGTTAAGTTTTATATTTTTTAAATTTTTTTTAATAGTTAAGGATGTTAAAAAATATATTTAAAAAATAATAAATAAAAAAACAACAAATTTACACAAGCGATACACCAAGCGATAAAGATTGAGCAACCCGCTAACACCATCCTATTAAAAATAGATCAAATAAAGTAAGTAGTACACTTTTTGGTCAACATTCTTGATTCACAAAGCATTATCTTGAAATTAATATGGTCAATGCTAGGGACCATAATGGTGCCAAGCGTTGTACCGATAAATGCAAATGTATTTTTTTAAAAATTTTTCTTCAACCATTTTTATATATCTTTAAATATTATTAAAAAACAAAAATAAAAATACCAATTTATTAATAATTACTTTCTTAATTATTAAATAAAAAAAAACAGTCGATCAGTAATAAATACTTCCTTAATTATTAAATAAAAAAAAACAATCGGTCAATTTGATCTATAAGCTTCATTGGTCTAAGTAGTATTTTCCAGTTACCATCGGATCTTGTGCCCATAAAAGTTTTGGTCAACAACGAGTAGAGATGAGTAGAAGTTTAAAAATTTGAATTCGAATTCGACTCTGCTTCGGCTCCAATCTGATTCTGACAAAACAGAGTCGGAGTCGGAGTCGAAGTCGGAGGTGTTGCTGGACCAGCTCGACTTCGATTCAATCCGAATTCGACTTTATGCTATGACTCTCCGACTTTGCCCTCCGAATTCAACTCCGATATTATACATATGTTATAAAAAATATGTATTTATTTATATATTTATAATATATAGTAGTATATTTATATAGCTATATAACTATAACATGTATAGTTAAACTTAATAATATACTATTATGAGCTAATTATTATAAAATTATATAAATATAAATAAACTAATAATAGTTTAGTATATATATGTAAACATCGTAGTATTACTAACATACATAATCAACTATAGAAATAAGCTAGACACTAATATTGAAATAAGTTTAGTATAATAAGTTAATAATACATAATATCAATTTACTAAAGTATAATAATATATAATTAGACACTAGAAATAAGTTTAGTGTATAAATAGGCTAGAGAAATGTTAGGGAGCCCGATTTGGGCTCCCGTTTACTTTTTCCCATATGATGTGGAAAGGTTAGCTGGCCTTTCCGTTATTTATTTATTTTTTCCCTTTTCCCATTTCTCTCCTGCCTCGTGCGTTTCCTTAATTTCCCTCACCCAACTCTCTCTCACTCTGTCTCCCCTACGTCTCCCTCTGCCCAGTGAAACCTCATTTCATTCTCCATCTCTATCGCGTCTCTCCGTCTCCATCTCCCCTTCCTCACGTCTCTGTCTCAGTCTCAGTCTCTGTTTCCGTCTCCATCTCTATCTCCCTGTCCCGCATCTACGTTTCTACCCAGTTCGGCCGAAAACTTCTTTCCTCCCCTGCCCAGTTTGGTCGAAAACTTCTTTCCTCCACCGCATCTCCCCTACCCTGAGTCTCCCCTGCCCAGTGAAATGCCGATCGATGCCCAGTTCTCTCCAAGGTAAATATATATATATATTTAGTTTTGTTTTGTGGCTTTCGTTGTTTTGGATTTTTTTTTTAGTCTCAATTTTGAGTTTTGTGTAGCATGGTTGAGACTTGAGACTCATTGTTGGGTTAGGTTTGGCCAAGTGAGAAGGAGTGAGGTGATTTGGGATAGGTGGACTTTCGGTTAAGGCAAGAAGAGTGAGAATCATTGTAGTGATTTTCTAGTAGTGAATGATTTAGTTTTAAATTTTAGTTTTTAGAAAAACTAAAATTTTAAAGTCCATAAAAAATTATTTTTTTTAAAAAAATAGCTAATTATGAAACTAAGAAAAAAGTCTAAAAAAAGCTTAATCCGGCTTCACTCTAAGAAGTCGGAGTCAAAATCAGATCGAAACCTACACAAATCAATTAGAGTTGGAGTTCAAATTTAAACTACAATAAAGTCGGAGTCAGATTCATGAGTTATGAATCCAACATTTTAGGTTAGATTTAGATAGTAAGTTAAGATGGAATGAGTTGAGATGAAAATTAAAAGTTGAATAAAATATTTTTAGAATATTATTTTTTAATATTATTATTTTAAAATTTAAAAAAATTAAATTTTTTATTTTATTTTATGTATAAATTTATAAAAATTATAATAATAATATGAAATAAGAGCTGAGGAGAGTCTTTCTTCTCCCTATAACCTTAACCTTAGTGCATAAACACGCACCCCATGCTTCAGTTAGCGAAAAGAACAGTTACAACGTGCTACTAAGACATAATGATAACACAGGAAAGCATTTCCCTCTTTGTTTTTTTTTTTTTTTTTTCATTTCCTTTTAATAAGAATGCCAAGCCACGCGCTAGTGGAGGAAGACTTCCTAGAAATGATGGACATAGGCCGAACGTAAAGGATTTTTAGTGCAGAATCCTCCATAGTCACGAGTCTTCTGGTACTTCGATCAAATTATACCAAAAAAAAAAAAAAAACCCTATAATTCTTCCCCATAATGCTTTTAATAGTTAGTAGCCAAAGTACACAAATCCGTAGATTTTTAAAAGATGCTGCAAGCCTGAAATATGTATATATAAACTTAGGAAAATGATTGTATGACTCTAAATATGTCTATTAAATGTGTTCATTTATATATTTTTATTTTTATTTTTTTTAATAAGTAAGAAAATAATTATTAGTGAGTTTATATTTATATTTTATTTTTCTTAATGATTAAGGCCTTATTTGTTTTCACAAACTTTTTCATCTCATCTTATCTAATCATTACAACTTTTTCAAACTCCTAAATAAAATATAAAATAATTTAATTTTTTTTCAAATTTTAAAATAAAAATAATATTAAAAAATTATATTATAACAATATATTATTCAACTTTCAACTTATCTTATCTATATAATCAAACGAATCCTAAGAATGTTTAAAAAAAGAAAAATATTCATTTGTACTAGTGTGCACATTAAAGTCTCGTTTGAATAATGAGATGAGATAAGATGATTTTATATTTTAACTTATCTTATCTGTATAATCAAATGAGTCCTAAGAATGTTAAAAAAAAAAAAATATTCATTTGTATTAGTGTGCACATTTAGGTCTCATTTGGATAGTGATATCAGATGAGATGATTTTATATAAAAGTTAAAAGTTGAATAAAATGTTATATTTTAATATTATTATTATTTTAAAATTTTAAAAAATTAAATTATTTATTATATTTTATGTATAAATTTAAAAAAATTATAATTATAAAATAAGATAAAATAAAATGAAAGTTTTTCTTAACCATTCATTAATGTGCACCCTAACACTATCTATAAATGTAGAGGGGTTGGGTGGCACAAAAAAGGACAAAAAACCATAATTTGGAATCATGTTATTGCCTGCAACATCCCATGCTCAATCCCTGTCAGATGTGGGGAAACCAATCACTACTGCTTCTACTACAAATTAAGCGGAGCCACAAAGGTTCCCAATGTGCAGTTGCTTGCATCCCTTTGGACCCTTTCTTTATGATCTACTAATCAATTTAATACGTGTGTTGGCTCCTCTCCCAGAACGTCCCCTTTGTAACCTCATATTGGTTGCAGGATGCTTGTTGCCCAAGATAAAGCATCCATGAGCATGTGAGGATTTCTTCCTTTTGAAGTTTTTATATTTTGCCAACTTCTATTCAAACCCACGACTTTAAGGGATCAACAGTACCTATAATTATTGTTTTTTCCCCAAATTCTAAATTTATTTTGAAGATATATAAATATAGAAAAACACTTGTTGCAAGTGCCTGATGCAAACGACGTGCAAATGAGATTGACGTAGAGACACTTGATGAGAGAGAGACCGAGAACTGATGAGAGAGAGAGCTAAGGAGAGAGAGACCGAGCTGATGAGAGACAGAGAGCTGATGGGAGAGAGAGACGACCCGAAGAACTAGAGAGAGAGAATTGATGAGAGAGAGAGCCCTGATGAGAGACATGATGAGAGAGAGTTGATGAGAGAGAACATGTGCGTTTAGAGAAATAGTAGATAATTCATTTTAAATCTGACGTGGTATGGACGACTGCACACCAGTTGTATCTAACGGCTGTATATAGAAGAACTGATAAATAAAATGCGTACATTTTACAAACTTGAATGCTCATGTAAGATCTTGTATAAGCGCATCAATTTTGTGTCCCGAAAGGAACAATCTTGGATTTGGTTCATTTTATAGATTAAGCTTTTTTTTATAACTATTTTTTTTATAACATTTTTATAGATTAAGCTGTGTTTGATAAGTGAAGTAGCCTCATATTACTTTACTACTATTTACTATTATTTATAAACAATTTACTACTATTAACAAATTATTCATTAATTTTTCACTACTATTCATTACTTTTTGATTACTATTCACTATTTTTTCACTACTATTCAGAGATCATCTGAGAGTTTGTTTTCACAACTCCTCTCAACTCATCTTATCTCATTATTACAACTTTCCTAAATTTTCATATAAAATATAATAAACAATTCAACTTTTTTAAATTCTAAAACAAATATAAAATTAAAAAAATATATTATAATAATATTTTATTCAACTTTTAACTTTATATCAATTCATCTCAATCTCATATCATCTATAAAATAAATATTCGTGGGTCGGGAATTAGGATCTATTCTTTTTCTTGTTCTGATCGATAAAATCTTTTTTTTAAAAAAAATATATATATATTTTTCAATAAAACCTTAGGATTAGTTTATTTTGAGTCCTTGGTTTACCAAAAGGACGTTGCTACGTCCACAGCAGAGATCCTCTACCGAACACACAAATTTATTTTTTTATTTTTTTCATCTTTTCTTTCACTATTTTTTAAAACTATTTAAATATTTTTTAAAAATAAAAAAAATCATATATTCATTTAAAAATAGTTAATCATTAAATAAAAATAAAAAAAGTTTCGGTAAAAAATTTCGGTAACTTTTTTCTATGGGGACAGTGTTTTCCTTACCGAAAATGCGTAGCTTACAGGCATACGGAGGGATAAAACCTTGGAGGGGTCGGCACTCGGCAGTTGACCACTTTGGGAGGGGACTGATTTCAAACGGGAGAAGGTATAGCTAACAACCCATCTATAATTTATCTATTACGTTCTTATAAAATATAATTTTTTCAAATTTTAGATACATCAAATCAAAACTAAAAAGCAAAATCAAATTTCAAAAAAAATATTATTTTATTCAATAATAACTTTAGAGTAATAAATTAGTTGATAATTTATCATTTCTCATCAAACTGACCCATGGACATTCCTTTCCACTTAGATGACAATTATTTAACAGAAAATTATTTGATATTAAAAGATTCTTTAAATTACTTCCTTTAATTATTATAATTTTTTTAATTTTCATATAAATAAATAATTTATTTTTTTTAATATTAAAAAAATATATTTTAATAATATTTTATTCAAATTTTTAAACATCCCTTCCCATTTTAAAAACAAACCTAAATTTAGATTTCGTACAGATATTATAAACAAATAAACAAAATCTTCCTTCTGTTCACAGTTCACACTCGAGCCGACTATTCACACCTACGAAAGTAGAACCAAAGAGGTAGATCATAATTTAATGCACGAACTCTGACTTCCTAACACAGTTTGAAGTTTGAACAACAATAGCATAAAGGAAAAAATAGCAGTAAGATCCAAGAGAAACAGAGAAAGCATTAAAAGAGAGAAAAAAGGTGGTGCAGCTTTGGATTCTTGTTTAGCAAGGGAAAATCAAGGGACCTTTTCTTGTAGGAATTGGAGAGATGCACGGTGGTGGTGATGTCTTGTGGGCTCGGTCAATGCTTTTTGTCAATCAAAAGGTACTTTCTTTAGAAGGTGTTTTGATCTCATTTCTTCCTTCTGCTATGATGCTGTAATGGGTTTCCTTTTCTTCAACTTTGGCTTCCAAAATCGTACTGCTTAGCTACATCATGGTCTGGCCTCTATTTATTCCATCTGGGTTGTCGTTAGACTCTTCTGGGTTTTGAACTATCTTGTTTTATTCATCTATGATGGGCTATTAAAGTGCTTAAGGTTTGTTGGTGGCTGATTGTAATTGTTTTGCAGAAATTTTGGTCGGTTTTTCATCTCATGAGATAATTTTGAGTTTCGAATTCTCGGCATTAGGACTTCAGAATTGGAATGTGTTTATAGCATAATAAAATTTAAAAAAAAACCTTCTTTGAAATATAAAGTTTGAGATAACAGAGTTATTTTCGTCTTTTAGTTCTTAAATGCTGGGAATCTAATACTCTGCGAATTCACTGGCTGAGAACTTGCATTTGGCTCATGCTCTAAGAATTTAAGAGCACTTGTATAATATAGGGGTCGTCTTGTCTTTGTTTTTAGAGGGGTTATGATTGTTTTTAGTTTCTGTGGTTGGTGCTACTCACAGAAAATTCTCAAGTGGATTGATCCGGTATGAGAACTAAGTATTGGATGAATAAGCTAAGATTCAGCATTCGAGTAAGGTTGCGGAAGATGATGAAGTGTATTTGTTCTGGGGAGCAATTAAAGGTCGATGAAATGGTTCATTCGTCGGACTCACTGGCGACCCGGGACTATTCAGCTAGTGGCTATTCATCCCGAGCTGGTGAGATAGAAACGAGGGTGGACAATAGTAACATTGAAGAAGCAGAGTCGTCTCTTCGTGAGAGTGGTTATCTGAACTATGAGGTCAGTTGCCTCGCATTTGTGCTGATCTTTTGCCTCTGTCATTGGTTTTTTTCTTCTTGTTTTTCTTGTATATAAGATGACATTTACTCATTTTACCCGTCCCTTTGTGTAGCAAGGACATACCTTTGGTATATCTTTTTACATAGATGCAAAGGTGAATGTCATAAAATATGTTCAAAGGTGGACATGATTGATTGATGCAAAAATTTGTGTCAAACTAAGGGTCCATTTGGCCATCTTGCAAAATTTAATGGCTCCATAGCATTTTGTATAGTTTTTAATCACCAAGCCAACATTGAAAATGGATAGATTTAAAAACAACATCATAAAGAAGTTGAGATGAGGGTATTTCATGAAATTTATATAAATGACTTGTTCCACCAGCTAATTCTTGTGTCCTCAACACATTTGTTCCATGACATTCTCTCTTTTTTGGTCAATACAACCACTCCCCCCCCCAATTCTTGGAACTACTACTTTTTTCTATGATCTCCTTGCTTATTTTAGCATAACACCCTGGTTACAATACTAAGTGTAACGCTCCAATGGAAGGCCCAAACTACATGGCTTATACTCCAAAAGGACTAGTCAATGATACAATTGGAGCCCCACTAGAACCTTATAAAGAGCAAGAACTTCTCCTTCCCAAGCAATGTGGGATCCCATACACTACCTACCTTTATCCATATCATATGGGGTATCACAATCTACCCCCCCTTAAATTCCCGACGTCCTCGTCGGGCCTGTCCATTGCAGGTGGCACGGCTCAAGTCCCACATTTCAGGTTGGAACCTGGCTCTGATACCATTTGTAACGCCCCAATGGAAGGCCCAAACCACATGGCCTATACTCCAAAAGGACTAGTCAATGATACAATTGGAGCCCTATTAGAACCTTATAAAGAGCAAGAACTTCTCATTCCCAAGCAATGTGGTATCTCATACACCATCTATCCTTATCCATATCATATGGGGTATCACACTAAGGATTTAGTTATTATGGGTATTTTGGTTTCTTGAACCGGGACGTTTGGTTACGCAGTTCAGATGAGATGAGATGAGATGAGATATTTTGTTGAAAGTTGAATAAAATTTTGTTATAATATTATTTTTTAATATTATTTTTGTTTTGAAATTTGAAAAAGTTGAATTGTTTATTATATTTTGTGTGGGAGTTTGAGAAAGTTGTAATGATTATATGAGATGAGATGAGATAGTTTGGTTTTGTGTAACCAAACCTGCCCTAAAAGTGGAATGGTGTTGCCATGAGTAATTTCTTTCATTATTATTTTTGGATAGGTAATTTCTTTCATTATTAGTGATCATGTAACAACATGCTAGTTTTGAACAAATTGTTCAAATTTGTCTTTCATACATGATGTGGACATGAAAATATTTGACTATGATTGTTTAGGGAATTGATTAAGGTTTATTGTCTTTATTCGTGGGATCTACAAATGTTTATAAGTTTTTCTTTAAGACTCATTTTATTAGGGGCTTCTTAAGATTTCAGCAAACTCCTCATGTCTGTAGTTTTTGCATAGTTATGGTGATGGCTCTGTGTTATCGTGTTATGCTGCAATCTGGGGTTTCCCCGAATGATAGCTGAGAGAATGCTTAAATCTTCTCAGGAAGCAAGAGCTTTATTAGGAAGGCTTGAGTATCAAAAAGGTAACACAGAAGCTGCTCTTCATGTATTTGAAGGAATAGACATTTCTGCTGTGACCCCCAAGATGAAAGTTTCCATTTCTAGAAGATGCGAACACAATAGACGCCGTTCACAGAGTGATGCTGCCCCACCAATGTCTATGCATGCTGTTAGTTTACTTCTTGAAGCTGTTTTCCTCAAAGCAAAATCGTTGCAGAGTCTTGGGAGGTTTGGAGGTATTCCCTCCATCTAAAATTTGACTTCTCATTCTTATTTAACTTCTACCTGCTCATATTATGTCGGATATCTTTCATGTTGTCTGGTATGTTTTTGGAGTCATGAGCTTGCGAACTTGTTTTGAACCAAGCAACATGCTTATTCTTGATCCCATGGTTGGTTTTCTTGACAAATTAGGAATTTGTGCATCAGTCTTTGTAATAAATCAACTAGCATTAATTAATCGGTTCTGGTGACCTAAATAACAAGAACAATCATTATGCTTGTGTTGGCTCTCTCTCTCTCTCTCTCTCTCTCTCTCTCTCTCCCCTACGTGCAGATTGCCGCATGGTATATATTATGAAAGTGTAAGGCTGCGTTTGGATGTTGAATTGAGTTGAGTTGAGTTGAGCTTTTTATGAATAGTAGTGAGTTGAGATGATTGAATGAGTTTTGTGGGGTCCACATAAAATGAGTTTAAGTGTGTTTGGATGTTAAGATGAATTTAGATATATTTATATAAAATTATAAATATATGGGATGTCGTACTGGCGCAACCGGTTAAAAAAAAATTAAAACCATGCAGCCGGCTTTCATTCTTTCACAATTGTGTAAACTGATCAAATGGAAACACGAAAATCGAGGAATGGAAAGAAGAAACTAAGGTAAAATGAAATAATAGAAGTGAAACTTGATCTGATGTTTGTCAGTGTGGGGCCCAAAGATGAGTTGTTTATTGAACTTCATTTAATAAAAGTGAACCTTGTGTTTGGATGTCGGAGGCATTCTAAAAATAAGCTCATCTGAGATGAGTTGATCATCCAAACGAAGCCTAAGGTTTCGGGGATGGTATAATTACATGGTGTAATTGTAATTATAGAAGCACTGTTAAGCTTCCTTCCTGACACATTTTTGCAGAAGCTGCTCAATCTTGCAAAGTTATTTTGGACACTGTTGAATCTGCATTACCAGAAGGCTTGCCCGAAAACTTTGCATCAGATTGTAAGTTACAAGACACGCTAACAAAGGCTGTTGAATTGCTTCCGGAGTTATGGAAGCTTGCTGGGGCTCTCCAAGAAGCTATTTTATCGTACCGGCGGGCCCTCCTTTATCATTGGAATCTTGACATGGAAACCTCTGCGAAGATACAAAAGGAATTTGCCATCTTTCTTCTTTATAGTGGTTGTGATGCAAACCCTCCCAATCTTCGTTCTCAGATGGAAAGCTCCTTTGTGCCAAGAAATAACTTAGAAGAGGCTATTCTTCTGTTTCTGATTCTGCTAAGAAAATTTGTTCTTAAAAGGATTGGATGGGACCCATCAATCATTGATCACCTTTCTTTTGCCCTCTCTGTTTCGGGGGGATTTAGGGCCCTAGCCCATCAGGCTGAAGAATTGTTTCCTAGAATTATGGATAGAAAAGAACAATATCGCACTCTAGCTCTCTGCTACTATGCGGAGGGTGAGGATATGGTTGCTTTGAATCTTCTGAGGAATCTTTTGCATAATCGAGAGAACCATGATTGCATATTGGAACTATTACTGGCTTCAAAACTTTGTGGAGAGAATTTGGTTTGCATTGAGGAAGGGATCGATTATGCTTACAAAGCACTTTCAGAATTGCATGGAAAATGCGGCCAGGTGGCAAGTGTTGCAAACTGCTTACTGGGTGTTTTACTGTCTGCTAAATCCAGAGTGGTCACTTTGGATTCTGAGAGAATTTCCAAGCAGTCTGATGCACTCGAGGCACTAGAAACTGCTGAGAGAACTATGAGAGAAAGAGATCCATACATTGTTTATCATCTTTGCCTAGAACATGCTGAGCAAAGGAAGTTGGATGTTGCACTTTATCATGCAAAGCAGCTGTTGGAACTTGAGGCTGGGTCTAGTGTTGAAGGGTATGTCCTTTTGGCACGAATATTGTCAGCTCAAAAACGTTTCATTGATGCAGAGACTGTTATTAATGCTGCTTTGGATCAGACTGGGAGGTGGGACCAAGGAGAACTGTTGCGAACTAGAGCTAAACTTCAGATTGCGCAGGGTCGGTTAAAGAATGCTATAGAGACATATACTCATCTTCTTGCTCTTCTTCAAGTTCGCACTAAAAGCTTAGGTGTTGGGAAGAATCTCCTAAAGGTATGTTGCTTTATGGGCAAATGTGTTAGGATTGTTCTTGTGACCTTATCATTAGGAGTCAAAATAGAGAGTAAGGGAAAACTACTTCAATAATTTTTCAACTGTGTCTAGCTGGAATCTCTTTTCACATTTTAAGTAAGATTGCATGATTTCATTTTATAACTGATTACTATTCCATAGGTGGAATGACGGTAAAATTTAAAGCATTTATAGAATGTCTATTTAAAGCATACTATTGTTGTAAGTGTTGTCATCATCATCAACATAATATACTATTTTCCCCTGAAAAAGTTTGTAATTTTGTTTCCATATTCAAAACACACTAGGAATAGGTACTGGTGATTGGTGAAGCTTAAAAGATTTCTTGGTAACAGGACTGGAGCTTGCATAATTAATATTCACAGAATACTGTTTTGCCAATTTACTTACATTTTTCTCTTATAGAATAGGAGAAACCGTCACCGAAGTTTGGAAATGGAAATATGGCATGATTTAGCTAATGTATACACAAGATTATCGCAGTGGCGGGATGCTGAGGTTTGCCTTTCAAAATCTCGGGCTATCAATCCTTATTCTGCTTCTAGATGGCATTCTACAGGTATACTCTGCTTCAAAAATTGCTTTAATGCCCTTGGAGACTTGGAACTCTAGTTTTTGAATATTTATGGCAACTAATATCAGCTTTAGGAATAAACTTTTAATACACACTAGATTTTTCCTAGCACCCTCTTCCAGATGTCAATTATAATAGGAGTGTCCTGACTCAAACTGGAATGCTCACTTATGTACTGGAAGTAATTCTACTCAAAGTGGAAAAAAGAAACTTTGAGCTGCTAAAGTGGTCTGGGGGCCTTTCTGACTTCCAGAAAACTCGTAGTGATTTCTTTCTTCATAATGGAACCACAAACTGCAGTTGATTGAAATAATATTGAAATGTGTTTTGATCTTAAATATCTTAAAAACGTTTGCTTTAACATTTAACTGAGTCTTAAGGAGTTTCTTGTTCTGATCTAAAGGAACTTAAAACTTGGTGAACTGTTAGGTTTACTCTATGAAGCCAAAGGTCTCCACCAAGAAGCGCTGAAATCATTTCGAAAGGCATTAGATGTTGAACCTACCCATGCCCCAAGCTTGATATCTGCTGCCTGTGTCCTCCGAGAGCTTGGTGGCCAATCATTGCCAGTTGTGAGAAGCCTTCTCACTGATGCACTTCGACTTGACAGAACAAACCCTTTGGCTTGGTACAATCTTGGGCTGCTCTACAAAGCTGACGTCGGGGCAACAGAAGTAGAAGCTGCTGAATGCTTTGAGGCTGCAGCTCTTCTTGAAGAATCTGCACCTGTTGAACCTTTCAGATGATCAGCTTTGCACGCACACTTTGTTTAAGGTTGTAGATTAAAATAGCGTTGTCTATGTGCACTCTTCTTGGACGAAAATGTAATTTGATTATAAGCACCCCAAGTTGGATGGAGAGGGGATTGAGAGGAGAAGAATATGGTAGATTAAAATAGCCTTGTCTATGTGCACTCTTCTTTAGAAATTAGAAGTAAAACCTTTCCTCCGATTAAACTCAGTAATCCACTTGTCTATTCTCATTTCATTTACATATAGTTACTATGTTTCAACTCTTCAACCAGCACTCCTTGCTATTAAGTATCCCAATTCAATTGGAGGCACTTCCCTCCCCCCTACCTCGCAGGGCTCACGATCTCTGTTTTCACTGATCATTCGATCTTCTGGTATCTATTGCCATCGCTCCATTTCAATTCATGTATATATTAATATGGACTCCATCATGTGACGCCGCATTTTCACCGTCCCAATGCCTGCATGCAGCCCACCCCACCCCACCCCACCCCTTGTTAATTTCCCGGCCCATGCAATTGCAGACCATCATGCTTTTCCCGCTATCATAACTTATTAATATGGTAAGTACACCCCTGCCTACTACTGCATGCATGCACTTCTTCTCTGGAGGGGAGGAGATCACAAGACATGATGATTTTCGTAACTTTCTGAATCGTTGCATCAACTGTATTAACGACGAGCATTTTTTTTTTCCTGTTATCTGATCCATTAAAATACTGGCTCGATCGGAACCAGACCATTAATTTGGGTTGTACTATATCCTTATTTTCACTTTTTTTTTTTTTTTTTTTTTTTTTGAGTTATATTACACAACCTCCCATTATTCAGTCAGCCTCACGCACTCCAGCCTACGTGGCTTTTTTTTTTTTTTTTTTTCAAAAACTTAAACGGGAATTTTATAATGGTTAAGTAACATTCAATTTCAATTTCAGACTCTCCCCCCGCGTTTTATCCCCCACTCCCCCAGCTCGTTCTCCTTTCGCCGGCCTCACCCTCCGCTCGCACCGTGTAGCTCCATCACTTCAGCACCGTGTGGGTCTACTATCAAGGCTAACAAAAGTTCAAAACTTCTCTAACTTCACCATTTTCGCACGACTTCAGTCCTCCACTGGAATTCTTGCTATCGGCACCCACTGTCGTCGTCTGTCGTCTAGCTCCGCCGATAAGGGTAAGAAATGAAAGAAAATTGTTTTTATTTTTGTATTTTCGTTTCATCTCTTCATTTCTAGCATTACTTAT
Source organism: Juglans mandshurica (assembly GCA_022457165.1). Classification (NCBI taxonomy): domain Eukaryota; kingdom Viridiplantae; phylum Streptophyta; class Magnoliopsida; order Fagales; family Juglandaceae; genus Juglans; species Juglans mandshurica. Next base: position 13,217,697 of record CM039619.1, read on the forward strand.
ATTGTGTGTTTTTGTGTTGAATGGATCTGGAATTTTGTGTTTGTTTGATCTGTGTTTTATGGGGTTTTTGGGTTGTTGATGTTGTATACTCAAATAATAACTGGGATTTTTTTTCCCTATTTTATCAAGTGGGTGGCAGATCCATGTTTCCTGATCATTTACGGTATCATTGCCATTTCATTGGTTTCACAATCTCAACTAAGCATTACAATCGTACTGCCTGTAGCACACATACTAGTTTTTGAATAGCTTATATAACCTGTTTTGAGAAATCAAAGTGTTCCTTGAAGGTACGTTATAGCTTCTAGAATAAACAAGTTTTTCCCAAGCCATGGCACTAAGATATAGTGCGAATTCTTTTCTTCCGTTTCTGAATCTTATTCTCATTTTTTTATAATATTTTTTGTGCACTTTGTTCGGTTTGTTCTCATCGTAAAGTTTTAATTGGAAACAGTTAAATTACAGATGTAAAAATCCCTTATTCTCTTTGTTGTTGAGCTTAGATGGGTGTAGTAGAAACAATACATTTGAAATAAATGGAGCTTGGCAGTTAGAAAGCAAAATAAAACATAAAATTATGGGATATGCTTTCGTAGCATGTGTGGAGATGGATAGACCAGGAAGCAAAAAGGTAGAAGAGAATCAATTTCAGTAGCTTAAAAACAATTACAAAATTAGTTTTACTTATTATAGAGGTGCTTGTTAGAATTTGGGGGTAACTTTTCATTGTTCCAAAAAAAGGAGGTGGGATTTTTTTTTTCTTTACAGTGACTGTCTATGGTTTCAAACTAAATATATCATGGGAAATCTTTTTTGTGAGGCAAACTAGTTTGGTCATTGCATTTAAAATGTATGAGGTGTTTTCGAAAAAGTCAAGAAATTGACTTCTCTTATGTGTTCATCCTTGCCTATCTCATTTTACGGGGTTGAGTGTCCAAGATAGAAGCATGAGAAAAGTTCCTTGAGTCTAACTTTGATGTGGGTTCAAAAGACACTGGTGTCAAGCTGAACATTTTCCTATAATCATTCCAACATTTCATATGCCTTGTTCTGTAATATAAGAAAAGAAAGCTGATTTATACTGGAAGTTATAAACTTGGTTTATGTGTGAATTTGTTCTTTACCTTACCTATAATGATGAACCCTGTTTATGAGATAGTGGAGAGGCGGTTCTAGGGTGGTAGCTACTGCCTTTGGCTGAGATGGTTGCTAGTTTTCTTGGTGAGTTTGGTGGCTTTGTTAGTCCCAAATTTTGTTGACTTCTTGTCTTTGGTTGAAATTTTCCATATGGATAGTTTTTGTTTCTTTCAAGTAGTGATCTTTGGCACTGATATTGGAGTTGAGAAGATTTACAACAGTAAAACATGAACTGCAACATTTTCCTTTATGAAACATGGCAATATTTTCCTTTATTGCCCAGTATTTTCAAGTTGTGTTTCTTTCATGCATGCAAAATTTTCCTTTATGAAACATGAATTGTAACACTTTTGAGGGTGGCTTTGTTGATGGGTTGATAATCGTATTCACTAACCGTTTCTTTTATGTTTCCAGTGTAGTAGATTGGGTAATTGCAGCATACACGATGAAATCTGAATGAGCGGCATATGAGTGTGTCTTTGTTGTTGGGTTGATAATCGCAGCATTGGGTATTTTGTGTAATAGTTATGGAAGTGTACATAGGAAAATATGGTATTGTTGGTGTTGGTGTTGGTATTTTTGGAAGTGTAATAGTTCTGGTCTTCAAAGCATTTTTGGAAGTGTAATAGTTCTGCAAGTGTACATAGGAAAATATGGTATTGTTGGTGTTGGTATTTTTGGAAGTGTAATAGTTCTGGAAGTGTACATACACAATTCACAAATATTTAATATGATATCTGGAGGCGTTGGTAAATTATTGTATTTTCGGTAGCTTGGTGTAATCAGACATGTCCATACACAAACTTTGGGAATCTAAAAACGATGTTCTATTGGGTGATTTTATATAAGCTGAAGATGCATTTCTTTATATATTTGAGAGTGATTGTAGGAAGCTAAAGTTGCATTTATTTATTTATGTATTTGGGAATGATTGTAGAAAGTTGAAGATGCATTTGGCTACTGTTGTAGGAAGCTGAAGATGCCAACTCTGTTGTTGGGTTGACTAAAGAAACTTGTTGAACTCATGAACTCTGTCACTCTTGTTCAGAAAAATATCTTAATGTATTTTATGAAAAAATCTGCACAATGGTTGTTGTTGTGGTGTGTTATTACTCTATGTATTATATATACATTAAAAACCAGAGCAAGCATATCTAGAATATAGACAAGTGGGATCATTTTAATGCTTTTTATCTTCGTCCCAACTCCAAAGTTTGTTTCCATAGAGAATAATTGATGGGGGATAGGGATCAAATGCATAAATATTGCAGATATTTTTTGAACAAGATAGCACCACCATATTCATTATAATCAGCGAATTGAGTTATGTATTTGGCTACTTGTTGGGTTGACTGTAGAAAATTACTGATTTTGGTGGAAATGAATCCAATTTAATTAACAAGAAAGTGTTTAAAAATAATAGTTACTAAAGTACTGCATTCGACGATTCCTTCCAACAACAATATAAAGGCACTAACAACAGATTTTCCAATAATTTTTTATAAGTAAAAATATTATATATATCAAAATAAGTAATTAAGTACACTGAATATATACAAGAAAACACCTAGCCCATATTAGAGAGCCTCTAATGACCCAAAAAGCCCTTGAAAAACAATCCAAAATACACCAACCCAAAAACATCCCAACAGATTTTCCAATAATTTGTCTCCCTTACAAACACTAAGTCCCTTTAATAACAAAGTCATCAACTGGTTGGTCGATGTATCCTAATTAGTTGGGGCTTCACTATGATCTCAATACACACAAAACGCCTCATATCTGCTTCTTGCCTTCGAAGCTCGACTTGATTGTTGTGGAGTCCCAACTCCCCCTTCCAAATCTCTTCCTCTCTCTTTTGAAAATCTTCCTCATTCCTTAACAATTCAATTTTTCTCTTTACAAGTACTTTCTCTCCGTCTATAGTTGAAGTATGGTAATTTCTGATTCTAAATCTAAATTTGTCAACCAACAATATACATAGTAGAAATAAGCTGCAAAACATATAGTAAAGTCGTAATTCATGGAGTGTAAAAAGTCTAAATTGGAATGAAAAGCAAAGGACTGTAAGGTTGTTTTCTAATTTTATGTATATTCAAATGGTATTATCATTGGTGGGAAATGCAGCTCCTACCTCTCCCTTCCACTCGTGCACAGATTCAATTGCTAAAAATGCAAAATACACATGGCTCAAGGAAATCCACAAATGAAATAGAGGCATGCCACCATTCTTCATGATTCTTTCTACTTCTCTTATGTTATAAAAAGTTCAAAAGCTACAAAATACCTTAATCCAATTCCACCGTGATACCACCAGAGCCAAGCCTAGGTAATCAACTTAATGTTAGTTGTTCATAGGAGTATCCATTGGGAAAACCATAAAAATCAACTACCAATCCAAAGATAGAAGATTTTTTTTTTTTTTTTTTTTCATTTTGGTAGTTAGAAAAGCGAAGTATAAAAGCAAGTTGAGCACAGGTTTTAACATTTATTTGTTTTCTTCAAATGAGAAATTCTTCATAATTACACAACTCATTAAAACTTACCTATGTGGTAGCGGGCATCCAACACAAATTTCATTAATAAAATAGTTGCTAATTTTAAGATCAAACCTAAAACAAGACAATAACAAATTTAAATGCCCAACTATTCTCGAGCCAATGTAATCACTGTAAAGAACAGATTCAGAGCAAACTCACAAGCCTAAGCATCTTAGGATCACCACTAAAAGGGACTTTTGATGCAGTAAGCGTTACAACGAAGAGGAAGAATGTATCTATGTGCATTTACATTAACTATGCATCTAGCAGCTATTCAAGATCTTAATCGTCTTAGTGAAATCTACAGGAATCTGAGGTCAATCAAAGATATTACACAAACTAAGAGAGAGAGAGAGAGAGAGAGAGAGAGAGAGAGAGGACTCACTTTTGCTGGGGGCTTCGTCTAGGTGAAGGGGGGGCTTTGCAGAGAAGGTAGAGTATACATCAGAATGCATCAGAATGTTCCTTAAGAGTATACATCAGTATACATTGAGAAAGAGAGAGAATGTTTCCAACCAATAAAATACTTTTTATTCAATTTGGTCTAGTTACATAATACCAAATATGACCCACAACACTAATTTATTGTAGCTATAAGTCTTGTTTTTTTTTACATTTGCATAATCTAATGAAGCATATTTTTGGGGTGCTCTATTAGCCAAACTCTTAATTTTATTTGCATTTGTATAATCCATTGCCAATGATCTTAGTACCCGCTTGCTCAATGGGAGGGTTCCACTTAACCAGAAAAAATAAAAAATAAACTTATATATATATATAAATATATATGTTCATTCAACTTCCCATCCGCTTAATTTTTTTTTGGTAATTTCAGTTCTAAATATGCCGGACGATCAAGCCCTCGTCAACGAGCTGAGAAAACGGTGATCTTCTTGTGTTCATGTGATCGTTTTTGTGCGTTCATGAATCCATACAAATGTACATATGCACGCATATCATATGCATGTATCGAATCTCGATTATCTTATCGGTTATTTCTGCAACTTTTTCAAGTTTGCTTTTCGGTTATTTGTGATGGCATGAAGGTCGAGGGTTCGCATGCAACTGCTCCATTGACAGCTGAGTTGCTTCGGTCTGTGATATCGCCAGTGAGGGTGCCACCTACAAACCAGGCTGCTGCTGCTCTCTTTTATAACGATTTTAAAGTGCTCGAGATGTAAAGAAGTTAAAACTGGAAAAAGTGGCTACTAAATTGAAGAAAGAAAAAAATCATCGTGATTATATGTTTCTGGAGAAGCAGCGGCGGCAGTAGGCTTGGGTCTCAAATCAAGCCGCCTACATCCATCGATAAGTGTATGGTTATACAAATTTAAATGTGGAGAGAAATCCCTCCACGGAATGAAGTTAATACAGTCAGTGGAGTAAGCAACACCTAATAACTAATTACATCACATCAGCAGTAGCCCTTGTCTATCCCATCAACATCATCATAATCATCCTCTCTACTAATAACAACAGTCTAAACGTGACATTCATAATGTAAATCATCTCAGAGGCGGGAGGAACCAGCAACTAGTTACTAGTTAAAAGCCAAGCACCCCCACCAGACCAGCCAATATGAACCATTTCCGTATGATTTTAGCAAATTGACAACCAGTTCCCACTTAATTGGCATTCCAAAATACGCCTAGATTTGGCCGTTTGGGGCAGATCAAAATTTTAGAAACAAGTAATTGCCTCCGAGGTTTTGAAATCAAACAACTGTTGAGCTCCTCCCCCCAAACGAAACACAACCAAACGTGCTGAGGACCCATTTGTCAAATTTATCCTTTACTCTTCTCAATGCACTGGAAACTGTAACCAGTAGTGTAACCATCCAAGCGACTTCACTTTGGAAATCTTGACCTATAGAGATCAAGAGCAATGTACTCCACTGCCACAACTCGGTTATCAAAAAGCCGTCCATGTAAACAATGCGCTGCCATGCAAGCGGCTTCTGTTCTTCCATACTCCACAAAAACACACCATGGCTCAAATACATGTCCAAGATCATAATCCAGTTCCTCAATGCCACCCCTCTCCATAGCACCTGCTTCCATAGCCAGGCTACTATCCAATTCAGCAGAAGCCTCCTGTAACTTACCGTCAGTGTCCTCCAAAGTCGAATTATCTTCAGCCTTGAATTTTCTATCCAAACTAATGTCTTTCACTTGAATAATGTCACCAACATTTTCATCATGAAAATCCAATTGATCAACCTGACCGTTCAGCTGGACAGGGAGTTCTGTAGGGACGCTATCTGATATGTTCTTACAGCCTAGGTCTTCAGCTACCATGTTATTATCGAGCTGAACCTTTTGGTACGTAGTGTCCTCTCCAATATCATCAGTAGGTTTATCATCACCAAAGCAATTCGATTTCACAACATCTTCTTTAATTTCTTTGATATCACTCGGAACATCTACCTCACTAATTTGCCTGGGCTCATGGTCAACATCTTTTCTTGAGGTGTTTGTTTCTTCTCTTCTGTCATTGCACAATGAATCTTGCAAGGCTCCAGCAGATTCCCTAACCTCTATAACTTCGAATCCGTCTAACGTGGTGATGTAACTGTTGCCGTTCTTGACAACATTAACACCTTTAACAGTGCCGAATCTGCAAGATTATGAATTAAAAAAAAAATAAGTCTCCTTTTTTTAATGAATATCTCTAATACCAAATGAGCAGAGTTGTTTGGTGGTAAAAAGGTAAACAGGAAACATTGCTTTCAATCATTTTGTTATCCTAAACAGAGAAGAATGGACATAATTGATAACATCATTTGACGGTATCTGAAATAATCTGTTCAGTATTTCTCTGAAAGAAAAAAGATCAAAAAGAAAAAGAAAAAAATTCCTTTTATGAATTTGAAAACAGAAAACTTTTTGAGGGAAGGAACCAAACAGGTGCTTAAGTCGAATAGAAAACATTGCTCTCAGAGACCTTGCACACTCCAACCGAATATCTTCCAAAACTTCTTCCACATCTGGATCGGACAGTGATAACAAAGCCTCAGGATCGAACTAATTCACAGAAAAAAAAAATGATAATTAGTTTGATATAGTACAACTTGGTTTATAGGGTACTTGGAAAAGATAACAGAACGGATAATTAAGCACACCCTAACCCCAAAATTGCCCCCAAGAAAAGAGAATAAAATAAATTAAACAGCAAATGTCATACCACATTTTTAAGCTTTAAGACTAGTGTGGGCTGTTTGAGAAGTGACCTTGCATGCTCAGGGATCCCATAGCACGGAGAATATCCATCATTTTCCTAGTACATGTTCTTCTCTTCATCAGTATACATCTCCAGGTAAATCATTATAATACATAATAAAAGAGTGGGAGGTATAATCCAAGGCCGCAATGGGCCATAGAGGAAAAAACAGTAGTCAATAAACTACATCTCAAATGTTTTGGGAGAAGGCAAAGGATGGTGATAAAGTACCAAGAGTGATGCACCAGGCATAGCTTGCATTACAGTTAATACTTGCCCTCCCAACTTCATACCATTCAAACCAGCACAAGCTTTGTGAGTAACTGATTGGTCTACATACTGATACAGTATATACAAGTCAGAAGTCACTTAAAAAGGTCAGAAGAAAAAGTTGTTCAACACGTATAAAGGAAAGCTAAAATTGAAGAGAGGGGGGGGGGGAGTTCAAAAAGAAGAGAGTATAATACTCAAGATTCCAAATGCGTCGGGTATCTAAGTGGTCCTAACACGAAGTCACTGACATGGGCATTGGGGTCCCAAAAACAGAAAACACAATGGCAGACTCATTTTATCAATTAAAAACTTAATAAAAACACTCCAATGCAGATTATTGCAACCTAAATTCTCTCCAATAAGCACACACGTCAGTATTTCACATTCGAATAGAATTGTTGTAGTTGTCACATGGACAAGGCACAAATAAAGATATCGAATTGATTATTTTAGGAATGAAATCGTAACCATTATACGGGGCAATGACTAGTGATAGAATTCAGTAATGAAAAATCTAATGATACATATTATACATACATAATGACATCTTCCTGTGTACTTGGGCTTTGCCTATTTTTATGAATATATTATCTTTGATTACTTATAAAAAAAAAACATACATAATGACATCCAATGAAGGTACTAACAGATTTACATAAAGGCATGTAGGCAACATCCATTTCAGATGATGGAAACTTCTCTTATCCTTTGACCATGATAAATAGGGATTTCAAAACATATAAATAAAGATTTCAAACGTAGAGAATGTCAAAACGTTCAAAAGGATTTTCAAGTATTACTAAAGATACTAGACAATGTCAATTTATTCAGAACAGTAACTATAGATAATCAATCAACAAGATCATGATTTACATTAGGTGAAACTTGTCTAAACAATATTAAAGCATGTTTGCAATAAACCGCAATGACAGGAAAATCTCATTCCAAATAAGAAACAAAATTAGCAAATACTTGTTTAATCTCTTATTGCAACGCATTTATCCAAAACAAAATTATAGAGGTACAGTTGCCGTATTACCTCAAGAAAAGCACATGGTTCACTGAGTTCTTTATTGACCTCAAAGTGGTAGGCCTTCAAAGGTCCAAAGACACTAACAACCTCCATAAGCTGGAAGTCGGCATAAAAGGCCAAGTCACTAAAAAGATTCATTTATGAAGGATAATGGTAACAGAAAAGGGAAAAAAGAAGAAGGCCCGGTTGGAAGTGGAATATGTAAAAAAGGGTATCATTTTAAAGAGATGCGTTATCTATAATGCACTGAAAAACACAAACATTTAGAACATATTTACCATTTTTGATGAAATATACTTTGAAATTCCACCAATGAATATCTGCATTCACAACATACAGAAAGGATAGTAAGAAACATATTCTCTACATTAACCATGAAAAACTAGCATGCCACCCCACGAAACAGAAGGTATGGAACAGACAAATTAAGAAAAATATATTTGATACTAAGTGATACCCATAGGAAAACATAAAATAAAAAGTAGTAGAACCAAAAGATTAAGATAATTAATATCATATGATTTTTTAGAACACATTTATGAATGTTGTACTTTGGGAAACAGGTACTTCCATAAATGCTTTTCCCAATACTAATAATGGCGGCGATCCCATGTCTCCTATGGTGTATTTGGAGGGAACGAATCCACCAGAGTTTCGAAAATAAAGACGTACGGTGGAAGCGTGTAGCAATCTTTTTTCAAAACGTTATTTCTTAAGACAATGGCAATAGATATTCAATGGTCTTAATGGTCATGAGTTCCTTTTATCTGTTTCTCCCTCTTCTTCCCAAGTGTATTATCTTGTATACGTCCTAATTGAGTTTTGCCTAGATTCTTTGCAATACCCCATATGATAAGGATAATGGTAGGTGGTGTATAAAATCTCACATTACTTAGAAAAGAGAAGTTCTTGCTTTTTATAAGGTTCCAACAGAGCTCCAATTGTATCATCGACTGGTCCTTTTGGAGTATAGACCAAGTGGTTTGGGCCTTCCATCGGGGCGTTACAAATGGTATCAGAGCCTATCCCAATCAGAAATGTGGGACTTGAGCCATGCCACTTACGACGGACAGGCCCAATGACGATGTCAGGAATTTAAGGGGGAGAGATTGTGATACCCCATATGATAAGGATAAAAGTAAGTGGTATATGAGATCCCTACATTGCTTGGGAATGAGAAGTTCTTGCTCTTTATAAGGTTCCAATGAGACTCCAATTGTATCATTGACTAGTCATTTTGGAGTATAGGCCAAGTGGTTTGGGCCTTCTATTGGTGCGTTACATTCCTACTAATAAAATTCTTACTTATCAAAATAATAATAATAATAATAATAGTGGTGATGATTCTCAGTAAAGTACAATTCACGTTTGAGATGAAAAAAGGTGAAGAAAACATGACCCCCACCGTCAAACCTCTGGGAAAGAAGTATGCTCTTGGGAGAACAAAAATTTTTGCTCTTTATAATATTCTAATGTGACTCCAATTGTATCATTAACTAATCCTTTTGGAATATAGGCCATGTGGCTTGGGTATTCCATTGGGGCATTACATAAACATTTATTTATTTACACTGAGCTAATGTCATGGATAGATTAAAAAGGTAAAACCAAGAAGGAAAAGTTGTTTGAAACTTTGAAAGATATCACACAGTTACATCATTTGGGTATGAAAGTCTGAACTCCAACCCCCTTGTACATAAACGTCAGTTCACTATTAGATCATCTTTTCATTACCCAAATTTATCTGATTTCTGCATAGAATACTTCACCACACATGTACCCCAATCCACCGCAATAAGGTCAGAGAAGGATAGAAAAACTTGGGAAATATTTTGAGCTCAAAATACTACGGACAGAAGCAAATTATGAAACTCTTCATATTTAGTAGAAATGACACTTCATGGAAGGAACCCAATGGATTCCCCATCTAATATGTGCCCACGCTGCAAGATAGCTTGTAAGCTCCATCACCTCAAGTCTGCTTGCTTGAGAAACCATTTTGGACTGTCCATCATTTAATGCTCATGTCTGATTACTATCATTACACTAGAGTACGGTTCCTCTTGCTAAACCCCCAGTGATGATCTCTTGCACTGAGACTAGCAAAATCTTTTTCAACAAAGGTCTTGCAAAATCTCCACAGTAGAAAATAAATATAGCTATAAATCCAAAAGGATTTGCCCTTTAAACAAGGGATCATGAACAAAGGACCTATGGTCTGACCCACCTCATCATTCCTTCATCGAAAACTTCATCAAAGGCAGGAAGGATTCATGTAATACTTAACTGGGAATGGCCTAAACTATGCCTCCTCACGATCTCATAACTTTCCAAGTGAAAAGGAAAATGACAGAAATGACAGCACCAGACAACAATTGGACAGTAATCTTCCCAAAATGCCCTTAACTCGGTTAACAGTGAGCATGTCTTCTAACGAAAAATCAAACAAGACTGGGAAATTGGAGCTGCGCAAGACTGGGAAATTGACACATTTGCAGATTCCTTCCATCTTGTGTATAATTATAGAGTGAATGGAGGAGCTGATATGATGATGTGGTCACCGTCCAAGAAGGGAAGATGTACTATACAGTCGTACTATAAATCTCTAATGAAACATTCTACAAGAGTGCTCCCATGGAAGAACATTTGGAAGACTAAGGCCCCTCTAAAAGCTTCTTTTTTTGTATGAACAGCTTCACCAGGGAAGATTCTCACCTTAGATAATCTAAGGAAACGCCGACTCATTGTGTTGGATTGGAGTTATATGTGCAAGAAAAGTGGGGAGTCGGTGGATCACCTATTATTGCATTGTGATGTGGCTATGAGTTTATGGAATGATATTTTTGCTGGAGCGGGGCTCCTTTGGGTGATGCCAAGAAGGGTTGTTGAATTTTTAGCCAGTTGGCAAAGCCTTCGGGGTAATTCTCAAATTGCAGCTATGTGGAAGATGATTCCAATCTGTCTATGGTGGTGCCTATGGATGGAGAGGAATGGTCGCAGCTTTGAGGATTGTGAACGGACAATGGACGGGCTTAGAATTTTTTTTCTTCAAAATTTATTCCATTGGTCGTTTGTAATAGACTTTAACTGCATGAATGTACATGATCTCCTTGTATCTTTAGACACCCATGCATAGGTGTTGCTCTTGTATATGTCCCATTTACCTTTGCCTATTTTTTAATAAAATTCATATTTACCGATCAAAAAAAAAAAGTACAACCACTTCTGGAAAGTAGAAACTTATTTTAGATGGCCCAAAAAAGAAAGAAAGAAAGAAAGAAAGAAAGAAAGAAAGAAACTTATCTCCAGATGAAGTGAGTAATCTACGCTCATACAAAAAAGAAGGGCAGTCCAACTAGAAATTATTAAGAAAAAGAAAACTCAATGAAGTCATATTATCTGTTGATACTTAATATTTTCCACTCTCTAAGAAGAAGCCAACTCACACACAAACATAGCCAGTCAGACCACGACAGAGGAAAAAAAAAGACATCCTAAAAGAGAGAATGAAATTTAAGCACAGAAACCATATAGAAACGTATGGGTTCCCTACTTTACAGCTGTTTTAATATAAAAGTTGTCATATCAAAATTACTAGTTTCATATACACACCTTGTTAGGTGAATCCTCGACCCTGTCACTGATTGTATCAACTGCAGCCACTGATTTCTCCAGATCACCAGTCTGCATGAAAATAGCAACTGTCTGAAAACCTGCTACAGGGATAGTAACCACAATACACCTCAGAAACTGCAAAGCAGCAGTAGAAAGTGCTAGTTGAACCAATAATAGCTTCTGTTTACGGCATAACTCAATCACATCAATATGAAGATGGAAAGGAAAAGGAACAGAATAGGACCTGATAATCTTTAAAGAGTAAGCAATATGTGTCGACTTGAATTTAAAACAAAAAAAATACACTAGCACCGTAATCTCATAGTACAGTTTCCATGATAAAATTTCATGAAGGGGGAACCTAAACTTTCAAATAGAACAATGAAAAGTAGCATTGGCTTATGGTATCTAAAATCTACCTTTTATTTAAGAGTTTTGAACTCCTTATAAGAGTATTCAATACCATGAGTTCATCAATCTTCCTAAAAACGTATCAAGGCTATTAACTCAAGCAGACATAAGATTCAGCATTGCAGAGGCACCTCTATAAGAATACCATCAAACTCAGAATAGAAAAATCAACAGATTTTACAAATATTAAAGAAATTATTGAGGCAATGAGGAAGATGAAAAAGTGATCCTTATCCAAAAAAAAAGGAAGATTAGAAAGATATGGTTAGGATAGTCATTCTTACTGCCACTTCAATGAAGTCTTTGGGCCGTCTAATTTTTAGAATGGAGCCAGAGAAGGAATTGCCATCAAAAGAAAGGGCTGCAGAGGCATCCTCAGGTGTAAGAAATTCAACAAGAGCCTGGCCCTTGTTTATCTGCAATAAAATATGATACGGCATACAAAGATCTTTAATTGTACTAACCTGCATGAAAGAAATATTGTACACATACATGCAAAAAGAAAAAAGGCACTTACAGTACAATTGAAACATGGGTGGTTACGGCTAATACCAGAAGATATCAACAAATTATTGAAGCATTCCATTACATCTTTTTCAGAGGCTGAAGATGGTATATTTTCAACATAAAGCCTTCTCAAAGGCCGGGTAGCCTGAGTTAGTTGGACAGAGTCTATGGAGGCATTCGTCCTTGTTGCAAATGTGTTTGCCACCCCAGAAAGAGACTTCATTGTAGTTGAAGCAACAGAAAAAGCATTGGCTGTGTCATTTACAGTTGAGGCCACAGCCTGGTTTAATGATTGAAAATACAACGGAACTGGACCAGAAAAAAGGGCAGCTGTTTTCACGGGTGGGAGATCCCACCCGGCACTTTTTTTCTCTGGTGAATGATCAGATGGGGAAGAAGTCTTAACGGCAGCCTCAATTCTTCTCTTCCTTGGTGAATAGCCACCAAGGCCACTTGTGTATCCACCATGTCTCTGATAATGGCTACTTGAACCATTAATTGATACTCTATTTTTGTCAATTTCAGAATCTTGTCTTCCAGACCTATCTTTAAGAGAATGTGAGGACAACTCTCTGTGCTGCCCACCGTGATGGGATTTATGCTTGTGTGCCCTAGGTGATAGTGAAATGGACCTTCTACTTCGGTCCTCATGTTCTCGACTCCTTGAACGTCTCCTTTTCGACCTTGAATCCTCATAATGTGATTTTGATGATTCCTTCCTCTCCTTTCTCTCTGAAACATCTAAATCACGCTGTTTTCCAAGGTCATGTTTCTTTACAGTATTCCTGTCTCTACTTTTATCGTCATCTCCATTTCTGTATTTTCGCTTGTTTCCTCTTTCAGATTCTCCTCTAATTCTATCTGCATGCCTCTCCCTAGTGACCAAATCTCTTGAATGCTTCTTTTCAGCCTCATTTGCAGCATCACTGGCAAACCACTCTTCATCTTTTCTCCTACCATGTTGTCTGTCGTTTCTTCCTAGTTTAGCTTTGTAATTCATATCTTTGTTCTGTTTATCCTTCAACTTTCTATCCGACTCATGAATTTCTCTGTTCTTTCCCTTAAATAAAGCACCTTTCTTCATGGAGAGATTCTCTTCTTTCTTTCTGGAACTCAATTTCAGTGATTTCTCTGACGCATGCTTTTCGACAATAGGGGAAGAGCTTCTATTGTGTTTTTTACCCTTTTCAGATTCAAATTGATCAGAAACATTCTCAATAATTCCTTCCTTTGATATGTTTCCCACTTTGATGGCCTCCTCTTTCAAGCTTTCAGACGATTTTTTGTTTTCCCTTCTAAGCATAATCTCTTCAAAGCTGAAAGGCCTTGTCCGCGCAGCACTTCCTTCATCACGATCATGCAGGGAATGTGCACTACTTTTTTCATGCTTTTCTTTTACTCGAATAGATCTGCTCATCTTGCCCACAATAAAATACCACCTGTGCTCTAATAGAGCGTAGAGTATGTTCAGCTGGACAACCAAACAGGAAAACTTACATAAATGTCAGCTCCCAAAACCTTGAGAACTTTAAGGCCGTGTTAAGTGAATATCACTGTAACCCCAAGACAGAATCATCAATTTTCACTGTCAAGCAACTTTTCAGCCAATGATCCCCACAGCTTCAACAAGTTCCAGTCCCTCTTTACGACTGCTACAGAACAAAAAGGTTCATAAATTAAAATTGATCACAAGAACGATCCGAAGAGACAAAAATATATTATGGTGCCAAGTTGGGACATTAAAAAATAAAGACTTAGGGCTAGTTTCTCCACTACTATTCATTATTACTTTTCACCTACTTTTCATTACTATTCAATATTCTATCATTACTTTTTCACTACTATTCACAGAATATCTAAGATCACCTTCCTACCCAAATGCAACCTTAATAATGAGGAGTGCTTAACGCCATTGAAATTCTGACCATTCCGTCCCCCAAAAATCTACACATGGCAATGAAGTGCAGCAGTCCTACTTGCATTTATTTCTTTGATGACCAAATTTTCCCTTCCAACACACAAGCAGCTCAATAAACTTCTTCAGAATGATCCGCTAAAACTCCAAATACTGAAAATATTGAAGACTAAAATGCTCTCACCACCAAACAGTAAAGGAGAGAATCAAACGTTTCACCTGAATATTGCAGATATGACACCAATCACTATAATTACTCTCCGCTTGATAGATTATCCACTGCTTAGAGTTCTCTGTTCTCTCTGGGCGACAATCCGCACACAACCAAAAAAGAAGCCAAAATTTCAAGAAACTTGTTTTCAAGATACACTCCTACGCTCCTATTAAAAGAACTACATGCCAACTGCTGCTAGTCTCTCTAGGGAATCTCCATATTCACATCGTAGTGAAGCTTCATTCCCATACAATATTACAGACATCTCATCCATCAGTCTCTTAAATTCGATACCACTATATAAAGTGGCTACGTATGCAAGAGTCAGCAATTGGGCTCCAGGTTATCTACACACCTAGATCATCACTTGAGTGTATATATTGGATTAAATATGGTGAACATAACGTGTATCATTACTACACTAAACCAACAGAAAAAATGGAAGAATCCCAATTCATTTATTCTGCGAGGCAAATTCAGCCTGCGGAAGTTGTAAAAAAAAAATGCGAATGAACTCAACAATAATGCTTCTTTTATTTCCTATTAAGAAACAGCGACTAAAAAAGTCAAAATAACTCTGGAACTTCGTTCAAAACAAACTTATATACCGCAATCATCCATTCAACTGACCCTAATACCACCACATTGTCTCAGTTGACAACAGCCTAATACTTATACCTTCATTAAAAAGAAAAATATTCACACGGACTTAAAAGGTTCCAATTTCATCTTCTCCGCATTTCAGGGAAACCAAACGGAGGAAAGCAAATCTTCACAGTTAGAAACCCTTTAAAAACAAAAAAAAAAACAAAAACAAAAACAATGCCCGATCAATTGCACAACTGGCACCAAATCATAAGCACTTAAAGGAGGAAAACATGATGCTGATACAAGGTTGTACCTTTCAGAAGAAAGTATGGCGGCGAAGTTGGGGCGAGAGAGGTGTACAGAACACCGGAGTGTCCGTGAGAACAAGGGCTGGCTGCGGGTGGTTTTACTCCTTTTTAAAGTTTCGGAGAGAGAGAGAGACTGAGCTATCCACATAACCCAATACAAGTAATATTTGTGTGCTACCCAGCAGTGACTATAGACATGAATCCTAGGTTGGCTGACTGACACCTGGATATTTTCCTCCAGATATGGAACCTACTTAAAAATAAAATAAAAAATTATATTCATCATCCTTACACACCATACTTTTTTTTTTATTTTTTTCTAAAATAATGCTACACAACCTTCCGACCTCTATACACCACATTTTTTAAAATTTTTAATATTTTTTTTAAATTTTATTTTGAGTTTATTCTTTTTAAACTAATTTAATTCTTCTATTCATTATTCAAATATTAAATATTTGATAAAAAGAAAAAAATAATAAAAATTAAAAAAAGTATGGTGTGTGGAGGTTGTGTGAATAGTAGGAGGTTGTGTAGATTTTTTCTTTTTTCTATTATCAAATTTGTAATATATAGATGATGAGTAAAAAAATTCATTTAATTTAGGAAGAATAAAACCAAAAACATTTTTTAACAAAATTAAAAACTACCTTTTGGTATCCTTTTCATGCATGTTTGGGATTATAATAGAAAATTTAGTATTTAGCTTAAGGTTTATAATTGCGGGGCTGAAGTAATAAATTTTATTATTAAAAAGTTATTTATTAATTGTGAACCATATATCTAAACCACTTTTAAACATGTTACATTTGTTTTAAAATAAATTTAAAAAATATTTTTTGACATGGAAATGATATAAAATGTCATTTATTTTTTTTAAAGATCACAACTATATCATTGATAGAAATCAAATTTTATAATAAAAAACAATGAGAATAATCTAATAGAATTTTCACAAAGTGTAATGAAAAAAATCCTTTCAATAATGCATGTGTGAAATAGCAATACAATTATCCATGAGATAAGGGTAAAGTTGTAATTATGTAAAATTTATATAGATATTTTCGTCTATTAACAATTTTTTTAAAAGGATCTACATTCTACAATATCTGAAAAAATACGTTTGAGAAAAAATATTAAATTTTATTATTAAAATTACTTTTTAGCTTTGTTAATATTAAAAGGATGCTAAATGTATTCAAGAAAAACTTATAAAGAAATTTATTTCTCCATATGTATGTTATTGATAGGCTGAAAATCATAAAATTTTAAATTCAAAATTTAAATTTTAAAAAAAAACTAATAAAAAAAGTCTTGTAAGTAAAATTATAAGTAAAAGTAAAATTACATGTAATACTATTCATATTAAAAACTACCTTAGTATGTGTCAACCAAACAATCTAATTTTATTATTAAAGTGTTTTCAAATTTATTTAAAACACTTTTTAAACCTCCTATCGCAACCCAAAACATCCGAATTTAATTTGTGACCGTAACTTAAGTTAAACAGATGCTTCGGTCAATTTTCAGTTACAAACTTTGAAGGCATAAAAGGAAGACGATAACGGTGCATATTAAGAAATGGATAATAATAGACTTATTACTTCCTACTATCCATTTATTACTCTTTTTATTTTTTTTTTTAATTTTTTTACTTAATAGTTAAGGAAGTGACTATTAGTGAAGTTGTATATTTTTTTTAATTTGTTCTTAATGATTAAGGATGTTAAAAAAATACTTAAAATAAAATAATAAAAAATAAAAATTTCAAATAAACTATAGAATAGTAAAAATGTAGTGGAAGATAGTAAGCCTATCATTATCCAAGTTGAAAATTTAGCATCAGACATGCATGCGCATCAATATCAAGAATACCCACCCAAATGATGCTACCAAAAATCAATTATTGTTTTGAAGGGCTTGGCATATAACTCAAGGGAGCCATATAAACCAGACATTTTGAGTTCAATTGGTAAATCCAAACTTTTTTTTTTTTTTTATACATTTAGGAGGGGGAGTTTCGAACTCCAGACCTCCATTTTGAAAGTTGAGAGTTATGTCAATCAGTCTACATGCTTTTGGCAATTGGCATCGAAACTTGATTCTTGTTTTTGAAAGACTTGGACATACAATCCCAAAGAGGCTACCTAATAAATTATAATTTTGGAACAAACCACACAAAACGGACATCTTCTATCAAAATTTCACGTTCACACTTCTAAGATCATCTGACTAAGAAAATCTCTCCTTAAATTATCCAAAATATACATGAAAAAAAAACTCTATATCCAAGAAATTGGTATGATCCATCTTAGAATTTAACTTGTTTGTTCTATTCCTAGGTTAGGAGATCTGTGCAGTTTTTCTTGGATAATTCGTTAGGTCAGAAACCAGATCAGCAACAGACTTTGGCTGCAATTGGGGAGGTAAGCAAGGATTTGATTACCGACTGTACAACCATATAACTCTTATCATCAGAGATAAGAATGAGATTATGGATGTCTTAATATGTTGCAACTAGTTACTTATAAAAAAAAATGTTGCAACTAGTTTATTTTCTTTCTGAGCAAGAAAATGTTTAGTTACAAAAATGGGGTAAAAAAAAAAAACCAAAACCCTTGTACTCGGTTGAATAAAATAGTATTTGGTTGCGTAGATAATTTGGTTTAATGAAAAGCTGTTTGGTTTTGAATTAATTTTAATTAATATTGCTCCAGTAGTGACTCATTCTTTCCATTGTCCTTGCAAATGACCCTTACATGTCCTACAGTTGAAGTATATGGATTTTTCTTTTTGTCTCACAGGATTTATTTGCCATAGCACAATATCAGCCTTTTCGGTTTCCATCCACCTTTACCTTTGTCTTAAGAGCATTTTCAACCCTTGAAGGTACTCTCTCTCTCTCATGCTTGCGTAAATGTTAATGCACATTCAATTAGAATGAGTCTGGTGTAAGTGAAGCTCTCTCCGCTCAACCAATACTTTATAATGCTTCTTTCAAGTAAAGAAATCTCACAACTAACTTGAGGTCTTTGTTCTTTCCTGACTATAGAAGTCTTTGCTTACATCCTTGATCCAAAATTTTCCTTTGTAAAGATCGCTGCTCCTTATGCACAGGAGTTACGAAGAGGTAGTATTCCTCGTCTTCATGTTCCCTCCCTTAGAATTTCTATTCTGAGTCTCTCTCTTTTTGACATTTAAAGCATTCTCACTCCCTGTTTTTGAACTCAAAAAGTTTTTATTTTCTATTTAATTATATTCTATTTAAGTTTCTTTTTGGGTATGTTCTCATTCGTCTACTAATTCATGTTTTTGTAAAAGTGCACGTTTTTGGTCCATTATGCTCAGGGAACATCAGTGATTTAGAATGTCTTAGTATTGATGAAAAATTATTGATATGGGAAACTGTACTATCTTTAGTTATTTTTGTCAGGTTTATGTTCACCTATTATATTGCTTCTAGTTTGTACAGGTTGTAACAAATGCTCATTTTCCATATGACGTGCAACAACATCAAATACTAGTTTCTGATTCAGTCAAGAGAGCTTGTCAAAACCACTATCATGTGATTGTTGGAAGAAGAGCTAATTGCTGGAAGAATTTCTGATTTTTTTGCAAACAATTTGTTGTGTATTAGAGTTTGATTAAAGTAATGTATATATTTTGTAATATTCTTAGCAAATTAGTTCAAACAATGTAATATGTAATTGATTGCATCTTGTATGTTGCATGCATTTTACATGATGAATATTGAATTTTTTATTATTTATACATGCATTTAGTTAAAAAGTTAATTAATTGTTTATAGGCTTATCTTGTATTAAGAAGTAAGACTGAAAGAGATATTGGTTCTCTATTGAGAGTATGATTTGAAATTCTAAATGGAGACAAAATATTTGAAGTCTAATTAATAATAAAAAATAAAAAAAAATCCGTGTTCAATCCGGAACCCGGAATTTGAAAAATCCATATTCATCCGGGTCTGATCCGGACCATTCCGGTCCGAGTATACCCAAGTTTCCGGGTTGGAACCCGGATGAACACCCTAGACATTAGTTGTATCTGTCCCGAAACCTAATGCCATCTAAATAGAGGCTTGGCATAAAGACGGACGAGCTCGTGCTTCTACTTTCTTTTATGTTGTACTTCTAGGATGAGAAGCAATATACACTTCAAAATATTTATAGGTAGTTGAGAAACAACATAAAACTTGGGGATTTTTTTTTTTTGTTTACCAGTGGAAGCACCGGTGAGTTAAATTACCAGTCAGCAGGTAATAGAAACGCGTTTGACTACATTATAAACACATTTTCAAATCATTAGTTAGCCTTGCCCTGCCTGAACCAACTTAGCACCGGCATGCCTCTCTGCTTAACTGATCTATATATGTAACACCACACATCACCATTATTAGGCTGGAAGGGATTTAAATAAAGTTTTTGAACTGTAACACCAAGAGCAAAAACTAAACATGTAAACAAACAAATACTAATTCAGAACAGTCATCGGTGTCCAGAAAAGGTGCAGAAGCCGAGGACACCATTTACCATGGTTTACAAGTTCTACTAGCTTGAATGGGGAGCTTTTAGGGACCGTGCACAACCTGACATTTGTATATAGGTTCCCAATATCCGAACACTATTAGGAAAAAATAAAGGTCGCATATTCCTTTCAAGCCAAGAGATATCTACAGGGATAATCTTCCCCCCTCCACTGTCTCAATTCCATATTTCACCGCATGTTTTCCCTGCGACGAACATACCGAGTTCTGTCATTGTATCTTGGTCTGTCTTGAGCTCTCTGTGGCTGTGGCTCCACCCTCCTTTGTCTTTCGGGAGACCTCTGAACAATCTCTCCATTCACGAACAATTCAGCTGCAACAAGCCAAAAGGATTGCAAAATTGTGATTATCAAATCATTGCTACCTTTCCAAGACAAGGCAAACCTTTGACACAAAATTAAGGAAAAAATGGCTCAGAATTGTTATGATACATAGATAAAAATAAGAAAAATTGCTACTAGGCACTACCAAAGAAAAGTGATACTTTGAATTGTAAAATTGCTGCAAATGTTTTAAATCAAACAAACTTGCAAAAAAATGCATCCCATTCTTCTGTGGATGAACTACGCATGAGAACAAGAGCTTCTATCAACTAAACGGGGATGCCATCAATAAACCAATGAATTTCATTTTTATTACTGCTGATCATCAATCTCTCCACCACGAGAGCAAAAAAATACAATCAATGTCTTATCTCTACTGATTCTGTGACTCTACAGCGTGTGAAAATCACAGAAAAGGATTAGAGAAAACTTCAATGTGAGTCCATTAGCATTCAAAGCTAGACATTACCACTTAAGAGGCTACTAGCTTTGCCAAGATGGACTGATGATAGTAAAATATTTCAAAATTACACCTGCGCTAACAACATGCTTGCCATGAAAAAAGTATGCCATTAGTAGGCCATATTATGCCCAATTTCCTACACTTTTGAAGAATAAATATTACAATCGATAACCATGTCAGAAGCATGAACTTTGGTTGATATACTTCAAATTGAAAAATTGCTCCAAATGTTCAAAACATAATGTTAGAAGTATTAACTTCCGTTGAAATATATCAAATTATACTGCTCTACACGTTTAAATATCAAACTTCCCATTCTTCAGTGCATGGACTTTATGGGCACGATGACATGGACTTCTATCAACTTAACATGGATACCTTTTTTTTTATCAGTAAACAAGAATTATATTGAAGATATAAAAAGGCATTAACTTTTTTTTTTATAAGTAAAAAAGGCATCAATTTAACATGGATACTTTCAATAAACAACAAATTTCACTTTTCTTACTGCTGATCAACAATCACTACCCAACAAGAAGGGGAAAAATGCATTCAATGTATTATCTCTGCTGATTCTGTGACTCTGCATCACGTGAAAAGCACAGAAAATGATGAAAGAAAACTTCAATGTAAGTCCATTAGCATTCAAAGCTAGACATTACCACTAGAGGCTATTAGCTTTGCCAAGATGGACTGCTGAAGGTAAAATATTACAAAATCACCCAACCATCATCAATAATATGTTTACATTGAAATATGTATGCTGTGAGTAGCCCAAATTATGCGCCCTTTCCTATACACTTCTGAAGAATAAATATTGCAACCATTAACCATAGTCAAAAGCATTAACTTCGGCTAAAACAACAAGTTGTAAAATTGCTACAAACGTTGAAATATTAAATGTCTATCAACTTAACATAGATACTTTCAATAAACCAAAGAATTTCACTTTTATTACAGCTGATCAGCAGTCTCTCCCCAACATGAAGTGGAAAAATATAATCAATGTAATTATCTCTATAGATTCTGTGACTCCACAGCGTGTTAAAAGCACAGAAAATGATTGAGAGATAACTTCAATGTGAGTCCATTAGCATTCAAAGCTAGACATTACCGCTTAGAGGTTATTAGCTTTGCCAAGATGGACTTACGTTTAAATATTGTCAACTTTGGTTAAAACAACTCAAGTTGTAAAATTACTACAAACATTTAAATATTAAATTCCTATCAACTTAACACAGATACTTTCAATAAACCAAAGAATTTCTTTTTTATTACAGCTGATCAGCAGTCTCTCCCCAACAAGAAGGGGAAAAATAAAATCAATGTATTATCTCTATAGATTCTGTGACTCCGCGGTGTGTGAAAAACACAGAAAATTATTGAGAAAGAACTTCAATGTAAGTCCATTAGCATTCAAAGCTAGACATTACCGCTTAGAGGCTATTAGCTTTGCCAAGATGGACTGCTGATAGTAAATATTTCAAAATCACCCAGCATCATCAACAACATGCTTGCCATGATAAATGTATGCCATGAGTTACCCAAATTATGCCTACTTTCCTATACACTAATGAAGAATAAATACTCCCAACAGAAAAAAATAAATATTCCATAATGTCAAAACCACACATGTCCCCCAATGCTCATGAGTTAATCTCAAGAATAGACACATAAGCATTCATGTAAATTTCTGAAGGATGCGCATTTAACAGCAAATCATTATAGGGCCACAATAGTCATCCCCCTGATCGGCATCTCAATTACATATGCAAAGTGCTGAAAATCCAAAGTTACACGTTGCCTACAAAATTCATTAGCTTCTCCACAATGGACTGGGTTCACAACCAAATTAGTGTGTTCGTATGAACCACCACCATATGGGCAAAAGATGCACACCAACCATCTCATTGATGAATAATACCGACCTTATAGAATTAGGAAGCCCACAACTTGAAATCATACACGAAAAAACATTATCTACTAAATGAGTAGAAGACAGTTAAAATCAACAAATCATAGTTGAAATATGCATGTGTACCAATTACCCATGTATAATGTGGATTCTGAAAGCCGAAATAAAAACATTCAACGTACTGGATAATACAACCAAACAAACAAGATGAGCCATCAAAATCTAAAAAAAAATTAAAACAAATCAAACCTCAATTACTCACCCCCATAGTCTTTATTTTCAGGATCCACGTAAGAATCCGGAAGCACAAACAAAACACCGGGCAACCCTGTCAACGATATAAGAGAGAATAAAAAATCGGTAACGCCAAAAAACACATCGATACATGCATAAGATATAGTAAAATGAGTAACAGCAAAGTTAACACAGACCTTCAAGCTTATTAGATGTCTCTTCGTCAATCTCACAGCCAAATCCAAAGTACCTCTCGCACGAAACATTGTAAATTTTCTTTTTCGCTTCCTCCTCACTAATTAGAGTATACCAAACATTGACTATACACATTCAACAAATAGATAAAAAAGTACACTAAAAACGAAATGGGGAAAAAGGTCCCAGTAAAATCAATGAGCACAATCGTTAATAAATAACAAGATATGTACTACCACGAAGATCTAGGAATAAACGATTTTTCCCCTCACACTTCCTCGGAAACCGAACAGATAAAAGAGGAAATACCTTCCGACGACTCTGGCGAGGGTTTGGACGTAGCAGTCGATCATCTGCTGCTTGGTAGCCCCCTCGCCGCCAGGCTTGTCCATGACGATGAGCCAATGCTCGTAGTCGCAGCCAGGGAAGAGCGGAGCCATCTCGGTCGGGGGTCGGTCGCTGAAGTTGGAACCGGAGTTGAGAGGTGAGTAGGCGGAGCCGCCAGAGCGGTTCACGCGGCATCGGACCGGGGTGAAGCGGGAGGTGGAGGGGACAGATCGGACGGCGTGGGAGAGAGGGGCGAGGGACCGGCGCGAGGGGAAGAAAACAGTGGGGACGGAAGGAGGGTGGGTGATGGTGGAGTGGAGGCGTTTGGAAATAACCGTGGGGTGACGGAGTGAAGTGAAGTACAGGGCTCGAGCTAGGGTTAGAGCCATTGCTTTTTCTTCGACAATGAGATTGAGGACAGGGAAAGTAGGGTTTCGAACTTTCTAGGGGTTTGGCTTCGGAAGTTGGGAAATGGATGTGTTTTGGATGGAGATATGTTAGGGCTTTTTTTGTTTTTTTATCTAATCAGATATGATAGGGTTATTACAACGGGTATTTATCCTTTATTTTCAACTGTATGAAGTGGGCTTTATACTTGGGTTGGAGCGAGTAGAGAGATTGAATTTATAACTGGTAGGGTTATATTGGGCTTTGGCCCACTTATTTAGTAACCAATTTTCCAACACTCTTGGTTTCTTTCTTCCGCTATTTTTATAGTTTACTCTTTCAAAATGACAAATTCTACATGAAAGTCTTACACCACGTACTTTCATCTAATTGATATGTAATTTTATCATTTTTACTCTTTTATCTTAATGCTTAAATATGTATGTGTTTAAATAGAATGACAAAAATGACAAATCACATATTGGTTAAATAGAGATGTGTAGTGTAAGGCTTTATTGTTACGTTTCTCTTTCAGAAAACTTTACTAGGAAAATAGGGAGATTCTATTTTTGGTTTTTCCTTATTCAACACTACCCTTCCTCAACTGGGTTTTCTTTCTCCAACAGCAGCCTCTGCGAATCAAAAGCAACAATCTCACCCTCCACGTTTTTCCACAAGGGGAGGAATATAGTCACCCAGTGGGCAGAAAAAGAAGAAAATTGATGAACTCTACCCCCTTTAGAAATAGTAAACCTGTTCTCGTTATAAGGCGCATCAGTTGACCAACTGACTCAATTCCTTGAGACTTGAGAATCATGCATCATATATGCATTAACATTCTAATTGAATAATTCATTACACAACGATCTTGAAACAGAAATCGAAAATAACGTAATATGTTTGATACATGAAAGAAAATATAAGTGACATAGCAATACAAGCACAAAGCATTGAGCAGTAGTCATTATTCAGCAAAGCCGGAGGCAGTAATAGGGAAAATAAGCAATACAGGTACAAAGCGTTGAGCAGTCATTATTCAACAAGGCCCGAAGGCACTTGCAACTGCAGCTAGATTTTAGGCGTTTAGTGACATAAGGTGATGTAGTCTTGTAGACATGAAGTTGCAACATTAACTGATCCAGAAGTCGGCCCTCGGGGGAGTATTCATAAACTTCACTGTAGTCTCAGCCTCGAAACCATGTGCTCCGATTTCTGTCCAAAAGCAATTAGAAAGACTTGCAGAAATCAGACCATCACTATAGAATATGCGTTCCTAAACTCCAAGGACTACAAAGCATGTGAATTGCCTAAAGGGATTTTTAAGGTATATGTGACATGGATGATAGATACGCTAAGAAAAGTGCAGCAGATTCATTTCCTGCTTCAAAGAAAATAGGCATTCATGTATAGCATTCATTAATTCCAAGATACTCGAGCCCTTTTTATTTTTAAATTTATCAGGACTTGTTATAACACCCTCGTAGCTTCATAAAACTCACACCATCCACGTCGTAAGACCCTGGGCCCAAAGGGGGGCGAGTAGGATTAAGAGGAATCTACAGAATGGAACCTCCAACCATACGGAGAAAAGCAGCTGCCAATAAGACAGGAGGAAGTGCAGGAGCAATTGAATATTTCAGCAAGATTGTGAGATGCTATTGCATAACTGTAGCTCTCTCTTAACTCTTTTTTTGAAAGGTTAGCTATAACTTTCACTAACAAGATAAAGAAAATAAATCACTTGGCAATAGTTGGCAATAGGCATGAAGCAGTTGTTATAACGGAAAATTTGCATCAGGAGCCCCATGGGAGAACTGTTACCTATAAAGAAAATACAACCAAAATAGAACATGGAAATTGGCGCTATGTGCTTGAAGGAACTTCCAGAAATTGGATAGATTTGAATATGACACTCTCACCTTTTCATGAAGCCCGAGATGGGGGGGCAGCTGCTTTTAAGTTTTTAACAGCACAAGCTAGGCAATAACCATATCTTAGATCATACTATGAAGTCAGCAAATCCAGTGTGTTTCGCTGCTTTTGGCCCAATTTGAGAACAAGATGAAAAGTGCTGAAAAAGTAACAGACAACTTGAACAGGGTCAACCTCAGCAGTTGGCCTATAGTTTTTTTTCCAAAGAGGAGTCCATAAAATCACCAACTTTACTGGCCTGACTTCAAGGAAGCTGTATTTCTTTGTTTATGAGCAAGAAATTGCTCACCGATTATGTGAGCAGAGTACTACGTCAAGCTGAGTAAGATCGTTCAATAGTACCGAGGTTGGCTTTACATTGGATTTGCGACAACTGGAATTGAAAGTAGGCATGTCCGACCACAACAAACTATAGGAATATTGGCTTTTGATTCCTAATGCAGTAATGCTCATCAACTACGGCAAATGCTTGTGGTTTTACCCCTCTTTTACTATAATTATTCTACCATTGATTCTAAGCCCACAGGATACAAAATAGAAAAAGGCATTGAAGCCAACTGACCTGCTCAGAGTGAGGCAAGTACTTCCCATCAAATGTCAGAACCACGCGATCCTTCCCATCCACGCCTTTAACTTTCTCGACTGAGCAAAAGAAATCAATAGCTGACATGCTACACAAAAATTAGAAAATTGAATTATAAAGTTAACCAAATGACCAACAGTTAAATTTTCCAAGCCAAGATGTTCAATTCACCGGAAAATGAGTCCATGTCATTTTTCTGCGTTTGGCATGTTACCATATACCTACTGCCAGTATCAGATTAACAATACCATTCCAAATATCATTGGGAAAAGGGATTCAAGCTAGACCACCACCATCCCATTTAATGTAACAAAACCTCATAAATGTTCGAATATCGATTAAAGAATCAAATTTCGGATATCGATTAAAACTCACATGCCATCACCAAACTCCTCATTGATAATCTCCTTGATGCTCTCACCGAAATGCATAACCGCTTCATTCAACCTGAGGAATCGAAAAATTAGATTAAAAAAACACCCCAATAAAAAGAAAAAACTTCACTCAGAAAAGGAAAAGGAAGTATCGAAGAAGATGAGGAGTGACAATTTGGGGAGGAGAAAAACCTGTAGATAGTGGGTTCTTGAATCAAATTGGGGTCGTAGGAGCGCATGGGCGGCCTCATCATCTCCTGGAGGAGGTCGTCGGTAAGTTCGGGCAGCGCTGCCTTTAGTTTAGGGGCTGTTTCGGGCTTCAGCTGGGCTTGGCGTCTGAGGAGCTGGGCAACGTAGACGTTGGTGAGGCCCGTCTCCACCGCTACCTGACTGTAAGACTTGCCGGAACTGCGCTTCACCGCCAGCAACCGATTCGCTATGCTCACTTTGCTTTCTGCCATTTCAGACAAACTCTTGCGTACCTGTGCGTTTGAGACTCAGAGATCGCCAGAAGTACGTGGGGGCAACTTATAGCTAAACTTGATGACTCCCGGTGGATCGGGTCGTTCAAGTTTGGGCTATCAACGAGTCAATTATTATCGGATTTCCATAATGGAGTGTGGTTTGGATAATTCGAATTCCTATCAGAGCCATTCGAGTTAAGGCTGGTTTGGACAGTGAGATGGACATAAGATAAGATTAATAAAATATCTTTTTAATAATATTATTATTTTAAAATTTAAAAAAATTGAATTATTTATTATATCTTGTGTGAAAATTTTAAAAAATTATAATGACGAGATAAAATGAAATGATATGATTTATATATCTAAACGAGCTCTTAATTGAATCATTTCTCTTCTTCTCACTGTCGAGAATCGCATACATATTTTTTAATAATAAAAATTTTATGTACAATTATTTTGCATATTCTTTTACGCACTCTACTAATATAATTGAGTGTGTATTAAAAAAAAAAATGATGCAATTAATCATATGAATAGAGTACAAAACAAGTATACAAAAGTAATTGTATGTAGCATTATTCTTTTAATAAATTTATTTCAATAACAGTAAATTATTATAAATTATGAAACATTTTCTCACTGCCTTCGTCACTCGCTGCTTCATGCATCAATACATTTGCAACATTCATGGTATCTTAGGTGAGTTTGGATGTTGAAGTGAGTTGAGTTGAGATGATAAAATATTATTAGAATATTATTATTTATTATTATTATTATTTAGGGATTTGAAAAAGTTGAATTGTTTATTATATTTTATATTGAGATTTGAAAAAGTTGTAATGATGAGTTGAGATGAGCTCAACTTCCAAACGTGCCTTTCACATCATTTAAAATAAGAGTAATCTAGGAATAAGTTTCAAATAGACAAATCATATACATCTCATTTGTAAAAAAGTTGATCCCTCAATTAGTAATCAAGTGACAAAAATTTTTAAACTTGAAAAGATTAGGATGTTAGACTTCTCGCTCGCTAAGTGGCCTTGGAAAATAAACTAACAACTCTTTTGTGATTTTTTAAATTTCGTTTAGATGTTAAGAGTATCTCAAATGATCTGTAAATAGTAGTAAAATAGTTTGAGAATATATAGAACAATTGTATTCAAAACAGACACTTTAGAGTACCTTTAGTTCAATGAGTTATATGATATCCTTGTACAAATTTTAAAATATTTTACTCCTTAAAGTTTACACGAGTCCACCAGCTAAAATATTTTCTAATTTTATAATAAGATTGAAGGTCTAATTTGAAGAGGAAAGTACATATATAATAATTGAATGGTCATCATGTAAATTCCTAGCTATTGTTTATAAAATCTTCCATTAAGGGTTTAAGATGGTTTATGATCCACATAGCATTCAGAGCTGGTGGGGAAAAAACGAAAATGGTAAGGTTCTCGAGTGCTTGTTATTAGTGGATTCAATTCTGTCTTTCCTTTTCGTGATAAATGATGTGAAAGGCACGTTTTGTGACTTTGTCTACCAAATACATAGATGAGTTATGTACTAATATTAGCACCTCGACGACATTATTTGCATGCCAAGTGGTTTCAGGTTTCGCCACCTCTTATTCGAGTTGGCCTTACTCTTCTTCATCTTCTTCTTTTTTACTTTTTTTTTTCTAATTTACTGTACGAATTATTTTTCAAATGAAATTTTGATGGGACATCATCTAAGCTATGTCCGATTTAGATTTAGGACCATGTATATTTTTTTAACAACTCCTCTCTTGTGGTTTGAAACTTTTAGCAATATCCAATTAGAAGAGAAATATTTTGTCCACACACAAATCCTTCATAAAAAAAACCTACACATTGGTGTGATTAGGACTGATCATTCGGGTTCCAGTCCGAGAACTTGGGTATACCTAGATCGAAACTTAAGTTTTAAATCCGTGCCAAAATCCATATCAGGTTAGCCGGAGTTAAACTCTGGCCAAAACTCGGATGAATACGGATTTTTTAAAATTCAGATTCCGGATTTCGAGTTGATTTTTTTTTTAATAAGTATGAATGTTTTGATGATTTCAGAAATTAAGCTCTTCTAAAATTAAAAGAAGAGTACATTCAATCAACTTTTAGCATACGTAAAGACCAAAAAATCTTTCTACCAAAGATTGTGGAGTCTTTCGCCAAGGATTCAGGTTTGTGGTCGGCTGATTTGGTGCAGATGGTTGAGCATTTCATACCTGATACGGAGGAAGAGCATTCGGCAGTGTCGGCACAAAAGATTCTGGAATATAGATACTTTTCTTTAGGTGCTTTCCTTGAATCTGAATACTCCTTGTCGACTTCTTCTTTTTAAATATTATTTTTTAATATTATTATTGTTTTAAGATTTGAAAAAATTGAATTAAGATTTAAAAAAATTGAATTGTTTATTGTATTTTATGTAAAAATTTAAGAAAATTGTAATGATGAGATGAGATAAATTGAGATGATTTCTTATTCTAAACGAGTCCTAAAAAACCTTGTCTTTAGAAGATGGAGGATTCGAACTAAGTTGAGTGGTAATGATCACACTATTAATTTATGAAAATATCAAAACATTCAAACTAAAAAAAAAAAAATGTATTGGATTGTAAACTCGAGTTCCGGCCTAGTTGTATCCAGGTTTTACAACCTAGGTTCCAGCCCGAAACCTGGAACCGAAGTTCGGTTTTCCAGATTTCAGACCGAGCTAGAAAAAAAAATCCGATCCGGATAAACAGTCCTAGATGTGACTTAATATAATTCATTAGAGTGTAAAATTATTTGTATTATAAGTAAATCTGACTATTACATTAAGACACGTGGACGTGTAAACTTCATTTTATAAGATTTGTGTGTAAATATAACACTTATATTTTTAGAATTGCCTTCCATCACCGTTAATATACATGATCAAATCCGGAGGCGCCTTGTGTCAATTTATTTATTTTTAGACATTTTTATATAATAAAAATATAAAAATACTTTAAGAAAACTTAGAAAATGGCACGTGACATCATTTGTTTGCATTATGTATTTTTAATGGTAATAACAAAGTTTTGAAATACATCCCAGTTCAGTAACTGTTCCGATTGAGGCACTAGAACAGTATATTTCAGTACACCGTTTCGGAGTTGACATTAACAAAACCCAGAAACAAACTGCCATGAATGATATAGCATCACAAGAAATGTACAACATAAATCACACAAAAAAAGTTCACACCCTTTCAAAAAATTTCATGCAAACGAATTTTATCCTAATGCCCAACAGTTCCATATTTTGAACTGCATTAACCATTTCAGTCAACTTAAACCGAGAGTTAGAAATCTTAGCTCATTTAATGAGTTAATGCACTACTCGTTTGGATTGTATGATGAGATAAGATAAGATGATATGGTTTTAGATGAGTTGAATAAAATATTATTAAAATATTATTTTTTTATATTATTATTATTTTTTGATTTGAAAAAATTAAATTATTTATTATATTTTATATAAAAAATAAAAAAATTATATTAATAAGAGGAGATAAAATAAAATAAAATCATTTATATATCCAACAGAACCGATAAAACACGTTTGCAGCAGAAAAGAAAATTACAGAACAAAAATCGAGGCTTCGAGTTCGAGGAACACGAGCAGAAGGAGATGCGAATCCGCGCGCGACGACGTGGAGAAAGAAACCCAAGGCTCAAGCTGCGAGCTAGTCTACGCGGATGGTGTGGAGTCAAAAAAGTGTGAAATTTTTTTTTTTTTTTTCAGTAAAACTTACTTTATATATGTGTGTGTGTGAGATCTTTATGATCATTGCATCCATTAATATTTATATCTTAATTGGTACGTCCTAATCGGCACTATATAATATATATCATCCCAACTTTTCTTTGAACAATCTTTAGTTTTTTTTTTCTTAATTATAAGTACTGGTTGTTCTTTTATATATGTTGTTCTATAGAAAAGACCGACCATTGCAAGGTAGAGAATCTATTGATCGATAAATATTAGCTAGGCATCAGCCTGACTTTTGACTTTTTTAAAAGATCTTTAAAGCTAATAAAAATACTTTTTAATTCTCAAAGTAAAAATCATATGGCAGCGGCACGTTACTACGGCGTGTTTACTGGCCAACTCCCTCATCTACTTTGTGGCTCACAGGTTGGGTTGCTTGCCATCTGCAGCTTACTCTTGGATCGGGCTATTGACTCTCTATGGGCTTGACAGCACACATTCCCAACCATAATTATATTTGTATGCTCACATGGCAAGCACAAGGCCACCACATATGGCAGGAACACGCAATAGCAACACTACATGCATCACATAAGAGAATAAAGATGCATAATAGAGGAAAACATAATCATCTAGAATTCAAAATAATATTCTGGAAGGACAGGTGTCAACATATCCAAGAAAAGTGGAAAATTAGTTATTGTAAATATTATCTATATATATATGGATGTAAAAGGGTCGAACTATGTAATGAAAACAATACATTAGGAATGAAAGTTCCCTCACACATTCTGTCAAGCATCTGAAATGTATACTGCGAATTGATCTCATGATTATGGTATCCAGAGCCTATTGACTTGTGTCCTTTTTTTTTCTTTTTTTTTTTCCTGTTTTTACAACATAGCCAAATGGCATCCTCAGATTCTTCACCCATCTCCACATCCCAAAACCCATCCTTCATTAATCCTTCTATCTTCAACTTTGCGAATCACTTTGTAACAATTGAACTGACTATAGAAAACTTTCTTCTATGGATAGCTCAGATGAAGGGAAACTAGCTATTTGGTCATGTGGATGGCTCTTCTCCAATGCCATCTCCTATGACCGATAATCTCCCTAATCTTGAGTATGAGCAGTGGGTGTTAGTGGATCAATGCATCCTCTCTACAATCAACTCTTCTCTGTTTGAACACGTCTTAGCTCAGGTCCTCGAGTGCTCCATTTCGAAAGAAGTTTGGACTACACTGCTCTCTTTGTTTGCTGCTCAATCATCTGCACACACAATGCAAACCCATTATCAGTTAGCAACCTTGAAAAAGGGTCCTGAATCTATTACAAAGTATTATCATAAAGCAAAAGCTTTAGGTGCTTCCTTAGGAGCTGCAGGTCAGCCTTTAGCACCATATGAGTTTTCGGTTTATCTCCTTGCTGGATTAGGAACCGAGTATGATGCTTTAGTCACTTCTCTAACTACCCGTGCTGAACCCCTCTCCCCTCATCATATGTATAGCTTCCTGCTAAACCACGAGTCTAGGCTTGCTCATCAACATCAAACATTTCGCAATGGCTCCTTAATATCTGCTAATGTCGCCACAACGAAATCACATGGTTCTAGTCAATCTTTTTCTCGTGGCTGAGGTCTAGAGGCTCTCGTGGTCGGCGTGGGGGAGGCAATTTTCCATCCTCCTTTTCTCCACAACGACCAGACTCTCACCCACTTTGTTAAGTGTGTACCAAGCCAGGGCATACTGTCTTTGTGTGTTACTATAGATTTAATCAGAGCTACCGGAATGCCCCTCCCTTTCCTTTTCAGCTAACCTTACCACTGTGTACCCACCCACTTCACACATTAGTTCCTGGTTTTCTGATACAGCAGCAACTCATCATACGTCAGATTACATCAACCCTAATGTGGATTCTTCTTCCTATCAAGACTCCGATCAAGTGAGCATTGGAGATGATTCAACCTTCCCGATCCAACATATGGGCACTACTCAGCTGCATAGTCCTTCTGGCACCTTACTTCTCTCTAAATTACTTCATGTTCCTTCCATTACAAAGAACTTAATCTCCATTCGTCAGCTTTCTCATGACAATTCTGTGTATTTTGAGTTTTACTCTATTTGTTTCTTTGTGAAGGATTTGCAAACACGACAGGTTCTACTTCAGGGCACCGTTAAAGATGGGATGTATGTCTTACCTGTAGATGCCACTACTCATCCACCCATTTTGGTTTCTCAACAAGCTTGCATTGGTGAATGTACTTATATCTTCCTGTAGCACATTCGGCTAGGACACCCCTCACCAAAAACCACAGCCTTCACGATTTGTAACTTTGCACTTCTTGTTACTACACACACATCACCATCACCTTGCACTGCTTGTATTAAGGTAAAAGCACATGAGTTGTCTCATCCTTTATCCCCTTCACGCTCCGTATGCCCATTTTCGTTACTTTTTCTTGATGTATGAGGTCTGGCTCTTGTGTTATCCACCAATAGTACTAAGTTTTATTTTTCTATAGTTGATGATCATTCCAAATATATATGGTTATTTCCAATTCAATCAAAATCGGATGTGTCCTCAATTTTTATTGCCTTTTTGAGTTATGTTCACAATTATTTTTCTTCAAAACTTTTGGAGGTGCAATCGGATTGGGGTGGTGAGTTCCGACCCCTTAAGAAAATTCTTCAATCTTATGATATTGTTCATCGCATAACATGCCCTCATTCTCATGCATAAAATGGTTCGATTGAAGGCCATCACAAGCACATTATTGAAACGGGTTATCACTTTTGGCTCAAGCATCAATACCTCATATATATTGGGCTGATACCTTTCAAATGTAAGTTTTTTTTTATCAATAGAATGCCTACTCAGTTTTAAAAAATAAATCATCTTTTCAAATTCTCTTTAAAAAATCTCATGATTACAATTTTTTATGCACTTTTGGCGCTGCTTACTGGACAAATTTACGTCCCTATAATCGTCATAAAATGGACTTTCGATTCATTCATTGCGTCTTTATGGGCTACAACCCAGATCATAAAGGCCATCGATGCCTTCATGTTCCATCGGGCTGGATCTATATATCTAGAGACGTAATTTTCAATGAGGTTGACTTTCCATTCGCACAACCCACTCACATGTAGCCCACACCACTATCTGGTTTCCTTCATGCATAAAATTCATCACTTATTTCATTTCATAGCCCAACACCTACCCATGTCTCACTACCTGGCCCTAACTCAAATATTCGCTCACTATTTCTTTCCACTACTCAGCCCAACACTTCAGGCCTAATACTTCAATCCCATCAAAACCCAAATTCATCATCCCCTCCCCCCGACACTTCATTTTCACACGATTCCTCTCTGCAAAACTTAATTGTTCCCACTCCAAATTTGACGCACACTTCGGCTCACTCCTCCTTGCCATCATCCACTACTGAGCCACCTTCCAACCTTCATCCCATGATTACAAGTTCAAAGGTAAATATTTCGAAACCCCTTACACACACAGATGTCACTATACCGTGGCCTCATCACACTCCTTCACTCTCACTCACAACCACTACACCCACCATGATTCTAGAGGAACCCACATCCTATTCGGAGGCCTCTAAGTTTCTTGAATGATGCACAACCATGGAGACTGAATTTCATGCACTTTTGCAAAACAGAACATGGGACCTTGTTCCCCCATCATCTTCCTACAATGTCTTAGGTCCTAAATAGATTCTTAAAACTAAAAGGAAAGTTGATGGGTCTCTGGAACGGCGTAAAGCACGTCTAGTAGCTAAGGGTTTTCACCAACAAGCTAGTATAGATTACATTGAGACTTTCTCCACTATTGTTAAACCCACTACTATACGTCTATTACTTTCACTTGTTGTTTCATTCAACTAGCCTTTGCAAAAATTAGACATATAGAATGCATTTTTACATGGTAATCTAGAGGAAACAGTTTATATGCAGCAACCCATTGGTTTTGTACATCCTGATTTTCCCTTGTGTGCAAATTGAAAAAGGCTATATATGGCCTCAAATAGGCCCCCGGGCTTGGTTTTCCAAACTCAGTAACAAATTGTGTTCACTGGGTTTTCAAGAATCCAAATCGGACACTTCACTTTTTATTTATCGTCATGATGCACATATGGTCTTTGTTTTAATATATGTTGATGATATTATTGTCACTGAGTCCAGTTTATCTCTTGTTTCTGATTTTATTTTGGCTCTTGGTATGTCTTTTCCTGTTAAGGACTTAGGACAATTGCATTACTTTCTGGGAATTGAAATTTCCAGAACTGCTGATGGCTTGTATCTTAGCCAATCTAAATACACTTCTGATCTTTTTAGATAAGCCAATATGCAACAAGCCAAACCTGTTTCTACTCCCATGTCCTCTTCAATTAAACTTTCAGCATTTGAGGGGACCTCCTTTGAGGATCTCTATACTGTAGCATTGTTGGTAGTTTGCAATACTTAGCCTTCACTCTTCCTAACATTTCTTTCGCTGTAAATAAAGTCTGTCAATACATGCATAACTCCAAAGTTCCTCATTGGAAAGTTGTTAAAAGAATTCTTAGGTATCTTAGGCTTACTTCCAATTTTGGCATTCATTTTGCTAAGTCTTCCAAACTCTCTCTCGACCTTTTCTGATGCTGACTAGGCTGGTTGCCCAAATGATAGAAAATATACAGGCGGGTTTTTTGTATTTTTGGCTCTCATCTTATTTTTTGGGGCTCCAAAAAGTAGCCAACCATTGTAAGATTCTCCACCGAAGCAGAGTATAAGGCAGTTGTCAATGCTACATGTGAACTTCTATGGATTCTCACTTCTCAAGGAACTTGGTATTTACTTAGATGATCCACCAACCTTGTGGTGTGACAACCTAGGGACAACTTATTTATCTGTTAATTAGTTTTACATGCTCGTACCAAGCATGTAGAACTTGACTACTACTTTGTTAGAGACCAGGTATTGGCAAAGACTCTCAAGGTTTCATTTGTGTCCAGCAAATGTTAATTAGCTGACATTCTCAAAAAGCCATTGTCAGCAACTCGCTTTCACATTCTTCGATCAAGTATCACAGTTTCACAAGTGTCACTTGCATCGAGGGGGGTTGTTAAGGAAGATCACATGGCAAGTATGAGACCACCACATAATGTAGGAACACGCAATAACAACACTACATGCATCACAACAGAGAACAAATATGCACAACAGAGGAAAACAAAATCATCTAGAACTCAGAATAATATTCTGGAAGAACAGGTGTCAACAAATCCAAGAAAAGTAGAAAATTAGTTACTGTAAATATTGTCTATATGTATGGAAGTAAAAAGGGTCAAAACTATGTAATAAAAACAATACATCAGGAATGAAAGTTGCTTCACACATTCTGTCAAGCATCTGATATGTATAATGAGAATTAATCTCATTAAGCTACATAATGAAAAAAAGAATTATAGAAGAAAGTGTTGTTTTGAGGGCAGGCATATCTCGCCGTTAAGAAGGTGTCTGCCTATTGCTCGTACTTGCAAGCCAACGCAAGGCCTAAGATGCGGTCTGCAAAATGAGGACCCAACTACCGAAGGAAAATAAATAGCGTGTGATCTATAAAAAAAGGTTGGGTTGAGCCCTGAAAACATGAAATACTAGAGCAAACTGCAAGGGTGTGATCAAATTGATCAGGAAAGCAAAAAGAGAGAGATTGTCACTGTAAGTAAAAGTATGGCGGAGGAAGCAGCGCAGCAGCTTGATGGTGAATACACGCAAGATGGAACAGTGGATCTGAAAGGCAACCTAGTTCTTAGATCCAAGAGAGGTGGATGGACTGCTTGCTAGTTTGTTGTTGGTAATTACTAATTATTAACCTGATCTCTCTTTCGCGCGCATAGAATCCTGGATTTGGCTATCACTCACAAACAAGTCCATATATGTACCTTTTAAGATATATATACACGTACGCGTGTTAGGTTCCTTGAAACTTGAAATCCAAACAAGGTACTCACTCATCTTTTTAGAGGTAAAAGTGACAAACTTACAGATACAGCCCACTCTTCCTGCAGCTTAATTACCTCTTGCCCTTGTCTGTGCCATGCCTTCATCTTCCTTTGCCGGCCCGTAATAATTAAGTATGGGTATCCGTATATTTTCATCATGTTAATCAAATAGGATTATATTTAAGAACTAAAACTAGCAGCTTAATTATGATCACCTTCCTTTACTTATTTCCATGATCAGGAACGTACGTCATATAATCACTTGCATGGATTGGAGTAAATTCATGAACTTAATATTCTTGGAAGCAGCTTTGATATATAAAATTTTCTGACAGAGCAATTTTCCATGAATGAGTTTTGTGGCAAAAAGCAAGACTTTTTGTGAGTAAAATTTTATTTCCACAAAATTTTGTTGTGGGAAGCTCGTGGGATAAAACTCATGCATGCATGGAGATTAAACTTAATTTTCCGACTATTTTTCTGATGATCTTGATTAGTTGATCATGTGCATGCATGCAGTATACGGAGTTTTTGAGCACATGGTCTATTACGGAATATCCTCCAATCTCATTGTATATTTAACAAAGAAGCTCCACCAGGGACGGTCACTTCTACCAACAACGTCACTGACTCACTAATTGGGTTGTGACTATTTGGATGACTCCCATTTTAGGTGCTTATGTCGCCGATGCTCATCTTGGCCTTTACTGGACTTTCCTCATTGCATCCATAATTGATATCTCGGTATGTACGTCTTCGTTAATTATCATGCAATATACATACTCTATTATAATAAGTGGTTATCTAACTGTGAATAATAATTTTTATTATTTTTCCATTAAGTCATGTTTTACCAAAAGGCCCTTAAAGCCCTTACCATTTGACGTGTAACTATCTTGTAGAATTTAATGAATGGTCATGTTTTACGAAAAGGTCCTTAAGAGTATCCTTGACCATTTGACATGTAGCGCCCTTGTATAATTTAATGAAAGATCATATTTTACCAAAAGACCCTTAATAGCCTCGCGGCGCACATGAAATGACGTCTATTTTTCATGTCCTTTTTGTTCTGACAGTGTACTGATCATTTTCCTTTTTTTTGTTTCAATTTTTTTTTAAATAAAAAATTAATAATATTTTATTATTATATAGAGAGTAAATAGATAATCCAATATGGATGCAGAGCAATGCTCATACTTTATTGAAGTTTAGATTTTTTTTAATCTTTATTTTTTGTTTTTTTTTAACCTTATATTTCCTTTTTCCAGACAAATAAGTTACTGAATTTTTCATTTTTTTTATTTAAATTATTATGTCAGGTGCACTCCGAGACTAACACACTCGGGCCATTCCCGTGTGTGTGTGTGTGTATATATATATATATATATATATATATTTAAACGTTTGAACAATCTTTATTATTGTAAGTTTGTATGCCTTTCTATAGTATATATATAATTACTCCCAATTATTAGAGTATAAATTAAACAATTATATATATTTATCTCTTTCTATGATCAGACGTTTTATAAACGTCTGTTCAACAACTGCGTGGCAATTTAACCTGATCATACATTTAAATATTTTATTTATAATCTAACACCTATATTATATATATAAATAATTAATGCATGGGGTTATTACTTGCTCGATTAAATTATCTGAGACCCTAAGTTTTACTTTGATATTGGTCGAATATATATATATATATATATATATAGAGTACTACTCAAATATGAGAAATAATCAAAGATGACGATTGATCATCATGGCCGTGTACAAGTGTTAAACAACATCATTAATGATATTTTCTTCGATCGAAAAATTCTCGTTTCCAATTAAGCTGGCAGCAGTTGAAAGGTGAAAATTACAGCTCACATTATTATTAATATATAGTACTTCTAGTTTATAATTGTTACAGGATATCTATATATAATTAATAGAGTAATTCTACTCTTAGGCCTTTATTTCTCCAACACCACACACTTGTGTGAGGTGGAGTTTTTTTTTTTGAAGACGTGCATTTTACTTGTTGAAATCTCCCCTGCATTTTACCCAACTAGCCACCCCCAAATTCCGAGTCATCCAGGTGATCCATTCAAAACTGTGAAAGTTCATCTCCAAATCAAGGGCAAGAATCGCATCAAGGGGAAGAATCGCATCTTACACAAGTTTTTTTTTTTTTTTGCATCTTACACAGGCTTTGGATTCACCTAAAAGTTCCGTTTTTTTTGAGAAAAACCCATTGGTGGCCGTTTATCTTCATTTTTCTTGTTCCGAAGAGAACAAAACAAACTATAAAATTTTTTTTACATCATTGAGAATCTGCAGATAAAAGAACGAGAGAGAGAGAGCTGTTGTGTTTGTAAAATCGGAGAGGGAACACGAGGAGAGAGAAGACAAAGGGGGAAGGCAGAGAGAAAAGTGGAAGTGGATTTAACAAGACTGGACCGTTTTCACTTAAACCCAGTTTGACACATCAGCTGGTGTGGGGAGTAGGATAGTAGATCGGCTTTGGAGTAGACTTTTTCTAATTAATATGATCACAACTTGAATGTTGTCTCTTTATCCATCTTGATCAGTCAAATTTACCGAACGTTAATTTAAATTTACCATTTGTCCTAAAACTTAAAATTAATGAGAAAATATAGATTTTATTATTTATTTTACATCTTAACACTCTCATGTGTAGACCAGACTCTCCCTTAATGGATAGTTCAACACATGTAATATTTAATTAAATGAGATAAAGTGTAGAGTCAAACCGGTTTGAACTCAGAACTTCTACTTTGATATCATATAAACTCATCATTTATTCTAAAAGTTTAAATTGATAAGAAGAGATAGATTTTATTATATATTTTATATCTTAATAGTTAATGTCTTTATCCTAATTATTTTCATCCCTTAAATTTACAAAAAGTGATTTTCATTATATTATTATTATAATTATTATAATAATAATATTATTATTTTGCAATATCTTGATAGTCAATATTTCTCATCATTCCACATTTTTATTGTTTTATAAACAGCTGCATTATACGTTTTTGTCTTAAGCTGACGTCTTGGTTTGAAATCATTACACCATTATTAGGAAAGATAGATATACTATTTAGTAAAAAAGTATTTAGTGTTTCTATGTCAAAGGTGAAATGATTTGTTTTAAAGAATCTTAACAAAAGGTTAATTAGAGTAATAAAACAAGGATTTTACCGTCATTTGTTAATAATTTTAAATAATAATCAAGGAGATGCAATCCAAACAAAGGCCCCTTAGCCTTATTTTAGTTCCCATCCACGTTGGAACGGGATCACTGATTCGTTTGAATATACAGATAAGATAAAAGTTAAAAGTTAAATAAAATATTATTAGAATATAATTTTTTAATATAATTTTTATTTTAAAATTTAAAAAAATTAAATTATTTATTATATTTTATATAAAAATATAAAATAATTAAAATAATTATATAAAATAATATTAGAATAAAATAGTTTAAACTGTGTAACCAAACCAGGCCTGATCTCAATTCGCCCGAATTGCAAGCTGAAATTAACAATTAGGAGAAAGACACATAAAATATTGTTTGATCATAAATCATGTCCATGTGGATCCAGATAATATTACCTCACACGCTGGCTTTCTCCCCCCGAATTTCATCTAATTGTAATTAATTTGGATGGTTGCTAGTTTCAGTTACCGTACAAGTCCGCCCGATAATGAAATCTTTTCATCTCCTTTATTACTGTTTTATTACTTAATTGGTTTTTCTTTTCTTTTTACTATTTGAATTTGGATTAAAAATCCTAAAATATGACCACACTTTGCATAATCTAGAAGAAAATAAATTCAATCAACCCATTCTAATTTTTATGATTAGATTTATTTTTAATTAAATTACATGATTACGTTGGCTGATTGAATTTATTTTCTTTTAGATTATGTAAAAAGATCATGTTCTCTGAGCTAATTTTTATAATTAGATTTATTTTTAATTAAATTACATGATTACATTAGTTAATTGAATTTATTTTCTTCTAGATTATGCAAAAATGTCATGTTCTAAAATTTTTAATCTAGATTTACTAAACAAAAAGAAAAAAAAAACTAAATAGTAAAGCAATAGTAAAGAAAGTGTAAGGATATCATTACCCAGATTAGTAATTAGTACCTGAAAAGAACACATGCAGGAATTTTTATGAAGCTATAAGTGGGAGAAAAAAATTGGCAAAGTCTAATATTGCAGGTTGCTTTGTTATGAGCAGCGACTGATTTCTTCAAGTATCTCGTGGCTAAATTGGCAGGGGATGTCACTACTCACACTAGCAGTTTCACTCCATGGCCTAAGACTGCCTCTCTGCGTAGAAACTAATGTGGAAAATTGTAAGAAAGTCTCGACATTACATGAGCTAGCTGTGTTTTATGGTGCACTATATACCTTAGCCTTGGGAACAGGTGGAACCAAGCCCAACATCTCCACCATCGGGGCAGATCAATTTGATGATTTTGACCCCAAGGAGAAGGTGGATGTTCAGCTGGTGGATGTTCAGCATCTTCTTTGGGACACTCTTTGCCAATACAGTTCTTGTCTACGTACAAGACAACGTAGGATGGACATTAGGATATGCGCTTCCGACACTTGGACTTGCTGTGTCAATAATAATATTCTTGGCTGGCACACCCTTCTATAGGCACAAGGTGCCCTCGGGGAATCCCTTCACAAGGATGGCTAGGGTCATTGTGGCTGCCATAAGGAAATGGAGCATATCCCCAATGATCCTAAAGAGCTGTATGAGCTTGACTTGGAAGAGTATGCCAAGAAAGGAAAGTTCAGGATTGATTCCACACCGACCTTGAGGTATATTAAAATATTAGTTTATTAGCTATACATATACTAGTATCAGTTGGCTAGCTATACATGCACATATATATATATATATATATATATATTATAATTCAAGTAAACTTTCATAAAAGTATATCTATATATATGTATATATATATATATATATCAATTAATCTAGCAGTTGAACTCTAGCTATCCCACTATAGGTCGAGCATCAGTATTCTCAGGTCTCGATCGAGATTAATTCACTCGTCCTGATTTATCTTGATGTCATGCATGCAAGCAGGTTCCTTACGAAAGCCTCTATAAAAACTGGATCCACTAATCCATGGATGTTGTGCTCAGTTACACAAGTAGAGGAGACCAAACAAATGTTTAGAATGATCCCAATCTTGGTTGCTATGTTTGTACCGAGCGCAATGATTGCTCAGGTCAATACTCTTTTCATCAAGCAGGGTAGCACCCTTGATAGAAGTATTGGCAGCTTTAAAATCCCCCCGGCAAGTTTTGCTGCATTTGTTACCATTTCCATGCTTGTCAGTGTTGTGCTATACGATCGTTTTTTCGTTAAGATAATGCAAAGGTGGACTAAAAACCCTAGAGGTATCACTCTTCTTCAGAGAATTGGAATTGGCCTCGTTTTTTACACTATGACTATGGCAATCGCATCTCTTACCGAGAGATACAGACTTACTGTGGCCAAGGATCATAGGTTAGTTGAAAATGGAGGACAAGTACCTTTGACCATCTTTATTTTACTTCCTCAATTTGTGCTTATGGGCCGGGAATGGCCGACGCGTTTTTTGACGTGGGGAAGATTGAGTTCTTCTATGACCAAGCACCAGAAAGCATGAAGAGTTTGGGGACTCCCTATTCCATGACTACTCTAGGAGTTGGGAACTTTCTCAGCAGTTTTCTTCTTTCAACAGTTTCCCACATCACCAAGAAGCATGGTCACAAAGGATGGATTCTAAACAACTTGAACGCTTCTCATATTGATTATTACTACGCATTTTTCGTGATACTAAACATCATGAACTTCATTTTCTTCTTGATTGTTGTTAAGTTCTACGTATACAAGGCTGAGATCTCGGATTCAATAAAAGTGCTTACAGAAGAATTGAAGGGGATGACAGTCATGCGAGTCTCTATTAATTAACCATGAGGAGTTGAGGACATAGATCGATCGGGGATGGAGTGATGCGGAAGAATATGAGCCATATAGATCAAGTCATGAAAGACTGATCATATTCAACTTGTTGAAGGTTTAAATAAAAACTTTCTTTGTGTACAGGCCTTTGATCATAGAGCTAGCTCCTATATATTGGTATAGTTTTGTAATGATCACTCACATATTATAATATATAACCATGTAATTTAATGATGAGTTTTGTTATGTACAAGTAAGTTTGCGTACTAATCTGCGTACTAATATTCTTGTCTTCATATTCTAAATTTAAATTAGCATTGTTTTCAATAAAGTCTATTTTCTAATCAATCATATTGAATGTGTGCGCGTATTAGTACACAAAATTGCTTACAACTAGATTTTTCCTTCTATGATATGCATAATAGAAGAAGAGAAATCAATGCAAGATAGATTAAGATCATTTGTGTATGTAGAATGGGTACTGGAACTAATTATATATATATATATATATATATA
This sequence comes from Juglans mandshurica, assembly GCA_022457165.1. Lineage (NCBI taxonomy): Eukaryota > Viridiplantae > Streptophyta > Magnoliopsida > Fagales > Juglandaceae > Juglans > Juglans mandshurica. The sequence continues at coordinate 13,261,498 of CM039619.1, forward strand.
TATATATATATATATATATATATATATATAACAGGAGCCTAGCTATTCGGTAAGATCCCGTTACGGCGTTATATATAGACCATGCACGCATCTGGCATCGCTTTGTCCAACATAATTACACACTGGAGCTAAACCAATCTTGACAGTTGCCATATATTGACAGTTACTATATTTTTCTGATTCTCTATCTCCAGAAAATCAGTCACCATAATTCTAAGAATTTGTCTAATTTGTATAATTAGTCTACTTACCTTTGATACATGTTTCCATACTTAATCTGATCCTTGTAATTAGTTCCATAATTTTTGTAATTACAAAATCATTCCCTTACATACAAAGTTAGCCTTACGTGGCTATATATATGTAACGTTCCTCACTGTAAAAATCAAGTTATGTGAATGAAAGTTTGAATATTTCTCAATTTTAACATGGTATCAGCGTAACCGATCCTTACCCCTGCCAATATGGCCAACTCCTTGCTTGCCTTGCTCGCGCCGTCTTCTTCCACCACCTCCTCGAATCCTTCAGCCCACTTCGTTGGTAACACACTTTCTTCTTCCTCTAGTTTTTCTTTCGATCGACACCACCACTAGGTGGTGGACAGCGGCGCAAGCCACCATATGTGCCACCGGTGTGATGCCTTCGCCGACTTGAGGAGTATTGTCTCCGAGCACAACCCATAACTCCCTAATGGCTAAGTTGTTCCCGACCTCGTCGAAGAGATGGGAACATGTGTTCTCTCTCCCTTTCTCATATTACATAATGTCTATTTTGTCCCTAATTTCTCTTTTAACCTTATGTTAGTTCCCCAAATTACTCTTCATAACTCCTGTGTCATTTTATTTTCATCTAATAGTTGTTTATTTCAGGACCCACAATCGATGAGGCCGATTGGAGCGGGTGATCTTCGCAATGGGCTTTACGTGTACTGGCCTGAATCTTCTCTCGCTTTAGCTACCCAATCTACTGTCAATAAGATCTTATGGCATCAACGTCTACGTCACCCTTCCCATTTTATTATTTCTAGTCTTTTTAATTCTCCATGCATTCTCTCTGATTGTGATGTTTGTGCTCGATCTAAGCACACCTGATTACCTTTCTCTATTAATAATGTAAATAAAAGTGTTTCTCCTTTTAATCGCATTTTTTGTGATATTTGGGTGGCTATTATACTTCTTCTCTGAGTGGGGCTCACTATTTCCTCAATATTATTGATGATTTTTCATACACTACTTGGATCTACCTAATGCGTTTTAAATCTGAAATTTTTACTCATTTAACGCATTTTTTTGCTCTTGTCCAAAATCAATTTAATACAACTATTAAAATTACTTGTACTGATAATAGACAAGAATTTCTTTCTCATCAATTTCAAACTTATCTTCAAAACCATGGCATCATTCATGAACATACATGTGTTGAAACTCCACAACAAAGTGGCATTGCAAAACGTAAACATAGGCACCTTCTAAATGTTGCTCGTAGTCTTTGTTTCCAAGCACATCTCTCTTTACAATTTTGGGGAGATTGTGTCCTCATCGCTGCATATCTCATTAATCGTACCCCCAATCGCATTCTCTAGAATAAGTCAAATTTTGAAATTCTTTTCAATAAAACACCCAGCTATGATTATCTTCGCGTATCCGGGTGGCTTTGCTATGCACAAATCCTTAGTGCTCACTGCGACAAATTTTCCATCCGTGCCACTAAATGTGTTTTTCTTGGCTATCCCAGTACTCATATAGCTTACAAACTCTACAATCTCAACACTCATTCCATTTTGTATTCTTGTGATGTCACCTTCCATGAACACCACTTCCCTTTCCAACATATTCTTGCTTCCTCTCCTTTTCATCCTGTCCTTCCACTGCCTGTCCCTGAAACTCCTATTCCATCTCCAAAAACTCCTTCTCCTGACTCACCCGAGCCTCCTCTCTCCTCTCTTCTCACCTCTGTCTCCTTCTATCTTTCGTCCTCGCCGAACCATCATTCGGCCTGCCTATCTTCATGAATATGTTTGTCCTACACTCCACACGGAGTCCACAACATCTTCACCTTCCACACAGGCCTCAGGTACTGCTCACCCTCTGTCTGCTTTTCTTTCATATTCTCATTTTTCTCCATCTCATCTCACTTTTTTAACTGCTCTAATCACTTGTGTTGATCCCTCATGTTATTATGATGTTATCCGTTACTCTCATTGGTGTGAAAAAATGTCTACTGAAATTCATGCTTTGGAGGATAAGTCCACTTGGACTCTTGAGACACTTTCCCCCGGTAAAAAACCCACTGGTTGTAAATGGGTTTTCAAAAGTAAGCTCAAGGTCGATGGCTCCATTGAAAGGTACAAAGTTCGGCTAGTTGCCAAGAGTTGCACTCAGATTGAAGGCCTTGACTATCATGAGACATTTGCATCGGTTGCCAAAATGACCACTGTTCGTTGCTTATTGGCGGTCGCTACCACCAAACATTGGGTCATTCATCAACTCGACGTCAACAATGTCTTCTTACACGGCGACCTTGATGAATAAGTCTATATGACACCATTTCCCGGATATTTCATAAAAGGGGAGACCCATGTCTATTGGCTCCGAAAATCTCTCTATGGCCTCAAACAAGCCTCCCGCAACTAGTTTTTTAAACTAACCTCTATGCTTCTTGATGTAGGTTTCCATCAGTCTCAGACCGATCATTCTTTATTTACTCTTGTCATTTCCACCAGCATTACTCTTGTTCTTATTTATGTTGATGATATATTGGTTGCTGGTAACGATATCTTTCAGATCGAGGTTTTCAAAAGACTCATCTCCACCCATTTCAAAACTAAAAATTTTGGTTCTTTGAAATATTTTCTCAGACTTGAAGTTGCTCGCTCTCACAAATGTATCTTTCTCAATCAACGCAAATATGCCCTTGATATTCTTTCTGACAGTGGACAACTTGGTGCCCACACTGCCCCTTTTCCCATGGAACAACACTTGAAACTTAGCATTGAAGGCGACGATCTCCTCCTTGATCCTTGCACTTACAGACGCCTAGTTGGCTGACTCATCTATTTGACCATCACCCAACCTAACATTGTCTATGTAGTCAATATTCTCAGTCAGTTCATGCATGCTCCTCGGGTTCCTCACATGACTACTGCTACTCGTGTTCTTTGTTATATCAAAGGCAGTCTAGGCCAAGGCATTTTCTTCTCTTCCTCTAGTAGTATACATGTCATAGCATACACTGATTCTGATTGGGCTAGCTGTCCCACCACCCGTCGTTCCACCACCGGATTCTTCATTCAGTTAAGGACCAGTCCAATCTCATGGCGTTCAAAGAAATAGACTACAGTAGTAAGGTCTTTCGCTGAAGCTGAATATCGAGCTATGGCCGCAACCACCTGTGAACTCACCTAGTTGAAGCAATTTCTCATTGATCTTGGAATTTCTCATCCCGAGTCCTTCACCTTACATTGTGACAACCAATCCGCTCTCTACATTGCGCACAACCCCGTTTTTCATGAGCGTACCAAACACATTGAGATTGATTATCTCTCAGGGTTCCTCATTTCTCACTGTACAATAGAGATCTTGAATATATTTTTTTGGAGAAGATGTTCTTGCTGGAGCCTCCTTCCAGAGGTTGAAGAAGCTGAAGAAGAAGTTGAAGACTGCCTTGGAGTAGTCTGGTCGTTTCCTTTTATCTGTCTCCTCTTTTTGTGTGCAACTCTTTTCTAGTGCCCCTAGGGAGTGGTGAGAATTTGTTGCCTTCCCTTTGCGTGTCTGACATCCTCTATTCTTTCCACTTTCTCCTGACATCCTCCTTTCCCTTGTCCCCTCCTTGTCTCCCCTTCCTCTCTTTTCCTTTATTTTTTAGTAATGAGATCTCCCCTTAGGCTAGGCTCTTCTAGGCCTGATATATTTTACCCATTCCAGTTACCCGCGATTCTTAAGTGTCATTTGTTTCAAAAAACACCTTGAGAATCTTTAAATATAATATATGAAGTCAAAATGATCCATCGAGGTCCGTAGAGAAATAAATCCAGGGAGTGGCTCCTGGTTATCCATTTCACTTGCGTTAAGCGATGAAGATTTCTGGGCGTGAAGTTAGGCGGCAGATGTACTCAACCACGTAAGATGCGAGCGCAGATCTTGGACGTTCCAGGAGATGAACTCGACTGCGTAAATGGTAAGTGCGGAGCTTGGTGTGGCGGGAGGTATATTCAACCGTGTAAAATGCGAGCGTGGAGCTCAGACGTGACGGGAGATGAACTGATTGCGTAAATGGCGAGATGTCATCCCTTGGTTCTACTCGTCCTCCCTCGTAAACAGAGGGAAGGGATGAGGCAAGCCCGTGGAGACATGGTGCTTAGCTCTCCTAGTTTTCTCATCGACCTCGTAGACTGAGGGAAGAGATGAGGCAAGCCCGTGGAGACACGGTGCTTGGCTCCCTTGGTCTTCCCATCAACCTCGTAGACTAAGGGAAGGGATGAGGCAATCCTGTGGACACATGGTGCTTTGCTCCCTTGGTCTTCTCGTCAAATTCGTGGACTGAGGGAAGGGATGAGGCAAGCTCGTGGAGACACGGTACTTGGCTCTCTTGGTCTTCTTATCGATCTCACAGACTAAGGGAATGAATGAGGTAAGCCCATGGACACACAGTGCTTGGCTCCCCTGGTCTTCTTGTCGACCTCGTAGACTAGTGAATGGATGAGGCAAGCCCGTGGAGACACGGTGCTCGGCTCCCCTGGTCTTCTCGTCAACCTCATAGACTAAGGGAAGGGATGAGGCAAGCCGTGGACACACGGTGCTCAGCTCCCTTGGTCTTCTCGTCATTTGGGGTACGAGAGTTGGTGCGAACAGTTGGGGAACATAACCGAGCTATAGAAGCCAAACCGGTTAACATAAATAATTTTAAGCCACAAGTGCAAGATTTGCGTACTTGAATTGTCCCGTTGGATCGTAGAGAAAGTTTAAGGCGCGTTGGCGTTGCCCGTGAGCCGCCATGTTTTAGCGGTGACAGAGATCCGAGGTGCCTTTGTGCATGTTAATTCCAAGAAATCAATTCTAATGGAGACAAACTTGGATGTCCCAGAGGTGCCCTAGTGGGGCTGTGTAGCTGGTGTTTCGAGCTACGAGAATCAATTTTGTTAGCAAAAATCGAATACACATAGATTTAAAAATAGACAAACCGGTGCCTTTTAGTCGTTGTGTGCAAATTTTTGTTCCACTGAAATTTTCTACTGAGTCGCTGGACAACTTCGATGAAGTGCATGGACGACGAGTCATTGGATAGCTTGGGCGAGGAGGAGATACCACAGTCAAGGAGTTTGGTCATCAAGTTGCTGAGCAGCTTGGGTGAGGAGTTATGTTGAGTCGTCATAGGCGAGGAGTTTGGCTAACGAAGGCTAATCATTGGGCAAGGAGTCAAGGGCCATGGTGCATGGTTGTGGGCAAGGAGATCTCTGGCCGAGGAGATTGGTTGGGTCATCACTGGTCGAGGACAGTGGTTGGGTTGTCATTGGCCGATGAGGGTTTTGGCTGAGGAGTTAGCCGTGAGCTGGCCGAGGAGTCCAGTGCACAAACACTGGGTGCATGGCCGAGGGAACTAGCTGGGTCAGTCATGGTGGTTGGGGACCACCATGGCATCTTCAAAAGGTGCACGAGGGCCGTCGATGAGCGCTAGCGGCTCACGACAGTTTCTCATGAGCTAGCCGAGGAGTCCAGTGCACATTTCGTGCACTGGGTGCGTGGCCGAAGGGCCATCGGGGTCAGTCGTGTTTGTCAGGGACCTCCCTTTAGCAGGCAGAGGACGCTGGCAGTCACCACTGTGACGGCCGGCGGGCAAAGTGGCTCACAATAGTTTGCTGTGAGCAAGCTACATGCTCCCATAGTGCAAAAGTTGCGAGCCTCTGTTTGCCCACCTCAGTGGTTGAGGACCAAACTAGCGAGGACAGAAGATGCCAGCGGGCTACAAGATGACTGTCGGCGAGTTCCCCTGGTCACGCAGTTGATGGGCAAAGTTGCTATCCCATGTGCAAGGTAAGGTGCATTGTTCACTGCCCTTGTGGATGGGGGGCTGTTTCGGTTGCTGCCAAAAACTGCTGGTGGTCCAAGTGGGGACCATCGGCAGGTCAACTGGGCTTTCGGCGGGACGCTGTGAGCCTTTTGGTGCACGGTAACATGCACCCGACGTGGTACGTGCATGGCACTGTTCAGGCCATGCACGACCACCACGTTGCATCAGTGCACACTTGGTTTGTGCCCACGTGCGCGTTCAGTGTATCCTGCCCTCTCTCTTTTCGTAAAATGCACTTGCAACTCAAGTGGCCGAGTAGTTCATCTGCCTGGCCTGTTGGGTGCGTGTGCTTTGCGCACTGTGCACTAAAGTGTACAGTATCATTAACCACATGGGTGAGAGAATGATCACTCGTCCAATTTTAGTGACAGTGTCGCCAATAAAAGTAAGAGTGGAGGAACTAAAAAATACTTATTTGGAGAAAAGTTTATCTACTCAGTCTTAGATGATTTAGCACGCCGGAAAATCTTCTTTCTCCCGCTTCTAGTGTAAAAAATAACTAAGATCCCACAGACGGCACCAATTGTTAATGCAAAAAATCGCACAACAGTCCGAAAGGAGAGAAATAATTACTTCAAGTCTACTATGACGATTTGGGCCTCGATCGGTGTGGTTTGGAGCCTTCAGGGAGGTCCGGTGCGGCTATGCGTACATCCATGACAGTGAATGTAAAATAAATATTGAGAATGTAAAAGGGAGATAGATACACATATTTACGTGATTCGGCATAATGCCTACGTCTACAGAACTTTTGGGGAGGAGAAATACACTATGATATGCTTGTTTTACAGTCTCTCATGGTCCCTTATTTCTCGCTATACAATAGAGATCCTGAATATATTTTTTTGGAGAAGATGTTCTCTCTGGAGCCCCTTTCCGGAGGTTAAAGAAGTTGAAGAAGAAGTCGAAGAGTCCCTTTGGAGTAGTTTGGCTGTTTCATTTTATCTGTCTCCTCTTTTCGCGTGCCCCTAGGGAGTGGTGAGCATTGATTGTCTTTCCTTTACGTGTCTGACATCCTCTATTCTCTCAATTTTCTCCTTACATCCTCATTTTTCTTGTCCCTTCTTGTTTCTCATTTCTCTCTCTTCCTTTGTTTTCTATTGAATGGATCTCTCCCCTTGAGCAGGGCTTTTCTGAACCTTATATATTTTATCCATTCTAGAAGGAGCGTGAGAAAACTGATCACCAACAAGATTATTTGGTTTATTTATTTATTATTATTATTATTATTATTATTATTATTATTATTATTATTTTATATCCTTAAGTAAAATGACAAGATTATTAGAAAATCTTAACTACTAAATAAAACAAAAAAGAAATTGTTGGGATCCCCTCTTGAGACCCACTCTCGTGACCCAAGCATTTTCCATAAAGAAAAGCCCTGACTATAGAATATTTGATGGGATGGCCGTGAGGTCACCCTCATGGTGAACTAGTAATTATAACAAGATAGCTTAACTTAGCTAGTTTCTTGTAAGATTCGGAAATTTTAGCTTACATTTATATAGTTCCAATTTACAAAATAGAGTAATTACGCATACAATTTTATGATGCTTAAGTTCTGCATATTTTATTTAAAAAAATTGTAATGTTTATTATTTAAAAAATAAATTTTTTATATGAATATTAAATTTATCTTTTTTTTTTTTAAAGAGAGTGCACAAGATTAGTTGCACACTCTAAAATTACAAGTATAAGGATGTCACAAAGAAAGAATGCAGATTTTAATTCAAGTCTTCTCTCAGGGAATTAATTCCGATGAGATTAGCATATTCTATGAAGAAATATTCTAATTTTGATATTCTCATCTTACTATTATGACGAGGTATTATTCATATACCTTTAATTTTATTTTATATAAAAATAAATAAATATCTACAAATAATAAAAATGTCACATTTGACACAATGAGATCAAAACTTTGTACTCTTTATTGCACCTAATGATATGTCTTGCACGTTGATTTAATGTCCCATAACTCGTATAATACCGATAGCATCGAGTTCATTATTGATCGTTTTCCTGAAAAGCTTTTAAAATGCCCATTATTATAAGAGAAAACCTTATAAACAGTCCGACTATCCAACAAAAAAAAAAAAAACAGCCTTCCAATAGAAACGTTTCATGTACGCTTTCCATGGCAGCTATGTTGTGACCGCACCCCATGCAGCAGAATCCCAATCTCACACATTAGATTGGTCCCCTTCGTTCCCCCTCTCCTTCGTTCTCCCTCGCCCACCCCACTTAGAACAGAATCGTAGCAGCCCCTCGTCCACCTCTTTGCAAAAAGAAAAAAAAAAAAGAAATCCCATCCTTCCCCCGAGCTCCCCCTCGCAGCCCCTCACCCACCTCTCAGAATTGCAGCAACCCCTCGCCCAAAAAACAAAATCCCATCAGTGCAGACAGACGACACATGCATAGAACCATACCATTGAAGACCGCCTTTGATCTAAAAGATAAGGAATTTCTCACCCAAACAAGTAGATTATTATCAGTACCTACCCTTTTATTTTCAGACTCTACGTACTACTTCATAGGGCAACTAGATTGAATATTCCCAAATTCATTTGACTGCACAGGGCCATCCTCATCAAATGTTTTTTGTGCATAAGACTCGAAAAGTCTCAAAAGCGGCAAAGTGATATCAGCTTGAAGAAAAATATCGGCAGCAACAAGTTCACAGCTTGAAGAAAAAATTCAGCTTGAAGACTTTTCGAGAAAGGTTGAAGGAATATCGGCATGAAAAAAAAAATTAGGATTGAAAACTGAAATTAAAAAAATAAGATTAAAGAAATATCGGCAACAACAAACTGAAAGAGATAGGCAAAGAACATATTCCCGTCTAATATTCTAATGGTCTTGTGTTTGGTTTCATACTAGGAAAATAATATATTGCAGCTGATGAGAAAGAGATGGAGAGGGAGATTTCTGCTTCTATGACAGACGACGGCAACGGAAGATGGCGACAGACGATAATGATAAGGCTGTTGAAGTGCATCCTGCGGTGGCTTGAGCGATAAAAGCTGCTGAAGTATTTCGGGTGTACAATCGATCTGGTGTAATAAGCTTCATGTTGGTTTGGTAGATTTGCTGATGTGTCATTATTCTAACTGAAGGTTGTTAAAGCTAAAAAAGCAGCCCGACTGGTCTAAAACGAACTTGTTATTATAATTATGAGTGGCACTGCATTGCGTTGGGAGCTACCGTTAGTTATATGATTTTTATTTTATTTTATTTGTTTTTTCATTTATGTATTTTTAATATTTTTTTAAAAAATAAAAAAATCATAATATTTCTAAAAAATATTTACTTAATCACTAAGTAAAAAAAATAAAAAATAAAAATTACAGCTCTAAAATAGAACGATAGAAATAAACGGTAAGAGTAAGATTTTTCTATAATTATTACGAGCATTAATGACGTTATATATCTCAGAAAAGTTATTACACCAATCGGGAACAGATGTCATACCGAAATGATTAAATGAATTCAAAGCATATCATAAAGTGCACAATAGTGGGGGCCCAACATTTACTGTCATCCAATGAAAAAAGAGAAGGACGTCGTTGCGCGCTGGATTCCTGTGCCACCAAAATAAACTTCATTGAGCATTGAAGTTTTCAATACGTGGACAAACTTCGTAACCACAAAATTCAAACGGCATACATCCCACTCTAAAATGAGAGAAAATATTTATAATATTTATAACTATTATGTAATCATTTTAAAAAATAAAAAATTCACATAAAAAAAATTAATTTTTTAATAATAAATCCTACTCTTTTTTAAAGTAATTACATAAATTTTACGCACTTCAAGATTGTATATAAAATTACTCTTTTAATAAATCTTAAAAAAAACCTCACCTACCAAAAAAAAAAAAAATCAATGATTTTAGACACCTTAGGCACTTTCATTGAATTAGTCAAAGTTAAAGGATATTTTTTATGAATATAAGATAAATTTAACTTTTAGTTATTCTATTCACATAAATCTTCACATTGAAATAACTATTTTTTTATTATATAACAATAAAATAATATAAGATGAATTTAGTTTTAGTTATTCACATCAAATCACCACATTAGATTATATATTTGTTCATTATATAGTAATGAATAACTAATAATTTCAAAAATATTTAATTTTTTTAATTATTAATTAATTATATTTTATTTTATCATATTTTACTATTCTATCTATTATATATTAATTAATAATCATATTCTTATTAAATTAATATATCACTAACTCAAATTAATATACCAATTGTGATAAAATATGTGATAGAAAGAGAGGGGGAGATAAATAATTAATAAAATATGTATTTGATGTATGTACAGTAACTTTCAAATTTGGAAAATTTTTAAAAGTCACTATAGCTAAATTTCAAATATTTGAAGTTTAGCTAATTCATTTTGAGCATATTTTGCTCTCTAATAGCTAAATACTCATTAGATTTAACTTTTAGTTAATCCAATGAGAGTGCTCTTAAAGAATAATTTTCTTTAAGAAAAATCAAATAAAAGTTGTGAGCACAAATCCTTCATCCAAAGATAAATTCTATTTGTAGTCTTCATTTAGAGATTGTATGTGCATGTCCTTTATTAAATGAGAAAAAATATTATTTGAGGAGGAATAGTTTTATAATTTTAAAAAATTTTAAAGATAAAATTATCTAGATTTATATTACAGTCCTTAAATAATACAGAAATTCTATATACAACCGCCCCTGCGTCCTTGTCGCGGAACCAGTTCCCACGTGGAGGTAAAAAGTTTCTTTTCTTCTTCGCGGCTCTATGCAACAATGCCGTTTTGTTTATTTTTCGAATCCTTTCGTTCCCATTTCCCATTCGATTTCCCTCCCTGCCTTCGATTTCTTTTCCCCTTTCCAAACCTCCTTCGTTTCCTCCTCCGATTCCGTCTCCCCCCAAATCCCCCTCGACAAGTTTCGTTTTCACTCTAGCCTCCATTTGTCTTCAACAAGTTTCGTTTTCGCTCCAGCCTCCATTCCTCTTCAACCCATTCAGCACGGCGACTCCCCTTCATCTCTGGCTCTCTCTCTCGGAGTTAAAGCAGGCCCGCCATAAATACTTACACTAGGTATGAATTTTCCATTCCCCAGCTTGACATCGGCGGGAAAATCCTTGTCAATGGTGCCGACACCTACCGTAGTCACCCAGGGAGCAATATTCATGACATAGAGCGCACCCGGACCGCCGTTACCAGCTGAGGGGGAGACGAAGACCCCGGAATCGTAGGCTCTGAAAGCGGCAATGGCGATGGCGTCGAGGTAATATGGTACGAAGACGACGCCTACGCTCAGGGAGATGACGTCGACCCCGTCGACTTCGTCAGCCACTGCAGTGTAAAATGTTGCGAGGCAGCCCGAGTTCCAGCAGACCTTGTAAAACCAGGCGAGCTTTGGAAGCCATGCCGGCGGCAACTCCGCGCGAGTAACAAAGGGTAGAGGCTGGGAAGACGTAGCCAGAGCAGAAGTATTTTGTCGATGAGCTTGCGGTTGCAGGAGGGGGAATGGAAGTCCTGGATGGCGACGCCATGGAATATCACTGTCTTGGCCGCGTTTGGAAGCGAAGCTTTCTCTTATACGGTCCATCCGGAACTGGGAAATCAAGCTTCGTGGCTGCCATGGCGAATTTCATATCCTACGATGTCTACATTATCGATCTCTCCAAGGTTTTGAATGATTCGGATTTGAATTTGCTTTTGTTACAGACAACGAGCAAGTCGACAGGTGTGAACTTGTCAGGAGTACTGAACTTCATGGATGAGATATTAAACTCGTGCTGCGCTGAATAGAGAGTGATGGTTTTCACAATTATGAATAGCAAGGATCGCGTCGAAAGGGATTTGGGGGGAAGAAGGAATCGGAGGAGGAAACAAAGGGGGTTTGGAAAGGGGGAAAGAACTCGAAGGCAGAGAGGGAAATCGAATGAGAAAGGGGAACGAAGGGATACAAAAAATAAACCAAACGACATTGTTGCAGAGAGCCACGAAGAAGAAAATAAACTTTTACCTACCACATGGGGACCAGTTTCGCTGTGAGGACGCAGAGCGGTTGCACATAGAATTTCTCTAAATAAATACTGACTAGTGCTCTTATCCAAAAGATGAAAGCCGGTATTTATTTTTGTTTTGTACTGGCCCACAATACTCCAGTTGCAAGTAGGGCAGGTTTTGTCTCTCATCCTACCCCAAACCTGCTGAGTAATAGGCTAATAGCCGAGGAGCGAAAAATCCCAAAGATATTATTATTAATATGGATGGCAAATTGAGGTCTATAAATAATAAGAAAATGCGTGAGGTTGGACACCGACTAGTGGAGTGGAGTTGAAACTGAAGGAAAAAGAAGAACAAAAAGGTGGGGTTGTATAATCTCTTGTATGTCACTGTAAATCTGTCTGTGAGCAAAAAAAATATGGCAGAGGAAGCTGCGTTGGCACTGGATGAATACACGCAGGATGGGACTGTGGATCTGAGAGGGAACCCAGTCCTTAGATCCAAGAGAGGTGGATGGACTGCTTGCTGGTTTGTTGTCGGTAACCTCTCTAGTCTCTTTCCCTTTCCATTTCTCTCCACTTCTCAGCTAAAAAGCATCGAGCCTTGATTTCGTTACGCACAATCCACTTTACACATGTATATGCATATATATAAGTTGGGATACACGTCACCTGTGTCTAGATTGTTAAACTTGGAAGCCAATTTACGAGGGCACTGAATTTTTTAAGTCGTAAAGTTGCTCACTTTTCGGCATGTTTCCATACTGCACCGTGTCCCACTCGTCTCTGCAATTGCTCCTCGAAACTGGGATTGTCTTCCTGTTGTTTTTTTTTTTTTTACTCTCCATCTGGCTGGGAGACTTAAAAGTTCTGATGGTATACATCTAAATTTAAGAAATAGTAATGCCCTTTGCATGGTCTAAGATTGAAATTCGTTTAATCATGATCTTTCCTGCACTTACTAATTTGCTCCACTTGGTGAACATGACACTTTGGGTGGTAAGATGTTCTTAGGATCAGCAAGCTGCATGCATAAGATATACCTTCTATTGCTGCCGCTGAAGAAGATGGAAATAGTTCTCTTGGTATGAGACATCTAGAATCGATACATGATTGATCCAATTGTTTTTTCTGCAAAAGAATTTTGTTTGCTTCTAGATCTGTCTCAGTTTCTTCATTTTGTTTGTTTCGGTCTCAGATTCTTCATTGTGTAATATCTATTAAAGAAGGAAAATGCTAAATGTACTTCAGAAAAAATTATAAAAAGAACTTACTCTCCACATCTCCACTTGCTGATGTTCTGAAAATCATGAAATTTGAAATTCAAAATTTTAAAAGAAAACTAACAAAATGAATCTTGTAAATAAAAGTGTAAATAAAACTGTAAGTATACGTAGCACTACTCGTTATCGAAAGGAGATTTTATTCCTATCAGGTGGTTGGCACCTGTCATGCATATTTTCCAATGGCGCCGCGTATATTATTAATCGTGACTGATCATTTTTTCCAATATTATTGTTTTTGTGCAGTATACGAGGTGTTTGAACGCATGGCTTATTACGGTATATCTTCGAATATGATCATATATTTAACAGAGAAGTTGCGTCAGGGCACAGTCACCTCTGCCAACAATGTTACCAATTGGGCTGGAACTATTTGGATGACTCCCATTTTAGGTGCTTACGTCGCTGATGCTCATCTCGGCCGATACTGGACGTTTGTCATTGCCTCCATTATTTACATCTCGGTAAGTCTTCGCATGCACCATTTGAACCTTTGAATTGGAATCTTTCGTTTTCTGCTCTTTTCTTGTTTATTGGATTTCTGTAATGAATTTTCCCGGTTCAATGCTCTATTTTGGACTTGCATTGGGTGATGCGTCTATTTTTGTCCAAGCCTTGATCTGAAGTATGAACGTTTGACTACTTTGGAACTTTGTTTTATAAGGCAGTAGTTGCTTGTTTTGCTTTCTAGTCTGTAACGTTAGTGGCAATTAGTGGACCACCAATATCTTTGTCACAACTTGATTGTTGTCTGGTCCTACGCATGCACGTCCAATTAAAGAACATTGGTTTTTTTGCATGTGCCAAACGTCAGTTCTTCTTAACAATATGTCATATTTCATCTCTATTTTTTTTCCTTATTAATAACGTTTACTCTTTTATCATGATACAAATGTACGTATGCAATAATAAAGAATATATGAGATGTGCTGCAGACATAAATTAAGAGATTTCATGAAAGTAATTTTATAAATTGAGGTGGTTTCATGCAATCCGTTAGATCTATTTTACAATCTAACGTACATTAAGTCACATTAATTTATAAGTTTACTTTTATAAAATTTATATATGGCTAATTAAAGTATTTCTCTAAATGAAAAGACTAGAGATATAATGATATTTAGAGTGCATGCGTGCTTCTCATGTGTAGATATAACATTTAGTGTTTTAATAAGAATGTTGCCAAGGTATGATATATCATAGACACAGAATAATAATATACCGAGCTGAAAAGGATGGGGATGGATACATGAGGATCGGTGGGAACAAAAGGAGAGCAAGTTGGCTGAGTTGGTTGCAATTATTTTAAAATAAAATGGAACAGTAGTTAAATGAAAACCGTTGCATGTCTCTTGTCACATGATATTCATATATATAGAAGGGGAGGCCCTTGCCATTTAATGGTAATCATGGTAGGGATCATCTGACTTAAAGAAAGATAGAGATAGAAGAGTGTATGGGATCGAACAGAGCTCATCACCCTCTTTGGGAAGAGTTTCTGAGGAAGTCCAATTATGTGGATCATATCCTACTTTACTTCTCTATTTCATTTTCTCTCCTAAAATCACCTTGTCATCTTTTCGACAATCATGACAGGGACCTTAATCTGAGGTAATCACAAGAGACAAAGATTCCTAAGTGAATAAAAAAAAATATGGTCAAATGTAAGAAGTACTTTGTATGTGATGTTTTTTTGGTAGATAGTGAGAAAAATGTACGTTCTTTTAATCTTAGAAAGATATATACATGATAGAATTATTACAGAAGGCTTGCTAGCAATCCTTGGATTTTTGTTGACAAAATACAACTTTAATCTCATTAATTTAAATAAAACTTAATAAAAATTAAGGGGGGTGGTGCCTTTAATATTATGATATTTTTTTTGCTCAAATTGCGATCGAGAATCGCTTATTGTGGCTAAATTGACATGCTTGATCACTGTATTGGCAGGGAATGTCGCTGCTAACATTGTCAGTTTCAGTCTCTAGCCTAAAACCGCCTCGTTGCTTAGAAGCTGATTTGGAGAACTGCAAGAAGGCCTCGACATTGCAGCTAGCAGTGTTTTACGGTTCTCTATATACCTTAGCCGTGGGAACAGGCGGAACCAAGCCGAACATCTCCACCATCGGGGCTGACCAGTTTGATGATTTTGACCCCAAGGAGAAGGCGCATAAGCTCTCCTTCTTCAACTGGTGGATGTTCAGCATCTTCATTGGGACTTTCTTTGCCAATACAGTTCTTGTGTACATACAGGACAACGTAGGATGGAGCTTAGGATATGGGCTTCCTACTACTGGACTTGCAATATCCATTGTAATCTTCTTGGCTGGAACACCCTTCTATAGGCACAAGGTGCCCTCAGGGAGTCCCTTCACAAGAATGGCCAAGGTTATTGTGGCTGCTACAAGGAAATCGCATGTGTCTGTCCCTAATGATCCTAAAGAGCTCTATGAACTTGACTTGGAGGAGTATACAAGGAAAGGAAAGTTCAGGATTGATTCTACCCCGACCTTAAGGTGCGTATAACCTGGAATATGGTCAAGTACTGAATATATATATATATATATAGTTTGGGAATTAACTGTTTTTATTTGAACCATCTTCATGTTTGCATGGAAGCAGATTCCTAACCAAAGCTTCTGTGAAAACTGGCTCTACTAGTCCATGGATGTTGTGTTCAGTTACACAAGTAGAGGAGACTAAGCAAATGTTACGAATGATCCCAATCTTAGTGGCCACGTTTGTGCCGAGCACAATGGGCGCTCAGATCAATACACTTTTCATCAAGCAGGGTACCACCCTTAATAGAAGCATTGGCAGCTTCAAGATTCCCCCAGCAAGTTTAGCTGGGTTTGTTACCATATCCATGCTTATAAGTGTCGTCCTCTATGATAGGTATTTTGTGAAGATTATGCAGAGGTGGACTAAAATCCCTAGAGGTATCACTCTCCTTCAAAGAATGGGTATCGGCCTTGTTTTTCATATTATAATAATGATAATAGCATCTCTAACCGAGAGATACAGACTCAGGGTGGCCAAGGAACATGGATTAGTTGAAAATGGAGGACAAGTTCCTTTGACCATATTTATTTTAATTCCTCAGTTTGTGCTCATGGGAACAGCAGATGCATTTTTAGAGGTTGCGAAGATTGAGTTCTTCTATGACCAAGCTCCAGAGAGAATGAAGAGTCTGGGGACTTCCTATGCCATGACTACTCTAGGAGTTGGAAACTTCCTGAGTAGTTTCCTTCTTTCGACAGTTTCTGACATCACCAAGTCGCATGGTCACCATGGATGGATTCTAAACAACATCAATGCTTCTCATCTGGATTACTATTATGCATTCTTTGTGATACTAAGCATCCTTAACCTCATTTTCTTCTTGATTGTGATTAAGTTCTATGTGTACAAGGCTGAAATTTCGGATTCAATAAAAGTGCTTACAGAAGAATTGCAGGGGACGACAGTCAAGGTCGTAAACCAAGAGGAATTGGCGAAATAGATCGGACCATAGGTGATGGGAAACAATGAAAGCAAAAAAGAAGTCAAGGCTGATATTCAGCTTTGTGGACAGTCCTTTGATCATGGTGTTCCTATTGGTCTGTATAGCTTTTAGATTAAGATATTCTATGGTTGATTTTGCTTTACCTCAGTCAGGAGAATGTAACGTTTACACTATCTTGATAATAGAAAAAGAATTTAGGGGCGTGAATGCATGCCAAGAACACAATTTAGACTGGTGGTTTGGGTATGCCAAGAACACAAAGGCCACTGCCAAAAAATAGTACATTAATGCCCTCTCTCTCGACCCACAGAAAGTGTCTTAATTTTTGCATTCAAAGTTCAGGAAGTTATTTTCACCTAAGTATGAACCCCAAACATTTGCTTGATTTGTGTTTTTTCACAGTAACGGCTGGAAGCCAGCATTTGAATCAGATCACAAATCCAATCTCTCTGCTTCAAATATACGCGAAAACAAATGTCTTCATCTCCTTTTAGCTAATTGGAATGTCCTCTTCAAGAACTTATTTGCTACTGCATCACTCCTATGGCATAACACCCTCAGTATTGTGTTTGGATCCGCTCTATTCCACCTTCCAGTTGTTGGAGGCATCGGTAAATTTTGCCCTGAACCCAAAACTCCAATCCCACTCGTTTCACAAGTCACAATGCTAAAATCTTCAATCAGTTGTTCTGTGCACAGACCCATCAATGCTATTACCCCTTCCGCAATCTCGGCCTCCCTCTCCACCACTTCCTCTGCTATCAATCCTTCTCCGCAAGCGCAGAAAACCTGCTTCAACGCCTTGAAATCCTCCTCTATTATCTCGTGATCAGAATGAAAGAAAACCCGAGAGCTTCCTCCAGCAAGCAAGACCATAAGGTATGCCTCAAACGAGGCCTTCATGACTTCTTTTATTGCCAGGGCTTGGGCTCGGTCTGTGAGAATTGTAGTCATAAGAGTGAGATTCTGCTTGAGAATGCCCAATGTTGGTTGAATCCGTGCATTGGCTACATCTTCGACATAGAGACTATCATAGAATACAGAGTTTGAGTCGTGGAAGACGAGGCGGTAAGCAGCTACTTCTGAGATACGTTGGCAATATGCTTGGATGGATTTGGTTGCAAGATCAAAGTATGAAGAGGAATTGTTATTGGACCTTCGGCCATTGGTGAAACGTTTTCGAGTTGAAGGAACAGTTCGCGAGGAGAGGGAGATGGTTTTGTCAAGGGAATGAAGGTGGGAAAGAAGATAATGCAGGGTGTTAAGGCGGATGTAGAGGCGTTGTGTTCCTCGGCTTGTTGATGATTGAGTACGGTGACCTTCATTTTCTCCATTTTGGTGCAACTCCTCGACACCAGCACTGCATGGGCTAGCTTTCTTCCACAACTGAAGGAACTTTGAGCCTCGATTGCATCTAGTCAGAGTAGGAAGTGTGGGGATATAGCTCTGCTTTGAACCTGAAAATATATGTTAGAGGTGAGGAAGAAGCAATATACATGGCACAAATATTTTAGAGAATTGCAATAACCTTCGCGCTAATGCAAATAAAAATGCCATGCATTTCCCTAATGCTCTTGGTACTAATACCACCAGATAAATTAGAGAGGAAAGAGGAATTTTCTGCCAATGCAGGAGTTCCTAAACAATTAAACAATTATCAACGAAGAGAAAGATCTTACCACATGATGCAACAAATGTAGCATATTCCTGGAACTGATTCTCCAAACCATCTGCAAGATCAAAGACTAAATCTTGCGTAATTTCTATTGGGATTTCAAAGAAATCATTTACAGTTTCCGTGGCTAACATCATTAACTCGACAGCTGATTGTGCATACGGCTCTGACTTGGACTTCGGATTCCATGTCTGCAACACAAATTGTAACCATTCAGTCTATGGCACCTGACCCACTTAGAGGTTTGCTCACTCTTCAAAAGCTAATCTAGATTCTTTGCCAAATTTATCTAAAGTTAAGAAACTTACTTCGGATTCTTTTGCTCGTTGGAGATACTCTTTCCCTTTCTGCAACCTCTCGTTGATCCATCTTTTCAAGAGGTTCAATATGATTGAATCAACTTCATATGGATCCATCTCTCGTACTATTGCTTTGCCCCCATCATCACAGTCAGCTGAGTCTTCAACAACCATTTGGACCAATAGCTTTTCCAGTTTTCTCGTCCTCTGAAATACCCTGACTGTCTCAGTTGTGAGCTCGAACACCCCGCCTAAATATTGTTTCAACACAGCACCATAGCAATTATGCAACGTCACGGCAGCAACTGCAGCTGAAGTTGGGTGCCATCTCTTAAGTACTGGACTGAAGATTTCCCTCTCCTTCAATGCCAAATCTTCAGTTTCCTCGGCTAATTGAAATAGAGCCTCGCTTGCTTCTTGTTTCATATTTTTTATGTTCCCAGTTTTGATTATCTGTCGTTATCAATCAAAGACTAAAATGACTATGAATTATGCCAAAACTTGAACTAGAAATTTGGAGAGGGTCTAAATTACAAACCTTGGCAAATGCGCTTTTCAAGGATGACCGAATATAGTGGCCAAGACGATCCCCAGACGAATCCACCAAAGTTATCTCTCCTTCCTCTCGTCCTGCCCCTTCCGTGATTGTAACATCTTCCCCTAAAATCCTTGAGGCCGATAACACCAAAGGAAGAAGGTTTTCAACTTGGCCAACATTTCCCCGCTGGAAATAGTCATGGTAATTAAGCAATCTCTTCTCTGCCCACCCTTGCATCGAAGTCAATACTGAGGATAGGATCTTGACATATGCGGACTCTCGGTTTGGTCTCTTGACATCATTTGCTACTTCTAAGTACAGCATAGCCTGGGAAGCACAAAGAAGGTCTGGTTCTATCTGTGCAGTCAAAACATACTGTTGAAATAGCACCCAAGTAAAACACACATTGTGCAGAGGTCGAGTGATTCCCAATGTTGACCACGTCTTCTTCATTAGCTCTAGAAGCTCATCAACCTCGTCAAGGACTAGTGTCTCATCCTTGAGATCAAAGATTGATTGAAGAAGAGCAATGTAAATGTGGATGTTGAGAGGGAATCCATCAGCCCAGTGGCAAACATCTGTGGGAGTTCCATTTGGACTTCGCCATGATAACGAAGCCACAGCATTGCCAAGTGTTCTCATGGTGTCGGAATTCTTCCCGATGTCTATTGGTGTTGTCTCTCCATCTCTGATAATCTCCCTTAGACGCATGGCAGAGGTGTTTGACTTTTCAAGAGGGATTGAAGGGTGGAGGAGAAGCCCTGCCTCAAGGATTTTAAGCTGCCGCTTTTGCCAGAGATGGTACTCATGGAAATCATTGAATTCGGGTGGCTTTAGATGGCGAAGGAGCTCTATTGGGAGAATTATTGTCTCTGCACGTCTACCCATCTGTTTCACGTCAAGAAAAAGTTCAAATGAGAAATGTTATGTAATATCACCCACCCCCTCCGTCCTTTCACCATCTTCTAATAATGCGATAATAAACGAATAAAAAATTATTTATCATATATCCACTTTTTATTATTATGTGCATTAATATCAATCAGCCCAAAAAACAGGTCTTTTAGTTTTAATGGGTACAATCATTTACTTTATTTTACAAATAATAATATAGCATGAAATCATGGCCTGACTTTACATTATCTCTCTATTTTCTTTTTTTTTTCTTTTTTTTAATCCTTGTACATACATGTGACAAAAAGCTACTAGCTAATTGAAACCAGCGAATCAAGGGTGCATGTGGAAGTATAACTTCTTGTATATATAGATGAAACAAGGGTAGGTGTATTTTAATGGGATCATGAGGATCTCATATTTTATGATCATTTCTTATACCTTCATGATGCTGATGGAAAAGCCGAAAAATGAAAAATCTTAAATTTTAAAAATATAAGATCATCAGTTTTTATGCACATTTCTTGCTAGTTACGAATTAAGCATAAATGTATAGGAAAAAACTAAGAAGGTAACTAAATAAGAACAAGAAAACAACATTAAAATATTCACATAACCTATATATGCCAACAACTCATTTCAATACGTACGTGGCCAACGAGGGTCCGCATTAGCGTTTTCCGAAGCCTGGTATCGCTCTGCTCCGTCACCCGCATCTGCTGCCTCATGATCTCCGCTGATGTCATTGGCCGTCTCGGCCTCAAAGGCTGTGGCACCGTGAACGACAAGGTGCTGCTCCCGTGCGCTATAGGTGACGGAGGGTTCGTCCCAGCAGAGGAGCCACCTCCCCCCACACCCGACACCATCCTCTTCGACGGTGACCGTTTTAGCATCTTCAACCCGAGTGCCCGCTTCACCCGGCTCGTCGGGCTCATCACCACCCCATACGGCTTCTGGCCCCCGGACCCGTCCCCGTTGCACTCTTGGTTATTCGAGGAGTAGAACGTGAGCGCATTACGACCTCCGAATCCTGGGGATGACCGACACGCAGTGAAGAATATCTCGTATGCAGTTTCCCGGATGTCGTCGCGGTCAATGCCACGAAGCTCGCCGAAGGGCCACGCAAGGTCAGCCTCAAGGGCCTCGTGGTAGTCGGGCCTGCAGGCTACGTGGGGTGAGGATAGAGACACACGACGCGACTGGAGGCCCATGGCAGAGGGTAGTGATGATGAAAGCTTGCGTAACTGGATTGGCGGTGATGCTCGTTAGATATCCGGCGGGAGAGAGTGGGGCGAGAGAATATGCATTCTCTTCAAGGAGAGAGGTGGAGAGGCCAAAAGAGCGGGGGACAAAATAGTTTTGATGGTTATGACAGCGTTTTTATGCAAAGAGACAGATCAAATAGATGAGTTGCGTGTGGTTAGCTTAGCCAACGTTGTTGTGCGAAGAAAGCGAGAGAAAGTAGAGGTGGTGCATGCGCATGGTGGGACATTATCAAATCGATCCTGTCTTTCCCAACATTTCTGCTTCTCTTCATTCTTTTGTTTTGTTGACAAATTAATACACATAACGTACTAATAATAGCATATATATATATATATATATTATTTGGTATTTGTTTTCAGAAAATACAAATACAGCTAGGCTAGCTAGCCAGTACTAGCAGCTCCTATATTTGTTAATTTGAAATTTTACCATGAATGGTACTGTATTTGTTTCTTCGAGATGCTACGTACCATTGCATATATTAATTAATTATAAGCTTCTCGATCTAGTAATTAAATCATTTTCTCGTTATATTTGGCGTGCTCGTACGCTATAATAATATTTGGACAATATTATTATGTCAACATGTACGCTATTATAACAAAATTAAACAAGTTAATTAATGTCATATATGTGCCATACAATATTTTCTAATTTGTTAATGCTTTATAAGATAGAATTTATGCTTTGATATCACCTTAATTGATCAAGTACTAATTAATGTGTATGAATAATTATTAAGTTGTTGTCGCAATATATGTATATATCATTATATATATATATGTAGGATAATTCCAACTCTCAAGTACTATATATATTGAATAAAGCTTTGTTCAACGGGCTCATGCAACCACAAGGTAATCTCCACGTTCTTTAAATATATATAACGGTATGTTTTAATTGAAGCTGGCGATGAGATGAACCACGCGATAGTCTTCTCCTTTAATGAAACGGCGTGTTTCATTTAAAGTCAAAACTTATTGTTTCTAATCTCTTCTCCTTCTATCAGATCGTCTTCTCCCTTCTCCTTCTAAGTTGTTTTCCTTTCTTCCTTCTCCAAACTTTTTCCTTCCGTGCGTCCCTTTCTCCTTAAAAAATACACCGATATCTACCACTAAAAAATTAAGCCTTACCACACAGAATTTGTGTGCGTTTTTCTATGTTGAATTTTGGCCTTAATTCTTTCCTCTACTTTCTCATTGTTATTTCTCAATCTTAATCTCGTGTACAGGACAAGAAATACAAAAATATGTGGATGTCATTGCAGGGAAGTATAAACTAATCAGAAATGCAAAGAAGGAAGGTAAAACGCCAAAATGATATCTACCACTCAAAACTTAAGCCTTACCGCACATAATTTGTTATCCTTTTTGCATGATTTATTGGTTATTTGGAGAACATGGATTTGGGATAACAAAAATTCAAATGCTTCAGAACGTACCATTCTTCTGTCCAAATTAGCTTCACTCAAAATGCTTCCTTTCACTCTCTTTCAATCCGATGAACCAAGTCACGTTGTCGAAATGGATTTGGCATTTTTCAGACTTCTGGGTTTCAGTCCAATGAACCAAGTCACGCAGTCCTTTCTTCATTTTGGCTTTCAGTCCTTTCTTCCTTCCTTCTGGGTTTTAGTCTGATGTACAAAGTCACGCAATCCTTCTTTCTTCCTTTTGGGTCCAATCCGATAGTCGTCTCGGTTTCTCCATTTTCATCCTTTTTTAAATATTTTCTGCCAAAGGCTGTCGTGACAATTACTGCATCACCCGGTTCCACATAGGCGGTTGTACGTAACAAAATTGATATATATTATATAGTATTGTACTACACTAGAATTCAACTCAGTTTAGATACCAAAACTATGTGACGTAATCATTATAATTTTTATAAATTTTTACATAAAATAAAATAAATAATTTAACTTTTTCAAATTTTAAAATAATAATAATATTAAAAAAAATATTCTAATAATATTTTATTCAATTTTAAACTTTAATCTTAAACCACCTCATCTCATCTCTTTATCATCCAAATCTCACCTAAGTCTTCGTGATTGATTTAAATGTTACGATGGACGATCCATTCTATACCCACATCACGATGAACACGTACATACGCTGAGATATCAATGGAATAAATATGGTAAATGGCTGATGATCATACGCTTAAGTACCATTTCTCACATATTAATATTAATGAATATAACCTAGCTAGAGGTAACGTACGTCTAGTGTTAAAACTCTTAAATATGTGCAGCATCGATCTCTTCGTTTCTTAATTATGAGAAATTCTAAGAATATACAAATTTATTTTACAAATTAATATATATATAGTTTGATATAATAAGTTAAATAAAACTCTTTCATATTACAAGTTCGATAGATCTTATTTTTGATGTGGTAGTAGATCCTCCATGCATTCTGTCATTATTATGATTTTTATGATCATGAATGTTATAGTTTCCTTTAAAAAAAAAAAATCACATGATTAACTTGTAATTATTTTTTTGATGCATGTATTGTAATCTTATTGATCTTTATAATTCTTTTTACAGGCTAATTATCATTTTTCGTTATCTGGCGTGCATGGTTCTTGTATACGTACAGTTTTTTTAAAACATACAAATGCAAGATATATAACAGTGGGCGTACGTACTCATGGTTCTTTCTCAATTTTATTTTTTATTTTTTGAAAAAATAGAAGGTTTTATTGCTCAATCAAATGACTTACATCATCTCTCACTGAATACAATATTGGACTGAATACATGAAGTTGGAATTTCTTCCAAATCATATAAGTGATGTTCATGCAACATCAGTGCATTACGAGCTAAGCTATGGGCAGCCTTATTGGAATCTCTCTTGACATAATTAGTGGACCACATAGCAAATGAATTGAGAATATTTTTAGCATCTTCAATCAGCAGACCCCCTTGACTCCAATCCTCGGTAGTCTTGCTAAGATTGTTAACCACTTGGAAAGCATCACCTTCCATAACAACTTCTTTAATGCCCATATGTCAACAAAATATTGTTGCTAGCATCAGAGCATATGATTCTGCAGTGAATAGATTAGTAGATGAGGAACGTGGAGCTCTTAGTGTGCCAATGACATTGCCATATGAGTCCCTAATGATAGCACCTACGCCAGGTTTTCCTGCAGCTCTGTCTATGGCAGCATCCCAGTTCAGCTTGTAGATGCATTCATGAGGATTTTCCCATAAACAACATGATTCTTCATCCATATTACTTTTCTTATGCTGCCTTTCCTGACTTTGCTGAAAATTTTGGATCTCTTCTCTTGCTTTATTGATGAGAGAATCTAGATGAGAGAAACCTTTCCCATGAATCAAGTTGTTCCTTCTAAACCAGATCAATCGAGCAATCACACCAGCTTCATCTAATTCATCCTGCTGTAGATTCTTGATCCTATGGCTCCATACCTCTAAGAAAGAACTTTTGTGGCCTGACATCTTTTGAATCCTCTTGCATCCTCGACTCCAGACATCCCTGGCAGCATCACAATCCCAAAGAACATGCTTAGTTGTTTCAGGGCCTTGTTTACAGATAGGACACTCAACCTCTTTTATAATTTTCCTTTTTCACAGATTAGATAGGGTGGGTAAGGCATCTTTACATGCTTTCCACATGAACATCCTCACAGCATTAGGCACATTTATAGACTTCCAAATAGCAGTATGCATTCTTCATTGGGAAGTTTCCCCTTCCTTGTGAGTCTCCATCTCTTTTTGTAAGTGATATGCACTCTTAACTGAAAAAACCCCATTATGAGTATAGAACCAGACCTCCTGATCTTCTTTTCCACCAAGGCTAATTGGTATAGTCCGTATGAGCTCAATATCTGACTGGCAGAAGATGTTTGGAAGGATGTCTTCTTTCCATTTTTTCAGGTCAGAGTCAATAATATCAGCCACTCATTCATAATTTCTAGCATCTTGACCTCGAGAGTGGATCATGTGGGAATAGATGCAAGGTCCATTTATCTTCCTAGATTTTGACCTTTTGACCATTGTCAATTCTCCAAACCAAACCTGCCTTCAATAATTTGTGACCAAACAGAAGGCTCCTCCATGAAAAGGAAGGCTTGTATCCCAGGTTAGCTTCCAGAAAATCTTATTGGGGAAAGTACTTTTTCTTGAAAACCTGAGCTAAAAGAGAGTTTGGATTTTTTAAGATGCACCAACATTGCTTTGATAACATAGCAATGTTGAAACATTTAAAATCTCTAAAGCCCAGACTACCTTAATCATTTGATTGCCCCAACTGACTCCACTTAACCTAATGAATCTTGGAATGATCTTCATTGTATTCCCACCAAAACTTCTTCAAAAGTTTATTAAGCCTCTTTATTATTGAAAGTGGGAGAAGGAAAATTCCCATTGTATAGGTTGGTATGGCCTGAAGCACAGATTAATTTCAGAAGAATCTCTTTCTTGCTGCAGATAAGGATTTAGTCCTCCAGTTTGTAATTCTAGCCCAATGAATGAATGAAAAGCAGCCACCTTTGCTCTTCCCACAAAAGCAGGAAGCCCCAAATACTTTTCATAAGAGCCATGTGGCTTAACCCCAATAATCTGCAGGATAGTTTGTTGAGTAGAAACAGTAGTATTCCTACTGAAAAATATTGATGTCTTCTCTTTATTAAGCATTTTATCAGAGCCTTTCTCGTAAGTATCTAGAATATGGATAACCCTACTCCACTCTAGAGAATTAGCCTTACAAAAAAGAAGGCTATCATCTACAAAGAACAAGTGGTTGATAGAGATAGGACCCTTGCCAATTGGAACACTAGAGAGGCTGCCAATAGCTTCTGCTTGATTCAGCATGGATGATAAAGCTTCTGCACAAATGATGACCAAATAGGGGGAAAGAGGATCTCCCTGTCTTAAGTCTCTAGAAGGAAAAAATGAGTTTTAAGGATCACCATTGAGCAATATTGAATAAGACACAGAGGTGATGCATTCCATTATAAGTAAAGTCCATTTCGAGGCAAATCCCAGCTTACACACGACTGCTTCAAGAAAACTCCACTCTACTCGATCATAAGCCTTGTTCATGTTTATTTTAAGAGCCGTAAAACCTGATTGACCCTGCATACGAGAGTTCAAGACATGGAGAGTTTCATAGGCTATCAAAATATTATCTAAAATTAACCTGCCAGAGACAAAGACACTTTGGTTAAGTGAGATAATATCAGGCAACACAGACTTTAGCCTATTTGCTAGCACCTTGGCAACAACTTTGTAAATGACACTATAGAGGCTGATTGGTATGAAATCTGAAACTTTCTTTAGCTCCTTAATCTTGGGAATAAGCGTGATAAAAATATCATTCACACCTTTTAAAGAACCACCATGATTGAGCACTTGTAGAACAAACCTGCATACTTCTTACCCAATAGTCTCCCAGTTAGATGGGTAGAAATGAGCTGGAAAGCCATCAGGCCCAGGGAAACTTAATGGGGTCATTTGAAAAACAGCTTCTTTCACTTATGTTTCAGAGAATTGCATCAAAAGCATCGAGTTCATTGCAGCTGTAACCTCAGAATTCATGCCTAATAAACAACTATCAATAGCAATTGGGTTAAAGAAAGTAAACGAATTGGAGAATAAATCAAAGAATAGATCACCAATCATATTCTGATCATTAATCACATGCCCATGATGATCATGCAGCTACCTGATGGAATTAGTTTTTCTACTTTGGGATGCATACATGTGGTAGAAAGTGGTGTTTTTATCCCCATGTTGCAACCAGTGCTGTTTAGCACGTTGCTTCCACTTGAGATCCTTTTCAGCTAAGTGAAGTTCTACATCTTCTTGGTGCTACTGAACACTACTGATATGGTTCCATCACCAACGTTCTGAAGATTTGCTATTCTCCTCAGTTTCATCTTGATATATATTCGGGTCTGCCTGTTGGTAGCTGAATTCCACTTCTGAAAAGCCATTTGATAGGTAAAAAGTCTGTTTCTGATCACTACATCTGTTGAATCACCAATAGCCACTTGTTTCCATGCTTCTTGGATAATGGTTGAGCATTCCTCTCTCAAAGCCCAAGAGGCTTCATATTTTAAGATGTACTTTTTCCTACAAGCCCTCATCTCATTACTAAGCAGGGTTAAATGGAGTGGAGAATGATCTGATTTGATTGCATGTAACGCAAGACAAATGTTGTTGGGGAAAAGTTGCTGCCAGATTGGCCATGGTTGGATCAAGTCTCTCTTTTGTGAACTTTGTACCTGGCCTATTATTAGACCAATAAACTTCTGACCTTTGTAGGTAAGTCAGTCAGTCAAATCGATCCGCTAGCTAATCAACAATTAATGAAAAACTTGTTGCTAGTCAAATCGATCCGCTAGCTACTCTTACCTTACCAATGAGTTTTATCAATGGTTTTTACCGCTCTATTTTTTTATTTTTTATTATTATTTTTTTTTACTTAATGATTAAGTAAGTACTTTTTAATAATATTATGAATTTTTTTATTTTTTTAAAAATATTTAAATGTATTAAAAAAATACATAAAATAAAATACAAAAAAAAATAAAATTCACAATATCACTAACGGTAGCTCCCAGCGGTAGCTGGGAGCGGTGGCTCTAGCGCCACTCTTTAATTATCATCAGCCATGTACATATTATTCAGAAGAATAATCTGTTTATTGTAAAATAAGAGAAAACAAAAAAAAACAAAAGAAGAGTAAACCGGAAATGATCAAAAGCTAAAAAATGAAAAAGAGAAGACAAAAGTACTTAAGAATTAAGAGTAATGATACAGTCATAATTAGTTGTGCAAGTGCTGCGCAATTATTTTAAAATTAAAAAATTAAATTTATCATTAAAAAATTAAATTTTTCATATAAATTTCATATTTACTCACTTTTTATAAAAGGAATACTCACTACAAGAAAACTGCTTATTTGTGGCCATTTAATTCCAGCGAAATGACTATTTACAGCTAAAATGAGTCTGTTTTGGTCACAAATAGTATTTTCGCCGCAATTAAATGGCCACAAAAACTCATTTTTCTTGTAGTGACTGTGTATAGATACATTTTAAACTTGCAGCTAACATTACTCATATTAATTACTTATTTGTTTGTTTCCAAAATATTTCTGAGCTTCAATAGAATATTTTCAATACTTCATAAATAAAATTTGTTTCTTAATAACTTGGATCGTTCATAATAAAAGGGATATAGGTAAAAATTAGTGATTAAAAAATTTATTCGGATAATTATAAATAATACACAATGCATTTTATAAATCTATATCTTCTATTTATAATTTTAAGATTCAAACAAAAACTTAAGCCAATCGATCTGTTTGGAAGTTGGAAGTCAGTCGAATTCGAGATAATCTTATTTTTCTTTCGTTTTCAATATTAATTTGTCTATAATTACGAGAAAAGATAATGAAACACAGCCACCGGAAGCATATATATTATATTATGAGTAGCATATGCCGCCTCATTTTATCTTTTTATTTTGACTGTTTATGTATTAATTTTTTTATAATTTTTTATGTATTAATTTTTTTTTAATTTTTTTTCTTACTTAATAATTAAGAAAGTGACTATTAGTATATTGATATTTTTTTAAAAAATATTTAAATATATTTAAAAAAAATATAATTACATTAGACGGCACACCAAGTGGATACATGCAAGCGGTAGCACCTCATATATGATATAGTAACCATTTAAAGGTGTCTAATAGACCACGTTGCTTGGCGCTACCCACACGTTAGCAAAAGTTTTGAACCCGGTGTAAGGTGTTGATCATATTCTAAATTTCTACCTACATTTTTTCCCTTTTTAATAAAGAAAAGAAAATGCTAATATACTCATAAAAAACTAATTAACTATCTATGTGATTTTTCAAAAAAAGCATTAACAAATTGTCTTTAAAAATCAAACGGGCTATTTTTTTTTTTTCCCATTCCTTGAACGTCCTCTTTTAAGTTCATATAACTGTCATTTTCATTCTATTTTTTTCCACTTAGTTTTCTATTAGAAGATATACCCCCTTGGCAATATTTTAAATAGAATAATAATAAAAAAAAAATGTGCTTGATTACGGACTGTAAGGCGTAGGGGTTCAAAGTTTAAACCAATAAATTAAAAGGGAATTAAAAAAGATACTATAAAAATGTTGTATTTATTTGAATTGAGATCTCCGATTTACTACCAAATTATAGATAATTTAATGTAAGTATAATGCGAGAGGAACGAATGACTAGGGCCAACTCCCGAATTTATTTCTCTACGGACGTGGACAGATTATAAGTTCGATTGCATATTTTACCTTTAGAGATTCTCAATGTCTTTTTTAAAACAAATTGTACTTAAGAATCGCGGACAATTGTGAGAGGGTAAAATATACCAAGTCTAAAATGGTTCTCAAGGCTCAGCCTATCAATGAGTCATCACTAGAAGACAAAGGAATGGAGAGGAAAATGGGACAAAGAAGAGACAAGGAAAGGCAATGAGTAATGTGTCAGGAAAGAAAATGCGTGATTTGGCATAAAATAAATAGAAATGACATAAAGCAAAAGGGTAGGAGATAAAAGGGATATGTGTCTATGGTTTTAGGGACTATTTTTGGAGGGTTGGAGGGATTTTCGGCCAGGCTTATGAGGGAGACTTCATATTCTTCAACTTCACGACAGAGACACTCCAGGAGATGAGAGAAATCAGATTTTCATTGTATAGTGAGGATGAGAGACAATGAGAGATTGTCAACCTATGAGCAATCATATTGCCATCTCTTCGAAAAATTTTATCTTCCAGTGTAGCAACTCTTTCAAGCTACTCTTCACATCTTCCACCACCTGTCCATACCATGTCCAGCGCACCACATTCTCTTTCACAACATTAATTATTACAAGTGCATCACCTTCAAAAACTACTTTGTTAAAACCCATCTCTTTACAGACTTCAATCGTTCTTCTCAGGGCAATGGCTTCAACTACCACTGCTTTGGTTTTCATTCTCCGTGGTTCACAATAAGCGGCCATGACCTCCCCTTTACTGTTTCTGATGATAATCCCCAGTCCCACAACACCATTTTGCTCATCTATTGCCGCATCAAAATTAGCTTTCAACCAACCATCTTCAGGTTTCTTCCACTGTTTAATGACAGAAACATGGCACCCACCACTTGAGTTAGATTTCTTACACTTCAAAGCATTTCTTGTGGAGGGCATGCACCAATTCTCTTCCTACAAAAGCCTTGCTCTTTAAGAAAAAAGTTGGGAAAGATGATATGTGCCCAATTTGTAAGTCTGAAAGTGAGACAATTTTACATGCTTTATGGCAATACACAGCTGTGAAAGATGTATGGGCCTGTAAGGGGAGTGGTGTACAGAAGTGGAGTGTCATGGCAATGGATTTTATGGATCTATGGGATAGGCTATGTATAAAAATGAACTCTGGACTGTTAGAGGAAGTGGCGGTGACTCTCAAGGGTATTTGGAATAGAAGAAATAGATATGTTCTTGAAAGTGTTTTTTCTGGTCCTGCACAAGTTTTGGTATAATTGATGTGCTGTGTTAGGTATGTAAAAAATAAATCTTATAAATATATAATTTTCTCTTTTTGTATTAAAATAAAATGTCATTCTCTAGGTTAGTTATATTTGGTTGTTAAAGTGATGTCAGCCAATTTCAAAGTAATTATTAATGATATTTATTATTTTTTTAACTCTTTATAAGAAAATTAAACTCATCTCAAACTATTTTATTATTTATATATTTAAACTAATATCTTAATCTATTTACATTTTAATAAGATTCAATAAAATAATATTATTAACAAATCAATTTGCATAATTTAAAATCAGTTTAACAAGATGCTTTCACGATGTTTACAACTTACGCTATTTTTAAAATAGATTTAAAATCTATAAATTTTTATTTTACCTAAACACGTTCAATGTACACGTGGAGGAAAAAAAATAGGGCCTCTGTAAGAGGGCTTCCAGATTCGACTCATGGCCATTCCCAAGTAATTAATATAGCACACCAATTTGCCGGCCCACTGGGACATAATTGGGTCAAATAGCTTTTAAATATGTATGGGCCCTAATTTCACATCACTCAATTTCCCTTACATCCATTAGAAGTATTTAAGTTGGAAAAAGTTAGGATTCCGCTGTAAGTTTTTTTTTTTTTTTTTAATAATATAATGAATTTTTTTTCTTTTTTTAAAATTATTTTTAAATATTAAAAATTGATATGAAAAAAAAAAAAATTGAAATGGCCTAATGGGAGCTCTCACGGGAGCCCCTAGCGGTGGGTGTAGACCCTCCCATTTAAGTTGTATTTGGTCAGTGAGATAATTTTAGATATTTTACAATTATTAATAAAAAAAATATTAATAGAATATTAAATAATAATTAATAAAAAATATATATATATAAAATAATAAATAATAATAAAATATTTCAAAAATACGCTACTATTCAAACTAGCCTAATTGAGTGTGAGATTATCACGTGAGAGTAGAATATAAATAAAATTGATCATATAATATGCATTGTGTTTTTAATATTATCTAAAATATTTGTACAGACAAAAACATAGGATCACTCACTCCAAAAGGATATTTTTTTCGGAAAAATCTTCTTGCAAGCGATTTCGTGCACCAAACCGTGCACCAATATTAAATGTAAGGTATTTTATTTATTTATTTTTATAATATAAAAATTATGTGAGTGTTGGTATGCAGTTTGATGTGCCAAACTACTTGTACCTAGCAAATCCCATTTTTTTCCATTTTTTATTTGGTTGCGAATATTATATATTAACGTCCTTCGTTTGTATTATTGTATATAATATTAAAAACAGAAAAAGGTAGACATCTTGGAGGGCTGGCATGGCAAGGAAGGTAGAAAAAACCCGGTAAGGCCGGTCTGGACCGGATTAAACCGATGGGTTTAATTCGATATCGATTTTGATTCGATCTGATAGCAATTTTATTTTTCTTAAAATCGGTCAAAATCAGTTCAGTTTTGATTTTTCTTTTTTTAAAATCAGATCGGTTCATATATATATTTTAACTTTTGATATTATATATAATTTTTATATGTAACATATAATTATATAGAAAACAATTTTGTATTATATGATAAATTACTAATTAATATAATATTAAATTTAAAAATCTTATATCACTATAATCTATTGTCTTAATAGTTATACTAATACTATATAGTGCTATATTAATACTATATTACTATATATTATATCATTATATTCTCTAGTATAATATATCACTATATATAATCTATAATACAATTATAATATATATTACAATATACTATAATATATTATTATTATAATATTATATACTATAATATATTATATATATTAAAATCGAAAAATTAAACTGAACCAGACCGAAACCAAGTACCAGTTTAAGAGATAATTAGTACAGAATCGATTCTTAAAAATGTAAAATTAATACATACCAATACCGGACCGGTTACACCTGGGCATGACAGCTGCACATAGTTTGGCCGGTGAAAGTGCTGCTTTGCTAACCAATTAAAAATATTTTTTTTATGTGACAGTTTTCGAGTAAGTAAGCTATACATATTTTCTATGAAAAAAAGTAGAATATCCTATTAAAAATATTTTTTTTTACGTGAATCTTAAATTTATTATTTTTTCTTTTTTTTTTAAGAAAAACACAACTTATACTCTCAACACAACTTATAGTTGGATGATAAACTCCTCTCAACTCATCTCAACACAAAATATAATAAACAATTCAACTTTTTCAAATTTCAAAATAATAATAATATTAAAAAATAATATTCTAACAATATTTTATCAACTCAACTCAACTCAACATCCAAACTCACCCTCATAAATGAGCCGCCCTCATTTATGAGATGAAATGAGGGCGGCTCCAATAATGGAGCCGCCCTCATAAATGAGCGCGGCTCCATTATTGGAGCGTAATGGAGCCGCCCTCATAAATGAGCTCCATCGTCACGAGGCTTCTAGAAAGTCAAATTTGATATCGATCACTAGCTATTTATATGAGATGAAATAAATACACAAAAAATTATAAAAAGCACGTTGCACAATTATAAAATAAGATAAGATTTTAATTACTCATGCTCACATAAAATATAATTGACAAATCTTAAAAGAAAATGACTGAAAAATATACATTCATTTTTCAAATATAAAAGTCTTAATAATCATATCTTCTTCCAAATCTTAAAGGCTTATATGTAATATATACTTAGCTAGCTGTGGTAAAATTGCATATAACATATCACGTGGCATATGTCTAAGAAAAATGAATATTTATAACTGATTATTTGTGACAATAATGACTATTTGTAATGAAAATGGCTATTTACGATTAAAACAAATTCATTTTAACAAAAAATAATCATTATCGCAAAAAATAATTGGTCACAAATAATAAATTTTTTGTAGTGTAAATGTAATATTTCTATGAGAACACCCTTAGAAAAGATTAAATTCAGCACCATATTTCTTCTTTTCTTTTTTCTATGTCTTGTATATGGATGGGAAAATTACTGGAAAAGTATACATCTATGAGTTCTGTTATTATCGTGTTTCGTATACGTTTAAGTCAAGTTCTGACAATTTAAGTTATCATAATTGGGCCTGTAAAAGATATGGAAGAAGACATCTCATCTCAAAGTTAAACTCATTTCAATCTATTTTATTATTTATATATTCAAACATATATCTTTACCTATTTATATTTAAATACATCTCAATAAGATTCATAAAACATTATTATTTACAAATAAATTTGAATAATTTAAAAATATCTCAACTTTCAAACGCAACATGATTTCATGATTTTTACAACTTGGGCTATTTTAAAATAGATTTGAAATCTACAAATTTATATTTGAGAGATGATAGCCTTATAATCCAATAACAATTTATTTTCAACTTATCTTAAAATAATTTTTTTTTTTAATTTCAAACATATCATATCAAAATTAAAATTAAAATAAAAATTTTAAAAAATATATTATTTTATTAGAAGGTTGTAGAAAAATTGTAAAGAGTATTTTTTTTTTATCATTTTCCTTTTTATTTTACCTAGCTAAACATGTTCAATGTACACGTTGAGAAAATGAAAAAAGCTCTGTAATAGGAAATAGGAGGCACGGCAGCCCTCGTTTTTGTTATGAAAATCCGGGAGTCACATGGGCCTTGGCCTAGTTTTGCAAGACCGGCTCGTACCTCATCACCTGCTCACACGGCAAGTACTTCCACCGACAGGTGGGCCCCAATCAACTTCTTTTCAAGTTGGATAATTGGTAGTGATTCTCTACAAAATTAAAAACTAATTATTAGTCATCATTTTTTTATAAAAATAAATATATAAATTAACATATATTTTTTTATAATATTTTAGATCTATTTTTATAATAAAAATAATTTTATAAATTAATATATTATATTAAACCACTCGATTTATGAGTTTATTTTATAAATTCTTTTAATTAAAATATTTTAAAAAAAATCTCACGATATATCTTAAATAATTGAGAAATAATGAAGAAAAACACTTATAATTTTTTATAAATGGGTTTTAAAATTGTTTTCTTCAAGTTAATTTTAAAAAATAACTATTTCAAACAAAGTATAAGCTAATTAGATGATTTTAAATAAAAGTTAAAAATTGAATAAAATATTGTTAAAATATTATTTTTTAATATTATTATTTGAAAATTTTAAAAATTAAATTATTGATTGTATTTTGTATGAAAATTTAAAAAATTTATAATGATGAAATGAGATGAGATGAGACGATATGAGATGAGATAATCTCAATCTAAATAAAAAAATAAATTTATATATTGAGTGACTCAAACTCTATAAGTCTAGAAATTTTATAAATAAATACACGTATTAGAATTTTAAAACTATCTGCCACGTGTATTAATATAAACTCCACATAACATCAAGATTTGTCGACAACTGTGTAAAAAAAAATGATGATTTAGCACACAAATTTCTTAAATAGTCAAAGAAAAACAAGCTGTGTCAGTGGCGACAATACAAAGTGCACTGCTATGTTCCCGAATTCTGGATTCATTTTGTGTTTTGAATAGGTTTTTTATTTTTTATTATTTTTAATCATCATAAATATTTTTTAAAAAAATAAAAAAATCACAATATCATTAAAAAAATATTTTTTTAATCATTCAATAAAAAAAAAAAAAAACATTCGGGACACACTTTGATACCTAAATTCGGGACTAAAGCATTTCCCTAATATAAAGGATTAATGCGAAAATTTCGTGAAAACAAGTATTTTGTGGTTACAGCTCAATCAACGTATTGCGTTACTGTGGTTCCTATAATGCATCAGCAATAAATTTTGAATAACGTTACATATAGTCGTGGAATATATAAGTATTGTACAATCATTTTAAAAAAGAATAAAATTTATTATTAAAAAATTAATTTTTTTTTCACGTGAATCTAATATTTATTTATTTTTTTTAAAACGATTACAAACGTTTATACACTGACGACTACAACTATCATCTGCGAATTCTGCGATACGAGTGGTGGCCGTAGTATTCTATCCGTATGCAAGCACGTGATCATGAACCGTCCCTGCGTATATAGCTTTGTCTACTGCTTCTTCTCTTTTTCTTTCTACTTAATTTTCCGTCTGTGTGTGTTCCACACAGCTCTGCATTATTATATCATATGCTCCTTCAATCACTGTACAGAAACAGAGCTAGCTAGAGTTCTGATTGGTGGAACTGGACGGGTTTTAGAGTGAATGCCATTTGTCTGAGGAACTCTTGGCGTTTGGTTTCCTGTGTTGGGATTTGAAGCATTGAGGTATGTCTCAATAGATTTCAAGGATACTACCATTAATAGTACTACTCCCTTTATCTCTTTGTCTGGTTTATATTCTCACTCTTACCATCCAAATACGCTGAAGAAAATGATGAAAAAAAGTCCTCGTTTCCTAAAAGATTATGACACCGACACCTTATTTCCATTTGAAAGGTAAATAAATAAATTCTATGTTTAGAAACAATCTTCAGAATTAACAAGCACCCGGAGTTAGTTCTTTTTTCCTTTTTTTTTCTTTTTTTATTGGTAACCTCCAACCTGGTTAATTTTCTTAGCAACCACTCCGAACTTTTTAAGTCTCCCTCTTTTTCTCTATACCGTGTACGCAAGTATCTTAGGATCGATGTTTATGTGGAATTTGAGTCAGTGCAGAGAAAGGATAATGTCGAAGATGAGAGTGGCAGTAATTGGTGCTGGAATTAGTGGTTTGGTTTCGGCGTATGTTCTGGCCAAAGCTGGGGTGGATGTGGTGCTGTACGAGAAGGAGGAGTACTTGGGCGGCCATGCCAAGACCGCGACCTTCGACGGCGTTGATTTAGACCTTGGCTTCATGGTCTTCAATCGTGTAAGTAATGGTTCCTTTTTCCTTCTTTAGACTTCTATGACTCAGTCCTCTGTTACATTAATCGTAGGTAACGATATCTCTAAGCTTTTGTTACATTTACAACCACACATTACACAGGAGAAAACAACAAGTCCAAAGTGGAAAAAGTAACTTTCAATTAAAATATGAAGATATTAATGTAAAACGAAAACATAAAATCATAAAGAAGTATGGGGGACCATTCCAAGCGACCGTTATTACCTTATCACGGAACAAATTAAATCAATGAATGTTTTAGCAATATTTTATTACTTTCAACATCTAACTGCATAACCAAATGACGCCAGAAAGGGTGTGACAGTGCGACAAGGAAGGCTGCAACTTGAGGTGACCAATGTGAAGGAATAAAGGCCGAGTGTTGTCATTTTCCTCCTGGAGATCTGCAACAACAAGTTGATAGGAGCTGCTAAAAAATATTTCTTTCTTTGCTTGGTTGAGTTTCTTAAATATAATGGTCGTATGGTCCAAAACTGAGGAGAGGGTCTTCCCATAGATAACGTGACTGCCGCTGGGATCTACCCACTGGCACTGGGCCACTGCTGTCAGTGCTGTGGATGTTTCTTTCGGGACCCCATGTTACCTTTCTGTTTCTCTAAAGGTGTACCCTAGTATAACGTGCACATGACCCCAAAACAAATGTGACGTGTTACAATTTGGTACGCTTAAATAATAAGGCTAGAAAAATCAATAAATGTCGGAAAAGGAGAGAGAAAAAAGTAGTGTAATATTATAAGTCATGTTGCTTAAATCTGGAAGTTAGAACTAAATATCTGGTTTTGCCTGTACGAAAATGTAAATTTTGTTTTATTGATAAAGCCACGTGACTGGAAATCAAACGTAGTTGATTGGATTAAAAGGCAAATTGAGTTGAAAAAACTTGAGCATGTCCCTGTATCATGCTTAGAACTTCTTCAAAACATAGTTGTTCCAATTATTGATGGGGTGGTTTATGGCTGATGAGGAATATCATTGACTTCCTTTCTTATAGTTTGTAATTAATTTAATTTGAAATGATGATCCAGACAGAGCTAACAGCTATTATAATGTAAGCTGCTTGGTATATTAAACTTGATGTTTGGTCATAAATACTTAAGTGTGTCAAGGAGGAAAACAGTTATGATGGGAATTATTGTGAAAGAGCATTATTGAAACAACAAATTGCACGGAAATCAAGTCTTTGTGTTTAAGTCTATGCGGATGAGCAGTAGAAGAACGTTTCCTGTTTTGTGAAGTTGAGGTCCCCTAAAGCATGAACAATTAAAGAATAATTTGACAAGAGATACTATTTGCTGAAGTCAATTGGAACCCCGTATTCATAACTAAAATACTTTCTGATTGCACGAGTGCCTAACCAGGCAGCATTGAGATGTTTCTGGTTTCTCATGAGGATGGAAGGTTGCATTTGCTGCCTCCATTCCTGTGGCATTCCAGCCTCATCTCAATCCATGAATAGCATAAGCATGGTCTTATCCTCCATCCTGTGTTTATGGGAGGAAGACATACCGTATCTTCCAAAGGCCATTTTCCTTTTGAGTAACAATTTGGAAATTGGACAGGTGACATATCCAAATATGATGGAGTTCTTTGAGAGTCTTGGAGTTGATATGGAGGCATCAGATATGTCGTTTTCAGTGAGCTTAGACAAAGGCCAGGGCTGTGAATGGGGAAGCCTAAATGGTTTGTCGAGTTTGTTTGCACAAAAGAAGAATGCTATAAATCCATACTTTTGGCAAATGCTCAGAGAAATCGTAAAGTTTAAGCATGATGCTCTAAGGTAAGTCATCCTCTTTTCAAAGGTTAGACAATAATTTTTCTTTTCATGGGAAGAAGAATATATAGGATATCACTGTCAAGAATGTTTTGAAAGAGATGAAGATAAGGATAGAGCTGAATCTTTGTATATATATATATATATATATTTATTGCAGTTATCTTGAGTTGCTTGAAAACAATCCAGACGTTGATCGCAATGAAACTTTGGGACAGTTTATCAATTCACGGGGTTACTCTAAATTGTTTCGGGAAGCTTATCTTGTGAGATTCTTGATGCACTGTATTCTGTTACAACCTTAAGCCTTTTCCTCTCATTTATAGATCATCATTTTGTTACTTAATGACAGTGAAAAATGTACTTTTATAGGTGCCAATTTGTGGTTCAATTTGGTCCTGCCCTTCAGAAGGAGTTATGAGCTTTTCAGCTTTCTCTATTCTCTCATTTTGTCGAAATCATCATCTACTTCAGGTGGAAATCCTCTTTTTGAGGATATTTTGTAGGTTTGAGTATAGACTTGTGTGTATGGTATAAAGTTATAAACTAGTAGTATGTATGGCTTGTTTATGTGTGGGTGTTTACTGCATAAAATGGTGTGATAATTTTCTGCAATTTCTTCAATGTTTCTGGAGCTGGAGTCGTCCATGTTGATTTTAATTGTTTCCTAGTTGAATGCTCTCTGCAGGTCTTTGGCCGTCCACAATGGCTTACTGTCAGATGGCGTTCGCATTGTTATGTGAAGAAGGTGCTAACATGATCTTGGGAATAAAATGAAATTGCTTGTGTGCCATGTGAATTACATTTTGTTTTAAACTTATTTTTTTTTTCTCTAAATAATATCAGGTCAGAGAAGTGCTAGAGAATAAATGTTGTCAAATTAGAACTAGTTCTGAGGTGCAGTCAGTTATATCAAATGATGAGGGTGAGTAATTAGTTTCATATTTTCGCTCCCTTCCTTTTCTCTTTTGTTTTATTTGTTTTCAAATGATCAGGAAGTATATATATTTTTGATATGTAATGAGAAATTGTAGTCATATGGAAATGTTATTTTAAGGTATTGTTACCAGTTTTCAGTTCAGCTAGTCATATCAATGTGAAACGAAACAGAATAAGAGCACATAGAAAAATGTCTGAACTAGAGTAATCTAGAGTCATAGGATATAAGTTAATTGAATTGGCTTCAATAGAGGGGTACATAAAGGAATCAATATAATCTTTTTTCTTTGATGAAAAAATATTTTTATTTGAATTGTGATCAATTTTAATGAACTTTATTAGAGGTTTTTCAGGTTGCACTATAATCTGTGGAGACGGTTCCGAAGAAACATACAATGGCTGCATACTGGCTGTCCATGCCCCTGATGCTTTGAAAATATTAGGAGAGCAAACAACTTTTGATGAAATGAGAATACTTGGTGCTTTTCAATATGTCTACAGGTACATTCTCTCCTCTCCCTAATAATCTGCACTAGAGGGTCCCATCTTCCCACTGTAAATAGAAAAAACTAAACAAAATTCATAATTTTACCTTCTATTTCAGAAAAATAAGAGAGAAGAATAATAATTGTTATTCTGTATGGAGAATTTCAGTTGACTATTGGGAATGGATGAGATGCTGGTATTTTGAGCATGAGATGCAGTTTAAAGGATCTTATTTGAATTAAGCTGAATCCATCTATTAATTTGTTAATTCTGTCCCCTTTTTTTAGAAAAAAATGGTTCCATTTTGTTTTCCCCCTTTGAAAGATAGTGACTGTATACTTCCCGAGCTTAATATTTTAGAAGTTACTCCGGGCCTATAAAAGAACTACAACCGTGATTAGACTATTACATGACAAGTTTTCAAAAAAATGAGCTGCTAAGATGGATGGCACTGTCCTTGGCCATAGTGAAGTAGGTCAAAATGCCAAATCATCCTTTTGTTCTCTATTTGCAGTGATATTTTCCTTCATCGTGACAAAAGTTTAATGCCCAAAAACCAAGCAGCATGGAGTGCATGGAATTTTCTTGGAAGTAGAGACAATAAAGTATGTTTGACATACTGGCTCAATGTGCTTCAGGTTGGTTACATGTTCCATTTGTTGAAAGTCTAAATTTATTATTAATTTATAGGGTCCTTCAAACAGTAGACTTTGTGCATGTTAATCCTACTGGAGTTGTATTTCCATCTCACATATAGTTGAGCACATGAAAATGACATTGCAAGGCTACTATTTTCCTTGTTAGTCGTACTAATGGGTTAAAGAAGTTTGAGATTCTTGGCAACAACAAAGTGATAATGGAAAGTCCCACCGCCTGCAAATTCAAGAATGGAATACAGAATAGGGTAACTTTTTCAAAAACACATCCTGAACCTAGAGCTTCCAATTGTTGAACTCAATCACTGTGAATCCTTTAGAACAATAGCTCCATTATATTTGACATAGAAATTGATTTAAGGATCCACTGTCGAAAGAACATAATTTTACCTGCTACATGAAGAGCGCTTCAATAGCTACACCAGAAACTGAACTCCTCAGTCCAACTGGATATCCAAATCCAACGGTATGTGTGCAAATAAGAAGACATATTTTCATGCAAGTGTGAAAGGAAAGCCAATTATTACAAGAAACACATTACATTATTAGTAAAATAATAAGACAAAGAAATGGCATCGTTCTTGTTGCATAGGAATAACATTTCGCTTCTTAAACTTGTACTATATTGTCAAATTGGGATGTCTCCATGCAAATAAGTCCATCAGGAAATGTTTAATGCTATAATTAAACCCTGGAAATTTTGAGCTTGCAGAATATTGGTGAAACAGATCTACCTTTTCTTGTGACTCTCAACCCAGACCATACACCAAAAAGTACCATGCTTAAGTGGTCAACTGCTCATCCAGTCCCATCTGTTGCTGCATCAAAAGCTTCGCTTGAGCTTGATCATATCCAAGGGAAGAGAGGAATTTGGTTTTGTGGGGCATACCAAGGTGAACTTTCATGCATGCTGAGACCGACTTACAAATAGATGCCATACTGTAATATGGAGTTTTAGAAATCAGAGCCGATTTTTACTATGTTTAACAGATATGGAGTCGCTTCACATTCAATATCATCTGAGTATTTGTTCTGCATTTTGTCAGGTTATGGTTTCCATGAGGATGGATT
Source organism: Juglans mandshurica (assembly GCA_022457165.1). NCBI lineage: Eukaryota > Viridiplantae > Streptophyta > Magnoliopsida > Fagales > Juglandaceae > Juglans > Juglans mandshurica. The sequence goes on from CM039619.1 coordinate 13,303,471, forward strand.
AAAGGTAGCGACTAGTGGTCAATAATTTCTGAGTTATAACGATATATGATGTAACAAGGTGACCAAAGATTGTTCCTCTTCTAGGATGTACTTCTTACATAGAACACCCAAGCCTTTGGGAATGATGGTGGCCAAACCTGTAGCTTTCTATGCAGTATTTTTCTTTCCGAGAACTATATAGTTGGTTGAATACATCTTACAGTGTATCTTCTTGGCAGGCTGGCATGGCTGCTGCCCATAGTATGCTTGGAAAAAGTTGTGCTCTTTTGAGCAACGCGAAACACATGGTACCTTCTCTGATAGAAATGGGGGCACGCCTTTCTGTCACCAGGTTCCTTAGACATTATATCTCAGCTGGATGTGTAATGTGAGTTTACTCTCAGTGGCAATTATAGATCATCTTAACATATATTTATACCAGTGGTTTGCCTCATTGCAGTATTATATAGACGTTCATCAAGGATTGTAAGACCCTTCTCTATGTACACTGAATCGATTCAGTATTAACTAGTATGAATCCATCACCTGGGTTTATAGTGAGATGCTGAAGCCTATCAAAGTGCAAAAAATGTTCTGCTTGTTATAAAAGCTGGGAAAGATTGAGTTTGGAGAAATATATTTCATCTGAAGTGTTTTTTTTTTTACCCTAGTGAAACTTCTAAGGCAAAGGGTTCAATATCACGGAGGAGGTGTAACAGGAAGACACCTACCTAAGGAAGTCTCCAAGGGAAGTCCTTATATCACATTTGGGGATGCCTTAACAAATATCTTAAGCATATGGATTTGGGCTAAGTTATATCATCTACTCACTTTTGATACTATCACAAGACGTAGGACTTAATCACTGACACTCGCATCCACTTACTTTGACAATTTGGATTTTTTGCTTTTTGGTTAAAGTAGGCGGCACTAGATTATGCATCTTGGGAATTTTTTTCTTAATGATAAGAGGGTTTTTGTTCACTAGTACTATCAAATATAATAGACGTTATTCAGGCAAACTGGCAGCAATAGGATTAGTGAAGTGTACTATCGTATCTCTTGTTGAAATACTGCTTATGATGCTACACCCTTTTCCCTGAACTGCATATCCTCACTCCTTTTTCCACTTTTTAAAACTTCAAGTCGCATCATAGAAGTGCTTATCTAAGCTATTAGTCGACATTACATTTGATAAAACTGTCTTATTTTACTATTTATCTCTTCTATAATGCAGACTGCATCTTTGACTATCAGTCTCTTGGTCATAACACTCGTCTCTCTCTGCACTATATTGCCGTTCACATTTTTATGGTGATTAAGTTTGTTTTCCATGGAAATTTGATATATTGTGCCTTGTGGTATCAGTCTATTGGAGGAAGGGGGCACGGTATTCAACTTTGAAGGAACCATGGAAAAATGTTCGCTGAAAACTGTTTTGAGAGTTCATAGTCCCCAATTCTACTGGAAGGTGCGTACTATAAATTTATACCCGGTATTGTCCTGAAGGGTCACATGCCCCAGGTAGAGTGGGAAGGATGAATATAATTTTTTTGAAGTTTAAAGAATATACGGTACATTATTTTGGCATTCAAGATTTAGAATTACTTTTTTTAATTATTGCAGAATATACCACCACCACCACTGACAAGCACTATATTTCTTTGCCAGGTAATGACACGGGCTGATTTAGGCCTTGCAGATGCATATATAAACGGAGATTTTTCTTTTGTTGATAAAAAAGAGGGTCTTCTAAATCTTTTTAAGGTGAGATAATTCGACGTGAATCTGACCCAATCCTCCAAAAAGCAATAATGTACAACTCACAAACAAATTTATTCTTATAATATTGGGTTTTCAGATTCTTATTGCAAGCAGAGATGCAAATTCCTCCATCTCAAAGTTGAATAAGAAAAGGTAAATGAACAAAAAGGGATATATTTTGACTGGCAAAGCAGCTGGAATCCTGAACTGTGGTGTTACTAGTGATGTTCACAATCGCAGCACATTGAACTGTCACCTTTGTTGACTTCAGGGGCTGGTGGACTCCATTGTTATTTACAGCTAGTATAGCATCAGCAAAATACTTTTTTCAGCATGTATCAAGGCAAAATACTCTTACACAGGCCCGCAGAAACATCTCTCGTCATTATGACCTGGTAACAGATTATATGACCTGTAAAACTCCATGTTTTTATTGATGTCTCCGAATAAGTCTAGGAACATTCTACAGTAACTATAATGACTTCTGAACTTATGCTTTGGCAGGAATAGTTTCAGAGTACGTAAATATTTAGTATGGAAGAACATATGCGACACCTATGCTTTAACGAAGGCATGGGTGAAAGCATGTAAACAATGGTGGCTTTTGGCTTTATTACCTCAAACTTTCCTGCATTGTACCTAGTACATATAGTTATTGGGAATAGGCTATTTTTATAAACCCTTTTTTTTTCAATTCTAGTTCATAAAAAGATGTTAAGTGGGGTTTTCTCTTTATCAATTAGGATTTGTTAGAAAATGTGCAAGATTAGCACAATCCAGTTTCTTTTACCATAATTAGGATTTTTATTAAGAGTAATCTAGTTTCTTTTTGTTTACGGTTTTAGCATTCAAACCCGATTAGCTATTTAGTATTTAACAGGCAGGAGCTTACAATTCCTCTTTTGTTGTGTTTCAGAGTAACGACCTTTTTGCTCTGTTCTTAGATGAAACAATGACATACTCCTGCGCTGTCTTCAAGGTCGGGATCAAAACTTATTTTATAATGTATGGTTTAAAAATTGCATAATTTTTTTTTCTTTAACTTTTATCGAATGTATGTGTTAAAACTTTCATAGAAGGAAGATGAAGATTTAAAGGTTGCACAGCTGAGGAAAATCTCTCTTCTGATTGAAAAAGTAAGTCTCTTCAATTGGATTCATCAAATATGAATTTTTTTCTTGTTGCAAGCTACTTCAGTTTATCCTAAACTTCAATTTGTTTAGGCAAGAATAGATCAGAATCATGAAGTTCTGGAGATTGGGTGCGGTTGGGGAAGTTTAGCAATAGAAGTTGTCAAACGAACTGGATGCAAGTACACTGGCATCACCCTCTCAAAGGAGCAGCTGAAATTTGCAGAAAAGAAAGTGAGAGAAGTTGGGCTTCAGGTATTAATTTGATGAATGCAACTTTGCTTATAAAAGCATATATCATGACTATTGAATACAATTAGAAAATGTTGTAAGGTGAAATGTGCTGTTTGTGGCTGAGAAAAACAAAAAGTTGTTTGTGATCTTTATTTTATACTATTGTATATAATTAACTTCAATCTAATAACCTTATAAGATGATGTTTTCATAGTTTGTGTTTGATCAACTTGCCTTTTTTCAAGAAATATGAAAGAATTGGAACCTGCTAGGAATACTGAAAAAAGCAGCATAAAGAACTCTACAAATTTATTACCTGTGCCTCATAAAAGAAGACGCCTGCATCTGTTACTGTCTAGTTGCGAGTTGCACATGTGACTATCTGGTCCTTCTCTCATCATGAGAACACTTAATTCAAACTGGCATATTTTATTATTTTGTTTTCTAGGACTTCATATTAATTTTGATCAACCCTGTTACCAGGACCACATTAAATTTATTCTGTGTGACTACCGCCAGTTGCCTTATACCAACAAATATGACAGAATAATATCATGGTAAGTTCCTTTGGCAGTCAATTTATATTCTGACCATAACATCCCCAACAAATAACATGATGGTATTTTTCCAGTGAGATGCTAGAAGCTGTTGGCCATGAATTCATGGAAGAGTATTTTCGTTGCTGCGAATCAGTATTACGAGAAGATGGGCTTCTTGTTCTGCAGGTAATGGTGGGAGACAAGAGAACTAGTGTCCCATATTCCCAATTTGATTTTACTGCCATGGTTGCAAAGTGTATTTTGCCTTGTTCTCTTTAGCTCTCTCATGGGTTCAAGTTAATTATGCTAACCATTAAAGGCGGTTGATCTTTTCTTAGTTCATATCAATACCAGATGAACGTTATGAGGAGTACAGGCAAAGTTCAGACTTCATAAAGGAGTATATTTTTCCCGGTGGATGCCTACCTTCATTAAGTAGGGTAACATCAGCTATGGCTGCTGCATCCAGATTCTGGTACAAAATTAATTACTTTGTATTGTTATTTATTTCTGATATTTATCCTCCAAAATATTAATAGATTTTTGGTAATGCAGTGTGGAGGATGTGGAGAACATAGGAATTCATTACTACCAAACACTCAGATATTGGAGAAAAAACTTCCTGGAAAAGCAGAGGTAAGAAAAATCACGGCTAGAAAAAGCATGTTATTTATCTCAAGCTTCACATGCAATGCCGATATCAGATATCTATAAATAATATTGGATCCGTTAAGAGAACTAGATCTGGATTAGCAAGGCTCCACATAGAAAATAATACCTCAAATGATGAAAAGGTTTCCAACTCTTGCACAGGGTAGTGTTTCTCAAAATATCTTCATGGTATCAGAACCTGCGATGAATGGGGGCCCACACTACTTACCCTGTGACAAGGAATAGGAAAAATACTGGCCTGCATGTGAAGGAGGGTGTTGAGGAATAAATATCTCACATTATCTGTGGACAAGGTCTTGAACATGTTTATAAGGAATGATTAATCTTCTCTTGTAAAATCGGTCTTATGAAATGAGTTAGGTGCATGAATTTTTTCAGAATTCACATGTTTAATATATGTATGCTAGGACTTTAATTTGTTTTAAGAGTATGATAAACATAACTGATTTTAATGATCAAATGTTCTGATAATTTCCCAGTAATCAATCCCTCGATTCACTTTCCTGATATGAAATAGGAATGATTCAATGTTTATTATAATTTGCTTTGTTATTACGTGAAAACTGCTGCAGTGAAGTTCTGTATTTCGTTTCTGCGGGCACTAATTCTTGTTCTTTCAGCAAAATCCTGACTCTCGGGTTCAATGAAAAATTCATTCGGACATGGGAATATTACTTCGACTACTGTGCAGCTGGTTTTAAGACGCATACGCTTGGAAATTTTCAGGTAATTGCTGAAAGGTTTATATTTGGCGAAATCCCGTTTTGAAGCGGTTCTGATCATCAACTCATCTAAAATGCCAATTAATTCATATTTTGCCTCATGCGATGCAGATTGTATTCTCCAGGCCTGGCAATGCTGCTGCATTTAGCAATCCATATCAAACATTGCCTTCAGCATCTTGATTTTGTTCTCAACGACAAAACCTTCAGATTCATTCCGTCCTGGACACGTTATAATATAGTTCACGTTGCTTATTTATGCGATCATTTTCCAACTTACGATGAAAGCCAAGAGAAAATAATATAAAGTATGCGATCTTAACAAATAAAAATATCTGCCGGGCGGGCTACATGAATATCATGTCGCACATTGTGAACATGTCTTACTGTTCTTTCGGGTTATGCTAGCTTTTGATGTTGTAATTCATACCTGTCAAATTTTTATAAAGATTATTTTCAAGATGGGTTTTCACACACATGAATGCCTCGGTCTATGTCTCTTCCACTTGAGTCATACTTATCAATTGAAGAAATATTTTCCTGCCTGCGTCCTGTACTTGTCCTCACTGGTATATACAGGTGAATTTATGTGGCATGTGATCTAGATAATGAAACTGAGAATAACTAAACAATTGTCTGAAAACAGAAGAGCAATAAAAAGATCGGACTCCGCACCATTAGAGTTGGAGCTCTAACAAAACGAAGTTGGAGGTTTCTTTGTAGTTTTAGAAGTTTGGAGCCGAATTTGTTTTTTGACCGACTCCAACTCCGCACCAATATTCGCCATGACTTTTACTTCCGACTCTTAACATTAGTATACAAAAGTTATAAAAAGTTGTATTATTTGTATATTCATCATATATATCTAGATCAAATTTATATAGTTAAATTTAATATTGTAGTAATATGTGTAATAATTATAGAATAATATACTTATATTTTGCCAAGAGTTTGATGGCCTGATGACATATAGCCTAGTTCTCCAAATAGAAAACCTGGGTTCGAACCCCCACCCCCTTATAAAATCAAAAAAGCTACTCGCACCCGGGGTTTGGGAACCCAGTGTACATGTCCATCCACGTGTAAAAATAAAAAGGGGCGTTTCGTTTTTCGTTTGCTTACATACGACGCTGGTTGGTTGATTTCGTTTGAGAAACCAACCCAGGGCTTCGACTTGGTGGTGGCGGTGGGAATAGGAGAAGAAAGCCCAAAAATAAAATCAAGGTGAAGGAAAAGTTGATGGATTTATGGCAGAAAATTATTTTCCCTGTCAGGCGTGTTTGGATTGTTGTTTATGCTTGTGTTAAATCTCGCCAAAATGGTCAGTATGGTCTCTTCTTCTCCTTTTTAACGATCTGATTTTATTATCTTTTCATGTGTATAGTTCTGATGTATGTTAGCAATGGCAGCAAAATCAATTAGTTGTTTCCTTCCCTTTTCTGGTTGTAACCAAATTGTATCATGAAAAATCATAGCATCAATACCATGAAAATATGACAAGTTTCTTCCCAATTCATCTGTTTTTCTCTTTATTAACTTGTTCTCAGAGTGTCAATATAGTTCCTGAAGATTGATCTTTTTTTTGCCTCTGTTTCTAGTCTTGGAAAACAGAGCACCAGTACACAAGCTTTTTGTCTTGATTCTTCTCCTTTTTCTGGGTGCTGCAAGTGTACGCTCCTCCTCGTTAACATCCTTCCCCCCTTCTTCTTCTTCCTCTTCATCTGCTTCTGTTTAACAATAAGAAAAATAGAATTTATCAGATGGTTACGAATTTTTTCTTTGATGAGAGTAACCTTTTGCTTTCTTTATAAGCTTATAATCAACGGTTTAAAAGAAAACTCTCAAATGACGACATTCACTCCATGTTGAAATCAATCTCACCCACACAAACAACGGGTATCTTTTTTTGCTTTTGTTTCTGGTCTTAAGCAGATTTTGGTGCTGGGTTTGATTTCCAACTGAGATCGATTTTTGCACTGGGGGATGGGTTTGCAACTGAGACCCATTTTGGCGCTGGGATGGGTGATTTGCTTTGAATTTGTTTTTCATTTTTTTTAAATAATATCGTCTAATGCAACGTCAGCGATTCCGCAAAAGGCTCACAACGTCGGGTACCTGTAGCAAATCTCTTATAAAAAATATATATATATATATATATATACTTATATTATAATATAAATAGATGAATAGTTTAGTATATGTACACATCATAGTATTATTATCATACATAATCAAATATAGAAAAAATATACTTGACTAGGTAATAGTGAGTAATATGTAATAGTCTAGTATAATAACATGTAATAGTCTAGTATAGTAACATGCATTGTTTCATATAATAACTCTACACTCGATTGGCGAAATATTTACTAGATGAAAGCTCTTTACTACATAGACTTCTAAAGGCGAAATATTTCCCACACACCAGTTTCATGACAGCAAGTTTGGGAAAATGCCCATCTTATACTTGGAGGGGCATTTGGGAGGCACGAAAATGGCTTGTGGCTAGTTGTCGGTGGAGGATAGGGAATGGTAGGTTTGTTGACATTTGTAAAAATACGTGGATTCCAAGGCACACTTCTTTGATCTCAGAAGGGGGAGTGGAAAGGGATGGTACAAGTGTTGGTTTTGTTGATTCCTTATTTTCTGATAATGGAAACATATGGGACATTCAAAAGCTAAGATCTCTCTTCAATCCAAATGTAGTTTCAGATATACTAAAAGTTCCATTATGTTATGATAATGTAGAAGATAGAAGGGTTTGGGGACATGAAAGAAATGTAATTTTTAGTGTGCGAAGTTGTTACAGATTCATACATATGCAGATTGGTCACCAGGGTGTAGAATCATCAAACATACGGAATCAACAAGTACTTTGGAAGCATATGTGGAAGATGAAGGTGCCAAATAAGATTAGAATTTTTGCATGGCGTGCATGCAAAGATGGCTTACCTATTGCTGTCAACTTGATGAAGAAACAAGTGCTTACTGATGATACTTGAAGATTATGTTTAGCAGCAAGGGAGAATATCACTTATGGGTGGTCAACTGTCCATCTCTCCAAGGTATGTGGTGGATTTTCCTACCTGATCTATTGCTTAAGAATAATATGTCCTTGATTGAGATGGCTATGCAAATCTGTGATAGGAAATTGTATAAGCAGTTAGCTGTATTGTTTGTGTTGGCCTGGGGTTTCTGGTTCCGTAGGAATAAATTTGTTCATGACCAAGAGCTGCTTAGTCCTAAACTGGTAGCCGAGAATGCTACAGTTATGTTGCACAATTATGATTAGGTTAGGCAGAAGACAAGAACTCAGCTTTTGAGACACTACAAGTGGCAGCCTCCTCAATCTGGGTGGCTCAAATTAAATGTGGATGCTTCAGTTTTTTTGAATGGGATAGATCAGGTGTGGGCACAGTATTGAGGGATGCAAATGGAAGAGTTCTCATGACTCTTAGTAAGACTAAGGTACCGATGGAAGAAGTCGAAGGCTCTGAGTTGCTTGCCATTTTCAGGGGTCTGTAGCAATGTGCTACTATAGGTCTTTCAAACATTATTGTGGAGAGTGACAATTTGCTAAGCATTGAATCTCTAAAAGATGATAGTATGACTAACTCTTATTTAGGGGTGTTATATCATGAGATAAAGAAACTTGCAAGATGTTTTGAGAATTGTTTGTTTTCACATGTATATAGGGAAGACAATATGGTAGCACACAAGTTGGCTAAAAATGCATTTAAGGTACAAAGTATTGATTTTTGGTGGGATTGTATTCCAGATTGTATTTCTCAAGCCCTATGGCTTGATAATTGTCTGTAATCGTTTTTCTATTGATTAATGATATTATCATCTTAAAAAAAAAAAAAAAAACTCTTCACTCAATTGAGGTAGAGTGTAGAGTTAAGGTTTAAACTCAAGATCCATAGAATCCATATTCTGATATTATAATGTGAAATTGTCACTTATAAAAAAAACTTAAACTTATGGTAAGAGATAAATTTAATTATTTATATTATATTTTTAACAAATATACACCATGTAGAATATTTATGCTTCCCACTAGGGGTGAAAAAAACCGGTGAACCGGACCGGGCTGAAACCGGGTGGGTTTGGTCCAGTATCGGGTTTGGTTTGGTTTGGTTTGGTTTGGTACAGGTTTCATTTTTCTCTAAACGGTCAAAATTGGTCTAGTTTCAGTTTTCCTTTTTCTAACACTAGACCAAACCGAACCGTATCGGTTTATATATATATTTTAATTTTTTATATTGTATAAAATATTTTTTATATTTATATTATATATAATTTTTATATATAATATATATAATTATATATAAAATAATTTTGTATTATATGATAAATTACTAATTAATATAATATTACATTTTAAAATCCTATAAAAATAACTATCTATTATTACTTTAGTCTATTGTATTAATAGTTATATTAATACTATATCACTATATATTATAATATACTATAATATGTCACTATATTATATATTATAATATATCACTATATAATATATTATAATATATCACTATATATAGTCTATAATACAATATATTATATATTGTATATATAATATATTGTATATTATAATATTGTATATAATATACCGAAAAAATCAGAAGTATCGGTGTAACCGGTGCGGTAACAATTCTTCAAATATCAAAACCGGTATATACCGGTTCGATTATAAAATGGTTAAAATCAGATCGAACTGGACCGATTACACGCCAACTTCCCACAATACCTATGTAATACCCAGCCTTTTTGTCCAGCCCAGCCCAAGTCATTAAGTCAAAGAAGTGGTGCATGTGTGGACGAGGACTCAAAGCATGGTTTTATTGCCCCAAAGCCAACATCGATTCTTAAGCCCATGTTAAAAAAAAATAGTAGTTGTTGTACCTATGTGAAACGGTGTGACTCATGGAGAGATTTGAATCGTGAGTTGAGATGAAATGAAAGTTGAATAAAATTTTGTTAGAATATTATTTTTTAATATTATTATTTTTTGAAATTTGAAAAAAGTGAATTGTTTATTGTATTTTGTATGAAAATTTTAAAAAATTATAATGATTAGATGAGATAAAATGAGATGAGTTAAAATATTTTCCTCTTAGGATTTAGTTTCTTTTCTTTGAATGAAACAACAGGAAGCCTTTCTTCTTCCTCCTCAATCTTCTTTATTGCACATTACAACTACCCTCCCTCATTCCAGCAGCGCCGCCCACGTCTCTCTCTCTCTCTCTCTCTCTCTCTCTCTCTCTCTCTCTCTCTCTCTCTCTCTCTCTCTCTCTCTCTCTCTCTCTCTCTCTCTCTCTCTCTCTCTCTCTCTCAAATCTCCATAAATATAATACCTCTCACAGTGCTGAGAAGTTTCAACCCTTCAAATTTTGTATGTTATCGCCATTCGTAACGTAGCTTCTTATTAATTTACTGCCATCGGTTTCCTCTCCTAATAAATGGCATTTTTCCAACCAATAAATACCCTAACCCTAAAGCTTTCCAATGCACCTAACTCAATTTTGAGTTTTATCATCTCTCTTTGAGATCTTCCTCCTATTTTTCTGTAACCAGAACGATTTCGGTAAGCCTCTTTTATTTAGTTTCTCTTGTTTTAAATTTCTAAGTTGTGTGATGATTATGTATGTTAAAATCATTGCATTGTTGTATACGGTTTTAGAAATAATTTTGGTGATATATATATGGCTAGAAAATTACATATACACATAGGAGTTGGTTGATATTTACATACACATCACTTTAGCTGAGAAAATATTGTCTGCTAGATGTACTTGCAAAGTTGTAGAATTTTACTATTTCGGCATATGGTTCTTGTTATTTGGTTGATTCTTTAGTTTCTGGTTAGTGGTTGCGTTCTATAGTTACTAATTAATGTGAAAAGAACATAGATATTTAATATTTGATTTCATGTTGGACACAAGATGATTTATGCAACGAATGGAGAACCTTGTGCCGATTGATTCTGTACCACTAGTTATTAGGAGAACTAGAGGAAACTCTTGATTAAAATGTCATTTTTCTAACTTTTTTTGTAAGCCTTGGAAAGGGTATTCCCATCCCGGCCCATTGGATCGGGCCTAAGCAAGGCCCTGAAGTCCTTTTTAGTTCGGATCACTCCTTTCCTATGGGCCAAGGGCTATCAACAGAACCCAACCCACGAACTATATTAAAAGGAAATGGAGTGATCCATTCGAGAGGGTACAGATGGGACACGCTGACTCTAACACCCTCCTGTGACACCTAGCATTAAAAGATCTACGCTAGCAAGTAAATGGAGAACACAGACAATCCTTCATTCTCTAGCTAACGATAGGGACGAGAAGTGACCGCTCCGACCGCCTACCGTCGAGACGCTGTCCGGGGAGCCATGCCACATTAATGGAACCACCTCAGATGCCGTGCTGTATTTAAGGCCATGCTGTTGGCAACTGGGGGCGTGATGTAGACCCTTGACATACGACACAAGATGTTCCCCCAATACCTCGTATAAAAGCCAAACTCCAGCTACAAATAACTCTCTCTGAACTCTCTAATTCCCCTACAATTCTCCCAGAAGAGGTACTGACTGTCGTACTGGAGGCTCATCGGACCACCACTGAGCTCACCTTTGTCTCTGTGATTGCAGGTAGAAAGATCCTGGCCTAGGTTGCTGGAACTTGGCCTTGGTGTACAGAACACGACATTAACAAGCCTAAATGCTTGTACAGTAGGATAGATTTTTTAAGTGTTATTATATTTATGCCTATAGTTTATAATTCATGGCCGAACATGTTTTAAATTTGGTTTTACATTCATTTAGTATTATTTTGGGTTTGCTTTTATGTGCGGTTGATGTTATGTTGGGTTTGATTTTTGTGGTGGGTTTGTGTTTATGTTGGGATTATATCGTTTATTTAGGTTCTGAGTGATACTGTCGTCATTATCAAGCGGTAATTCGTATAACGAGATAATTAAGTTTAATTAATCTGTCATTTTTATTAAAATTTTCTAAACTCTTTATTTTTATTAAGCATGTATGAAGTGTTATTGCTCAAAAAAATATTTTTGCATTGCATAAAAATGTTAGAACATCTCAAAGTTAATTATTATATCATGAAATGTGCAACTCGAGCCTAGAAGTTTATGTAAGTAGCCATGACATATTTATCGATGATTATCTTTGAAACTTCATACGAATTATAGTATGGTTACATGAAATAATATATGGAATTTATGTTAGTACGATACCGTTACTAAATTATGTTTAGGAGGAAAACTGCACCGAAAGACTTTGAGAAGGTGTAGACTTGTTCAATGAGAAATGTATGGGAGGACAACTATGTACACTGAAGGACATTGAGAAAACATAGACCTTAAACGAAAAAGTAAAGAGGAGCTTTGAATAACTACACCGAAGGACATTGAGAAGATGTAGATCTCAATAAAGAGGAGTTATGAGAAGGAATTTTTAGAAGTATCTTTACAGGATCAAGACTTTTATTTTATGTAAGTATCATGATTTTAATTATCGTTTATTTTTACTTTATCAGTTTATTTTTATTTTTTTAATAAATATTGAGACTCATATGTTACATCTAATTTAATCAATCTTACTTACCGAGTAGTGGACTTACCTTTCACTTATAAATTTTTTTATTTTAGGGATGTTAAAGAGGAGCATGCCAAAAAGGAGGCTGAAGAGGACACATGAGAGGGTTAGAATGAGAGTAATGAAATAAATGTCATCTACGAAATAATTAGAATTTTTATTTGAAATTTTTATGAACGAATAATTTGAGTTGGTTTAATATTTAGAACTCAATTTATATATGAAGGTTTTTATGTCATTTTAAAATTGGGGTGTCATGACAATTGATGATCACAACCTATATGCTTCTCCCTACTTAAAAGGACAACCCACAAAACCTTCCCAACTTGGCAAGCTGGCCTATAGAAATTATTGGTGCCGCCGCCCTTATAAATGAATTCCATTATCATCAAGCTTCTAGAAAGTTTGATATGATCACTAGAAATTATAAAGTGAACTTTGACATCACTAGCTATATATATATATATATATATATATATATATATATATATATATATATATATATATATATATATATGAGATGAAATAAATACACAAAAATTCAAGCAAGTTGCACAATTATAAAATAAGCTAAGGATTTAATTACTCATCATGCATGCTCACATAAAATATTGACAAAGTTTAAAAGAAAATTATAAAATTTGAAATTCAAAATTTAAATTTCAAAAGAAAACTTATAAAATGAGTATTTTAAGTAAAAATGTAAGTAAAACTACAAATACATGTAACACTACTCTTTTTTATTTGCTACAACGGATGTTATCTATATAAACCTTGGTTTGCTCCCCAAATCGCAACCTACATCACTGATATCACTTTCATTTACCGAGGAAAACATCTTGGAGGGCTGGCATGGCTGCAGCACATAGTTTGGCTGGTGAAAGTGATGCTCTGCTAACCAACCCAAAACGCATGGTGCCTTCTATGATAGAAGCTGTTGCGCGCCTCTTTGTTACGAGGTTCTTTCAAACATACATCTCCTGTGGATGTTTAATGTGAGACTACTGATCTTTCCTCCCACCTATAAAGACATCTTTTTTTTCTTATGATTCCGCAGATTGTTGCTTGCTTCTTTATTAGTTATGCAGTGCGACATATATCTTCTTCTCTAACTTCCGAGACTCAGACAAGACCGGGACCGTCTCACCTCCACCATTCTGTATATAGGTGAACGCCAGCCATGTGTCAAAAAGTTATACGTATACACGCATGCGCTCGATATCTTCGTAGGAGGAAATAGAGAAGTTCTGTCATCACTAAAAGCTAACGTCAAACATCATTTACATTTGACAGAACAATCAACAAAGTCTCTCTTCTCCTTAATTTGTCCCTCTCAGCCTATGCAATCCTTTCATGACTCGGCCTTCTCTCTCCCTCTGAAACATCATGTGGTGGGATTTATGCGAACAAAGCTTCTTCAGAAAAAAAGAAAAAGAAAAGTGTTTCTTCGATCCTGTTGCTTGTTCTTACCTTCTTCTTGTTCGTCTTAAAAGGCATGAATTCTGGGTTTCGGTTAATTGGTGCAGAAGTGAGGTGAGCATGGATTAACCGAAAGATTATAAAAATGATGGAATGAAAAGTATATGAAGTAATTGGGGGCGAATCCGGTCAGGAAAAACCAACCGATCCAAATTTCGGTTGGACTTGAAAAAAAAAAAAAAGAAAAAAAAAAAAAAAAAAAGGGGAAAACTGACTAAACAGATCGAACCGGTGAGTTTGGTTCGTAGGTCCGGTCTGATACCCATTCTTAAAAATTGAAACCCGTTTAGTACCAGTTTTCATAATTTGAAATCCGGTTTGATTGAATTAGACAGTAGACTGGTATATATAATTTTTAAATTTTTTATATTAGATTATATATAATATATGTTAAATTACTAATTAATATAATATAAAATTCTAATCTTATTATTCGTATTGTCTATTAATCTTATCAAATAAAATTATTATAATATTTGATATAACATATATAAAATTAATCTTATAAATTTTTAATCTAACATAAAATTATTAATTTTAATATAATAATATTTGATATAACATATAAATTTTAATCCTAAAGTTTAGAATTAGGATATAGGACCACCCAAATCCTTCTAGTAATTCCACCATCTAAGAGCATCATGTATTTTATATGTATATCCAAAATAATCAATTATTTGTCTAAAAAAGAGCTCCAATGAATCATGTATTTTATCTTCATTTTTCATTTACTAGAGTGATCCTGCTAAATTTAGTTGGCACAGTTCATCCATGTAAATTTTTTTAATTCATTTCTCTTGTTACTTTGTCTTCCTCTTAACACTTGCAAGATGAAATGGACTTTAATATTTTGCTAGATGCATATATAACTAGGAATGAAATCATCTGCCATGCATCGACTAATATTTCTAATTTTTCTCTTGTAATATAGTCACATGTTTTTCATCTTTTGATTTTATTTTTAAGTTTTTTTCTTATAATTTTTTTATTTTTTTTTATTTTGTGTATATAGGACGAAGTTATATTACATTATATGTGTGAAGATATTGCAAATAGGTAGTTAGAAAAATATTTGAAATAATAAAATATTTAAAATTAATATTTAAATGATATGGAGACAAAAATAAATAGATAAGCTGATGTATAATATGTTGTAAAAATCATTAGTTAAAATAGGAAAAATGAATTTTGTTGATATATTAGGAAGAAAGTATGTAGTCATTAATTAACTAGTAGATACTTCAATGGCCGCTGTAACGATTAATGTATTGTTACTTGTGGTAATATTGCAGATTGTTGGAGGAAGGGGGTACGAGATTCACCTTCGAAGCCAACAGGAGCATATGTCCTCTGAAAACTGTTCTAAGAGTTCATAGTCCCCAGTTTTACTGGAAGGTATCTACTCGTAATAGGATGGGCCCCGCGGGATATTGGCATTCAAAAGTTCAAATCATTTTCTGATCTTAATGCAACTTTTTCTCACAAGCAGTATTGGTGTAATGATGAGCAGTTGGTTATGTTATGAGCAGGTCATGACAAGAGCTGATTTAGGCCTAGCAGATGCATATATTGATGGTGATTTTTCTTTCACAGATAAGAAAGATGGCCTTCTAAATCTTTTTATGGTATGATCATCGATCTAAGTCTTGAGTCCAAGTTATCTTTTTCTGGTATTTTTACATCCTCAGCATCTGCCTTGCTGATTTTGTTTTTCAGATTCTTATTGCCAGCAGCAATGTAAATTCCAACACAACAAAATTGAAGAAGACAAGGTAATATATATATATATATATATATATATATAGCAACTGGCAGAACTTTGTTGGTGATATATAATTGCGATTACTCATGATCTCCTCAATTGCAGACTAGTTAATTAATTGAGCGTTCATCTTTTGTTGGCTTTAGGGGATGGTGGACGCCATTGCTATTCACAGCCGGCATATCATCTGCAATAAATTTCTTCAAGCATTATTCAACGCAAAACACTCTTACAAACGCTCGCAGGAACATCTCTCGTCATTACGACTTGGTATAAGATTATTAACTCTAAAACATTCCATCTTTTTTATTTGATGTCTTTAAGACTATGTTTAGATCTGGGTTCGATCGATATTAGAGCATGAATTTGATCGATATATGCATGCAAGTATCGATGTATCTATGCGTGTAGAAATGTATATATAATTAGTGTTAGTCAGAAATTATCTGACAAAGTTCATAACAAAGTTCATGGAATGATGCTAGCATGGAGTTCACAATTTACCAATCAGGACACCTTGTTGGATCAATTGCGAAATACGTCTTAAATTGGTACCCTAATACCTTATTACCATAAACATCTTAAATTTTTTGAGACTTTGTTTAGAGTGATAGTACTGAAATTAGACCTGATTACTGGTTTTGCATATAACAAACAGAAGCTTATAATTCGTATTTTGGTATGTTTCTAGAGTAACGAACTATTTGCTCTGTTCTTGGATGAAACAATGACATACTCGTGTGCTGTATTTAAGGTCAGGTTCTGAACCTTCTGATGATTTACTGCTAAAAAACGCATCAACTTCTTGTCATCTTTCATCTAAGCTTTAGCTTTAACTTATTCATACGTATTACAATATTGCTTAGAATGAAGATGAAGACTTGAAAGTTGCACAGCTGAGAAAAATCTCTATTTTGATTGAAAAGGTAAGTCTTTTGATCTGTTGGATCATCTCAAATTCTTTGGGGTTTTTCTTGCTCTCAGCAATTCTAATTTGCGTCTACTTTCAAATAACAAGGCAAGAATTGATAGCAAGCATGAAATTCTTGAAATTGGGTTTGGTTGGGGAAGCTTTGCTATTGAAGTTGTCAAACGAACGGGGTGCAAATACACTGGCATTACTCTCTCTGAAGCGCAGCTGGAATTTGCAGAAAAGCAAGTGAAAGATGCTGGCCTTCAGGTAATATATACATATATATATATATATATATATATATATATATATATATATATATATATATATATATATATTTATGATGAACTTTGCTATAAAGCATGTAGATCATAAATATTGAATACAGTAGTCATAAAATCATGCTATTGGTTTAAGCCGGAGCGATCATGGACAAACTTTGTAGGGGTCTAAATTTTGACCTATTTTGACTATTAATCCGACCAGACCTGCTAATTGGGGTTCACTATATATTATATTAAACCCTTGCACGGATGACGTATTGTATTTTTTATAATCATCTGAATAAAATCATCTCAGCTCGATAGATATCATGCTACTCGTGAATGACATAAATCTCGGATTTTTATTATACTTTTTTTAATTTTCCTCTTATAGTACCTAATAGAATCCGACATTATCGGCAAGTTTGGGGCCTTAGATAAGATATAAAATTATCATCTGATCTCATTTTATCTTATTCCATCTTATTCTTAAACATATATAATTCAAATACAAAATTTTTAAACTAATCATTACAACTTTTAACTAATCATTATAACTTTTTCAAACTTAAAAAAAAAAAAAATAATAATTCTAACTTTTTTAAATTTCTTAACAAAAATAATATTATAAAATAATATTATTACAATATTTTAACTTCATAATATTTTTTATTCAACTTTTTTTCTCTCATTTTCTAAAACTTAAAAAATATTCAACTCAAACTATCTCATTACTATTCACAAACTATCTTACTACTGTTTATAAAATTTTCAATTTCTCTCACTCCCCAAACAAGACTGTTACTTTTCTCTCAGGATCACATCAGACTTCTTCTTTGCGACTACCGCCAAGTGCCTGATACCCAAAAATATGACAGGATCATATCATGGTCAGTTCTTTTTTTCAAATTAAAACTGATCTCCAATCTGACTGATAATTTCAATAAAACCATGATATTTGATCCATTTAATTGTCAGCGGGATGATAGAACATGTTGGCCATGAATTTATGGAAGAGTTCTTTGGTTGCTGCGAAACATCATTGGCCGAAGACGGTATTCTTGTTCTTCAGGTAATGACTGGGGAAAAAGCCCAAGGTGGTGGCCTGTCTCTTACTTTCGGTTTGATATTAATGTTAGGGTTGCAAAATGCTTTGGCATATATTTATAGCTCTAACCATTAAACCCGGTTTATCTCTTCTTAGTTCATATCGATACCAGATGAACGATATAATGAGCATAGGCAAAGTACAGGTTTCATGAGGGAATATATTTTCCCCGGTGGATGCCTGCCATCATTAAACAGTATAACAGCAGCCATGGCTTCTGCATCCAGATTCAGGTATAACGTCTTTATGCTTTGGTAATTTAATTTTGAGTATTTATATAATAATCTCTCAGAAATTTATATAATTTCTCTAAATGCAGGGTGGAGCACCTGGAGAACATCGGGATTCATTACTATCAAACACTCAGATGTTGGAGAAAAAATTTCACGGAGAACCGGAGGTAATAGAAATAATCATTTTGAATTTAGTGTTATTTTCTTATAACTTTGTAAGTATCTCAAAGAAGTTTGGTCTAATTACCTCAACTTGATGAAGCTGCGTACCGATTATATATTTGAGCATCAGCCTGGAGGCGTCCTACTGAAACCTGCAGGCCTATCTCGGAGATGAAAGGGATCATGGGTTTATATCTAACGTTTATGATAGCTAATGTTATAAATTCATTTTGCAGCAAAATCGTAGCTCTCGGCTTCGATGAAAAATTTATGAGGACGTGGGAATATTACTTTGAATTTTGTGCAGCTGCTTTTAAGTCGCGTACTCTCGGAGATTATCAGGTAATTAATTAATGTTTCATGTAAAATAAATGTCGGGACGAAATTATGGGAAATGATAGATGTCCGGGGCTACCGCTGGTCCGCTGGTAGCTCCCTCCCCGCTCCCAATTTTTTATTTTTATTTTTTGTTACTTAATAATTAAATATGTATTTTTTAATAATTTTGTGATTTTTTTTATTTTTTTAAAAAATATTTAAAAATATTAAAAAATACATATATATAAAATAAAAAAATAAAAAAAAAATCCTAAGACTAGCGGTGGCAGCTCCCTCGGTGGCTGTAAAGCCATCCAATGGTAATATATAATTGGTAAGACTAGTCAATGCGATCATATATTTTACACTCGATCGATGCTAGTAGTTGTAATTTCTATTATTATTATTATTTGGCTTATATTAATTACAATTAATTAATGTAGATTGTATTCACACGTCCTGGCAATGTTGCTGCATTCGGTAATCCATATCAAAGGGTGCCTTCCGAAGTTGATCATCATGATCCTAGTCATGTTCCTGATGGAGAAACCACCGAACCTTCGTATTAATGTAATCAGGAGTTGATGATCCCAGCTTTCCCCAACTAGATTAAAGATGGCATTAATGCACTCAGATGATGCTGTCCATGCATCGATATATATATATATATATATATATATATATATATATATATATATATAACCGTGAATTGTGTAACTGTCGCGTAATTATTTTGATAAAATTGAATAAAATATGAAATTTACATGAAAAAAATTAATTTTTTAATAATAAACACTACTATTTTTCAAAGCGATTACGCGGCGTTTACGTACTTTATAGTTGTATGTAGAATTTCTCTCTATATATATATATTAAGCTACTTTATTTTATTTTACTTAAAAATTAAATAATAAATAAAGGTGTACTGGTCTTTGCCTTTTATGGAGTTTGGAATGCGCCGGGATCAGGTGGTGCATGGCATGATTTGTAATACAATTAGCGCGTACTTCTTTTCTTCTTCTTCTTCTCTGTAATAATGGTGCATGGTCATGAACAATCCATCTTTTCTTCTACTGAATAAATATTTGAATCTAAACGCGTACGTCTCTTCTTCTTCTCTGTCGAGCAGTGTAAAATTAGGTCTATTTTCGTCTATTTTCGTCTTTCTTCTACTTTTAATATTTTTTTCGATAAAGGCCATATCATGAATTGATCAAATATATATGTATAGTCCTTTCTTTAATTTAATATAGAATAATATAAAATAATGCTATATATAGTCGTGAAATACGCAAATGCCGTGCAGTCGCTTTGAAAAAGAGTACGGTCTACTATTAAAAAATTAATTTATTTTCATGTGAGTCCCATATTTATTCATTTTTTTTAAAATGACTGCACATCATTTATACACTCACAATTGCAAGTATAATTTATCTATAATTTATAAGATTGCCATGCTGTCGCTGCTTTGCCTTCTTGGTGAGTCTGATCTCTCTCCTCCATCTCTCCCATCCTCTCTCTTATCCGAACTTCTCACCCCCATCACCAACTTCATGTTAGCTGCCGATCAGTCTCTCAAATTCCTCGGCCTCCTCCTTTCTCTCTCTATCTATCGGTCTTCTCAAACTGTGCTGAAACTAGCTACTTCGTTTGTCCGAGACTTTTATTTCAACAATTTTCTCATGCAGTTAATGTCGTTAAAGAGCAATTAAGGCTGTGCTAGGATGTTGGGGTGATTTCAGATTATTTGTGAATAATAATATTTTATGAGTCCTATTGAGATATGTTTGAATATACGAAATATATTGAGATTATAAGTTTAATTAAATTTTTATGAAAAATTGAAAAAGTAATATATTTCATCAATAATTGGTTTGAGATGAGTTGATATCATTTTAACAACCAAACATATCCAAGTAGATCAACAAAACTAATTTTACTATTTGCGGCAATATTTAGTTGGTCAAGATAAGAGTAATGGAACACCTTTTACAGCTCATTTTATTATTTGCAACGACCATAATTTCACAGAAAATCCTTATAACTTTTCAGTCCACAATGGACTATATATTTGCGACACCAAAAATTTTGCCGTTAGTCTTGTTCCCTTTTGCTGCGAGGTTTGAGTACTTGCGACAAGCATTAAATGGTCCGAAAACATTTATCCTTTGCGGCGATGAAATGTATTTGCAACCCCACAATGTCGCCAGCAGTGTCTATTACTTTTCTTGGCACTAAATGAGTATTTACTATTAAAGTAACAACACAGCGGCAGCCCATACCAACTATATATATACATTACGTACCGTGCTTGGAGATAATGTCATCTTGAGTTGAAGTGTTAATCCAGTTAATCACAAACTAGTGGGAAAGAGTTATCTCATGGGTCACTAGCAGCTAGCAGCACTTAATGTCTATCCAGATCTGTTACATAGTAATTCCCATCTTTGGAGATAAACTTTATCCTATCTTAGTTGTTTAATCTGTAACAATATGTTCTTATCAATTGTCTGTTAGCAAACCTTATCAAATATAAACATCTTTTGTAACTCTGTTTGTATACGATGAATACATAAGAAATTTATTCCGCCAATTCCTAAAGTCCAACCTTTCTTTCATTTACGACCATCACTACTATTTGTCTGGAAATGCAAAATACAATTGTTGCGATATTTTTTTGCAGTGTATTTTTTGGAGTTTCCTTGGTCGATCTTGTTTTGCAGGTTGCATGTTGTTTAGGTCTTTTATGTCTTTGTAGTGTAATTTTTTATGCCTGAGTTGGGATTTTTTTTATATATATTTGTAACCCTCAAGTATCGGGTGTTGTAACCACGGTTTTCCTCCGCCATAAGTGAGGGTAATTAATAAATTTGGGGTACCGTTCTCTTTTTGTAAAAAAAAAAATAAAATAAATTGCGATAAATGATTAATTACGACAACTACTACTTAGTCAGAAGTGGCTCTTTTTTCGTACAATCTTACTATTTTTTGCTGCAGATTGGGTCCACAATAGCGACAACCATTATCACTGCAAATGTAGTCGGTATTTTTGCTATAGATATGGCTAGGGGTGAATTTGGTCTGGTCTGGTCGGTCCTGAGGAGGTTTTGTGGACCGGACCGGACCGGACATATTCGATCCATGATTTTTCCACCTGGGACCGGACCGAAATACATTCGGACCGATGTTAGTAATTAGTTAATGGTGTGAATTAGTGATAGGTTAGTTAATTAATATTCATGTCATACATTTGTTAATTATAATTTACATTAGTTATTTTTAATTGCTTTATATTTACTTACAAGTTACAACTTAGATATCTTAAAAAAAAGTTATCTAATTAACTTTAGATTGATGTAGATGTTAGTAATTACTTAATGGTGAATTGATGATAGGTTAATTGGTAATATACAATTAATAGAATATTAATTTGTAAATTTGTAAATTTGTAATTACATATTAAAAATTTTATATTGTACATGGGTTAGATTAAATGAAAATTACATAATTTATTATACAATTATAATATAAAAAAATATATAAAAAATCAAAAATTAATTTTATATTTTCGGTAGGTCCGATCCAAAAACCCCCCAACCCGGGACCGGACCGAAGACCGAAACCCTTAGTTTCCAAGGACCGAAACCGATCAACACTTTTTTGCGATCCGGTCCAGTTCGGATCGAACATGTCAGTTTTCTCAATCCCGACCGGTCGACTTTCAGCCCTAAATATGGCTGCAATGTGCTTTTTGAGACGCAACTTTTTCATCCAATTAGTAGCAACTAGGGGCCGACGGCTTGATATAAATTAAGGCGTAAGACAAAGCATAAATGAGTCATTTTTAATTTTTATGTAATAAAATATAATTATTATAGTTAACATTTTTCAAAATTTTCAATAAAATGAGCTGGCTTTATATAAAATTTTTAAATAAAAGTTTTTGAATTTATATTTAATACAACAACTTAAAATAGGGCTGGCAAAAACCGGTAAACGTGTGAACCGGACCAAACCAGTGTGTTCGGTTCCAATTTTGCAAAACTGGTTCAAAACCAATCCAGTTTCGGTTTTGATTTTTATAACACCGGACTGGTCATTTTTTTAATATATTATATATAAAATACTTTTTAGATTTTTTATATTATATTATATATATTATATGCTAAATTGGTCATTAATATAACATTAAATTTTAAAATCTTATTATTCATGTCTAAGAATCTAATAACATAAAATTAATATAACAATTTATATAACATATAAATTTTAATTGTAGAACATAAAATATTAAAATTAATATAATATAAAATTTTAATCTTAAACATGAATATTAATATTAGGTTATTAATATAAACCTACTTTTAATATATATATATATATATATATATATCAATGTTAAATACATTTTATGGCATAATGACTCATAATATATATTCTTTTTATTAAATACATTTCTACACATTTGATCGTAAGTATTAAATATGTATTTTTAGTTTCGTAAATAATTGGACACAAATCTTGCTTTCTTTCTCTGCTCTAGAAAATTGTGTGAGGTTTTCATCATTAAAATTACATTAAAGAAATACAGAAAAACTAGACCAAATCAGATCGAAACCGTTAAAACCAGAAGTTCTGATTTCGGTAATGAATCGGTACGGTATCGTATCTTCGATTCTCAAAACTGATGTATATCAGTCCAGTCATAAAATATGTCCAAAACTAAATTGAACCGGACCGCTCACACCCATAATTTAAAATGAGAACTCATTATAAATTGTGCCTCAATTTAGAAGATTTTCAAAAGATTTATTTGAAAATATAAATTATTCATTGTATTAAATATTAAGTTTAGCATCACAGGAACTTGCACGTATTGAAAAAAATAAAACCATTTAAATAACATGTTAAATGGAGGAGCACCCACGTGGGGCAGACCCTCTCCTCTCATGTGTATAACGCATGACTTTAAGCTATGCCAGCCATGCGTTGCTTGTAATGCATGGCTTAAAGTCCATGCGTTACTACCTTTTAAATGGCAATTGAAGGTTGGCCTTTAGGGCCAGCCGTGTGGGCTAGGCTATATATAGCCCCCTCAATTGATTTTTTGTATCATCTGAAATATACAAAAACTCTCTCAAGTTTTGTTCTCTCTTGATAAAATATTTAGGTTGTGGATTTTTTAAGTGTTACTTTAGTTTTATATTACGTAGTACACTTCGCCACTAAGAGGAAATGCTTGGGATTTGTCAGTCTGGAGAAACTTGTGGAGCAACTACATAAGTTGTGCTTGAGGTATTTTTCGATGTGTTTTATAACATTGGTATCAAAGCAAGTTTTTTAGTTGTTTCCAATTTATATTTTTTTTTCTTGCATATGCTAGAAATTTGGGTGCCATTTTTCGTCCTCTATTTTTTTTTTTGAAAAACCAATTGAAAACAGTTCCTAGTTTAGCAGTGGGCATCCATGACCGCTGCTGGGCAGTGGCGCTGCGCCCACCACCTAGGAGATGCATGCACCACAATGGCACTACAAGCACCACAGAGGTGCTGCACACACCACCTAGGTGCTGTGCGCACCAGCGAGGTGCTGTGCATGCGCACTAGGGTGTGCAGCGCGCACCAGTGAGGTGCTGTGCGCCCCTGCAAGAAATAGAATTACGTTTTTTAATTATTGCAAAATATACCACCACCACTGACAAGCACTATATTTCTTCGCCCAGGCAATGACACGGGCGAGCTGATTTAGGCCTTGCATGTTAGAATTGAATGAAGGATGAGAAAGATAAGTTACAATTCTATTGAGAGAAAATAACTTGGAACAAGAAGATTGTGAAAGTTTGAATATATTCAAATATGCTGTAAAACCCCTTGAAATACAGCGAAACCTGAGAGGGTAATTTATACAGGTAAAGAAAGAATTAAAACAAACTAACTAAAAAAATACTGGCGGTGGCTATTAAACAAGATAAGAAAGCACATATACAAAACCCTATACAAGTTATCTAAACAAAGGCATAGAGTAAATCAAGGAGGATGGCTTGTGGGCAGTGTCTTGCCAAATATGACAGTTATGTTTCCAAGGTGCTGAACTGCTCCTACCGCAGGTTGAGGATTATGGGGCAGATTATCTGCTGATTTATCTCTCAATTTCCTTGAATCTTGAGACTTCCCCTCAAGGTGGACTCACAGATTAAGTGTGTTCATCTTGGACAGTAGAAAATTGAATGCAGCAGTAGGTAGAGCCTTTGTTAGGATGTTTGCAATCTGTAATTTTGAACTCACATGTATTGGTGTAATGGTTCCAGCAAGCACTTTCTCTCTAACAATATGACAGTCCAGCTCAATGTGCTTTATTTTTTCATGGAACATTGGAATTTTGGTGAGGTGTATGGCTGCCTGGTTATCACAATATAGGAGGGTAGGTCTCGGATGGCTGGTATTAAAATATTGCAGTAGATTTATTAGCCATACAATCTCACAACTGGTGTTAGCCAATGCGCAGTATTCAGTTTCGGCAGAGGACCTAGATATGGTAGTTTGCTTCTTTGATTTCCAGCTAATTAAAGAATCTCCTAAGAAGATGCAAAAACCAGTAGTAGATCTTCGGGTCTTAGGGCAAGCTGCCCAATTTGAGTCGCTAAATGCCCTGAGGAATGGTGCAGACTTGGAAGAATATAGGAGGCCTTGGCCTATGGATCCCTTGAGGTATCTCAAGACTCGATGTGCAACTTGCTGATGGATCTGTGAAGGGCGATCCATGAATTGACTCAAGATGTTAACAGAGTATGTGATATCCGGTCTTGTAATGGACAAATAAATCAACCTTCCAACCAACCTCCTATAACCTGTAATGTCAATGAGAGGATCTGTTATCAAATGAGAAAGTTTATGATTCAATTCCATTGGTGTGTTGATAGGCTTGCATCCGAGCATACCAACATCCTCTAAAATCTCAAGAGTGTACTTCCTTTGACTCAAATGAATTCCTTTTTCTGATCTTGATATTTCTAAGCCAAGGAAGTACTTTAGATTGCCAAGATCTTAGATCTTAAATTGGTTGTGTAGATATCTCTTGATGAAGTCAATTGTTTTGAGATCATTGCTTCCAATGAGAATGTCATCAACATATACTAACAATGTAACAAATTGACCATGTAACACCCGGGCCAGCCAAGCCACTTTACAAAATTTTTGAGTTATAGTTCTAAAAAATCGTTTGGGATTACAAGTAAAATTTTTTTAGAAGAGAGTTTGAACCTAAGATATTTTTGGCAGTATATAATTTTTATATAGGTTTGATAATTAGGTTTTAAATTCTTTAATGGATCAAGGGGATGTTCATCAGAGAATTTATGGGATAATTATATTTATTTTAGGTTGATTAAAGACCCAAAACTTAAGGTAAAAACCTGCAATAATCTCAAAAATGGGCCAAGTATTGTTTTTTTTTTAGACTTAAGAGCCTAGCCCAGCCCTCGGAAGCGTTGTCCAATTTCACGTCGCACGGTGTCAAACCGTTTCCATTTTCATGCACGTCCATCCCTTCCTCTTCTTTAGGTTTTCTTTTTCTGTTTCCACTTATAGCTCTTATATATAGGTTAAACATTCTCAACCCTAGTTCATGTGCCGCTGCCCTCTCTTCACGCTCTCAGCCATCCATATTAAGCTGAGACCTCCACTCCAGCCGCTTCACCACCTCCAAGTAGCCACAACCCAGCCATTGCAACTCCACGCATGGAAGCTCCAGCCCTCCCTCTTCCCGTCGTCGCTGGCCATAAAACTGCAAGCCTCGGTGGTGTTCAGCAGCTCCGCCACTTCCACAGCCAAACCAACGTGTAGCCACTTCCCCGAACTCAGTCCACGCCCAGAACCTCAGCCTTGTAGCCACCTCCAAATGCCTCCGTCGCCTCCATTAGATGCCCCGAAATACTCTGTTTTAGTTGTCTAAAACAGAGCAGCGTCCAAGCCGCTGTAGTCACGCTCCATCGGGAGCTACACCGCGCCGTGCCCCCACAGAAACTGCCGGCGAGGACCTTCCATCACCCCGGTCCACCGCACACTGCCTCATTCCACGGTAAGCTCGTACCACTTCCGGTGGGTGGTCCTTGCCTTTCGGTCTCTCTCTCGTTTTCTAACCATCTCTCTCTCTCTCTCTCTCTCTCTCTCTCTCTCTCTCTCTCGGTTTCAGCTCTCTCTCCCTCCCTTTCCGTGCGACGCCGTCGAAGGCATCACCACCACCTCAGCCCAGCTTCCGTCGCACGTCCACGGTGCCACTGTCTCGGTCTTAGTTGGTGAGCTTCTATCGCCACTACCTTTTGAGCCTCGAGTGTTTATTGTTGTTAGTTATTATTAGTTGTTTAAAAGGAAGCAGATGGTATTTATGTATATATTTATATTGGGTTCATTTATGTATATATTTATATCGGTGAACCCAGTAGAATGAAGGTGTTTTGGTCTTTATTTTTCTTACCCCTTAAAATATGACTCCAGACTTATTGGTTCAGATTTTTAGTTTAAAGAGTTTATATTATGTACTTTGGGTTTGAAATTGTGAGTATATTACGTGGGTTGTAGAGAATGTTTTGTTTTATTTGGACATCGACGTGTGGTTTATTTTGTTAAGTTGGTATTTTCTTAGAGACTAATATTTTTATCGAAAAATAATTATTAAGTAAATACTGATGAATTTTTTAGGGATAATTAGTAAGTGCAAAATCTTATTGTTGAACCTTGTTAAAAGAATTTTTTTTTATTTAAACAAAAGTATGATTATCTATTTATAATGATTTCGATATAGTTATGTTAATTTAGTTTTATAAATTATAGTAAGATCTCAATAGTGAATAAGTCATAATTTAATGTTTTAGTCGAAGTCATTGTGTTGGATATTGGTGAGTTAGAAAATGATGTTGGTGTTTAGGAATAATGAGAATTTTGGGTGTGAGGAATTAAAAATGGCTTATTTTAGAAGTTGTAGGCTTGAATATCGAAATATGAAATTGATTGTAAATTTATAGAAATTTACGTGATTATTTTATAGGTGACGATTAACTATTGGTCGAAACTTTCGAGGAAATTTTTTCGAAAAACTAAGAAGCCCAGGTAAGCGGGGTTCGTATGCTAGACTTTGCATAAAAATAAAATAGACTGAGGTCAATTTTGAAAATGTGCATGTTTTGTTATGAAAGGAAAATTTAGAAACGACCTCAGTTATTTATTCAGCATGACTCATGAAATTCTGTA
The DNA here is from genome assembly GCA_022457165.1 of Juglans mandshurica. NCBI lineage: Eukaryota > Viridiplantae > Streptophyta > Magnoliopsida > Fagales > Juglandaceae > Juglans > Juglans mandshurica. The sequence goes on from CM039619.1 coordinate 13,331,612, forward strand.
TAAGAATGAAATATTTTCTATCATGACTAATGTAGACATGAGCTTATTTTGACATTTTACTTCCAAACTCTGCAAAAGAGAGCGAATATCAAATTTTGTGCATAAATTATATTTTTGTGATATGATTCTGTTATGTTCTGAAATTGTTCTGTACTCTGATATGATAAGATGTGATTTCTGAAACCTCTGGCATGACATTCTGTTTCTGCTCTGACCTTACCACGGGTGTAAAACTGTGGTCTCTGTTTGGGTTGGTACCAACTTTTCTGTTTCTAGTGCACCTACTTTGGAAACAAAGTGGTTTTCTACGTGGTCTTTCTTATGTACACACTCAGGGCTCCGAGAATGATAAAGGGAAGATTCACATTCTGTTTCTGCTCGGTTGGCCGCCGGGGTTTGCACAACCCTACCACGGGGGTTAAACATGGAATTCTGTTTTGATATGATGTTTCAGTTATGTTGTGCCAAAAAAATTTTGAATAAGAATATTTTTGAACTTTCACTCTGATATTTTTGATAACATATTCTGACTCTGCATTCTGAAAATAAAAAGGTGCTTTGTTGTGCATTCTGAAATCTATAAATGCTCATGTTTGCATACTAGTATATGTTCTCTGCTTACTGAGTTGTTGATAACTCACCCCCTTTTTTCATAATATTTTCAGATGATGTGGATAGTCCAACTGAAGATCGGGATTAGTTTGGTGAGCATGATTAAGCAGAGGAGAGGGTGTTAAAGAAGGATTTTGATGACTTTCAGATTTAATGTCTTTTAGATTTAATTTTATCTTGGGTTTAGTAAGACTTGATAAGCTATTAATTTGATTTGTCATGACTTCCGGGAGATTGTGGACTCCTTAGTTTAATTTGCTACGATAATGACTTTGTGGAGTTTTCAATGTGATTCTTTTTTTTGAATACCTGAGATTGAGGTTTGCTATTAAAATTTTCGGAGCTTTATTTTAGTTGTGTTGGGAAACATAGGTTAATATGTTATGGTGATTCTGGTTTATTTTAAAAGTATTATTGGAGATGATTTCAGGTCATATGAGTTAACTCTCCGGACCCTCGGAGACGGGGCGTTACAGACCATCATGAATCTTTGTAAGCAAAGAATAATCTAATTTGCATTGTTGGAAGCCAATGGCCATGAGAGATGTGGAAAATTTTGAGTGCCATTGCCTTGAGGCTTGCTTAAGGCCATAAAAGGATTTGTGCAGCCTACAAACTAAATTTTGATCTGACCGCGACTCTCCCTTAGGCTGAAATCCCGGATGTAAATCCATGTAGATTTCCTCTTCTAGATCCCCATGGAGGAATGCATTGTGAACATCCAATTGGATCAAATGCCAATTGTGAATTGCTGCCAAAGCAAGAAAGACACGAATAGTAATGAGCTTTGAAACAGGACTAAAGGTTTCATGGAAGTCGAATCCCTCTATTTGAGTGTAGCCCTTGGCTACCAACCGGGCCTTGTGCCTTTCTATAGAACCATCTGAGTTCAATTTGGTCTTGTAGACATATCGACAGCCAATTGCTTTCTTTCGCTTTGGAAGAGTAGTGACTGTCCAAGTGTTGTTGGCCTCCAAGGCATGTAACTCATTTGTCATGGCTTTGGTCCAATGCTTAGAGAGAACAACTTCTGCATAGGTAGTAGGATCTCGGGTAAAGGAGAGGGAGAGTGTATAGGCCTTGTGAGAAGGAGAGAAATGAGTGTAGGAGAGGTAATGCTCAAGTGGGTGAGCAGTGGAGTGATGAGGTGATGGTGAAGATGCTAAGTTGCAGTGATAATCAAGGAGGTATTTAGGTGAATTTCTGACCCTATCCGATCTTCTCAAGGGTGGAGGGGATGGTGAACTTTGTGGTAAATGGGAAGGTGAGGGTAAGGTTGTGGTTGGTAGAGTGGTGGGAGGAATAGGATCAGAAGGAGGGGAAAAGGGGTCGGTTGTGGAGGCAGGGTTAAGGGAATGAGGTGAGAGTGGATCTCTATCATTGAAAGAAGGAAAGGAAGATGAGTGAGGAGAATTTCTGAAGTCTGCAGCCGAAGGGATGAGAGTTAGAATGGAGTCCAGAGATGGAGAAGATGTAGAATTGTAGTGGTGATGCTGGAAAGGAAACTGGTTTTCATGAAAAATGATGTCTCTTGAGATGCTATACTTATGACTGTCCAAATCATAAACCTTGTACCCCTTAACCCCTGGTAGATATCCTATGAAAATAGACCTCCTAGCTTTTGGATCTAGCTTGGTCTGGTTATGTTTGAGAGTGGAGATAAAACATAAGCAACCAAAGACTTTTAAATGTGAATATGAAGGAGGAGCTGAAAAGAAGATCTCATAAGGTGATCGATTGTTGAGCACAGGAGTGGGGATCCTATTTATCAAATGAACTGCCATTAGAACAGCATCTCCCCAAAATTTGGTTGGGATAGAGGCCTGGAATAGCAAAGCCCGAGTAGTGGAAATGAGGTGCTGATACTTCCTTTCAACTACTCCATTTTGATGAGGCGTATAAATGCATGTCTTTTGATGGAGGATTCCATGTTTATTATAGAAATCTTGCATCAAAAACTCTGTTCCATTATCAGATCTAATTTGTTTGACCTTGAGATTGTATTCAGTTTGTGTCATTTGGATGAAGGATTACAAGAGGCTTCGAGTTTCAGATTTAAACTTCATCAAAAAGATCCATGTCACTCGGCTATAGTCATCCACTATAGTGAGGAAATATTGATATCCTTGAGGTGTGGCTTGTGAATATGGTCCCCAAATGTCACAATGGATTAACTCAAAAGGAGAAGAAGTGGAAGAAACACTGCGGGGAAAGGAATTTCTTCTCTGTTTTGCAAAGTGGCATATATTACATTGATTAAAATTAGTACATTTTACATCTGAGGCATGAGAAGAAATCAAATTTAACCAATGATTTGATACATGCCCTAGTCTAAAATGCCATAAATGAAAATCTTGACTTGCTAAAACTTGTTGGACACGAGATAAATGACTGGGATCAAAATTTGTTGTTGTTGGACTTTGATTTTCCAAAGAGCTTCCTAGTGAATTGGAATCAAGGAAATAGAGTCCCTCTCAAACTCTAGCAACTCCAATCATTGTCCATGTAGCTAGGTCCCGATTGAGACACTGTTTTTGAGAGAAAATAAGACACAAAGAAGTGTATTGAGTTAATTTGGTGACTGAGAGAAGATTAAAAGTAAAAGATGGTATACACAGTACTCCATGGAGAGTTAAGGCATTACTGATATGGACAGTGCCTAAGTGAGTGACTTGTGCTTTCTCTCCATTTGGCATCTGTACATAAACTTGAGAAGTGGAGGTGATGGAAGAGAGGAGAGTGGTGGAGCAGACCATGTAATCTGTGGCCCCAGTGTCCACTATCCATGTGATGTCTTTTGGTTTGTGTGAAATGCAGGTGATCATAGATGCAAAATGGTGATCATGTTCAGAGGAAAAGATATGAGTTTTGGATGAGGGTGAGGGGTATATTATCATACTTGCCATGTGGGAGCCATGACTGGAAGGGCCAGGCTGTGAGAAAGGCTGTTGTGAAGCATTTTTTCCTTTGCTCGAGTCCTCGATGCTGAGCTGTGATGTCTGAGAGTTGGCCAAAAACATGAGCTGCTGTATCTGAGCTTGACTCAAAGCTAGTTGAGCAGGTTCTGCTGGACTGCCATTAGAAAGGTGACTGGTGGTTTGATTTGCCGAGTGATTGTTTCCTTGTTTGGTCTTTGTAAACTTGAAATTAGGAGGAAATCCAATTAAATGGTAGCACCTGTCCTTAGTGTGTCCAACTTTTCCACAATTGTAACAAGTGAGGTCGGATTTATCTTTCTTCTTGGTCTGATTGTGGGATGCCGCCAAAGCACAAGATTCTGCAGTAGGAAGAATGGCAACTCGAGCCTGCCTTTGTCTCTCCTCTTGAAATACTAGCGAGAAGGCCTTGTCAAGTGAGGGCATGGGACTCATGATGGTGATTTGGCCTCGAATGCCATCATACGTCTCATTTAAGCCCATAAGGAACTTAAAGACATAGTTTGTTTGTTGCCTTTCTCCAACATAACCGAGTGCATCAGAAGTGCATAGACCACATGAGCAGTTTGGTGATGGTCGATAGTTGTGTATTTCTTCCCATACTGCATTCAGTTGAGTAAAATACTCATTTACAGATTGAGTTCCTTGCATGATGGTCCCAAGTTGATGTTGAAGTTGATAAATGCGAGCATTGTCAGGTTGTGCAAATATGTCTTTTAGTTTGTCCCATACTTTCTTGGCATCACCTATGAAGCAGACATTTGATGCTATCTCCTGGGAGATGGAGCGAAGGATCCAAGAGAGGATGATATTATTACATCTAACCCATGGTTCATAAAGATTGCTGGTTCCAGCAGGAGTGGTGATGCTTCCATCAAGGAAGCCTAATTTATTCTTGACAAAGAGTGCAAGTGTGAAGGATCGGCTCCATGATAGGTAGTTGGGGCCAGATAGAGGTGGAGTAATGACAACAATATTAATGCCATCAGAATGGTGAAGGAAATATGGGCTATTGGGGTCCTCGGATGGTGAGAGATTTCTGGCAAGAGGATTACCGATAGGTTCATCTGTAGACATGATGAAACTTGAATGAGAGTTGACAGTAGCAGAAGGAAATCAGAGTGAGGAAGATGAGTAAAAGAACAGGTCAAAGATCATTCTTTGATACCATGTTAGAATTGAATGAAGGATAAGAAAGGTAAGTTACAATTCTATTGAGAGAATAACTTGGAACAAGAAGATTGTGAAAGTTTGAATATATTCAAATATGCTATAAAACCCCTTGAAATATAGAGGAACCCGAGAGGGTAATTTATACAGGTAAAGAAGAATTAAAACAAACTAGCTAAAAAGATACTGGCTGTGGTTGTTAAACAAGATAAGAAAGCACAGACACAAAACCCTATACAAGTTATCTAAACAAAGGCATAGAGTAAATCAAGGAGGATGGCTTGTGGGCACTGTCTTTCCAAATATGGCAATTATGTTTCCAAGGTGCTGAATTGCTCCTACAGCAGGTTGAGGATTATGGGGCAGATTATCTGCTGACTTATCTCTCAATTTCCTTGAATCTTGAGATTGCAGATGCATATATAAACAGAGATTTTTCTTTTGTTGATAAAAAAAAGGGTCTTCTAAATCTTTTTATGGTGAGATAAATCGACCTGAATTTGATCCAATCCTCCAAAAAGCAATAATGTAGAACTCACAAACAAATTTATTCTTATAATATTGGTTTTTCAGATTCTTATTGCAAGCAGAGATGCAAATTCCTCCATCTCAAAGTTGAATAAGAAAAGGTAAATGAACAAAAAGGGATATATTATGACTGGCAAACCAGCTGGAATCCTGAACTGTGGTGTTACTAGTAATGTTCACAATCGCATCATTGAACTGTCACCTTGTTGACTTCAGGGGCTGGTGGACTCCATTGTTATTTACAGCTAGTATTAAAGAAAGTAAAGAACAGATCAAAGAAAGTGAATGTTTTTCATTGATTAGGAGATGTGAACAGTAGGGTTTATATACCTAAAGCGTGCGTACAAAGCTTAGAGAAGGAAAGTATAAATAATACAAGTTGTAAGAATTATTTAGCTAACGGTTGACTTCCTAATAGAGAGGATTCTGTTCTTAATGGCAGAGTTGATTGAGCTTTTCTTGGGATAGAATCTTGGTTTCCTTTGTTAGACGTTGTTCCATGCGGGATTTCAGGCTTTGTCCCATGTATGATCCCAGACGTGAGTTGTCTGTTATCAAGTATTGCATTAGCAAAATACTTTTTTCAGATTATATGACCTGTAAAACTCCATGTTTCATTGATGTCTCCGAATAAGTCTAGGAACATTCTACAGTAACTATAATGACTTCTGAACTTATGCTTTGGCAGGAATAGTTTCAGAGTATGTAAATATTTATTATGTAAGAACATATGTGACACCAATGCTTTCACGAAGGCATGGGTGAAAGCATGTAAATAATGGTGGCTTTTGGCTTTATTACCTCAAACTTTCCTGGATTGTACCAAGTGCATATAGTTATTGGGAATAGGCTATTTTTATTAACTATTTTTTTTTCAATTCTAGTTCATAAAAAGATGTTAAGTGGGGTTTTCTCTTTATCAATTAGGATTTGTTAGAAAATGTGCAAGATTAGCACAATCCAGTTTCTTTTACCGTAATTAGGATTTTTATTAAGAGTAATCTAGTTTCTTTTGGTTTACGGTTTTAGCATTCAAACCCGATTAGCTATTTAGTATTTAACAGGCAGGAGCTTACAATTCCTCTTTTGTTGTGTTTCAGAGTAACGACCTTTTTGCTCTGTTCTTAGATGAAACAATGACATACTCCTGCGCTGTCTTCAAGGTCGGGATCAAAACTTATTTTATAATGTATGGTTTAAAAATTGCATAATTTTATTTTTCTTTAACTTATATCGAATGTATGTGTTAAAACTTTCATAAAAGGAAGTGTCAAAATATTTACCCTTTTATTCATACATCAATTACAATCGGTTGTTACAATATATACAACCAGAATAAATCTTCTATTTTAGGCTATACAGAGCAAGCTGCTATAATCACGTTCTCGTGTGGATGGAAAGAATTTTCTTTCCATCCCCCTTCCTATAATTCCTCCTATCTACCCATATGTTACAACTCACTCCAACACTCCCCCTCAAGTTGATGCTTACGGATCCCTTATGCACAACTTGACTAGTGAGTTGTAGAATTCTTTGCTGGACACGGCTTTGGTAAGTATATCTGCTAGTTGGTCTTCAGATTTGACAAATGGGAATTGAATTGTCTTTGTCTCAAGGTTATGTTTGATGAAGTGCCGATCCACCTCCACATGTTTAGTTCTATCATGCTGAACTGGATTATGAGAGATATCTATTGCAACTTTATTATCACAGAAAAGACTCATTTCTGATGTGGGCGCAAAGCCAATCTCAGTTAGCAACCTACTAAGCCAAAGGAGTTCACACAAACCCTTGGCCATTCCCCGGAACTCTGCTTCTGCACTAGAGAGTGCCACTACTTTCTGTTTCTTACTTCTCCATGTCACAAGGTTCCCACTAACAAATGTAAAATACCCTGAGGTTGACTTCCTGTCTGAGATGTTCCCGGCCCAATCTGCATCTGTATAACCCTCGACTTCCAAGTGATTATTCTTAGAAAACATGAGCCCTTTCCCTGGAGATGACTTCAAGTATTTCAGTATCCGAGTTACTGCCTCCATATGTTCCTCACTCGGACAATGCATAAATTGACTCACCACACTCACGGCATATGCAATATCTGGACGTGTATGTAATAAATAAATTAGTTTGCCTACTAACCGTTGATATCTCCCCTTATCAACTGGTTTCTGGTCCGGATAATTCCCAAGCTTGTGATTCTGGACAATCGGGGTATTTACCGGTTTGCACTCCAACAATCCAACCTCAGACAATAAATCTAGGATATATTTTCTTTGGGATAGAAAGATGCCGTCGTTTGATCTAGCAACTTCTATCCCCAAAAAATACTTGAGCCCACCTAGATTTTTCATTTCGAATTCACCAGCCAATTGCCCTTGGAGCCGTGATATTTCTTCTCTATCATCTCCTGTTATAATCATATCATCGACATAGACAATTAAAGCGGTTACCTTGCCTTGTTGTCTTTTGAGAAATAAGGTATGATCTGAGTTGCTTTGTTTGAAACCATATTTCTTCATTGCCAAGCTGAATGTCCCAAACCATGCCCGCGGCGATTGCTTTAATCCATACAAAGCTCGCTGCAATTTGCACACCTCATTAGTTCCCGTGGTCACTGAGTAGCCTGGAGGAATGTCCATATACACCTATTCTTCAAGATCACCATGAAGAAAGGCGTTCTTCATGTCAAACTGATGTAGTGGCCAATCTAAGTTAGCTGCAAGAGATAACAACACTCGAACAATATTTAGTTTCGCTACTGGTGAGAAGGTTTCTTGATAATCCACACCATATGTTTGTGTATACCCTTTTTCCACAAGTCTCAGCTTGTACCTCTCTATAGAGCCATCAGCTTTGTGTTTGATAGAGAACACCCACTTGCACCCAACTGGTTTCTTTCCTCTTGGTAATGGTACTAGGTTCCATGTTTTATTTTTCATCAAGGCTTCCATTTCGTCTTTGATGGCTTGAGTCCACTTCGGGTCTTCCATGGCTTCCTCCACCCTTGTTGGAACATGCTGGGTAGAGACATCATGCATGAAGGTCTTGAGGGGTTCGGTCAGCCCCTTTGTGGACACATAGTCGGTAATGGGATATAATGATCTTCTTTCTTCAATATCTGGTGAGTAGCAGCTTGGTGGTTTGCCACGGTTGTGCCTGTGAGGTAATACATAACCAGCAGGAGATTCTATAATATTGTCGTTCAAAGAGCTTACCTCAGGATCATTCTTAGGAGTTGGGTCTTCGGGTACTACAGAGGGGGAAGAAACTGCAGCTTCATGATTGACTGCCTCGTGATTGACTTCTTGATGATTACCTGTTTGATGCTCAGGAGCTTGAGAAACACTTCTGATTGCATCGGCTCCTCATGTACTTTAGACAAGCCTGGCCAATCTAGTTCCACCCATTTTGACTCTTCCTGGCCAATCTCCCCCTGAAGAGGAGAAGTGGGTGGGAAAAAAGTTCGGTTTCCATGAAGGTGACATCCATGGAGATATAGGTGCGATGAGAAGTGGGGTCATAGCATCTATAGCCTTTTTGGTGAAATCCATACCCCAAAAATAAGCACCGATGAGCACATGGATCTAGCTTTGTCTGCTGGTTCTTATGGAGATGGACGTAAGTAACGTACCCAAACACACGTGGTGAAAGCATCAATATTGTGGGTAGCGGAGTATGTGCCGCAAGAGCTTGTAATGGTGTTTGAAAACCCAACACTTTAGAGGGCATTCGGTTCAGAAGATGCACGGAAGTGGTAAAAGCATCTGCCCAATACCGAGAAGGAGCATGGGCACCGATTAAGAGAGCTCGGGCAGTCTCAAGAACGTGTCGATTTTTTCGCTCAGCAATACCGTTTTGCTGAGGGGTTTGGGGGCATGAGGTTTCATGAAGAATGCCATGATGTTTGAAATAATCCCGAAAGTGGTGATTAACATATTCACCACCATTGTCTGATCGGAACACTTGAACTTTAGTAGAAAATTGGGTGTTTATCATAGCATGAAATGACTTAAACACACCAAAAACTTCATCTTTGGTTTTTAGCAAATAAAGCCAAGTCATGCGAGTACAATCATCCACAAACAACACAAACCATTTGAACCCATACACAGTAGTAATTGGTGAAGGACCCCACACATCGAAATGTATCAAGGCGAAAAGAGTATCCTTTTTATTCAGACGCAAGGGATAAGAAACCCTATGAGTTTTTGCTAAAATGCAAGTTTCACATTGAAAATCAAAATGTTTCAACTTAGAAAACAAATCAGGGAACAAGTGTTTCATATAGGTGAAGGACGGGTGTCCTAAACGACGGTGCCAAAGCCAAATCTCCTTCTCTTCGACACCAACAAAATGCTGCATGTGAAGAGCTCTGCCCACGCTAAAGTCTTCCATATAATAGAGCCCCCCTCTCTTAGTACGACGCCCAATGATCTCCTTGGTGAGAATGTCCTGGAGAAGACAAAAGACAGGGTACATAAGCACAATACAATTAAGAGCAGACGTTACTTGGCTTACGGAGAGAAGTTTATGAGATAGTGAAGGAACAAGTAATGTATTCGGTAGCTGCAGAGTAGGGGTTAAGTTCACAGTGCCCGCGCCAGTAATAGGGGAAATAACACCATTTGCATTAGCAATATTAGTACGCCTTGGTGAGGAAGTTTGTGTAAAATCCTTAGCATCAAATGTCATGTGGTCCATGGCGCCAGAGTCCAATGGCCATCCACCACGTTCAGCATTACCAAGGGAACTAAAACAAGCACATCCAAGATTACCTGGGTTAGGAGAAGAAGGAAGGTCCAAACCTGAGCAACCGCTGGTGTGAACGACAAGTGAGGTTTTGCATGAACCACAGCTGCAGTTCCAAGATCCTCGTCTTTACGAGCTGGATCACGACGTTTCATAGCTTGGAAATCATTCCACCAATCAGGATACCCGTGCAACTTAAAGCAAGTTTCACGTGTATGCCTCTGATTTCCACAGTGAGTGCATTTCAAGCTGTCAGACGATGCACGAGATTTCTGCTTCCCATTGGTAGACCCAAGTCGCAGTCCTTTGGTGGCAAGAGCAGCACTAGGAACACCATCTGCGCTGCCAGTGATCATAACGGTCTGGCGAATTGCTTCGCGGCAGACGTGAGCATATGCTTGCTCTACGGTAGGGAATGGACGAAGTTGCAGTACGTCACCCTGAATCTTGTCCAGTCGATCGTCAAGGCCATCCAAGAAAACATACACCCGGTCTTCTTGAAGGATAGTATTATACAGATGAATATCAACTGCACACTCCATTGGATTAGGACGCCGGAAATCAATCTCACGCCATAACCCCTGAAGATCATTGTAGTATTGCTCCAAGGAGCATCCAGCTTGTTTAAGCTGCGTCACACGACGTCTTAGGTCATAGACCTGAGACATATCACTACCATCAAAATAAGTGGTAGCAATGGAGTCCCACACCATTTTGGCAGTAGGAAACCGAATGAAATTCCCTATCAATGAGGAATTCATTGAGTTAATTAGCCAGCCTTTGACAATTGCGTTATCTGTACGCCATTTACGAAAGGAGGGATCCGTCGACGATGGTTGTGGAAAATCACCATTGATATATCCCAACTTGTCTTTGCCAGAGATGTACATCTCAACAACTTGGGACCAGAGGGCATAGTTGGTGCCATCCAACTTAATGCCAATCGGAGCAGCAGGGGGATCGGTGGAAAGGGTCGGTGTTTGGACTCTACTCAGAGCTTCGGTGATTTTTGAAGTGAATTCGGTAAACATGGACTGATGCTTTGTATCAGAATCCGACGACATGGTGGGCAAGGTAAGGGACAGCAAGTATTACGGTTTTCGGGAAGAAGAAGGTCCAGGATTTTGCTCTGATACCATGTCAAAATATTTACTCTTTTATTCATACATCAATTACAATCGGTTGTTACAATATATACAACCAGAATAAATCTTCTATTTTAGGCTATACAGAGCAAGCTGCTATAATCACGTTCTCGTGTGGATGGAAAGAATATCCCCCTTCCTATAATTCCTCCTATCTACCCATATGTTACAACTCACTCCAACAGGAAGATGAAGATTTAAAGGTTGCACAGCTGAGGAAGATCTCTCTTCTGATTGAAAAAGTAAGTCTCTTCAATGGGATTCATCAAATATGATTTTTTTTTTCTTGTTGCAAGCTACTTCAGTTTATCCTAAACTTCAATTTGTTTAGGCAAGAATAGATCAGAATCATGAAGTTCTGGAGATTGGGTGTGGTTGGGGAAGTTTAGCAATAGAAGTTGTCAAACGAACTGGATGTAAGTACACTGGCATCACCCTCTCAAAGGAGCAGCTAAAATTTGCAGAAAAGAAAGTGAGAGAAATTGGGCTTCAGGTATTAATTTGATGAATGCAACTTTGCTTATAAAAGCATATATCATGACTATTGAATACAAGTAGAAAATGTTGGAAGGTGAAATGTGCTGTTTGTGGCTGAGAAAAGCAAAAAGTTGTTTGTGATCTTTATTTTATACTATTTTCATAGTTTGTGTTTGACCAACTTCCTTTTTTCAAGAAATATGAAAGATTTGGAACCTGCAAGGAATAGTGAAAAAAGCAGCATAAAGAACTCTACAAATTTATTACCTGTGCCTCATAAAAGAATACGCCTGCATCTGTTACTGTCTAGTTGCGAGTTGCACATGTGACTGACTATCTGGTCCTTCTCTCATCATGAGAACACTTAATTCAAACTGGCATATTTTATTATTTTGTTTTCTAGGACTTCATATTAATTTTGATCAACCCTGTTACCAGGACCACATTAAATTTATTCTGTGTGACTACCGCCAGTTGCCTTATACCAACAAGTATGATAGAATAATATCATGGTAAGTTCCTTTGGTAGTCAATTTATATTCTGACCATAACATCCCCAACAAATAACATGATGGTATTTTTCCAATGAGATGCTAGAAGCTGTTGGCCATGAATTCATGGAAGAGTATTTTCGTTGCTACGAATCAGTATTATGAGAAGATGGGCTTCTTGTTCTGCAGGTAATGGTGGGAGACAAGAAAACTGTTGGGGTATATGTGGAGACTGGTTTTGGAGCTGAAAAGGTGTTTGCTGAAGTTGGCTTGACTGTTGGCTCGAGCCAAGGTTCGCTCGACAGACTGCTCGAGCGAAAGCAAGTCAGAGAGAGTTTGCTCGAGTCTCGCGAGACACTCCGCTCGAGCGAGACACAAACCCTAGTGTTCGCTTGACACTCCGCTCAAGCCAATGTTCATTTGGCTGTTTGCTCGAGTCACGCTCGACAGTCTGCTCGAGCGAAGTATGCAGTTTCTGCCACTTAGGGTTTCCAGCGCCACTCACTATATATATGTCATATTAGACTTGTGTTGGACGGCTAGAAGCATATTTTGAGAGAGAACAATTGTCTTGTGAGTGCATATTGTGTGAGAGAGAAAAAAGCCCTAGAGAGTGTGAGTTGAGATTGAGTGATTGTAATCTCCTCTGGTTAATAAGATTTCTGCAGCTCCTGTGGACGTAGGCAATTTGCCGAACCACGTAAATACTGTATCGTGTTCTTGATTGTGTTGCTTTTACTTTATTTGTTATCGTTGGTGTGTGTGCTTTGTATAGTATTTCACAACAACTGGTATCAAGAGCCAAGGTCGGATCTGAAAGAGAATGATGGCTGGAGATAAAGTAAACGCACCTGGGATCGAGAAGTTTGACGGCACTAATTTTGGATATTGGAAGATACAGATTGAGGATTATCTCTATGGGAAGAGGCTCCACCTTCCACTATTGGGAAAGAAGCTGGAGAGCATGGCTGATGTTGAGTGGACCTTGTTAGATCGATAGGTTCTAGGTCTTGTTCGGCTGACTTTGTCTAGAATGGTGGCACACAATGTCAGTAAAGAGAGAATCACGGCGGAACTCATGGCGACTTTGTCAGGTATGTATGAAAAGCCGTCTGCGAACAATAATGTGCACTTGATGAAGAAATTGTTCAATCTGAAGATGTTTGAAGGTATGTCTGTAGCCCAACACTTGAATGAATTCAATACGATCACAAATCAGTTGTCTTCTGTAGAAATTGAGTTTGATGATGAGATTAGAGCATTGATTCTGTTGGCATCGTTGCCAAATAGTTGGGAGGCCATGAGGATGGCTGTGAGTAGTTCAATCGGCAAGGCAAAACTGAACTACGATGACATAAGTGACATGATGCTTGCTGAAGAGGTACGTAGGAGAGACATGGGTGAGTTTTCGGGTTCAGGATCTACCCTGATTGTTGATAATAGGGGCAGAGGACATGGAAGATCAATCTCCAAGAGCAGGGAAAATAGCAAGATGAGATCTGGGCAGCAGATCACATGCTGGAGTTGTGGCAAGCCGGGCCACATCAAGAGAAACTGCAGGAATCAAGAAAGTTCTGATGATGATGCTGTGAATGTAGTGGCAGAAGAAATTCATGATGCCTTACTTCTTGCAGTGTACAGTCCGATTGATGATTGGGTGTTAGATTCAGGGTCTTCGTTCCATAGTACTTCACATCGAGAAATCATGCAGAATTATGTTGCTGGTGATTTTGGGAAGATGTATACGGCTGATGGAAAGGCACTGGATGTAGTGAGAGTGTGTGATGTGCATATCACACTTCCAAACAGGAGCATGTGGACTTTACAGCAAGTCAGACATGTTCCAAATCTGAAGAAAAACCTGATCTCTGTGGGACAACTTGATGACAGCGGTTTTGCAGTAGCGTTCTCTGGAGGAGCTTAGAAGATCACTAAGGGTGCGTTGGTCTTAGCGCATGGTAAGAGATCTAATTCTTTGTATTTGATATCAAGATCCAGTAATGTGCAGGGAAATACAAAAGTGCAAAAAGGCAGGCTTGATCGCGCAAAACATGTGAGGAAGCCAAAGGGAGTCAGCTTTGTTGTTCCTCATGAAAGCCTGGGAAAGTTGGCTAATGTTGTCAAGATCGGTTCAAGACTGGATACTCCTAGTGCTGTGGGAGTTGTGAGTTTCCCTAAGGGCGATGTATGTGGAAGACTGAACTCGGGCTTGAGTTCAGGGCATTTTCTAGCTTGAAGACGGGAGCTGTGAGCTGCAAATATGATAGGGCTTGGCTATAAACAGTGGCTGGCATGTGGAGACCCAGTCTCCAAGTGGGAGATTGTTGGGGTATATGTGGAGAATGGTTTTGGAGCTAAAAAGGTGTTTGCTGAAGTTGGCTTGACTGTTGGCTCGAGCCAAGGTTCGCTCGACATCGCTCGACAGACCGCTCGAGCCAAAGCAAGTAAGAGAGAGTTCGCTCGAGTCTCGCTCGACACTCCGCTCAAGCGAGACACAAACCCTAGTGTTCGCTTGACACTCTGCTCGAGTCAATGTTCATTTGGCTGTTCGCTCGAGTCGCGCTCGACAGTCCACTCGAGCGAAGTACGCAGTTTCTGCCACTTAGGGTTTCCAGCGCCACTCACTATATATATGTCATATTAGACTTGTGTTGGACGGCTAGAAGTATATTTTGAGAGAGAACAATTGTCTTGTGAGTGCATATTGTGTGAGAGAGCAAAAAGCCCTAGAGAGTGTGAGTTGAGATTGAGTGATTGTAATCTCCTTTGGTTAATAAGATTTCTGCAGCTCCTGTGGACGTAGGCAATTTGCTGAACCACGTAAATACTGTATCGTGTTCTTGATTGTGTTGCTTTTACTTTATTTGTCATCGTTGGTGTGTGTGCTTTGTATACTATTTCACAACAAGAACTAGTGTCCCATATTCCCAATTTGATTTTACTGCCATGGTTGCAAAGTGTATTTTGCCTTGTTCTCTTTAGCTCTCTCATGGGTTCAAGTTAATTATGCTAACCATTAAAGGCGGTTGATCTTTTCTTAGTTCATATCAATACCAGATGAACGTTATGAGGAGTACAGGAAAACTTCAGACTTCATAAAGGAGTATATATTTCCCGGTGGATGCCTACCTTCATTAAGTAGGGTAACATCAGCTATGGCTGCTGCATCCAGATTCTGGTACAAAATTAATTACTTTGTATTGTTATTTATTTCTGATATTTATCCTCCAAAATATTAATAGATTTTTGGTAATGCAGTGTGGAGGATGTGGAGAACATAGGAATTCATTACTACCAAACACACGGATATTGGAGAAAAAACTTCCTCGAAAAGCAGAGGTAAGAAAAATCACGGCTAGAAAAAGCAAGTTATTTATCTCAAGCTTCACATGCAACGCGGATATCAGATATATATAATATTGGGTCCGTGAAGGGCGAAAAGAACCTTAAGAGAACCAGATCTGGATTAGCACGGCTCCGCATAGAAAATAATACCTCAAATGACGAAAAGGTTTCCAACTCTTGCACAAGGTAGTGTTTCTCAAAACATCTTCATGATATCAGAGCCTCCCACAGGACGAATGAGGATTCACACTACTTACCATGTGACAAGGATTAAGAAAAATACTGGATTGCACGTGAGGGAGGGTGTTGAGGAATAAATATCACACATTGCTTGTAGACAAGATCTTGAACATGTTTACAAGAAATTATCAATCATTTTTTGTAGAACCGGTTTTATGTGATAAGTTAGGCCCATGAATTTCTTCGGGATTCACATGTTTAATATATGTATGCTAGGACGACTTTAATTTGTTTTAAGAGTATGATCAACATAACTGATTTTAATGATAAAATGTTCTGATAATTGCCCAGTAATCAATCCCTCGATTCACTTTTCCTGATATGAAATAGGAATGATTCAATGCTTATTATAATTTGCATTGTTATTACGTGAAGACTGCTGCAGTGAAGTTCTGTATTTCGTTTCTGCGGGCACTAATTCTTGTTCTTTCAGCAAAATCCTGACTCTCGGGTTCAATGAAAAATTCATTCGGACATGGGAATATTACTTCGATCGACTACTGTGCAGCTGGTTTTAAGACGCATAAGCTTGAAAATTATCAGGTAATTGCTGAAAGGTTTAATATTTGGCCAAATCCCGTTTCGAAGCGGTTCTGATCATCAACTCATCTATAAAATGCCAATTAATTAATCCTATTCATGTTTTGCCTCATGTGATGCAGATTGTATTCTCCAGGCCTGGCAATGCTGCTGCGTTTAGCAATCCATATCAAACATTGCCTTCAGCATCTTGATTTTGTTCTCAACGACAAAACCTTCAGATTGATTCCGTCCTGGACACGTTATATAGCTGACGTTGCTTATTTATGCGATCATTTTCCAACGTACGATGAAAGCCAAGAGAGAATAATATAAAGTTTGCGATCTTAACAAATAAAAATATCATGTCGCACATTGTGAACATGTCCTACTTAACTTTCGGGTTATGCTAGCCTGCCCCCCTTTCCAGAGTTGAGAAACGTATGGCAATGCATGCTGTTGTAATTCATACCTGTCAAATTTTTATAAAGATTATTTTCAAGATGCACCATTAGAGTTGGAGCTCTAATAAAACGAAGTTGGAGGTTTCTTTGTTTTTTAAGTCGAAGTTTGAGCTGAATTTGTTTTTGGACTGACTCCGACTCCGCACCAATATTCACCTCTGACTTGTACTTCCGACTCCAACATTAGTATACATAAGTTATAAATAGATGTATTATTTGTATATTGATGATATATATCTAGAACTTATATAGTTAAATTTAATACTGTACTAATATGTGTAATTATTATAGAATAATATACTTATATTATGCCAAGAGGCTGATGCCTGATGACATATAGCCCGGTTCTCCAAATAGAAAGCTAGGGTTCGAACCCCCAACCCCCTTATAAAAAAAAAAATATACTTATATTATAATATAAATAGACGAATAGTTTAGTATATATACATCATAGTACGTATTATTATCATACATAATCAAGTATAGAAAAAATATACTGACTAGGTAATAGTGAGTAATATGTAATAGTCTAGAATAATAATATGTAATAGTCTAGTATAGTAACATGCATTGTTTCATATAATAACTCTACACTCAGTTGAGGTAGAGTGTAGAGTTAAGGTTCGAACTCAGGATCCATGTTATGATATTATAATGTGAAATCGTCACTTATCTAAAAAACTTAAACTTATGATAAGAGATAGATTTAATTATTTATATTATATTTTTAACAAATATACACCATGTAAACCGAACCGGTGGGTTTAGTCCAGTACTGGGTTTGGTTTGGTTCAGTACCGGTTTCATTTTTCTCAAAATGGTCAAAATCGGTCTAGTTCCAGTTTTCCCTTTTCTAACACCAGACCAAATCGGACTGGACCGGTTCATATATATATATAGTTTAATTTTTTATATTGTATAAAATATTTTTTATATTTATATCATATATAATTTTTATATATAATATATAATTATATATGAAATAATTTTGTATTATATGATAAATTACTAATTAATATAATATTAAATTTTAAAATCTTATAAAAATAACTATATATTATCACTATAGTCTATTGTATTAATAGTTATATTAATACTATATCACTATATATTATAATATACTATAATATGTCACTATATTATATATTATAATATTGTATATTATATTTTATAATATATTATAATATACTATAATATATTATCACTATATTATGATGTACTATAATATACTATATTATATATAATATCCAAAAAACCGGAAGTACCGGTTTAGAGGTGTAATCGGTGCGGTAACGATTCTTCAAATCTCAAAACCTGTATATATCGGTTTGGTTATAAAATAGAAAAATGCTAGTATGCCGCCCCAAACGTACTGCTCAAATGTACCTCTTGGTGATTTTTTATTTTTTTATTTTAAGTATAATGGTGTATTTTTTTAATTTTTTAAAAATATTTAAATCTATTAAAAAAATGTGAATAAGAAAATGAAAAAAAAAGGGTTGAAAAACAACTAGCGGTTAAGTAGAGTGGGCTACTCTGGGCGGCAGAGTAGCCCGACTCTATAAAATATGTCTAAAATCAGATTGAACCGGACCGGCTACAACTCCTACTTCTCACAATACCTATGTAATACCCAGCCTTTTTGTCCGACCCAGCCTTTTTGTCCGGCCCAGCCCAAGTCATTAAGTCAAAGAAGTGGTGCATGTTTGGATGAGGTCTCAAAGCATGGCAAAGCCAACATCGATTCTTAAGCCCATGTTAAAAAAAAATAGTAGTTGTTGTACCTGAGTGAAACGGTGAGACTCATGGAGAGATTTGGATCGTGAGTTGAGATGAGATGAAAATTGAATAAAAATATTGTTAGAATATTATTTTTTAATATTATTATTTTTTGAGATTTGAAAAAAATGAATTGTTTATTGTATTTTGTATGAAAATTTAGAAAAGTTATAATGATTAGATGAGATGAGTTAAAAGACTTTTTGCATCCAAACTTCCCCTTAGGATTTAGTTTCTTTTCTTTGAACGAAACAACAAGAAGCCTTTCTTCTTCATCCTCAATCTTCTTTATTGCACATTACAACTACCCTCCCTCATTCCAGCAGCACCGCCCACGTCTCTCTCATTTCCATAAATATAATACCACTCATAGTGCCGAGAAGCTATCAACCCTTTGAATTTTGTATGTTATCGTCGTTCGTAACGTAGCTTCTTATTAATTTACTGCTATCGGTTTCCTCTCCTAATAAATGGCATTTTTCCAACCAATAAATACCCTCGACCTTAAAGCTTTCCAATGCACCCAACTCAATTTTGAGTTTTATCATCTCTCTTCGAGATCTTCCTCCTATTTTTTTGTAACCCTTACGATTTTAGTAAGCCTCTTTTATTTAGTTTCTCTTGTTTTATATTTCTAAGTTGTGTGATGATTATGTATGTTAAAATCATTGCATTGTTGTATACCATTTTAGAAATAATTTTGGTGATATATATATGGTTAGAAAATTACATATACACATAGGAGCTCGTTGATATTTACATACACACTTTTAGTTGAGAAAATATTGTCTGCTAGATGTACATGCAAAGTTGTAGATTTTTACTATTTTGGCATGTGGTTCTTGTTATTTGGTTAAATCTTTAGTTTCTGGTTAGTGGTCACATTCTATAGTTACTGATTAATGTGAAAAGAACATAGCTATTTAATATTTGATTTCATGTTGGACACTAGATGATTTATGCAACGGATGGAGAACCTTGTGCCGATTGATTTTGTACCACTAGTTATTAGGAGACCTAGAGGAAACTCTTGATTAAAATGCCATTTTTCTAACTTTTTCTGTAAGCCTTGGAAAGGGTATTCCCATCCCAACCGATTTGATTGGGCCTAAGCAGGGCCCTGAAGTCCTTTTTAGTTCGGATCGCTCCTCTCCTATGGGCCAAGGGCTATCAACAGAACCCAGCCCACAAACTATATTAGAACGAAAGGGATACATCACGCGGGAAACCAATCGAGAGGGTACAGACGAGACATGCCGACCCTAACACCTACCTGTGACACCTAACGTTAAAAGATCTATGCCAGCAAGTAAACGGAGAACATAGACAATCCTCCATTCTCTAACGATAGGGATGAGAAGTGACCGCTCTGACCGCCTACCGTCGAGATGCTATCTAGGGAGCCATGTCACATTAATGACACCACCTTAGATGCCGTGTTGTATTTAAAGCCATGATGTTGGCAACTGGGGGCGTGATGTATTCCCTTGACATAGGGTACAAGATGTTCCCTTAATGCCTCGTAAAGCCAAACTCCAAGTACAGATAAATCTCTTTGAACTCTCTAATTCTCATACAATTCTCCTAGAAGAGGTACTGACTTTCGTATTGGAGGCTCATCGGACCACCATTGAGCCCACCTGTGTCTCTGTGATTGCAGGTAGAAAGATCCCGGTCCAGGTTGTTGGAACTTGGCCTAGGTGTACAGAACACGACATTAACAAGCCTAAATGCTCGTACAGTAGGATAGATTTTTTAAGTGTTATTATATTTATGCCTATAGTTTATAATTCATGGCCGAAAGTGTTTTAAATTTGGTTTTACGTTCATTTAGTATTATTTTGAGTTTGTTTTTATGTACGGTTGATGTGATGATGGGTTTGATTTTGTGGTGGGTTTGTGTTTATGTTGGGATTATATCGTTTATTTAGGTTCTGAGTTATACTGTCGTCATTATCAAGCGGTAATTCGTATAACGAGATAAGTAACTTTAATTAATCTGACATTTTTATTAAAATTTTCTAAACGTTTTATTTTTATTAAGCATGTATGAAGTGTTATTGCTCAAAAAATTATTTTTGCATTGCATAAAATGGTAAGAACATCTCAAAGTAAATTATTATATCATGAAATGTGTGACTTGAGCCTAAAAGTTTATGTAAGTAGCCATGGCATATTTATCGATGATTATCTTTGAAACTTCATGCAAATTATAGTATGGTTACGTGAAAGGATATATGGAATTTATGTTAGTACGGTACCATTCTTAAATTATGTTTAGGCGAAAAACTGCACCGAAAGACTTTGAGAAGGTGTAGACTTGTTCAATAAGAAATGTTTGGGAGGACAACTTATCAACTACGTACACTGAAGGACATTGAGAAAACGTACACCTTAAACGAAAAAGTAAAGAGGAGCTTTGAATAACTACACTGAAGGACATTGAGAAGATGTAGATCTCAATGAAGAGGAGTTATGAGAAGGAATTTTTAGAAGTATCTTTACAGGTACAAGACTTTTATTTTATGTTAGTATCATGATTTCATTGTTTATTTTTACTTTATCAGTTTATTTTTATTTTTTTAATAAATATTGAGACTCATATGTTACATCTAACTTAATCAATCTTACTTACCGAGTAGTGGACTTACCTTTCACTTATAAATTTTTTTATTTTACGGATGTTAAAGAGGAGCATGCCAAAAAGGAGGCTGAAGAGGACACATGAGAGGATTAGAATGAGAGTAATGAAATAAATGTCATCTACGAAATAATTAGAATTTTTATTTGAAATTTTTATAAACGAATAATTTGAGTTGATTTAATATTTAGAACTCAATTTATATATGAAGGTTTTATGTCATTTTAAAATTGGGGTGTCATGACAATTGATGATCACAACCTATATGCTTCTCCCTACTTAAAAGGACAACCCACAAAACCTTCCCAACTTATCAAAGATGGCTTACCTATTGCTGTCAACTTGATGAAGAAACAAGTGCTTACTGATCATACTTGCAGATTATGTTTAGCAGCAAGGGAGAATATCACTCATGGGGTGGTCAACTGTCCAGCTCTCCAAGGTATGTGGCGGATTTTCCTACCTGATCTACTGCTTAAGAATAATATGTCCTTGATTGAGATGGCTATGCAAATCTGTGATAGGAAATTGTATAAGCAGTTAGCTGTATTGTTTGTGTTGGCCTGGGGTTTCTGGTTCCGTCGGAATAAATTTGTTCATGACCAAGAGCTGCTTAGTCCTAAACTGGTAGCCGAGAATGCTACAGTTATGTTGCACAATTATGATTAGGTTAGGCAGAAGACAAGAACTCAGCTTATGAGACACTACAAGTGGCAACCTCCTCAATCTGGGTGGCTCAAATTAAATGTGGATGCTTCAGTTTTTTCGATTGGGATAGATCAGGTGTGGGCACAGTATTGAGGGATGCAAATGGAAGAGTTCTCATGACTCTTAGCAAGACTGAGGTACCGATGGAAGAAGTCGAAGGCTCTGAGTTGCTTGCCATTTTCAGGGGTCTGTAGCAATGTGCTACTATAGGTCTTTCAAACATTATTATGGAGAGTGACAATTTGCTAAGCATTGAATCTCTAAAAGATGATAGTATGACTAACTCTTATTTAGGGGTGTTATATCATGAGATAAAGAAACTTGCAAGATGTTTTGAGAATTGTTTGTTTTCACATGTATATAGGGAAGGCAATATGGTAGCACACAAGTTGGCTAAAAATGCATTTAAGTACAAAGTATTGATGTTTGGTGGGATTGTATTCCAGATTGTATTTCTCAAGCCCTATGGCTTGATAATTGTTTGTAATCGTTTTTCTATTGATTAATGATATTATCATCTTTATAAAAAAAAAAAAAAAAAAACTCTACACTCGATTGAGGTAGAGTGTAAAGTTAAGGTTTAAACTCAGGATCCATAGGATCCATGTTCTGATATTATAATGTGAAATTGTCACTTATAAAAAAAACTTAAACTTGGTAAGAGATAAATTTAATTATTTATATTATATTTTTAACAAATATACACCGTGTAGAATATTTATGCTTCCCACTAGGGGTGAAAAAAACCGGTGAACCGGACCGGGCTGAAATCGTGTGGGTTTGGTCTGGTATCGGGTTTGGTTTGGTTTGGTTTGGTTTGGTTTGGTACAGGTTTCATTTTTCTCTAAACGGTCAAAATTAGTCTGGTTCCAGTTTTCTTTTTTCTAACACTAGACCAAACCGAACCGTATCGGTTTATATATATATTTTAATTTTTTATATTGTTTAAAATATTTTTTATATTTATATTATATATAATTTTTATATATAATATATAATTATATATAAAATAATTTTGTATTATATGATAAATTACTAATTAATATAATATTACATTTTAAAATCCTATAAAAATAACTATCTATTATTACTTTAGTCTATTGTATTAATAGTTATATTAATACTATATCACTATATATTATAATATACTATAATATGTCACTATATTATATATTATAATATATCATTATATAATATATTATAATATATCACTATATAATATATTATAATATATCACTATATATAGTCTATAATACAATATATTATATATTGTATATTATAATATTGTATATAATATACCGAAAAAATCAGAAGTATCGGTGTAACCGGTGTGGTAACAATTCTTCAAATATCAAAACCGGTATATACCAGTTCGGTTATAAAGTGGTTAAAATCAGATCGAACTGGACCGATTACACCCCAACTTCCCACAATACCTATGTAATATCCAGCCTTTTTGTCCAGCCCAGCCCAAGTCATTAAGTCAAAGAAGTGGTGCATGTGTGGACGAGGACTCAAAGCATGGTTTTATTGCCCCAAAGCCAACATCGATTCTTAAACCCATGTTAAAAAAAATAGTAGTTGTTGTACCTAAGTGAAACGGTGTGACTCATGGAGAGATTTGAATCGTGAGTTGAGATGAAATGAAAGTTGAATAAAATTTTGTTAGAATATTATTTTTTAATATTATTATTTTTTGAAATTTGAAAAAAGTGAATTGTTTATTGTATTTTGTATGAAAATTTAAAAAAATTATAATGATTAGATGAGATGAAATTAGATGAGTTAAAAGACTTTTTGTATCCAAACTTCCCGTTAGGATTTAGTTTCTTTTCTTTGAATGAAACATCAGGAAGCCTTTCTTCTTCCTCCTCAATCTCCTTTATTGCACATTACAACTACCCTCCCTCATTCCAGCAGCGCCGCCCACGTCTCTCTCTCTCTCTCTCTCTCTCTCAAATCTCCATAAATATAATACCTCTTACAGTGCTGAGAAGTTTCAAGCCTTCAAATTTTGTATGTTATCGCCATTCGTAACGTAGCTTCTTATTAATTTACTGTCATCGGTTTCCTCTCCTAATAAATGGCATTTTTCCAACCAATAAATACCCTCACCCTAAAGCTTTCCAATGCACCTAACTCAATTTTGAGTTTTATCATCTCTCGTCGAGATCTTCCTCCTATTTTTCTGTAACCAGAACGATTTCGGTAAGCCTCTTTTATTTAGATTCTCTTGTTTTAAATTTCTAAGTTGTGTGATGATTATGTATGTTAAAATCATTGCATTGATGTATACGGTTTTAGAAATAATCTTGGTGACATATATATGGCTAGAAAATTACATATACACATAGGAGTTGGTTGATATTTATATACACATCACTTTAGCTGAGAAAATATTGTCTACTAGATGTACCTGCAAAGTTGTAGAATTTTACTATTTCGGCATATGGTTCTTGTTATTTGGTTAATTCTTTAGTTTCTGGTTAGTGGTTGCGTTCTATAGTTACTAATTAATGTGAAAAGAACATAGATATTTAATATTTGATTTCATGTTGGACACAAGATGATTTATGCAACGGATGGAGAACCTTGTGCCGATTGATTCTGTACCACTAGTTATTAGGAGAACTAGAGGAAACTCTTGATTAAAATGTCATTTTTCTAACCTTTTCTGTAAGCCTTGGAAAGGGTATTCCCATCCCGGCCCATTGGATCGGGCCTAAGCAAGGCCCTAAAGTCCTTTTTAGTTCGGATCACTCCTTTCCTATGGGCCAAGGGCTATCAACAGAACCCAACCCATGAACTATATTAAAAGGAAAGGGATATATCACGCGGGAAACCATTCGAGAGGGTACAGATGGGACACGCCGACTCTAACACCCTCCTGTGACACCTAGCATTAAAAGATCTATGCCAGCAAGTAAACGGAGAACACAGACAATCCTCCATTCTCTAGCTAACGATAGGGACGAGAAGTGACCGCTCCGACCGCCTACCGTCGAGACGCTGTCCGGGGAGCCATGCCACATTAATGGAACCACCTCAGATGCCGTGCTGTATTTAAGGCCATGATGTTGGCAACTGGGGGCGTGATGTAGACCCTTGACATACGATACAAGATGTTCCCCCAATACCTCGTATAAAAGCCAAACTCCAGCTACAAATAACTCTCTCTGAACTTTCTAATTCCCCTACAATTCTCCCAGAAGAGGTACTGACTGTCGTACTGGAGGCTCATCGGACCACCACTGAGCTCACCTTTGTCTCTGTGATTGCAGGTAGAAAGATCCTAGCCTAGGTTGCTGGAACTTGGCCTTGGTGTACAGAACACGACATTAACAAGCCTAAATGCTCGTACAGTAGGATAGATTTTTTAAGTGTTATTATATTTATGCCTATAGTTTATAATTCATGGCCGAACGTGTTTTAAATTTGGTTTTACATTCATTTAGTATTATTTTGGGTTTGTTTTTATGTACGGTTGATGTTATGCTGGGTTTGATTTTTGTGGTGGGTTTGTGTTTATGTTGGGATTATATCGTTTATTTAGGTTCTGAGTGATACTGTCGTCATTATCAAGAGGTAATTCGTATAACGAGATAATTAAGTTTAATTAATCTGTCATTTTTATTAAAATTTTCTAAACTCTTTATTTTTATTAAGCATGTATGAAGTGTTATTGCTCAAAAAAATATTTTTGCATTGCATAAAAATGTTAGAATATCTCAAAGTTAATTATTATATCATGAAATGTGCAACTCGAGCCTAAAAGTTTATGTAAGTTGCCATGACATATTTATCGATGATTATCTTTGAAACTTCATGCGAATTATAGTATGGTTATATGAAATAATATATGGAATTTATGTTAGTACGGTACCGTTACTAAATTATGTTTAGGAGGAAAACTGCACCGAAAGACTTTGAGAAGGTGTAGACTTGTTCAATGAGAAATGTATGGGAGGACAACTATGTACACTGAAGGACATTGAGAAAACATAGACCTTAAACGAAAAAGTAAAGAGGAGCTTTGAATAACTACACCGAAGGACATTGAAAAGATGTACATCTCAATGAAGAGGAGTTATGAGAAGGAATTTTTAGAAGTATCTTTACAGGATCAAGACTTTTATTTTATGTAAGTATCATGATTTTAATTATCGTTTATTTTTATTTTATCAATTTATTTTTATTTTTTTAATAAATATTGAGACTCATATGTTACATCTAATTTAATCAATCTTACTTACCGAGTAGTGGACTTATCTTTCACTTATAAATTTTTTGATTTTACGGATGTTAAAGAGGAGCATGCCAAAAAGGAGGCTGAAGAGGACACATGAGAGGGTTAAAATGAGAGTAATGAAATAAATGTCATCTACGAAATAATTAGAATTTTTATTTGAAATTTTTATGAACGAATAATTTGAGTTGGTTTAATATTTAGAACTCAATTTATATATGATGGTTTTTATGTCATTTTAAAATTGGGGTGTCATGACAATTGACAACCTATATGCTTCTCCCTACTTAAAAGGACAACCCACAAAACCTTCCCAACTTGGCAAGCTGGCCTATAGAAATTATTGGTGCCGCCGCCCTTATAAATGAATTCCATTATCATCAAGCTTCTAGAAAGTTTGATATGATCACTAGAAATTATAAAGTGAACTTTGATATCACTAGCTATATATATATATATATATATATATATATATATATATATATATATATATATATATATATATGAGATGAAATAAATACACAAAAATTGAAGCAAGTTGCACAATTATAAAATAAGCTAAGGATTTAATTACTCATCATGCATGCTCACATAAAATATTGACAAAGTTTAAAAGAAAATTATAAAATTTGAAATACAAAATTTAAATTTCAAAAGAAAACTTATAAAATGAGTATTTTAAGTAAAAATATAAGTAAAACTACAAATACATGTAACACTACTCTTTTTTATTTGCTACAACGGATGTTATCTATATAAACCTTGGTTTGCTCCCCAAATCGCAACCTACGTCACTGATATCACTTTCATTTACCGAGGAAAACATCTTGGAGGGCTGGCATGGCTGCAGCACATAGTTTGGCTGGTGAAAGTGATGCTCTGCTAACCAACCCAAAACGCATGGTGCCTTCTATGATAGAAGCTGTTGCGCGCCTCTTTGTTACGAGGTTCTTTCAAACATACATCTCCTGTGGATGTTTAATGTGAGACTACTGATCTTTCCTCCCACCTATAAAGACATCTTTTTTTTCTTATGATTCCGCAGATTGTTGCTTGCTTCTTTATTAGTTATGCAGTGCGACATATATCTTCTTCTCTAACTTCCGAGACTCAGACAAGACCGGGACCGTCTCACCTCCACCATTCTGTATATAGGTGAACGCCAGCCATGTGTCAAAAAGTTATACGTATACACACATGCGCTCGATATCTTCGTAGGAGGAAATAGAGAAGTTCTGTCATCACTAAAAGCTAACGTCAAACAAAGCTTCTTCAGAAAAAAAGAAAAAGAAAAGTGTTTCTTCGATCCCGTTGCTTGTTCTTACCTTCTTCTTGTTCGTCTTAAAAGGCGTGAATTCTGGGTTTCGGTTAATTGGTGCAGAAGTGAGGTGAGCATGGATTAACCGAAAGATTATAAAAATGATGGAATGAAAAGTATATGAAGTAATTGGGGGCGAATCCGGTCAGGAAAAACCGACCGATCCAAATTTCGGTTGGACTTGGGATAAAAGGTTAAAAAAAAAAAAAAAAAAAAAAAAAAAAAGGGGAAAACTGACTAAACAGATCGAACCGGTGAGTTTGGTTCGTAGGTCCGGTCTGATACCCATTCTTAAAAATTGAAACCCGTTTAGTACCAGTTTTCATAATTTGAAATCCGGTTTGATTGAATTAGACAGTAGACTGGTATATATAATTTTTAAATTTTTTATATTAGATTATATATAATATATGTTAAATTACTAATTAATATAATATAAAATTCTAATCTTATTATTCGTATTGTCTATTAATCTTATCAAATAAAATTATTATAATATTTGATATAACATATATAAAATTAATCTTATAAATTTTTAATCTAACATAAAATTATTAATTTTAATATAATAATATTTGATATAACATATAAATTTTAATCCTAAAGTTTAGAATTAGGATATAGGACCACCCAAATCCTTCTAGTAATTCCACCATCTAAGAGCATCATGTATTTTATATGTATATCCAAAATAATCAATTATTTGTCTAAAAAAGAGCTCCAATGAATCATGTATTTTATCTTCATTTTTCATTTACTAGAGTGATCCTGCTAAATTTAGTTGGCACAGTTCACCGATGTAAATTTTTTTAATTCATTTCTCTTGTTACTTTGTTTTCCTCTTAACACTTGCATAACTAGGAATGAAATCATCTGCCATGCATCGACTAATATTTCTAATTTTTCTCTTGTAATATAGTCACATGCATGTTTTTCATCTTTTGATTTTATTTTTTAGTTTTTTCCTTATAATTTTTTTATTTTTTTTATTTTGTGTATATAGGATGAAGTTATATTACATTATATATGTGAAGATATTGCAAATAGATAGTTAGAAAAATATTTGAAATAATAAAATATTTAAAAATTAATATTTAAATGATATGAAGACAAAAATAAATAGATAAGCTGATGTATAATATGTTGTAAAAATCATTAGTTAAAATAGGAAAAATGAATTTTGTTGATATATTAGGAAGAAAGTATGTAGTCATTAATTAACTAGTAGATACTTCAATGGCCGCTGTAACGATTAATGTATTGTTACTTGTGGTAATATTGCAGATTGTTGGAGGAAGGGGGTACGAGATTCACCTTCGAAGCCAACAGGAGCATATGTCCTCTGAAAACTGTTCTAAGAGTTCATAGTCCCCAGTTTTACTGGAAGGTATCTACTCGTAATAGGATGGGCTCCGCGGGATATTGGCATTCAAAAGTTCAAATCATTTTCTGATCTTAATGCAACTTTTTCTCACAAGCAGTATTGGTGTAATGATGAGCAGTTGGTTATGTTATGAGCAGGTCATGACAAGAGCTGATTTAGGCCTAGCAGATGCATATATTGATGGTGATTTTTCTTTCACAGATAAGAAAGATGGCCTTCTAAATCTTTTTATGGTATGATCATCGATCTAAGTCTTGAGTCCAAGTTATATTTTTCTGGTATTTTTACATCCTCAGCATCTGCCTTGCTGATTTTGTTTTTCAGATTCTTATTGCCAGCAGCAATGTAAATTCCAACACAACAAAATTGAAGAAGACAAGGTAGCAACTGGCAGAACTTTGTTGGTGAAATTGCGATTAGTCATGATCTCCTCAATTGCAGTACTAGTTAATTAATAATTGAGCGTTCATCTTTTGTTGGCTTTAGGGGATGGTGGACGCCATTGCTATTCACAGCCGGCATATCATCTGCAATAAATTTTTTCAAGCATTATTCAAGGCAAAACACTCTTACAAATGCTCGCAGGAACATCTCTCGTCATTACGACTTGGTATAAGATTATTAACTCTAAAACATTCCATCTTTTTCTTTTGATGTCTTTAAGACTATGTTAAGAGTTATAGCACTGAAATTACACCTAATTACTGGTTTTCTATATAACAAACAGAAGCTTATAATTTGTATTTTGGTATATATGTTTCTAGGGTAATGAACTATTTGCTCTGTTCATGGATGAAACAATGCAATACTCAACTGCTGTATTTAAGGTCAGGTTCTGAACCTTCTGATGATTTATTAATTGCTAAAACTGCACCAACTTCTTGTCATGTCATCTTTAATCTAAGCTTTTAGCTTTAACTTAAATTCATTCGTGTTACAATATTGCTTAGAACGAAGATGAAGACTTGAAAGTTGCGCAGCTGAGAAAAATCTCTATTTTGATTGAAAAGGTGAGTCTTTTGATCTGTTGGATCATCTCGGATTCTTACGGGTATAATTTCTTTCTCTCAGCAATTCTAATTTGTGTCTACTTTCAAATAACAAGGCAAGAATTGATAGGAAGCATGAAATTCTTGAAATTGGGTGTGGTTGGGGTAGCTTTGCTATTGAAGTTGTCAAACGAACGGGATGCAAATACACTGGCATCACTCTCTCTGAAGCGCAGCTGGAATTTGCAGAAAAGAAAGTGAAAGATGCTGGCCTTCAGGTAATATATATATAAACATATATGTATATATATATATGATGAACTTTGCTATAAAGCATGTAGATCATCAATATTGAATACTATAACACGTCCTGGATGGGTCGAAGAGTTATTACTAGTCACTCAAAATCATGTCTCAATCATATAGTCATAGACTCCAAAGTTTTCAATGACACATATAACTCTCTGTTTCAAATCAACTACTCCAATATGAATAATCTAAAATACTACAAAATCTCAAAATAAACCCCAACCTTCCAAAATACCCAATCGACAAAGCAAAAACAGAACTATTAAATAAAATGCTCAGATAACCAAAGTACCATCTCTGTACTTATTTCACTATGCTCACGTAGTCTTATACAAGATTTATAGTCTTGATTCCCAGCTGTATCATCAAAATATCTGAAAAATGTTATGGAGATGTAAGGTGAGTTATCAACAATTCAGTAAGCAGAGAACATATACTAGTATGTAAACATGAGTCTTTTCAGAAAATTCAGTATATAGAAACAAAATATTTTATTTTCATATGCAGATCTCAGAAACGTGTTATTAAAAAATCAGACCGACTTTTCAATCTTTTCATACTAAAAAATCAATGGTTCATATTTAAAGACACTTTTCATATTCAAAGACCATTTTCGTATTAAAAAACCAACTGTTCATATTCAAAAATCCGTTTCATAATCAAAGACCCTTTTTATATTCAAAAATCATTTTCATATTCAAAAATGCTTTGGCATAACATAACTGAACATCTTCATCTCATCATATCGTATATCATATCATATCATATACCATGTTTAACTCCCGTGGTAGGGTTGTGCTATCCCCGGTGACCAAACCAGGCAGTATCAGATTGTGAAACTTTCCCTTTTTCAATCTCGACGCCCCGAGTGTGCACACAGGAAAGAACACATAAAAGACCACTTTGTTTCCAAAGTGGGTGCACTCATATTATATCATGTTGGTACCAACCATATCACGTGAACCAGTATCATCATATCAGAACCATATTCAAAATCAGAATCAAAACAAATAAGTATGCCAAACGTTTTT
Organism: Juglans mandshurica; assembly: GCA_022457165.1. Classification (NCBI taxonomy): domain Eukaryota; kingdom Viridiplantae; phylum Streptophyta; class Magnoliopsida; order Fagales; family Juglandaceae; genus Juglans; species Juglans mandshurica. Next base: position 13,362,693 of record CM039619.1, read on the forward strand.
CATATCCATATCATATCAAACCATGTGTTGAACACATTCACATCATTTCCATTTGATCAAAAACATATCCAAATCATTTTCATATCATATATACAAAAATTCACAGATATCATATTCGCTCCTTTGCACATTTCAAAAACATGTCAAATATTGCTCATGTCTACACTATTCATGTCAAAAGCACTTATTTTCTCTTTCATACATATCTCATGAGTGAATGGAAAACATCTACTGAGGTTGTTTTTCACCTTTTCTTTCTAAAACAACATGCATATTTTTACAAACCAACCTCAGTTCATTTCTTTTTATGCAAATCTAGTATAGGAATCCCGCTTACCTGTATTCGTTAGCTTTTCAGAATTTTTCTCAAAGATGCCGAATAAATATTAATCGTCACCTATAAAAATCACGTAATTCCCGTAAATTTCCAATCAATCACGTATTTCGATATTTAAGCATAAACTTGAAAAATAACCTATTTTAATTCTTCAACCTAAAATTCTCATAACCTCAACATACCATCATTTTCCAAAACCATCAATATCCACATAATCGAATTCGTACCGATCAAGAATTTAATTGAACAAGTATTATGATAATTACGAAACTCAATAAATACTAATATTAAAATATCTAAAATACCAACAACGTATTATAAATTAATAGAATACTTTGACTACTTTTAAAATCTTATAAAATACGTTATGAAAAACTCATCTCTTAAAAATTAGGTTTACTTCCTTTAGTTAACAATATTATTAAAATATTATCTACACAAATACAATATTTTATGAGAATTAAAAACAAAACCCATTTAAACATAAACCCAAATAGACTACTCATCCAAAAATATATCTGGAACATACAATAAGGGTAAATTGGTAATAGTACTCAACTATTATGTTAACAATTTACACACACACACACACACATATGTATAACATATAAGAAATATATAAGTTATAAGAACAAAACCAGAGGAACAAACACACGGAATTAGAGCCAAGTATGCCGTGACAGGGGCTTACCCAAGGGAGACCGAGGCAAGCGTGGAGGGGTAAGGCGCGACAAGGCTGGCTGGAGGGATAATGGTGGCGCAGTTGAAGAGCAGGAGTGAGGCGGAGATGCCGTCGAGCTGGGCTGAGCACGAGAGACAGAGAGGTAGAGGTGAGCGAGCGAGAGGGAGAAGAGAAAGGAGCGAGTAAACTAAGAGAGATACTCACCGTGAGGGGTTGCTATGGGCTGAGGTGGCCTATGGGTGTCCGACGTCCTTTTACGTGCGGGTGGCAACAACTTGGAGCAGTTGGTGCGGTGCGGTGGTTTTGTGGGTAGGATCTCTATTTCGGGTGGCTAAAAACAGGGGAGTTTGTGGGTTGTGTTTTCTTTCAACGTCTGGGCGACGATGGTGAAGGGCGGTGAGGTATGGGCAGAGGTTTTCGTGGGGTGAATGAACCGGGCAAAAACTATGTGGAGGTGTCCATTGGCTGTTGCCGTGCGTGGGTGCTGCTCACAGTTGCTGAAGTTGCCTGAATGGTGGACGTTCCCAACGCAACAGTTTGTTGCTGCGACTGCGAGGAGTTGGCTCTCGGTGGTGCATGGCTGTGATGAAGGCTGGTAGCTTGCGGAGGAACTACCATGACTTACGGCAACAAGGAGAACCCGAGAGGTGGTTTGTGGAGGGTGGCGGCTTGTAGTGGACGATGGTTTATGGATGGAGTTGCTTTTGTGCGATGAAACTTGTGAAGTGAAAACTTATAAATATGCAGTGTTTACCGATAACCCTAGCGAGATACGTGTTTGCTATGGGTCCGATACAAGATTTCATGGGCTTGGGCTTTTGGTCCAATCAATTATTAAGGCCCACATCTAGCAGTGTATAAGGAATAACGAGTGGGCTTTTTCACTGATTTTAGGGCCTTGAGTCAACTTTAAAAAAAATAAACCAACTTGCCCAAAAATTTTCTCAACCCATAAAAAAGTTTTTAACCTCATAATCAAATCCAACGAAAAACATAAACATAAACTGCCTAAATAAAAAAATAAGCTCGTAGTACATTCTAAAAATTTATCCGAAATTCCAAAAGAGCTTCTCATACAGAAAACCTAAGAAAATTTTATAAAGCAGGTTAGGTGCTGGACCCGGGTGTTACATCCTCCCCCCTTAAAAAAAATTTGGTGCTCAAAATTTGTTGCCCCTAAAGCAAAGTCTAAAATACTCAATCTCTTGTACTCATTCCACGCCTATTCTAATCCTTGATAATTATGTCAAACATAATGTTATGAGATTCTAACCTTTGAATATTCTCACATATGCTTGGAATACTTCATACCCCTCTTTGTATACCCATTCTTACACCTAGTTTCCTTCTTCATGCATTCCGGGATCTAGATCAAGTCTAAAAATATTAACTTCAACCATGCCCTTAAAAGCCTAATAATAATTCCGAACCCTCCGCATAATGTAATAAACTCATACTAATATCAAGATACACTCTCCACAATCCTTGACCTTTTGTCTCATACTTAGATTCATGAAGATATCCAATTCGTGATTTCTAAAAGTTGTAAGTTCCCAACAATCCTCAAAATTGAAAGTCTATAGCCACAATATTCAAGTCCTAAGTGATCTCAAGTTAACAAATTTCCAAATTTCAAGAAGTTTACTCCTAAAATCATATTACCGAAAGCCACGCTTCCCTTCCGCACTCTGATAATTTTGCCCAAAACTAGGAGTCTAATCTATTATAATATCTACAAAGGGGACTCTTACCACACTTTGGTAGCAACTCGCTTTCTTGTCTTCTAAATCCATACACACTCATTTATACTCTTTCATTCTCAGTCGCATTCAACTCCTAAATGTTTCGTAACCGAGAACGGGGTGACGTCCTAAGAAAATAACTTGGATCTTTAATAATCGTTTAAAAAATTATAGAGTTCATATAAACATAAATAATTAGTGGTAACTGTAAAAACAAAACATATATATAATACTTCAAAGTTATACAGGTACCTATAATGAAGAGAAAATAAGTACGCGCATCAATAGTAATGATTAATCTCCAAAGTCTAAAACTTTAACTCCATCAAATCTATTTAAAAAGTCTCCGAAATCAAACCAAACCACAAACAACATGAATTCAACTCATAGACCCGTAAAATCCTACACATCAAAATCACACTTCCGCTATGCACTCTAACAACTTGTAGTCCTAAACACGTTGTAACTCACTCACGCACAAATTATAACAACATGATTGTAGCCTATAAAACATCAATATCACAAGTCTAGGCCTCAAGCTCCTCACCAAAACTCTTTCCAAGAAGTCGACCTGCAGTCTAAACCTTAAATCATGTTAGAATCATTTCTTACAGTCCACAACATTACGCCTATTGGAATTAAAATCTTAAATTTTTAAAAAATCGTTTTCCTAAAATATGCAAAATCTAAAGTCTTAGATTTAATGGGACAAATACCATAGGTCCATAAGTGCAAAAGCCTTACATATCATCAAAAATCATATTCAGGAGCTCGCAGAATCCTAGGACCTAAGTCTCATTAATAAATCACTTTTAAAAATACAGCCTCTCTAAACTTCAATTTCCAAAAACTCAATCTATAAAATCTGTAGAATCTCAAACCTTAATCATCAACAATAATATCTCTTAAACTCCGTCAAATTATAAACATCAAATCTGAAAAAATATTTCCTAAAGTCCCCCATAACCCAAAACCACGTATTCTAAAGTTTATAGAACCTCAAACTGGAAATATCCCCATGATCATCAAACTCGTAGACCTCAAATTTATTTACCTCAAGTATGAAATTACTTCTTAAACCAATAGATATCCAAAACCTCATGTTATAGTCTGCAGAACCTCAAACTTATGTAAACATCAAAATCTTAGACTTCCAAGTCATGTCCTACAACCTTCAAAATAAGCCAATCAAATCTAAAACCTTAAATTGTCAAAACCTCAATCCTTAAAGTCTGCAGAATCTCAAACCTGGCTTTGATACCAACAGTAACGCCCCGACCTGGATGGGTTGGAAAGTTACTACTAGTCACTCAAAATCATGTCTCAATCATATAGTCATAGACTCCAAAGTTTTCAATGACACATATAACTCCCTATTTCAAATCAACTACTCCAATATGAATAATCTAAAACACCACAAAATCTCAAAATAAACCCCAACCTTCCAAAATACCCAATCGACAAAGCAAAAATAGAACTATTGAATAAAATGCTTAGATAACCAAAGTACCATCTTTGTACTTATTCCACTATGCTCATGTAGCCTTATACAAGATTTCTAGTCTTGATTCCCAGATGTACCATCAAAATATCTGAAAAATGTTATGAAGATACGGGGTAAGTTATCAACAACTCAGTAAGCAGAGAACATATACTAGTATGTAAACAGGAGTCTTCTCAGAAAGTTCAGTATGCAGAAACAAAATATTTCATTTTCATATGCAGATATCATAAACGTGTTATCAGAAAATCAGAGCGACTTTTCAATCTTTTCATACTCAAAAATCAATGGTTCATATTTAAAGACACTTTTCATATTCAAAGACCATTTTCATATTCAAAAACCAACTGTTCATATTCAAAGATCCGTTTCATAATCAAAGACCCTTTTTATATTCAAAAACCATTTTCATATTCAAAAACCATTTTCATATTCAAAAATGCTTTGGCATAACATAACTGAACATCTTCATCTCATCGTATCGTATCGTATCGTATCGTATCGTATACCATATCATATCATATACCATGTTTAACCCCTGTGGTAGGGTTGTGCTATCCCCGGTGGCCAAACCAGGCAATATCATATTGTGAAACTTCCCCTTTTTCAATCTCGACTCCCCAAGTGTGCACACAGGAAAGAACACATAAAAGACCAATTTGTTTCCAAAGTGGGTGCACTCATATTATATCATGTTGGTACCAATCATATTATGTGAACCAGTATCATCATATCAGAACCATATTCAGAATCAGAATCAAAACATATAAGTATGCCAAAGGTTTTTTATATCCATATCATATCAAACCATGTGTTGAACACATTCACATCATTTCCATTTGATCAAAAAAATATCCAAATCATTTTCATATCATATGTACAAAAATTCACAGATATCATATTGGCTCTTTTGCACATTTCAGAAACATGTCAAATATTGCTCATGTCTACACTATACGTGTCAAAAGCACTTCTTTTCTCTTTCATACATATCTCATGCGTGAATGCAAAACATCTACTGAGGTTGTTTTTCACCTTTTCTTTCTAAAACATCATGCATATTTTTACAAACCAACCTCAGTTCATTTCTTTTTATGCAAATCTAGTATAGGAACCCCGCTTACCTGGACTCCTTAGCTTTTCAGAATTTTTCTCAAAAATGTCGAACAAACATTAACCGAACAAGTATTATGATAATTATGAAACTCAATAAATATTAATATTAAAATATCTAAAATACCAACAACATATTATAAATTAATAGAATACAAATTAATAGAATACTTTGACTACTTTAAAAATCTTATAAAATACGTTATGAAAAACTCCTCTCTTAAAAATTAGGTTACTTCATTTAGTTAACAATATTATTAAAATATTATCTACACAAATACAATATTTTAAGAGACTTAAAAACAAAACCCATTTAAACATAAACCCTATTAAACTACTCATCTGAAAATATATATCTGGAACATACAATAAGGGTAAACTGGTAATAGTACTCAACTATTATGTTAACAACTTACATATATATATATATATATATATATAACTTATAAGAAATATATAAGTTATAAGAACAAAACCAGAGGAACAAACACACGGAATTAGAACCAAGAATGCGGCGATAGGGGCTTACCCAAGGGAGACCGAGGCAAGTGTGGAGGGGTAAGACGCGACGGGGCTGGCTGGAGGGACAATGGTGGCGCGGCTAAAGAGTAGGAGTGTGGCGGAGATGTTGTCGAGCTGGGTTGAGCACGAGAGAAAGAGAGGGAGAGGTGAGCGAGCGAGAGGGCGGAGAGAAAGGAGTGAGTAAACCGAGAGAGATACTCACCGTGAAGGGTTGCTACGGGCTGAGGTGGTCTATGGGTGTTCGGTGTCCTTTTCCGTGTGGGTGGCGACATCTTGGAGCAGCTGGTGCGATACGGTGGTTCGGTGGGTAAGATCTTTGTTTCGGGTGGCTAAAAACAAGGGAGTTCGTGGGTTGTGTTTTCTTTAAACGTCTGGGCGACGGTGGTGAAAGGCGGTGAGGTCTGGGCAGAGGTTTTCGTGGGGTGAATGAACCGGGCGGCAACTATGTGGAGGTGTCGATGGGCTGTTGGCCGTGTGTGGGTGCTGCTCGCGGTTGCTGAAGTTGCCTGTGGATGGAGCTGCTTCTGTGCGATGAAACTTGTGGAGTGAAAACTTATAATTTACCAATAACCCTAGCGGGACACGTGTATGCTGTGGGTCCGATACAAGATCTCATGGGCTTGGGCTTTTGGTCCAATAAGTTATTAAGGCCCACGTTTAGCAGTGTATAAAGAATAACGAGTGGGCTTTTTCACCGAGTTTAGGGCCTTGAGTCAACTTTAAGAAAAATAGACCAACTTGCCCAAAAATTTTCTTAGCCCATAAAAGGTTTTTAACCTCATAATCAAATCCAACGAAAAACAAAAACATAAACCACCTAAATAAAAGAAAAATAAGCCCACAATACATTCTAAAAATTTATCTGAAATTTCGAAAGAGCTTATTATACAGAAAAACCTAAGAAAATTTTAGAAAGCAGGTTGGGTGCTGGATCCCGGTGTTACAAATACAGTAGTCATAAAATCATGCTATGCATGAATCGTGATGTAGTTTAAGATTTTTAATTAAAATATGTGTAATATATTTTTTTAATAGAATGATGGCATCTTGTGAATTTGTTGGGCTTTTCTATGTGTGGATTTTAATTGGTTGTGTTTCTGGCGCGGTCTAGTTTGATGATCCAACCCGTAAAAGATCCGTTGCGGTTTTTTTGTTTATGGATTTTCAATGAGGTTTGAGGCATGAAGCGAAGGCTTGGGCCTATTGATTTAAGCTGGAGCGATCATGGACAAACCTTGTGGGGTCTAAATTTTTTTCCTATTTTGATTATTATTCGGACCAATTCCGCTAATTAGGATTTATTATATATTATATTAAACTCTTGTACGGCTGACTTATTGTATTTTTTATAATCATCTTAATAAAATCCTTTACAGCTTCGTTGACATCATGCTGCTGAATGGCGCAAATCTCGTGTCGTTTGAATTAATTCCACTTTTTATTATATTTTTTTTTTTTCCTCTTATCGTTCCAAGCAGAATCCGACATTAGACTTCTTTACCAAGTTTAAGTTACTTTTCTCTCAGGACCACATTAGACTTCTTCTTTGCGACTACCGCCAAGTGCCTGATACCCAAAAATATGACAGGATCATATCATGGTCAGTTCTTTTTTCCAAATTAAAACTGATCTCCAATATTCTGACTGATAATTTCAATAAAACCATGATATTTGATCCATTTAATTGTCAGCGAGATGATAGAACATGTTGGCCATGAATTTATGGAAGAGTTCTTTGGTTGCTGCGAATCATTATTGGCCGAAGACGGTATTCTTGTTCTGCAGGTAATGACTGGGGAAAAAGCCAAAGGTGGCGGCCTGTCTCTTTCTTTCGGTTTGATATTAATGTCAGGGTTGCAAAATGCTTTGGTATATGCTTATAGCTCTAACCATTAAACCCGGTTTATCTCTTCTTAGTTCTCATCCTTACCAGATCAACGATATAATGAGCATAGGCAAAGTTCAGATTTCCTCAGGGAATATATTTTCCCCGGTGGATGCCTGCCATCATTAAGCAGGATAACAGCAGTCATGGCTTCTGCATCCAGATTCAGGTATAACGTCTTTATGCTTTGGTAATTTAATTTTGAGTATTTATAAAATAATCTCTCAGAAATTTATATAATTTCTCTAAATGCAGGGTGGAGCACCTGGAGAACATCGGGATTCATTACTACCAAACACTCAGATGTTGGAGAAAAAATTTCACGGAGAACCGGAGGTAAGAGAAATAATCATTTTGAATTTAGTGTTATTTTCTAATAACTTTGTCAGTATCTCAAAGAAGTTTGGTCTAATTACCTCAACTTGATGAAGCTACGTACCGATTATATATTTGAGCATCAGCCTGGAGGCGTCCTACTGAAACCTGCAGGCCTATCTCGGAGATGAAAGGGATCATGGGTTTATATCTAACGTTTATGATAGCTAATGTTATAAATTCATTTTGCAGCAAAATCGTAGCTCTCGGCTTCGATGAAAAATTTATGAGGACGTGGGAATATTACTTTGAATATTGTGCAGCTGGTTTTAAGTCGCGTACACTCGGAAATTATCAGGTGATTAATGTTTCATGTAAAATAAATTAATGTCGGGATGAAATGGTAATATATAATTGGTATGAATATATAATTGGTAAGAATATTCAATGCGATCACATATTTACAGTTGATCGATGCTAGTAATTTCTATTATTATTATTTGGCTTATATTAATTACAATTAATTAATGTAGATTGTATTCACACGTCCTGGCAATGTTGCTGCATTCGGCAATCCATATCAAAGGGTGCCTTCCGAAGTTGATCATCATGATCCTAGTCATGTTCCTGATGGAGAAACCACCGAACCTTCGTATTAATGTAATCAGGAGTTGATGATCCCAGCTTTCCCCAACTAGATCAAAGATGGCAATGCACTTATATATATATACATATGATTATGCTACTTTATTTTATTATACTTTGAAGAAAAATTAAATAATGAATAAAGGTGTACTACTGGTCTTTGCCTTTTATGGAGTTTGGAGCGCGCCGGGATGATCAGGTGGTGCTTAATTGGCATGATTTGTAATACAAGTATTATGAATAATGGTGCATGGTCATGAACACTGCATCTTTTCTTCTACTGAATAAATATTTGAATCTAAACGCGTACGTCTCTTCTTCTTCTTCTGTCGAGTAGTGTAAAATTAGCGTCTATTTTCCTCTTTCTTCTACTTTTAATATTTTATTCTCTTCTACCCAATCGGATAAAGGCCATATATATCATAAATTGATAAAATATATATGTATAGTGCTTTCTTTAATTTGCATGAGCCAAAGTACTGTTGTTTCTGTAAAGGACTGAAAAAGCAATGAAAAACAGAGAGAAGAGCAGAGCATGCAAGGTGCTTGACACAAAGGCTCAAGGGAATCTTCTCTGAAATGTATTCCTCTCCACTATCTTTTACTGTCACTGTACATCTCTTATATACACGTTTTTTATGAAAGCAAATCAGAATTCAAAGATTAATCCTATGGCTCATATAGCCTCCGTTAGTTATACAAGAATGTTCTAGAATTTTGATAGGTGTCATGCTATGAGTGTGCTCAGAGGAATTTCTTCCAGATGCTTCAAGGCTGGTGATGCTTTTGCTGCTGTAGGTTGCTGCTACGTCGTCTTGGCGTGAGGACTGCTGCTGTGTCTTCTGGTGTGAGGATTATGTTGCCTCAATAGCCCCCCTCGAGTCAAGCCGCACAGGAAAAATGGTGAGGCTTGATCGAAGTAAATTGAACCGAGTAGTAGAAAGAGGCTTGGTGAAGATGTCGGCGATTTGATCCTTGCTTGAAACAAAGGAAACTTTAAGAGATTTGGCAGCCACACGTTCACCCACAAAATGGTAATCAAGTTCTACATGCTTGGTGCATCCCACAACTATATTAAAAAACCTCACTTGTGGCGGAGGAAAACCTTAACAATCAAACAAACCAAAACATTCTACAATGAAAATACGTTAACCCCACAGACAAACCACAATAAACTATCAAATTCTTAACGCCGGTAAACCCGCCTTTTCTACACGATAAATCCCTTTTAATTGTGTTGGCAGATCCACCGAATTCCTCCAACGATAAGAGCTTCCAGCGGCACCCAACTTAGCCAGGCTATCAGCCAATGCATTCCCTTCTCTATAAATATGCTGAACCGTGTACCTTATTGAACTTAACAATTGCATTATCTCCTCCCAAAAGTCTTCTAAGTACCAAATACCACAAATACTCTTCCTCAGCCAATTGACTAAATTGTTTGAATCCATTTCCACTTCAACAAATTGTAATCCCATATCTCTACAATGCCGAAGCCCATGAAGTAAAGAAATTAATTCAGCATTATTGTTTGTACCTTCAGGAATTTCCTCCGCATATGCCAGCCTAAGAGCCCCTTTTTCATCCCGTATGACTCCTCCTACACCCGATCTTCCCGGATTTCCCAAGCTGCATCCGTCCGTGTTTAGCTTGCACCAGCCATCTCTCGGTTTCTTCCAGCCAACCAGCCTTACTTCTTTCTTTATTTTGTGTTTAATAGGGACCCCGAGATCCATCAAAACTGCATCATCTACTTTATTCCATTTTTCTGTTGCTTTGAGTTTTAAACCAACCCAAGAAATCCAGTAGATTATTTGCCTCCAAAGAGTCTCTTTCGGACCAGCCACCCCTTCCATCTTTTTTTTACATCTCCATAATCAAATCTGCTAAGTAACAATCGAAGGAATTAAACCAAGCAACATCCCCCGAGCAGAGGATTTTTTTGCTCTGTTTAACCAACATCTGACTCTCTGTTTCCATGAAACGGAATGAACAAAACCCATGCCCAACTGATTCGAGACCCTTTGCCAGACATACTGCGCCACTTCTCCTCTTGACAGAACGTGATCCATGTCTTCATAGGCTCCAGATTCACAGCAAACACATTTTGATACAATTGGAACTGCCACCTTTCTCAGACTGTCATCTACTGGAAGACCCTCATGGGTAGCTTGCCACATGGTCATAGAAATGTTTTTCGGAAGACACGAGTTCCAAATCCAATTAAAGCATGAAAGCGTTGGTGCCCTTCTTCTCGTCTTTTCCCAGGCATTTTTCACCGAAAATTTTCCATCTGGATTTCCCATCCAGATCAGTTTATCAGGGCCTTGTCTACAATTTTCCAACTGCATCAGTACTTCCAAGGCCTTTTCCCTTCCCAGTAAATTTGTTAGTAATTCCTCATTCCACCCCAAATCCAACTTACAATCTTTTAGAGATAAACTCGGCATCTAGATATTAGTACCAGGAACTCCCAACGGCTCTAACGGGGACCACTTATCCCACCACAAGGACACCTCCCCATCCATAACCCGCCATCTAGAGTGTTGTAATACCTCTGGAATACTTCTCATCACCATACGCCAAAACCCCGAACCCCTCATTGGATTTACCAAGGAGATATGGCTCTCTTTAATATATTTAGCTCGAAAAAAGGAAGCCCATAATGACTTATCCGCGAGAGCTTTCCACGCAAATTTCATGTTTAAAACCAGATTTACTGACAAGTAGGTTGCACCAATATTGTCACACCAAAGAGAAGGGGGATTGGGTAGTGAAATACCAAGTTCTCCAAGTAAGGACTACAACCAAATCAATTCATATGTTGTGTTTGTGACTGCCTTGTATTCAGCTTCAGTTGAGAAACGGGCAATCGTTGGTTTTTTCTTGGATCCCCATGAGATAAGATGTGATCCAAGATATACGCAAAATCCCCCGGTGGATTTATGGTCATCAAGACAACCGGCCCAGTCAGCATCAGAAAATGCACTTAATGAAATATTAGAAGAAATAGAAAAATGCAGACCATAGTGAGGTGTAAGACGTAAGTAGCATAAGATGTGTTTAATTGCTTGCCAGTGAGGAACCCGAGGGCAATGCATGAATTGACAAACCTTATTAATTGCAAAAGATATATCAGGTCGTGTAAAAGACAAATACTGCAAGCTGCCCACAATACTTCGGTAAAGTTGTGGATCCTCAAATGAGGGTCCACCCATTGCCGTGAGTTTTGTGGATAATGACATGGGTGTTGAAACAAATTTAGACTCACTCATGTTGGTTCGTTTCAACAGATCCAATACATACTTAGACTGACACATAAACAAACCAATAGCAATTCGACCAATTTCAATTCCTAAAAAATAATGTAATGATCCTACATCTTTGATTGGAAATGACGAACTAAAAGCACTAACAAATTCTGAAATAAGGGCAGCACTAGAACCAGTGACTATAATATCGTCAACATAAATCAAGACATACAAAGAAACCGTAGAATTGCTGAAAATGAAGAGAGACGAATCAGATTTTGAAGTAGTAAATCCAAGAGATAAAATCTAGTGCTTAATTTAGAGAACCAAGCTCTAAGAGCTTGTTTGAGTCCGTAGAGATAAGGTTTGGGTTGTTACGGGTTTGATGACTGGGCTGTAAGTCTCGATGAAGTCCACTACAGCTTGCTGATGATACCCTTTGGCAACCAAACGTGCCTTGCGACGCTCAAGGGAACCATCAGCTTGCCGCTTGGTTTTGAGAACCCATTTGGAGCCGAGGACGTTGAGGTGAAAGTAGTAGGGAATCAAGTCCCAAGTGTGGTTTTGAAGGAGGGCTTCGAATTCAGAGGCCATTGCTGCCCTCCATTCGGGATGCTTAGAGGCTTCAGTAAAGGAGGTGGGTTATTCTGGGATGGATTTTTGAGTGATTCCAGTGAGGTGTAGTGAGGAGGTCGAAGGCTTTGAAGATGGCCATGGGATTGTGCCATCCGACCGACGAAGAGGTTTATGAATATTATGTTGGGATCGGGTGATCATGGGGTGGATGGTTGAAGAGTGAAGGGCACAGTTTGAGACGCAGGAATGGGATGCGGCGCAGCAATGTTTGAAGGAGTAGTATCGGGTGAAGATGATGATGACCTAGAAGGGAGTTGAGTTGAAGATGTTGGGAGGGTTGGGTTCTAAGTTGGGTTGGTTGTGGGTGAGGTTTGATTATAGTGGGCCAGGTTGGGATGTGAGTTGGACGTAATGGGTTGGGAAGGAAATGAGGTATTTGTACTTGTAGAAGGGGGCCCAGGAGAAGATGTATTGGGAAGAATGGGTGGAGAGCCAATATTTGGGCTAGAGGCCGTAGGTGCTGTGAGTTGGGAATAAGATAAAGGCAAAGGAAATGGTGTTTTTGGTTCATTGGATGATGAAGAGGCAGAGTCGGCCACTGGGGCCATGGTGAAGGGAAAAGTTAGTTCTTGAAATTGGACATCCCGTGAGATATAAGTGCATCCAGTTGGGACGTGTAGACATAGATATCCTTTGTGGTCGGGGCTGTAGCCCATAAAGACATAAGGTTTAGATTGAAAGTTCATTTTATGACGATTAAAAGGACGCAAGTTGGGCCAACATAAACATCCAAAAGTGCAAAGAAATTTATAGTCAGGAGGATGTTTAAAAAGAAATTCAAAAGGAGATTTATTGTTAAGTGTTGGTGTTGGCATGCGGTTTATGAGGAAAACTGAAGTTGAAAATGCCTCGGCCCAATATTTGTGGGGAACGAAAGCATGGGCTAAAAGAGAAATCTCGGTTTCCACTATGTGTCTATGACGTCTCTCAATTGTGACATTTTGTGCATGGGAATAAGGGCAAGTTAAGCAATGATTAATTCCCATGGATTGAAAAATTTGATGGAGGGGTCGAAATTCCCCACCCCAATCGGTTTGAATGGATGTGACTTTGGAAGAGAAAAAATTATGCACATAATTGATAAAAGCTAAAAAAACACTAGGCACATTAGACTTTGAAGATAGAGGAAATAGCCATATGTATTTAGTGCAATCATCAACTATAGATAAATAGAAACGACATCCATTAGAGGAAGGCATGTGAGATCTCTAATTTTTACTTGTGTTTATATTGCCGTTTATTTTAATTAAATGTGTTATTTTAATTATGTTGTTTGTGTTATTTTATTTATGGTATTTTATTTATGTTAGTTTTATTTTATTTTATTTTGTGTGTGTTTTCGGGTTGGATTTCTTTAAATTGTTGTGTTTTTATGGGATGTGTGTGTGTGTGTTTGTTCTTGGGTCGTGTGTTGTGTGAAGCCCGGAGCCCAATCGTTTTGAGTTTTAACCCAACCCGTGTGCACCTTTGTAGCCCAGCCCGTGCATGTGTAAACCCAACCCTTCATTGTTGCTAAACGGCGTCATTCCACTTAGAACCCTAGGGTTCCTTCGTTTCCTTCATGCGCCGCAAGACTTCTTCCTTCTTCTTCTTCTTTCCTTCAACTTTCTTCTGGTTCCTTCTTCTTATAGCTGCTGTCAATGCCGAATTCATCCTCCAATCATGGCTCGGCATCACAGAAAATTGCTTACCCCCATCACCGGCCACCTCCTTCTCCCACTTTCGTCTCAGTGTCGTTCGGCAAAGGACTTCGAAAAGCTCACTGTCGAGCTACTGCTACTCACGGCCACCACCACCTTCCACCTTTTTCGTAAGTATCTCCGTGTTGACTAGTGCTCCGTGATGTGCTGTCAATCGCCGCGCCATTCGTCCACACAAAATCACTTCTCTTTTCCAAGGCCTGAGCTGTCGTTTTCTATTCTTCTACGCGTGTGACACACGGGCACCTGCCACCGTCGTGCTTGGCCTATAAATAGGCCACGGCTTCTGCAAATAAGATCTTCTGAGATCCTCATCTTCCCTCTCTCGCTTAAGCTTTTCGCATTTCTTGGTGTTTGAGATTTGTTCTGTATTTTTGTTAGTGAACCCGTGAGCTTGTGTTGTTCTGCCAAGCTCTATTTGATTCTAGAGTTGTGAAATTTCACTCGGTTTCTTGGTGAAATTGTTGGTTTGTATTGAATTGAGTTTCCATCCGCTTGTAAATTGACCCAACCCATGAGTTGAGAGGCCTTTTTGGCACTGCTCTGCCGAAAGCTCCGCCGTGTACTGCCGTTGAGCCGTCACTTTGAGCAATCACCCTTTCGCTTGATCTTTTAGAATTTTTCCCATTTTTGTATGTAATTTTCTATCGCGACTCAAGTGATTTAAATTGACATTATAACTGTTGTTCATTTGTAAATTGTTGATCTGTTGGTTTGATTGGAAATTGGGCCTTGGGCCGTTGAAGTGTTGGGTTGTATTTGTTAATTGGAGTTGTTGGAATTGGGCCTTGTGCCGAATTGGAGGACGGGATTACGCGTGTAGTTTGTTGTAAACTGTATTTTTGTAATTATTGTGAATTTGTAGATGAGATATTTAAATGTATTCCAATAAACTGTTGTAATGCATATTTATCGTTTTTAATAAATTGTGATGTGATGTCACGTTATCTGTTTGGAATTGTGACTGAATATGTGGGTGTGTGTATCACGACCCCAAGTCGAGATGGGGCATTATCTCGGTGGAGCTCCTCTGGTCACTCGGGAGCGTAACAGACTGACGTAACATCCACTGAGTTGTCGCAGGGCGACGACGGGAACGAACGAGACGGTAACGCTCTCGTACCGATTCTGTGACCTTTTGGCTAGCGAGGTTAGAGGATGCTTGGCCATGTACGCGCTGGGCGCGGAACTGGGCATCGCTCGTTACGGAGTCTCATGCACGGACGTTACCCGTGGTGTGACGATGAGAGCCAGGGCGTGCGGACGGTCCATAGGGGAGACCGTGGTGCATGCATAATAAAATAATGGTTATGATTGGGCCAAAATGAGATTTTTGGTGTGAGTAGTTAAAATGGTATTTTTGGGAAAAAGAGAATGTGGTTTTGTCTTCTGCAATATATGTCCGTATGGGGACGAGTGATTATTAAAGTGTTTTAAATCTCTTGGATGTTGATTTGGTTAATTACTTGCTGAGATGTCATAATCGCATTGTGGTGTTTTACCCTACGGTTCTGTCTTATGGTACCGTAGAATCTGATGCAGAGCCCGAGGGATCAGCTCCGCTGGAGGTTTGAGTTGCTGAGTTATTGTTCAGCGCTATGGGATTTGTTTCCCTTATGTTATTTCCTGTCTTTAATTTACCTGTCGAATGACTGTATAATCTTGTAAAGTTATTTTTCTGTTTTTGAACAAATTCTGGTACTTAATAAAGAAAGACCTTTTATTTTTCCGCTACGAATATTATTTTGTACACTTATTGCATGATGCACACACTCTGAGCACTGGTCGTTTGGGTGCGTGATCCGTATGGTCATCATCCCGGTGTCACGAACTCCACAAAAATAACACGTGGGGGTCGAGGGCGCCACAGGTGGTATCAGAGCGGTCTGGCTCTGGGTAAAACCGTATTAATACCTAGGTGCAGTACCATAAAATTTTATTGTATTTTAAATTGTTTATCTAATTTAAATATCGAGTTTTAAAAGACGCGTTTTATCATAAAGATGGACCGATCAGAGATGCCACATCCAGAACCTGATAACGACTTGTCTCGTATTGATGGGAATCTCGCTATGGCTAAAGCCTTAACTCGTATGACAGAATTTCTTCAACTGAATTTTTCGCCACAAAGGGAGCAACAGAACGGTTGTCCATATGAGCACTTTTTAGCTCATAGGACCCTTGCTTTTTCTGGACAAGGGGATCCACTTTGTGCTG
Organism: Juglans mandshurica; assembly: GCA_022457165.1. Lineage (NCBI taxonomy): Eukaryota > Viridiplantae > Streptophyta > Magnoliopsida > Fagales > Juglandaceae > Juglans > Juglans mandshurica. Next base: position 13,379,239 of record CM039619.1, read on the forward strand.
GGAGGTGGATTAGTGATCTTGAAAAGACGTTTGAGATCTGTGGGTGTACTGAAGCTCAGAAAGTGTTGTACGCAAGTTATTCGCTGCAAGGTGATGCTTGGTGGGGGACCAAGCGGGAGCTTTTGAAAATGGAGTTAGGATCTATTGCAGCGATATCTTGGGCACGTTTTAAAAAGGAATTCAATGACCGTTTCTTCTCGACCACTATGAGGAAACAAAAGGCCCGAGAGTTTAACAATTTAGTGCAAGGGGAGATGACGGTCGAGCAGTATGCTCGGAAGTTTATAGAACTCGGGAAGTTTGCTACACATTTGATTGCGACAGAAGAGATGCGGATTGAGCGATTTCAGGAGGGTCTACGGCGAGAGATCCGTAGACAAGTTGCTTGTCTGCAAATCCCAACCTTCCAGCAGTTAATGGAGGTTGCTACGATTGCAGAGCGGGAGTTTATTGATCCCATTGCCGCTCCGATTGGTCAAAAGAGAAGAAATTTCGGGGAAGGTAGTAGTTTTAGGTCTGCACCTAAGTTTACTACCAGGACTGGAGCCCGACCGCAGATGGCCACCGGAGTACAAATGGGGGGACGAGCTCCAGTATGTGGCAAATGTTATAGGTCGCATGTAGGCGAGTGCCATCTGTCTGGGATTCAATGTTTCTGATGTGAGCAAATGGGACATCTTGCTCACAATTGTCCTACCATGACTCAGGCGAACCGAGGAGGTTACCGTGGTGGAAGGACTACCCCAAGACCAACTGTTCAGGCTAGGGTGTACGCAGTGACCCTGTGAGGTAGATGATGAAGCTCCAGAAACTCAGAATGCTAGAGTCATCACAGGTATAGATTTCTATCCAATCATTTGAAATTGCTATGCTTTGTGATTTGATTGATAGATTTCATCAATAGTTTTAATCTCTTTAGATAGAGTTCGACTGTATGAATTTTATGCTTGCACCTTGTTTGATTCGGAAGCATCTCAGTCGTTCATATCTACCACTTTTGCACGGATGTGCAACTTAGTCTTTAAACCTTTATCGCAGTCTTTGGTGGTGAAGTTACCAAATGGAGAGACTGTGTGGTGTTCAAAGGTTACCCTAGGTTGTCCTCTGGTTATTAGTGGAATGACTCTTAAGGCAGATCTAATAATGTTTAAATTACTTGAATTTGACATTATTTTAGGAATGGATTTTTTTATATTAGTATTTTGCCAGTATTAATTGTCGTAGTCGGATAGTTAGTTTCCAACTACCCGGTGGGAAGTATTTAGAGTTTGCAGGAAGTAAGGTAAAGTCAAAACCTGCAGTTATATCTGCCAATCAAGCAAGTAGAGACTTGGCAAATGGAGCGGATCATCCTTCTTGGTTCAAGTAGTATCTGCACTTTCGGAGAATAAATCTTTAGTAGATATTCCGATTGTGAAGGAGTTCTCTATTGTGTTTGTGGATGATTTGCTCGGCTTGCCACCTGTTCGTGATTTGGAGTTCGCCATCAATCTAGAATCTGGTGCGGCACCAGTTCATAAGGCCCCATACTGAATGGCGCCAGCGGAGAAGAGCTGAAAAGTCAATTGCAGGAACTGGTTGATAAGAGGTTTATTCAGCCTAGTTATTCACCTTGGGGAGCACCAGTGCTATTTGTTAAGAATAAGGATGGTACCCTTAGAATGTGTATAGATTACCGAGAGCTCAATAAGTTAACCATCAAGAATAAGTACCCCTACCTCGGATTGATGATTTATTCGATCAACTCTAGGGTGCAACAACTTTCTCAAAGATTGACTTAAAGTCGGGATACTATCAATTGAGGATAAATGATCAGGATATACCTAAGACTGCCTTTAGGTCGAGCCTTCTAGGTATGGGCATTATGAGTTTAAAGTGATGCCTTTTGGTTTAGCCAATGCCCATGCAGCATTTATGGATATGATGAATAGAGTATTCTGACCTTATTTGGATTCATTTGTGATAGTTTTTATTGATGATATATTGGTGTATTCTCGAGAATCGGGAGAGCACGCGAGTCACCTTCATTTGGTTCTGGGTAAGTTGAGAGAACATCAGCTCTATGCAAATCTGAATAAGTGTGAATTTTGGTTGGAGGAGATTAAGTTTCTTGGTCATGTTATGTCCCGAGATGGACTAGCAGTTGATCTAAGTAAAGTCGAAGCTGTCTTGGCATGGCCACGTCCTTCAACGTTGCACGAAATTTGGAGTTTCTTGGGACTTGCTGGTTACTATCGCAGGTTTGTGGAAGGCTTTGCTCGATTGTCTGGACCTCTCACTACTCTTACCAGGAAAAATGTGGAGTTTGTTTGGTCTGACAAATGTTAGAAGAGTTTTCAGGAGTTGAAGAAGAGGTTAACTACAGCACCTGTTGGCACTTCCGGAACCTCATAAGCCATTTGTGGTTTTTAGTGATGCTTCCAAGTTTGATTTGGGATGTGTTCTTATGCAGGAGGGAAGCGTTGTGGCGTATGCATCCCGCCAATTTAAAGATCATGAAAAGAATTATCACACTCATGATTTGGAGTTAGCAGCTGTGGTTTTCGCTCTCAAGATTTGGCGGTACTATTTTTATGGAGAGACTTGTGAAATCTACACTGATCATAAAAGTCTTAAACATCTCTTCTTGTAGAAAAATCTTAATATGAGACAGAGGAGATGGTTAGAATTAATTAATGATTATCAGTGTGAGATTAAGTATCATCCAGGAAAAGCAAATATAGTTGTGGATGCGCTTAGTCGGAAGTCTTATTCGGTTGATGAGGCTAAGTCACTAGGGTTAGACTCTCTTCTTTTTGGTATGAGGAGACTTCTTGCTGAGAGTTCGCAGGAGGAAGAGATGTTGACTTCAATACATGATATCCGAGTTCTCGATTTTGAGGAATTAAAGACTCTGCAATAAAATGATTCTAAGTTATTAGATATTAAAGATAGAGTCAAGAAGTCACAAGGACCCGCTCATTTCAGTCTAAGTAAAGATGGCATTCTTTTATTCCGAAATCGTAGGGTGATTCCTACAGATTCAAAATTTAAAGAAAGAATCTTGGCTGAGGCCCATGCATCTCCTTATTCAGTTCATCCTGGAAGTACAAAGATGTACTGAGACTTGAAGAAAAGTTTTTGGTGGGAGGGAATGAAGAGAGACATTGCTTTGTTTATTACAAAATGTTCAACTTGTCGGCAGGTTAAAGCTGAGCATTAGAGGCTTGCTGGCTATCTTCAACCACTCCCTATTCCCGAGTGGAAATGGGATGACATCGCAATGGACTTTGTAATAGTACTACCAAGGATGCCTAGTGGGAAGAATTCAATTTGGGTAATTATTGATCAGTTGACGAAGAGTGCCAATTTCTTATCTATTTCTAACACTGATACTTTGGGAAGTTTGACTCGGTTATATGTCAAGGAAATTGTGCGTCTTCATGGAATACCCAAGAGTATAGTGTCAAATAGGGACCCACGATTCACGTCTCACTTCTGGAAGAGTTTGCAGACAGCTTTGGGCACCAAGTTGAAACTTAGCAGTGCTTATCATCCTCAAACTGACAGCCAATCAGAACGCACTATTCAGACCCTTGAAGATATGTTGCGAGCTTGTGTTTTGGATTTTAAGGGAAGTTGGGAAAATCATCTGCCGCTCTTTGAATTTGCCTATAATAACAGTTTTAAAGCGCTATTCAAACGGCCCCTTATGAAGTTCTTTATGGGAGGAAGTGTAGATCTCCCTTGGTTTGGGATGAAGTTGGCGAAGGGAACCTACTTAGACCAAAAATTGTTCAGGAGATGAGGAATCAGGTTCAAGTTATAAGAGACAAGATGGTAGCTGTGCAGAGTCGTCAGAAAAGCTATTCAGACACGAGGAGAAGAGATTTATTATTTGAGGAAAGTGATTGGGTATACCTCAGACATTCTCCAATGAAAGACGTTAAGCGTTTTGGTAAGAAGAAAGGGAAGCTTAGCCCGAGGTATGTTGGTCCTTTTCAAATTCTGGAGAAGGTTGGACCTGTTGCTTATCGTATTGCCTTGCCAGAATATTTTGGAGAGATTCAGGATGTTTTCCACGTGTTGTCATTGAAGAAGAGCTTTGGATAGCAAGAGCCACTTTTTGTTGATCCAGGAAGCATTCAACTCCGGCCTGATCTCACGTATGAAATTGTTCCAACTCAGATCTTGGACAGAAAGGAGCAACAATTGAGATCCAAGACGATACATTTAGTTATGGTTTCATGGGGAGTTCCTTTGGCTCAAGATTTTTCGGGGAAGAGAGAGACAGACATGAGAAAGTTTTACCTTTATTTGTTTGGGTAGTTTTGGATGTTTGTTTTTCTTTCTCAAGTTTGTGTTGAGATTTGTAATGTATCTTGTTTTGGAATCAATGAAGAACTTGCCAATTTCGAGGACGAAATTTCCTTTAAGGGGGGGAGGTTGTGAGATCTCTAATTTTTACTTGTGTTTATATTTCCGTTTATTTTAATTAAATGTGGTATTTTAATTATGTTGTTTGTGTTATTTTATTTATGGTATTTTATTTATGTTATTTTTATTTTATTTTATTTTGTGTGTGTTTCCGGGTTGGATTTCTTTAAATTGTTGTGTTTTTATGGGCTCTGTGTGTGTGTGTGTTTGTTCTTGGGCCGTGTGTTGTGTGAAGCTCGGAGCCCAATTCTTTTGAGTTTTAACCCAACCCATGTGCGCCTTTGTAGCCTAGCCCGAGCATGTGTAAACCCAGCCCTTCATTGTTGGTAAACGGCATCGTTCCACTTAGACCCTAGGGTTCCTTCGTTTCCTCCATGCGCCGCACCACTTTTTCCTTCTTCTTCTTCTTCTTTCTTCTTCTTTCCTTCTACTTTCTTCTGGTTCCTTCTTCTTCTAGCTGCTGTCAATGCCGAATTCTTCCTCCAATCATGGCTCAACATCACATAAAATTACTTACCCCCATCATCGGCCACCTCCTTCTCCCACTTTTGTCTCGGTGTCGTTCGGCAAGGGACTCCGAAAAGCTCACTGTCGACCTACCGCTGTTCACGGCCACCACCACCTTCCACCTTTTCTGTAAGTAGCTCCGTGTTGACTGGTGGAGCACTCTGTGATGCGCTATCAATCGCCACACCATTCGTCCGCACGAAATCACTTCTCTTCTCCACGACTTGAGCTGCCGTTTTCTATTCTTCTACCCGTGTGACACACGGGCACCTGCCACCGTCGTGCTTGGCCTATAAATAGGCCACGGCTTCTGCAAATAAGATCTTATGAGATCCTCATCTTCCCTCTCTCGCTTAAGCTTTTCGCATTTCTTGGTGTTTGAAATTTGTTCTGTATTGTTTTTAGTGAACCCGTGAGCTTGTGTTGTTCTGCAAGCTCTATTTGATACTAGAGTTGTGAAATTTCACTCAGTTTCTTGGGGAAATTGTTGGTTTCTAGTGAATTGAGTTTCCATCCGCTTGTAAATTGACCCAACTCGTGAGTTGAGAGGCCTTTTTGGCACTGCTCTGCCGTAAGCTCCGCCTTGTACCGCCATTGAGCGTCACCTTGAGCAATCGCCGTTTCGCTTGATCTTTTAGAATTTTTCCCATTTTTGTATGTAATTTTCCATCACGACTCAAGTGATTTAAATTGACATTATAACTGTTGTTCATTTTTAAACTGTTGATCTGTTGGTTTGATTGGAAATTGGGCCTTGGGCCGTTGAAGTGTTGGGTTGTATTTGTTAATTGGAGTTGTTGGAATTGGGCCATGTGCCAGATTGGAGGATGAGATTACGCGTGTAGTTGGTTGTAAACTGTATTTTTGCAATTATTGTGAATTTGTAAATGAGATATATAAATGTATTCCAATAAACTGTTGTAATTCATATTTATCATTTTTAATAAATTGTGCTGTGATGTCACGTTATCTGTTTGGAATTGTGACTGAATATGTGGATGCGTGTGTATCACGACCCCAAGCCGAGATGAGGCATTATCTCGGTGGAGCTCCTCTGGTCACTCGGGAGCGTAACAGACTGACGTGACGTCCCCTGAGTTGTTGCAGGGCAACGACGGGAACAGACGAGATGGTAACGATCTCGTACCGATTCCGTGACCTTTTGCCTGGCGAGGTTAGAGGATACTTGGTCATGTACGCGCTGAGCGCAGAACTGGGCATCGCTCGTTACGAAGTCTCATGCACGGATGTTACCCGTGGTGTGACGATGAGAGCCAGGGCGTGCGGACGGTCCATAGGGGAGACCGTGGTGCATGCATAATAAAATAATGGTTATGATTGGGCCAAAATGGGATTTTTGGCTTAAGTAGTTAAAAGTGTATTTTTGGGAAAAAAGAATGTGGTTTTGTTTTCTGTAATATATGTCCATATGGGGACGCGTGATTATTAATGTGTTTTAAATCTCTTGGATGTTGATTTGGTTAATTACTTGTTGAGATGTCATAATCTCATTGTGGTGTTTTACCCTACGGTTCTGTCTTATTGTTCAACGATATGAGATTTGTTTCCCTTATGTTATTTCCTGTTTTTAATTTAACTATCTTATGACTATATAATTCTTGTAAAGTTATTTTTCTGTTTTTGAACAAATTATGGTACTTAATAAAGAAATACCTTTTATTTCTCCGTTGTGAATATTATTTTATACACTTATTGCATGATGTACACACTCTGAGCACTAGTCGTTGGGGTGCGTGTCAGCGTGATTTGTGTGGTCATCATCCCGGTGTCACGAACTCCACAAAAATAACACGTGGGGGTCGAGGGCGCCACAAGGCACAGACGCGGGTCCCCATACATCTAAAAATAAAAGAGAAAATGGTGTGTTTAAGTGAGAGGGAGAGGGAGGATGTGGTAAGTAGGGGTGTAACCAGTCCGGTTCGGTCCGGTTTTGGATAAAATATAGGATCGAACCGGTATATACTGGTTTTGTATTTTTCAAAACCGATTACGCACCGGTTATCCTCCTAAACCGGTACTTCCGATTTTACCGATTTCCGGTCCGATTTTTTGATTTTTTTAAAATGTAAGTTTCACAATTTGTCATTAAAAATTTGTTTATAAAAAAAAATTGATTTAAAAAAAATTGTTTTATATTTTTTTAATATATTAGACTATATAATAGTATTAATATTAGACTATTGGTATAGTTATAAGTTATATATTAGTATTAGTTATAAACTTTTAGTGATTTAGTATTAATATTTTATGTAATAATTTATAAATTATAACAAGAAATTATTTCATATATGAATATATATAATTATATATATTATATATAAAAATTTCACATAAAAATTTATAATTATACATTATATATAAAACTTATATATATTAATATTTAATATATAAAAAATATTTTGTATAAAACTTATATATAAAAATATTATTTTTTATTTTTTTAATCAACCGGTCCGATCCGGTTCGGTCCGGTCCAAAAAATCCCGAAACTGGAACCAGACTGGAATCGGCCGGTTTTTAGATTTTAAAAACCGGTTCTGGACCGGACCGGTCCAAAACAGGTAAAAACCGGTCCGGTCCGGTCCGGTCCAGACCGATTTTCTGATTTTCCAGTTTGCATTTACACCCCTAGTGGTAAGGAGTGAGACTTGGCTTGAGGACAAGCTTGGCATGGGGATAACGGGCCACTGTGTGTTACAGGTAAGTTATATTTATTTAAAGTGAAGGTTGTGGTTCTATTGTTGGGGTGGCCTAGGCGGGAGTGCCACACGGTAGGAGAGGTTCGTTCACCAATTAAAGCATGTGTTTGGGAGGAAAAATTTGATGATGGCATGGCGGAAACATCAATTGGAAGAACATAGAGGCCGTCCCTAACGCTGCCCCAAAGGAGGGTTGCCCGGGTGTGCAAATCCTTCACAAAGAAAAAATTAGAGTGAAACTCAAAATAGACCGCATTATCAATGCAAAACTGACGAACTGACAGTAAGTTGCGTGTAATCGAAGGAACATGCAAGAGTTTAGTAAGTAAAAAATTTCCAGTAGAAGAGTGAAGATGAGCAGAACTGATGTTTTGAATGGGGAGGTTTGTGCCATCGCCGATGCTAACTTGGTCGGGACCATGATAGGACGTAGCTTCCAGATTCAGATTACCAAAGTCTGCAGTGAAATGGTTCGTTGCAGCGGAATCCAAAAATCAAGCACTGCTAATATTGTTAGAAAAAGTAGGCACTGAGGTGTAATGTGCTGAGAGTGAAGCTAGAGCAGGGGACTGGAATGCATGGTCAAACCGATAGTAGCAGTTGATGGCTACGTGACCAGGCTTTTGACAAACCTGGCACATAGGCCTGTGTTGCATCCGATTGGAGAACTAAGAGTGCGTACCCTTGGTAGCACCACGACCACGTCGACCACGATAATGAGAGGTTCCCCTGCCTTGGTTTGAAAATGCGCCTTGTGCTGCGCTTTGTGGTGACTGCCGAGAGGTAGAGTTAGCTGCAAGCTGAGTTCCTCAGAGGAGTATTAGTCTGATGTTGAAGACGTGCTTCATGTTGAGGAGTGGTGAGTCTCAGTCTGGTAGTAATGGACGTGACTATAGATTCGTAGTCACTGCCACGGCCAGCAACGAGGTATATGATGAAGTCTGAGGAGGAGAGCGGCTGCCCAGCAGCTCCAAGAGCAGAAGTGAGAGACGTGGCCTTGTGGAAATATTCTTTAACAGAGTCAGAACCCTACTTCATGGTTGCAAGCTGGAACTGTGTCTACATTATATGTGCAAAACTTTGGGCTGAAAACAAAGTCTCAAGGGTAACCCATACATCGCGAGAGGAAGTGCAGTTGAGGACTTGAGCTAACACATTTTCAGAAAGGGAAGCGTTAATGGTGGAAATAATGAGTTGATCTTGGAGCAACCAGTTGGAGTGCTCGGGATTTGGAATATTGTTGAGGGTGGGGGAGGGCTTTGGAATGGATCCATCGATATACCCAAACAAACGATGTCCCTTGAGGAATGGCACAATTTGTGCTTTCCACAAGACGTAGTTTTTTTATTGTTAGCTTAATAGTGATAAAATGGGTTGAAGAATTGATGATGGTGGGGTTTACAGAAGACGGGTGGGATGTAACAGACAAGCTTGAGTCAGCCATTGAAGTTGATGGGGAGAAAAAAAAAGAAGGGAGAAGACAAAGAGAGAACAACAAAGGAAGGAAGAATGGGATGTTAGTCCAGAATGACTCTGGATACCATGAAAAAGCAATTAAAAACAGAGAGAAGAGCAGAGCACGCAAGGTGCTTGACACAAACGCTCAAGGGAATCTTCTCTGAAATGTATTCCTCTCCATTATCTTTTATTGTCACTGTACATCTCTTATATACACATTTTTTATGAAAGCGAATCAGAATTCAAAGATTAATCCAACGACTCATATAGCCTCAGTTAGTTATACAAGAATGTTCTGGAATTTTGATAGGTGTCATGCTATGAGTGTGCTCAGAGGAATTTCTTCTAGATGCTTCAAGGCTGGTGATGCTTTTTCTGCTGCAGGTTGCTACTGCGTCATCTTGGCATGAGGACTGCTGCTGCGTCTTCTGGTGTGAGGATTTTGTTGCCTCAATAAGGACGATGCTACGTCCACCTCTCCTAGCTCCCGCAAGGAGGTACCGTTAGGTATAATTGGTATTTTTTATTTTGTTATTTTTTTACATGTATTTTTTAACACTTTTAAATATTTTTTAAAATAAATATAAAAAATAAAATATTATTAAAAGTTAATTTCTTAATCACTAAGTAAAAATAAAAATAAATAAAATAAAATAAAAAATTTCAATGATAACATTGAGCGGTAAAAACTAGTGGTGAGAGTATCATTTTCCTTAAAAGATTACAGAAAAAAAGGTACTATAGTCACCGTTAGGAGCTACTGCTAGTTTTTTTATACGTATTTTTTAAACACTTTTAAACATTTTCTTTTAAAAAAATTTACAATATTATTAAAAAATATTTCCTTAATCACAAAGGTGAAAAAAAAATAAATAAATAAATCGAGTGATAACCCCTAGCAGAAGCTGGGAGTGGTAGGAGTATCATTATTCTTCATGTAAACATCTTTTGTAACTCTATTTATATACGATGAACACATAAGGAATTTATTCCGCCAATTCCTAAAGTCCAACCTTTCTTTCATTTACGACCATCACTATTTGTCTGGAAATGCAAAATACAACTGTCGCGATAAATGATTAATTACGACAACTACTACTAGTCGGAAATGGCTCTTTTTTCGTACCATCTTACTATTTTTTGCTGCAGATTGGGTCCACAATAGCGACAACCATTAATACCGCCCCAAATATGGTCGGTATTTCTGTTATAGATATGGCTGCAATGTGCTTATTGAAACGCAACTTTTGTTTGCATCCAATTAGCAGCGGCCAGGGGCGGCTCTAAGACGAAATATAAATGAGTCATTTTTATTTTTATATAATAAAATATAAATTATTATAGTTAACAATTTTTAAGATTTTCAATAAAACGAGGCTTTATATAAAATCTTTACATAAAAGTTTTTGAATTTATACTTAATACAACAACTTAAAATACGGCTGAAGAAAATCAGAAAATGTGCGAACCGGACCAAATTAACCGGTGTGTTCGGTTCCAATTTTGCAAAACTGGTTTAATACCAGTCCGATTCCAATTTTCCTTTTTGTATTACCGGACCGGTTCATATATATAATTTTTGTTATATATTATATATAAAATATTTTTTAGATTTTTTATATTATATATAAGTTTTTTATATTATATTATATATTATATGCTAAATTGTTAATTTATATAACATCAAATTTTAAAATTTTATTATTCATGTCTAAGAATCTAATAACATAAAATTAATATAACATTTGATGTAGCGTATAAATTTTAATTGTAGAACATAAAATATTAAAATTAATATAACATAATATATATATATCAATGGTAAATACATTTTATGGCATAATGAATCATACTATATTTTTTTTATAAATACATTTCTACACATTTGATCGTATGTATTAAATATGTATTTTTAGTTTCATAAATAATTAGGCACAACTCTTGCTTTCTTTCTTTGCTCTACAAAATTTTGTGAGGTATTCTCCATTAAAACTACATTAAGAAAATCCAGTAAAAGTGGACCAAATCAGATTAGAATCGGTAAGACCAGAAGTTTCGATTTCGGTAATGAATCGGTACGGTATCGGATCTTCGATTATCAAAACTGATGTATATCAGTTCGGTCATAAAATATGTCCAAAACTAAATCGAACTGGACTGCTCACACTTATAACTTAAAGTGAGACCTCATTATAAATTTTGTGCCTCAATTTAGAAGACTTTTAAAAGATTTATTTGAAAATATAAATTACGTATTGTATTAAATATTAAATTTAGCATCACAGACCTTGCATGTATTGACAAATATAAAACCATTTAAATTATTATTTAATGAAATGATTTTGTATTTTCTCATAAAAAAATTCGAATAAAAACGTTTCACTTTTATTTTTGTGGCCCAAGTGGCTTTACCTTTGGGCTTTGAGCCGGTCCTGGCTACGGCAAAATATGGACAGAAATTGTGGGAGGGGCAAAGAAACTCGATTGGATACTAGAGACGAGCAAGGGTCAGGATGCACCCGAAAGGTAAAGCGATCTATGAGCACTGCAGAAGGATATATCTTGTAGGTAAATTTCGAGCATCTTAGGTAGTATTTGAATACTTATAATATCTCAATATATTTGTATATAATAGTAAAATAATTTAACTACTTTAAATGTTTTATTGAGTTTTGAAAAATGAGAGAGAAATTAATATTAAATAAAAATATTATAAATTCCAAAGGATTTAAGTTTCAACTAAGTGATTCTGGAAGGGGATGCTCAGGTAGTTGTAAATGCAGTAAATGATCAAATTGAAGACATGTCTTACTTTGGAAGCATCATTGAAGAATTGAAGTTTCTTTTAAAGGAGTGGCCTTACTGGATGGTGAAGTACATGAATAGAAATAGAAATAATATTAGCATTAGCCCATGCTTGGGATCATCCAAAACACATTATAGTAAAGATAAGAATACCCTTACAACAAAACTCACTTCTCTCTCATTTCACACATTTCATTTTTGAAATTCCTCTCTCTCCTCCCCGTCGCCCATCCTCCCCCCCACCCCCACTGTCCAAATTCGAAATAGTACCGAACAGGCTTTGAGAGAGAGCTGATGGATGAGAGGTGGAGAGAGGGAGAGAGGTGGAGGGCGAGACAGAGAGAGCGAGAGAGAGGTGGAGGGTTTGGCTGGCTCGGAGGAGCTTGGAGAGGAGTCGCGGTGGTCAGGGGAGGTGTTCAGTGGGGCTAGAACCGACGCACAGCGACGATAGAGCCGTCGGTGACCCCGAGCTCATGTGAAACCCACCATTTATGGGTAGCTTGTGTCTGTGCGACGGAGAGGGAGAGGGAGGTTCGTGGTGGCTCGGTCTCCGAGAGGTGGTAGCCGGTGTGAGGTGGTGGAGATGCGGTGGTCCTGGGTGGCAGTGTATGGCAGTGCAAGGGGAGAGAAATGGGTGAAACTCATTTCAGTTGGGTTACCATAGGGGAGAGAGAGAGTTGTGCGTGAGGGAGATTGATGGCGGCTGGCTTAGTTGCCGGCGTGAGGGGGAGTTGCTAGTGGTGGTGGTGAGGCTGGACGGCGCACGGCGACGCCGAGCTGAGCTGAAGGAGAATTGGGTGGAGGCTTCCGTCGGGCTAAGAGAGCTAATGAGAGAGAGAGGGATAGATGAATCTGAGTGATGCGTTTTGAATTAAAAAAATAAAAAAGGTAGACACATCACGTATGCTACAGATCAACCGTGAACAGGGGTTGATCCGTAGCATTACTCATAGAAATACAAACACAGTTTGCACACAATTTAGCTAAAGAAGCAATACACTTAGGAATAGAAAAGATTTGGATAGAAGATATACCAGTTTTCATATCAGATTGTATACAGAGAGAGAGAGAGAGATAAAGATTGCATTGTAGACAATGATATATGGATGAAAGATGAGGTTTTAATTCAAAAAATAAATAAATAAATAAAAATATTATAAATTTAAAAAATTATTTTAATATAATTTTTATTTTGAAATTTGAAAAAATAGTATTGTTTTTTGTGTTTTGTTTGAAAGTTTGAAAAAGTTGTAATGATTAGATTAAAAGATTAAAATTTAAATTGAGAAGTGTTGTGTTTGAGTTATGTGTGCCAAGGAAATATATAAGAATACTTGAGATATGTTGTGTTGCCAAATGGGACTTTAATGGTGTGCACTTGCATCACTACAACATAAGTGGTTTTTTGGGTCGAAAATTTTTGTCCCAAAAAATTGTGATTTTGCCCCAAAATACTTCTTGGGATGTAAAAAAAATCATCTCAATATCGTTCCAATAACAATGTCCCGAAAGGTATTTTGGGACCAAAATATCAATTTCATTCCAAAAAATATCTGAGCAAAACTGTTTGATCGCGTTCGAACAAAACATTTTTTTTTTGGACTATTGAATTTCGTCCCCGAATCACGTTCGAACGGTAGAAACATTATGTCCGATCGTCGATTATATTCGATTGTTTCTTCACAAGTGGTCAATCGATACCGGTCTATTCGACCAAACTGGTAAGGGAAAACGTTTGACCACAAAATTTGATGGTTGAATAGTAAAATATGTTTGAACGTATTAAGTAAAACGTTCAATCGGACTATGATATGATCGAACAATTTGTTATGAGATGATGTTCGAACGTTGATTTCATGTTCGATGTTATTGTTCGAACGGTTCTCAGTGTTGTTCGAACGTTTAATAACGATGACATTCGAATGTTTTGTATTAATGTTCGAATGGTTTTACTGGTTTTGTTCGAACGATTTTAGGTCGTTCGAATGGTAACTATTTTATTTTACCAATATCAAAAAAACCAAATATACATACATAATATTTTAAAAAATACATTACAATTTGTTCAGTATCCATAAAAATAGTCTCATAAGTGAGAACTAAATAAATAAAACAATAGTATTAGCATTCTTCGTACATAAATAGAATCCAAAATCTACACATATAATGTAAATCAGTTGCTTGGAGGCCTGAATTGTTCCATAAGCATGTGCATTTGGAGTTATATATCTCTCCTGAACTCTTCTTATTGTTGTTATTGTTGTTTCATGCACATCTCTATGTCTGTTTGTTTTGCCTATTGATCCTCTAACTTATGCTGCTTTGTACTCAATTCCTTGATCTTAGAATTCGCTTCTTCTAACGCTCTAGAGGTGTTGGAGGAATGCCTGGACGATGAGAAAGAGTTAGATGGCTTTATATAGTAACCCAAACCTCTCAAATATACTGAACATGGAGCCAGAACTTGTGTAAGATTTTCAACATCACTTGTTGAGAAATTTTGATTTGACGCAGATTAAGCACGTAGGGCAATCATTTTTTCCTATACACAAGAGAAAGAATTAATATTGCCACAAATATTCAAATATGTTTAATTAAAATAGATAATAATACTTACATAATTTTCACGGGCATTAGAATGAGTCCACTATCCATTATGATCAATATATAATACAACATATAATTTTGTCAAATCATAATTGGTATCTGACTCTTGCTACAAGAGGCATTTTTTGAGATATAAAGTCATTACAATACATCTAAATAAGAAACTATACATAATAAAAAAAAATATAAAATAGTATTACCAATTTCTTAGAAAGGGATGGAAAAATCTTGAACCTGCATGATGATAACTCTTCAACTTCAATCCATTTATTTTGTTTATAGAACTTCACTCCAGCATAGAAGTTTCAAATATTAGGAAGTAAAAATTACAAATAAGACACGTAAAACAATTCATCTAATTTACCTTATATGATGGATTCGTAAGCATGTCACAAAATTTTTTCCAATCGGAAGGTCAGACATCCTGAAAAAGATGTTGGCATGGCCTCTTCTTTGTTCTCGAATTAATTATAATGCTCATTACACCTCGTCTTATATTTGCGAAATGCATTACACATAAGCTCATCGATAGTCTTATGCTCCTCTCTCTAACCAAAATTTAGTTTGAAGTTATCATTGAAACAATATATGCACAAAGAAATTATCACTTACATATTCTATATTTTGCATACATATTAAAAAATCTTATAAATCAATTATTTAAACATTACCAAACAACGTTTCTTGATAAGCTCTTTCACATCTTGGGGAGATTTTCTACGATGAACTCGTAACCAAAGATGCATAAGTTTGTATAAGAGCACCCACATGCAATGCAAGCCAAGCTGCTAATTGTCCATCACCTCATATAAGTTTGTCAGGAATGTTAACCTTAATCTAATCCATTTTATGGTATTTTTGCAACGTCATGCCTCTAGTAGTGCCTCAACCTTGACGAAATTATATTGTTAACTCTAAAGAATATAATATTCATTTTGGAAACGAAGTAAATAATGGTTAGAAGCGGTGTGATATGTATGAATTACCTTAATTGAAGCAAAATAACTCAGATTTTTACCTTCTTTTGTAGAGTTAATCTCTAGTGGTGAATCAGACGAAGAGGTAGGAACAGGTGGAGATGGGATACGAACTTCCTTCCTCTTCAGTGTCATAATTTCAAAACACTGATACATTCATTAAATTAAAGATTTTTCATAAAGTGTCATGTGAACACAAAACTATTCAATCATTTGTATCAGTTTCAGTTGACCATTCGCCCTCATCATCTGTAGATAATTCAAATGATTCAGCATTTTTCTCAACTGTCGCATCAACAATTTCAACCTCAATATCTTTCCTATGTAATAAAATCATCTCATACTGACTCAAATCCACAAATAAGTTAAAGACGGATTGACTCTCCTGGTATGCTTCTTGAGTAGAGAGATCATCTTCTTCTTCATCTTGTCCATTCGCCTAGGGGATAACATCATATATATTTCTTGGAAAAAACTTTTGAACCACTCGCCATTGATTTCCTAACTCAGGATCATCTAAGGAGAATACTTAAGATGTTTGGGAAGCCAAAATAAAATGATCATCTTCATACCATTTTTCGATGTATTAATATTCAAGAAATATTCATCATCGCGCACTCCCCTTCGAGGATTGTTTAAATCCCACAAATCACACTTAAACAAATACACCAGAAGCTCCCTCAAATCTCTTATTCCAATTATATCAACAATAACCCTATAGAAATCAATATTTTCTTCGTCATGACTTCATTCGACTACGAAATCAATATTTTATATTTTCCTATTGCGTACTTGATTCATTGTGTGATACCTAATTCTCCAAGAAATACATGCAGAATATCGAGTAGCGCGTCTCGAGGGGCCATGCGCCAAAGCATACATTTCGTCCGATATATCGTTTGGATTACTCGCATGCATTTGTAAAACCAACATATTGAATAAAACACATACATAAACAAATAAACAATCATAATATTTTTTTGGTAATTCAAACTCGCATATGTAATGTCATTACCTGTTGTTCAAACCATTTCGGGAACTCATTTTCATGTATTTGGTTTATATCATTTACTCTAAACTCTTTGAGTACGTAAATATGATCACTGAAACTGAAAATTACTAAATAATTTATATTCTTATAACTTTTTTAAGTAAATTACAATATTAATTAACAAATAATGACGATTTACTTGAAGTGGCTCTCTATCCTAGGGTAATTGTTTAGCATGTACCATTGAGATTTCTCGAACTCTCTTCCATACAAATCATAACCACGCGCTGCACCAAGTGGACGTATGTGTTGGAAAAACATAAAAAACCCATTTTTTTTTTTTTGTCTTTCTTGGTCAACATCAAAGTTTCTTTTCGGCCGATCAAACATGTGTCAACTCCATGGAAGTATTTGAAATATAATGTATGACACTCATCATCAATATATATTTCTGTAATTGACACTTCTGGGCAGGCCTTGTTACCCATGGTGCGTTTCAACTTCCTTAGGAATCGTTCAATGGAACACAATCATTTATACTAGATTGGTCTTACAAGTCGAGGCTCATGTGGCAAATGAATGGCTAAGTGAACCATGACGTCAAAAAATGACAGTGGGTAAATACTCTCTTAATTTAAATATTATTATAGCAATTTTCCGCTTCATACGATCCAAAGCTTCTACATTTAACATTCTAGCACATAAATCTTTAAAAAATGCACTAAACTCAGTCAAAGCCACACGCACATCTCTCGTCAAGTACCCACAGATACCAACAAACAAGATACATTATAAAAACATAAGACAATAATGACTTTTTAATCTAATAACGTTCCAGTCATTTGTTCAAACACACTTTATTAAATTCGAGGTATAACCATCCAATAATTTAATCTTCATCAGCCACTCACAAAATGTAGCCATTTCGTTCCTTGACAATGTATATCACCCAATCGGCATGTAGACTGACGAACTACTTTGTTGCAAGTGCATTTTTGGTCTTATTTCCAACCACTTCAGATCCTTCCGTGAGTTTAATGTATCATTCGTTTTGCCTTCAATTGTTAAAAATTGAACTCTATATTTCTGAAAAGTATCAATTACAATGTAAGAACGTCTAAAACATATAGATACATGCCTAGCCTTTATATGGTAACTATTAAAAAGGAAATAATTACAATTAAACGAAAAATTTCCTAAATAATTACAATTAAATGACAAGTTTCCTAATATCAAGAGATTGCTAATTTTGTGGGATTTGATTTTGTCAATACTCCCCCTTAAGTTGGTGCACGGAGATCCGTAATGCCCAACTTGCGTAGAAAGTGTTGGAAAAATTCATATCCCAAGGCTTTGGTGAAGATGTCTGCGAGTTGCTCATGAGAAGGTGTGTGAATGACTATAAGGAGGCCTACCCGAATTTTATCACGAACAATATGACAGTCAATCTCAACGTGTTTGGTGCGCTCATGAAAGACAGGGTTGTGAGCGATGTGTAGAGCCGACTGATTGTCACAATAAAGACGGATAGGCTCAGAGTGAGAGACACCAAGATCTGTGAGGAGCTGTTTTAGCCCGGTTAGTTCGCAAGTAGTGATTGCCATGGTGCAATATTCTACTTCAGCGGAGGAAAGTGCCATTGTAGTCTCTGTTTTTTTGTTCGCCAAGAAATGGGGCTCATGCCTAGCTGAATGAAGAACCCCTGTGGTGGATCTTCGAGTAGTGGGGCAGCTGACCCAATTTGAGTCTGTGTAAGCGGTAATATGCAAATTGCTAAATGATGAGAAAAAAATGCCTTGACTTGGACTGCCTTTGAGATAGCGAAGAACGTGGATGGCAGCTTGCATGTGTAGATCTCGAGGAGCATGCATGAACTGGCTGAGATTATTCACTGCAAAAAAATATCAGGACGTGTTATAGTGAGGTAGATGAGACGTCCAACCAGTCGTCGATAGGCGCCAGGGTTGGTGAGGAGAGAGCCATCACGGTCTATGAGCTTCAAATCTTGTTCCATGGGAAAGTGAGCGGTCCGAGCACCAAGTTAACCACTATCAGTCAGGATATCAAGTGTGTATTTACGTTGGTTGAAAAAGATGCATTTTTTAGAACGAGCAACTTCAAGACCAAGGAAATATTTGAGGGCATCAAGATCCTTTGTTTTGAAGTGTGTAGAGAGAATGCTCTTGAAAACATCGATCTGGGAAATATCATTGCCAGCAACTAAGATGTCATCAACATACACGAGGACAATAATGATGATGGTGTGAGTGATAAGAGTGAATAAAGAGTGGTCTGCTTGAGATTGATTAAAACCTGCATCAAAAAATACAGTGGTTAGTTTAAAAAACCAGTTGCGGGAGGCTTATTTGAGGCCGTATAGAGATTTCTGGAGCCGACACACACGAGTCTTCCCTTTAGGGCATTATCCAGGTGGTGGTTGGGGGGGGGGGGGAGGGGTTCATATAGACCTCTTCATCAAGATCACCGTGTAGAAGTATTGTTGACATCAAGTTGTTGGATGACCCAATTTTTTGTGGCAGTGACTGCCAATAGGCACCGACAGTGGTCATTTGGCAACCGGAGCAAATGTTTCATGGTAGTCAAGATCTTCAACCTGAGTGTAACCTTTAGCAACTAATCGAGCTTTGTACCTCTTGACAGATCCGTCGGCTTTGACTTTAGTTTTGAAAACCCATTTACATCCAATGGGTTTCTTACTAGGAGGAAGATGTTCAAGAGTCCAAGTGGCATTATCCTCTAAGGCTCTGATTTCAACAACCATGGCCTCCTGCCAATGAGGATGGTGGATGGCAGTGGAGTAATAGGAAGGATCAACAGATGTGGTGAGAGCAGTTAAAAAAGTAAGATGAGAAAGAGAAAAACGAGAATAGGAAAGAAACGCAGATAAAGGATGAACACTACCTAAAGCTGATGCAGCTGATGAGGATGCAATAGACTCCGTATGTATGGTTGGATAGACGTAATCCTGAAGGTATGCAGGTCGAGTGGTGGTGCGTCTAGGACGAATGGAGAGAGGAGATGGTGGAGGTGGGGATGGGTCGAGAATAGAAGTAAAGGGGGAAGGAGAAGTTATGGGTTCGGGAACAGGAACGGGGAAAAGAATAATGGGTAGTGATGGATCTAGAAGAGAAGAAGCGGTTTGAAATGGGAATATTTGTTCATGAAAAGTAACATCACAAGAATAAAAAATAGCTTGGGTTTCCAGATTGTAAAGCTTGTAAGCTTTATGTTGACCGAGATACCCAAGAAAGACGCATTTTGAGGCACGTGGTGAGAATTTGTCGCGGGAAGCATGGAAGGTTTGAGCATAACAAAGACATCCAAATACACGTAAATGAGCGTAACTTGGTGTGGTATTGAAGAGAAGTTCAAAAGGGGATTTATTTTGAAGAATAAGACTCGGGGTGCGGTTAATAAGATAAATGGTGGTGAGAACACATTCACCCCAAAATTTTAAGGGTAATTGTGCTTGAAATCGGATACTACGAGCGACATTCAGAAGGTGCCAGTGTTTGCGCTCCGCAACACCATTTTGTTGCAGAGTCTCAACGCAAGTATGTTCATGAATGATCTCGTGATCATGAAGATAATTATAAATTTGTGGGATATAAATTCTTGTCTATTATCAGTTCTTATAATTTTAATCATGGTGTTGAACTGATTCTGGATAAGTGCAAAAAAATGTATGAGATGAGTATATGCTTCGGATTTATGTCGCATGAGATAGATCCAAGTGGAGCGAGAAAAATCATCAACAATGGTAAAAAAATAATGAGCACCGTAAATTGAAGAAGTATGGTAACCACCCATATATCACAAAAAATATGATTAAAAGCAAAAGTACTTTTATTAGCATTTGAAGAGAAAGGAAGTCGAGTATGTTTCGAACGAGCACAAAAATCGCAATTAGAAATAATACAAGGATTATTATTGAAAAAATTGGAAATATTTAAATGAGAAGGATGACCTAGGCGTTGGTGCCATATGATCTTATTAGCAAAAGTCTGAGTAGAAAAAGCTGTGACGGGTTGAGGCCGATACACGTAAAGTCCGTTGCAAAGCTCACGCGCTCCAATCAGCTTCGTCGAATGTGGGTCTTGAAAAAAAAATGAGTAGAGGAAAAAAAGACAAGACAAGTGAGGGATTCGACCAAATGAATTGTGCCGATCCTTTCAATAGGAAGAAAAGCACTTGTGGGTAAGCATACATTCGGTGCATGGGAAGGAGATGAAAGTTCAGAGTAAAGGGTTCCATCATGGCACATGTGGTGGCTAGTTCCACTATCGATGATCCATGTTTGGCCTTGAGTAGAAGAGAGAGTATAAGAGACGTTACCCACGAAATTTGTGGAAGGGTTTGGTGGGCTGAGCAAATCCAAGAGTTTTTTGTAGAGATCGAGAGTGAGATCAGGTACTGGCAAGCTCGTGGTGGAGGAAGAGGCCTAGTGAGCCATCGGCGTCAAACTAGGTGGTGGTTTGCCAAGAAGGGAGGGAGGAGACTTCGTGCGGGGTACATGGCCTAGAGGATACCCGATGCGGCGCCAACACTTGTCACGCGTGTGGCCTTTCCAACCACATTCTGAGCATTTGAATGGTGGTTTTTGGGAGCCACTAGAGTGGGCGGCAAAGCTTTGGAGCTCGGATGGTGGATTTCAAATTTGAAGAAGTCTCTGTTATTCCTCCAGAAACAGAATAGAAAAAATTTTGGTGATGGGAGGAAGGGGTTCCAGTGCCAAAACCTGGGTTCTCAGTTGAGAGAATAAATCATTGAGGCCAAGTAAAAATTGGTAAACTCGTTCATCCTCCGCTTGTTGTTGAAATTCTTTGAGATCACTGCATTTTTGGAGTTGACTATGTTCATCCCAGAGTTGTTTAATCTGGTTGTAATATTCATGGATGGAGGTGGTATTTTGGTGTAGGGAGGATAACTCTCGTTTAAGGTTATAGCCCCGCGTGTTGTTCCCTTGGCAGAAATGGGATTGAAGGTCAAGCCACACTTCATGAGGATCAGTATGGAATTCGAGAGAGTTTACGATGGAGGAACTGATAGAGTTAAGAAGCCTGGTAAGGACCATGTCCTTGGTTTGATTCCATTGAGTATAATTTGGTGAATCATTGGTGGGTGGAGAAAGGGTACCATCAACAAAACTGAGTTTGTTTTTGGCGTTGAGTGCACGGGCCATGGCTTTTTGCCATTTGGGATAATTATCTCCGGTGAGTATTCCAGAGACTAGAATGAGGCTAGGGGAATCAGATGGGTGAAGAAGATAAGGGGAAGGAGGGAGGTTGGAGGAAGTGGCCATGGAAGGCATTGAGGTTGGAGGCTTGGGAACGTTGTTTAGCTGATACCATGTTAAGAATTGAACTCTATATTTCTGAAAAGTATCAATCACAGTGTAAGAACGTCTAAAATATGTAGATACATGCCTAGCCTTTATATGGTAACTATTAAAAATAAAATAATTACAATTAATTTACAAATTTCCTAAATAATTATAATTAATTGACAAATTTCTTAATATCAAGAGATTGCTAATTTTGTGGGATTTGATTATGTCAATATCAATTGACATCAAAGTTCCAACATAAACTCACATATATTTTTCTACATAACATCGAGAGTTTGCCACAATCTTAACGTCGACTAGTACGAGAGTTTGAAAAATATATTCTTCTTTGTCCAATTCAACTCATTCGCATGTCATTTTCTTTTCCATTGTTTTTTACCAAATTCATTACAACCAACATCTACTAATTGTGCAAGTACATCTTGGCCATAAAAATATGGTGGAGGGTGCCCCCATTCAACAGTGCTATCAAACATCCTAGAATTTTCACGCCATCTATGGTCACTAGGTAAAAATAAAAAATGACCAATGAAGTATAGTTTCCTCTCATACGTATGTCATTCAAATTTGGTATATTTGTTACAACTCAGATATGTCATTTTCCCCTTAGTACTCCAACCTGACAAGTTTTCATAAGCGGGAAAATCATTTATTGTCTATAAGACGACATCATGCATCTTGAACGACTTGTCTGTTGATGAATCAAATGTTAGGACTCTATTCTCCCACAAATCTTTCAGTTCTGCAATCAATGACTATAATTGTACGTCTATATCATTTTTAGGTGATCTCGGACCTAGAATGAGCAAACTCATCATGAAATATGGATCCTTCATACACTTCCGCGACGGTAGATTATACGGCATAAGTATAACTGGCTAAGTACTATGACTAGTACTCGTAATCCCAAACAAATTAAATCCATCTATTGCCAATCTAAGTCGCATATTACGAGGTTCTTAAGCAAACTAATGGTGTTTCAAATCAAATTCCTTTCAAACCTGAGAATCAGCAGGATGTGACAAAACACTATCATTCCTGACTCTGGATGATAAGCGTCATGTCATATCTACAACCATTGCACGTGACATAAATAACTGTTGTAATCTAGGTATCAATGGAAAGTGGCGTACTACCTTTTGTGGCACATTCTGCTTCTCAGATGTTCATCTTGATTCATGGCAAATGGGACACTTGTTCAATTGCTGATTCTCTTGCCAAAAGAAGACATAGGCATTCTTACATGCATGTATTACGTTGTAATCAAACTCGAGTCCTTGCTTCATACAAGTTGCGAGGTAAAATATTATCTGACTGAAATGCCTCTTTAAGCAGCTCGAATAACATATTGACAAGCTTAATTGATAATCGGCATATGAATTTTATGTGAAGTAGTCTAACTATAAACGACAACTTACTATATCTTCTGCATTCTGGATATAACTCACGCTGTGAATTATTCCACAAGCATGTAAAAATGTTATGGCCTGCATAATTTGAATTTGATGTGTCTGTATCGTCTTCATCCAAAAACATTCTCGCACAAATGTCACCCAACATTTGCTCCATATCGGCCTCGTCGTATTCATCACCAACAGCCTCTGGTTGTATATCTTCATCGATGTCTTCTTCTTTACTCTAATACGCTCGTCACTATCAACTGTATAGGATGCGAACTCTAGGAATTTCTTAACACCTTCAATATATACATTGAAATCCTCACCAAAACGATCTCTAACTCGTATGCAACTCTTATCCATGCCTAATACCTTATTACAAGATGTCATATGTGCATCAACAAGTAAGTATGTATCTGACATATTGTTCAATTTCTTCCTTTCATCGGATAGTTGGTTCTATCCCATTTGGGATTGTAAGATCATCGTCGCCAACCTATCAACTATTATTTGTCACGTCCAATGAAATTTAGGCAGCATCTCCCCATAGTTATCCAAATATGCTTGTTTGGTCGTGTGCACCGATGAGTAACACGTCGATGCACCATCATTGAAACTGCATATCTGGAGAACAACAAGGGATGAATCTACCAAAATTATAATGTCGGACACGAACAAATACAGCTGGATAGTTTGCGAGAATGATCTTACATTCTCAAACAGTCCACTATGGACAATTCAAGAGTTATCAATCAACTGTTCAATGGGATTGATAACTCTCGAACTGGTCTAAGGTTTATTTCGATGCAACATATAAGACATGAGAGTAATACACAATAACAATTCAGGATACAAGAATATATCAAACAACAGATAATTATATAATCCAGGTATTATTTTTTTGCTATATAATTTTCTTAAATCTAATCAATTGTACTATATGATTTTCTTAAATCTAATCAATTGTGATATATTATTCTTGACAATATTTTAAATTCTACTTCATTAGATTTTATATATGTCTATTTTATATCAAGTATTTTGTTAAGTATTTTTTATTAGTATATTTATTTACTTGTGTGCATATTTTTAAGTATGAATTATAGTTTATTATTATGTTGTTCTATTGTTTTATTTAAAATAAAACCTCATATTTTCTATTATGTTTTTTAAGTATTAATTATACTCTCATTATGTTTATTATTATGATGTACGTTTTATTGTGTGATAATTTAAAATACATTTTTGAAATTTAATTAGTAATTTAATTAGGGTACTCTGTGTATTTTTGAATGCAAAATGACCATTCGAATGGTAACAAATACTGTTCAAACGGTTGCAACCCAATTTTCAGACTCGAATACAAAACAACATTGACAAATACACTCATCAAAATACTGTGATTATTCACAAACACAACCTCACAAATCATTGACAATACAAACGAAAAAACATAGATATAGATTATAATGAGTAGAAATCAGAGATTTTACCTTCAATGCAATTTCAAAAAATCCAATAAACAACAAAACACCTACACCACATTTAGGGGATACAATGAAATTAGTAAACATCTAAAATTTACAATGAAGAACATGAGTTAAAGGTGCATAGATATTTACCAAAGATTGTCTTTTGAAAGAATTTGTGTGCAACTCTTTCTCCAACTCTCCCTCAATCTTTCTCACTATCTCTATCTCCCTCACTCTTTGTCTCTTTCTAAACCCAAGTGTGATTACCTTTCTCTCTGAATTTTTGAAGAAAAAAGCCACTTAAATTCCTCAACTCTCTCAACAAATTGAAGAAGAATTCTCAAATGAGGAGTGTGCAGTGTTATGAGTGATCTGGGGTATTTAACTCAGATCTAGCATTTTTGAACTTATTACAGCGACAAAATGTTATTGTAACAAGTTTCTTGAATTGAAACACTGTCATTCCAATTAAAATAACGCTTATTACGACGAAAAAAGCCGTCACCTGAGCGACCTTTTAAAATCTATACCATTCAAACCCCTCACAGTTACATTCGAACGAGAAAACTTTTTCAGTGCTAAATTTTTTCCACTAATAGAATTTTTGTGACACTATTCCAATGGTAGTAAATACCGTTTGGACTTTAATCCAATGCTCAAGGATTGGCGGGAGAAATTCCTGCCACCATTTCAGTAGGCGCCAAAAGCCTTAGCCACCGTTCGACCGTGACTCGCCACTGAAAAAAACATTCAAATGTTTCTATCCAGTTCGAACATAAGGTACTACCTTTCGTACGGAGGTACATCATAATATATATTACATACTATAATATATTTTATGAGTATATATGATAAATACTACATTAATACTATAATAGTGTATATACTATAATATATACTATCATACTATATAGTATAGTATTAGAACAATATTAGTATTAGTTTATATATTCTAATACTATAATATAGTTATTAACTTATTTATATATAGTATTATAGTATTAGTATAAGTATTAGTATAGTACAGTATACTATTAGAGTAGAGTATAGTGCAGTATAGTATAGTATAGTATAGTATCAATATAAGTTTAGTATAGTATAATATAGTACAGTTTAGTATTGTATTGTATAGTATAATATAGTTTAGTTTAGTATAGTATATCACTATTATATATATATATATATATACACAGTATATTATAGTTTAGTATAGTATAATATATATACTAATACTATAATTTAGTTATAGTGATTTATAAAGTTATTAATTTATTTATTTATAGTATTATAGTATTAGTATTAGTATAGTATAGTATAGTGTAGTGTAGTGTAGTATAGTATTAGTATTAGTATTAGTTTATTATAATTGTCATAAAAAAAGTATTAGTTTAGTATAGTATAGTATAGTTTAGTATTGTATAGTATGGTATATTATTATATGATAGTATTATATAGTATAGTATAGTATAGTTTAGTATAGTATAATATGGTATAGTATATCAATTAAGGTATTTTCTTAGTACATAGTAGTATAGTCGTATACTAATATTATAGTGTACTACTATAAGAAATGCTTTGGGTCCCGAATTCGGGACCCAAAAAATGTCCCGAATGAGATTTTTTTTTATCGAATGATTAAAAAAATATTTTTTAATGATGTTGTGAATTTTTTTATTTTTTTTAAATGTTTATGATGATTAAAAAAATACATAAAAAAATGAAAAATAAAAACACACTATTCAGGACACTTTTTGGGTCCCGAATTTGGGACCAGTAACTGTACTCCTATAATATTAGTAGTAGAGTCATGCTCAACCCAGTGTAGCACGACCAATTCTACCGATAAGACATAATGGCTTTTTTATTTTATGTTTTATTTTTTATACATTTTTTTATATCTTTAAACAAAAGAAGGTGTAGGTAGACACATCTGACCCAAGTCTCAGTGGGTTTTGCTCTATGGACAATGCTAGGATGCACTCCAAAACTAGTGCAAATGACTTTTATTTATTTTTATTTTCTTTTTATTTAAGAAAATATAAAAAAAATATATGGTAGACACATTTGGTGGGCATACTTGGAAGTCATACTATCATTTTCCAAGCTTTATTATTAGCAGTATATTAGTGCATACGAGGTACCATTTGAACGGTAAATGTTGGCGTTTGAACACCTCGTATGAAACATCAGTCGAACGTTTCATTTTAAAGTTCGAACGAACGTTATAACACATTTAAACAACGTCTGAACTTCTCAATCGATCGCATTCTCTCTCTCTCTCTCTAAACCCTCCACATACGCCGTCGAGCGCTCTTCCTACCTTGGAACTGTCGTGCACCGCCACTGTCAAATACCATTTCGATCAAGTGGTACAGAACTTAATAACGTTTAATAGGTTTATTCCTTGTTATTTTTATTAATTTTTTTTATAGAAAATAGGAAAATAAATAGTTTTCATCGTTATACATCGTATGTGGCCGGACCGAGATACCTCTATGCACATCTCAGCCTTGTATGTGTATTATTTGTGGAAGAATGAAAGGAATTAATGGATTCTTTTCATTTCAATCGCCATTGAGTTGGAGGCCCTCGAGCAAGCGGCTGCCGACAACAAAACAAGTAGAAGAAGTTGAGGAGAATGTCGTATCTACACCTAGGGGACGCTGCCTCGTGTCGACTCGTCGGGGCAGCCTGATTGCCAAAGCTTCCCGATGTAAGGCAGCAAGGTCACCTACTTCCGAGGGCATTCCACAAACACCAGTCGGTGCAGGTAGCACTACAAGGATCTCAGATGAGGGGTCTCTCGCCGACGGTTCCAAGGGTTCCAAAGGAGAAGATCCCACCAGCACCTCCACGTCAACAGCTTGATGGGACATTTCTACTGGCATTACCAAAACGACGGGATGATGGGCCTTAGGCATAGCCAACGCTAGCCCTTCAAGAATCAACACTCCGGAACTTGCTGTCGACCAGAGTTCCCTCCAAGCGAGATTTCTTCCCTTTGCCCAAGGGGGGAGGATTCAAGGAACGCCTACGAGCATGGGTGACCCAAGGTCGAGCAAGAGTCACCCTGTCATCAAGAGGAACATGGCCAAACAGAGGCAAAGAGACCCTTATGCTCTCCTCTAAAAGAAGGGCTTCTAAGAAAATGTTGTTGAAGTTTTTCTTCACCTACTCCCTTACAATGGCGATACGCCTCGACTCGGTAGGGGTGGCCGTCGGACGCACCTTCTTATCCTCAATAACCCTCTCCTAATCAGTTCGAACTGAGAACTCGCGGTGATTCATCTAACCAATCAAAAATTTCCATCCGCAGTCGAACATGAAAAAGAACTTGGGAGACCAGTCCTTCACATTGCGCTGTCGCGGTTCCAGATTAACAAGGGCATGCATCACTCTGAAGCTGCAAATGTTCCCCTTCTGCAGCAAAACATTGTGGATCAGGAGGAACTCACGGCCGGTGAGGTCAGCCTGCTTTGGGTCCAACTCCTGCAATGTTAGCAACCAGATGATGCTATAGCACATCAAAAGCCTCCAAGCATTCGGGTGAAGCTGGGGAGAGACCAGACCGAGACGATCCAGCAAATCATGAACAGGGCGAGGGAAAGGCACCCTCAAACCACATGTAAACATGGAAGGAAAGAGAGCAACTATGGAAGAGTGACCCTCGGCATCGATGGCACCCTTGTGTGGACCAAGGACCTCGACGACCATTGCTTTTGGGACTTGGTAGGTATCGGCCAGAGATGCTAGCGTCGCAGCTTGGACGCTTGAAAGCCAAGTGCTGCCCAAGAAGTCTGGCATCGCCAACTCTTGGTGCATCTCCCCCACTAGAAGCCGTGGGTTGGGTGGACTTCTCAAGGGACACTAACGAAGAGGAAGAAAGTAACAGAGAAAGAAGAAAGGGGTATAAGGGAAAAGGGTGGGAAGTCAGAAGAAAAGAAGGGCGAGAAGATTATGTTGCGGAGAAAGAAAGTGAGACCATGATCCAACCACGTTTATAAAGGAAGAAGGCAGCGATTAATCTCTCATGCCCCGTGGTAGAAGGAAGGGGTACGAGATACTTCGAATCTCGAAAAATACACACCCCAAAGCAACATGAAAGAGAAGAGCCGCCTGACGCTCTCAATACTGAACAACTAAAAAGATGCCATAAAATACAAGCATGTTATCGGAAGACGTGCCAACAAAGGCAGAAATGGAAACATTACTAGGGTTGCTAAGTGACAAGGAACCACCTCAGACTTCGGAGCCAAACACACGTCATCAGGGCAACCCCGGCCTCAACGTCAAGGCGAGTTTAAGATTAAAAAGAATTCCTACCATACAAGTCCGATGAAAATTGGCGGGGTAACTATAAGGAGTTTTTTCCCATTTTCTTGATGGACCTGAGAGGAGCAACTACGAGAATAGGAAACGAATGCCCAATACATAACAAATAGACTCTTCGGCTCGGCCCACAGGTAGAGTCTCCTGGACGCAACCCCCATATGGGAGCATACTGCAGGGGGATGGGTCTCACCATTCTGGAGAACCCTAGAACAACGTCCAGCTCTTAAGTACTTGCCCACGTAAACAAGCGGGAAGTAAGGGGAACCCTCAATCCTCTGACAATGTTACATCGATAGACCACCGAGGACACTAACAGAGTAAGGCAAATTGAGGAACTACACTGCATTAATGACACCGCTACTCGAGCTACACACTACATTAATGATGCAGTTGTAGAGGCATGTAGCATTGAAGAGCTTTGACAAAAGGAACAGTAAAGAGGGCATGGACTCCACCGGGGCAGGCACGATCTGTCCCCTCAGGCTCCTTGTACAAATAGAAATTTTCAGGTACAAGAAAACTCTTTGATCTCAAGACTTTCTCATTATTTACAAACTTCTAAAATACTCTACTAACTTTGGTATTGGAGATTCTTCGGCCCCAAGGTCGCCCTCTTCCAGCTGCTTTCTACTTTGTTTTAGTAGGCCCAGGTCTGAATACTTGAGTTGTTGGAACCTGGCCAAAAGGTGTACGAAACACGATGTTAATAGTAGTATTCCATGTCAATTAAATGGTCATGGAGTCGGTCTTTGCTTTTATGGAACGTAAAGAAAGTTTTACTAAAGCGTAGCTATGTATATTTGAGGAGTAATGTTCTACATCACACTACCATCCCATTTTCATCTCACTATGTAAGATGTGACATATTTATCACCATTGGATGATCCATTTATTGATTGATTCTTTATCATCCAATGGTGATAAATGTGCCACATCTTATATAGTGGGATCACTACAACAAATATGGGCTTTTCCCATGAATTCTTTTCCCACGATATATAATCCTGGCAAATAGTGGGCTGATGACACGAAAACCATTCGTGGGAAAAAAGACAAGTCTTTTGCCACAAAATCACATCCGCAAGTAAACCTTCGTGGGAAAATACTAAAAAAGTATTTTCCCACGAAATAAACATTTTTTGCGGCAATAACAGGTCGTCGAAAAAACATTTACCAGAATTATTTTGTTCTCGTGGGTATCTTGCGGCGACTAAGTATCTTTTGCGGCAATAACAACTCACTGCAAAAAGTAATAAAATTTTAAACCCCTTCTTCATTTCTTTTCCCCCCAACCCCTGCTCTCTCTCTCTCTCTCTCTCTCTCTCTCTCTCTCTCTCTCTCTCTCTCTCTCTCTCTCTCTCTCTCTCTCCACGACTGTCGAGGCTCTCCTCCCCATTGCGCCACCGTGAATGGTTCCCATTACCATCAAGCCCCCGGGGGTCTTCCCCCCCAGCCCCTCGCCCTCTCACTCTCTCTCTCTCTCCCTCTCGGATCTGAGCAGATTCGTGCACCTCCGTCGTCTCCAGCCATGCCATCGCCACCCTCAGCCGCCTACAACTCCTCCAGTCAGCAATCGTCGCTCCACCCCAGCTCCCGCATATCTCTTCCTCCAAGCCGTGCGACCATAGCAACTAGGCAAATGGTTTTCTTCCTCCCAAGCCGTGCGATGCCCTCATCCCTCTACCCATTTTAGTTTATTTCCAAGTTTGATTTAAGGTCTTGTTCTCATCTTTCCAAAGGGAAAACCTTGAAGGTAAGAACATTTTGATTCACTTTCTGTTATGGTTTCGAATGGGTTTCGATTTCTTCAAGGAAGGTTACCCATTGATGTTTCGGTTTGGGGTTTTTCAATGCAATCACTTGTGTTCTTTCCTTTACACGCCGATAGCATTCTTTGGTCCTCCATTTTACCTCTTGAGAAGGAGCTAAGAACCAAGGTAGAAACCCTAACTTGACTCCATTTGATTTGGGTATTATTTTGAAGCCATCCAAATTCTTTTGTGATGGAAAGCTTGTGTTTTGGGTTGTGTTTATTTCTCTATGTTGCAAAATATTATAAATGCTCTGTTTTGGTCCTAACCGAATAATGATGGAGCTGTTTTACTATATGATTTCCTATGTTTCGAATTTGGTATTTTGCTAATGAGCTTGCTTTAACCATAGGTGACTTTAGTATGATTTTGTGTATGTATGTTGGTGCCGTGTGTTCTGTTTTGAGGTTGTACTATGTGTTCTGTCTTAGGATGTTAGAGGTGTTCGGTTTTACATATTTTTTTTGGTTGTATGTAATCCTATAAACTTGCTTTTAAAAGGTATTAAATGATTAATCTATAAACTTTAGTGTTTAAAGATTTTTAAGTTTACTTAATGGGTTATTCTTGGTATCCTCTATGTTATGTTTAATTAAATAGTGTATGTTAACTAAGCTAATTATTATACTTGTGTCACTAGATTTATAGCATAAGTTAGTATTAGGATTAGATGATTAATGATGCATGACACTAGTCTTTGTATGTAGAGTATTCTACCATTGGTAGCAATATTTTTTGAAAATGAGAAAAAAACAAATGAATTAATGGATATTGTTGTGTAAACTTATGGATATCGTTGTGTAATGGGTTTCTGTTGAACTCATGTATTAGATGGATGAAGTAAGTGTAATTTTGCTAGATTAAATTACATGGGCAGCAAGCATGTTGTATGTTTTATTAGTTGAATTATGTATATGGAAGTGTGTAGAGAAATTTGGGAATTTGGTGCTAAGTAGCCAAGTGTGTTATGTAGTGTGTTATGTATTGTTTGGGGTTGGTGTATAAATAATATGAGCATATTTATACGTTGAATGTGTTGTTTTCAATGAACCAGGAAAAATGATGTGAAGGTTAGGAATTGTGTGGAGCCATGAATGAATCTTATTAAAATTTTGAAATTTGTAATTGTGTTGGATTGATGTAGATGGGCAGCAAATATGTTAGTAAGTTTTATAATTGATAAATTGAGTATGTGTATAGGTGGCAAATATGTTAGATTTTACTTAAATGCAATGGTTTATAGATTTTGAATTTACATGAGGAACTTGAAGTCCAAGAATTGGACAGATTTGATTATGTTGAGTGTGCTATGCATGAACAATGGATTGTGTGATGGGACTTAGTTTAGAAAACTTATGCATTTTTTCATCGATTAATTAAATTAAAGGTATTTTAATTATAAACAAATTTTAATTAAATGTAGTTGTTTGGGTTAGTTAAATGTAGTTGTTTGGGTTAGTTACTATTGCTTCTAATCTCTTCTATGTAGTATCTCCTAAAAGGTTTGTTGGTGATGGGGACAGGTGAGCCACTTTTAAAACTTTGAACTTTGATATTATATACTTGTAGTGGTACTACAATCTTTCTGTGTATGGTTTTGTATTGTTGCTATATGAATTACATATTTTGTCGAACTCTTCTTGTTTTCACTTTCCTTGCTTGATAGATGGTTATAATTATAATCATAAACTACTATTGCAGTTTATGTCAAGAATTTTTTAAGGACATTGAAAAATGGTTATAACATTAGTAGCGATTGCAAATGCACCTACACCCTTCACTCATTGTGCTAGAACTCTTTAGGCCTCATCTTGAAGTCTATTTGGACACCCACTGGAAAACCATGGTCAATATTGAACTTTCTCAGACTGGTTATCTGGGTCATATGTAATTGATTTATATTCCCTTACACTTGGGTTGCTTATCTTTTCACACTTCTGAAATTATCTTTATCTATATGCTGAAAACAGATTGATCATAGTTGTCACTTGGGGAGCTTTGGGTTGGAACTGGCCTTTATGTGACTTGGATGTACTCATGTCTATCCTACTCATCTTAAATAATATGTAACTTTTGTATAGTTATGACTTGATGTTTTGTTACACTATTAATGTATTGGTTTGAAATCTGTAGGTGTTTGTTATTTTTGCTTTACATATCTCCATTGAGTTGAGTAATGTCACTCCTATTTTCATTTATGTTTATTCTCATTAAATTATTAACTACTTCTATCATTAAACTTGTTATTTCGTATCAGAGTATTAGAACAAACCCAACCATCCATCTATGGCCCAGTGCACCGTGCACCACCAAACCCAACCATCCATCTATGGTAAGCTAATCTCTTTGTCTCTCTCTAGCTTTGTCTCTATCAAGTCACGGTTGTCTTTGATGTTTGATTTATTGATTTTTAGAGTTGTTTGGTTCAATTATTTTGTGGGATAAACGAAATAGCTGCTTTTTAGTTAATTTATATTAGGGAGAGATAGAGTTTTGGAGTTATGCTTGAATCTGAGTTGGTCTGTTAAAGGTTTTTGAACTAACTAACTACTATTGCATTTATTTGTGCTCAGTCTCTTTTTTTTTTATTTTACATTTTTTTTTCTAAATTCACCTAGCATTTGCCGCAAATTCAACTTGTGGCAAATACCTTTTTTTTGCCGGAAGTGATTATTTCCCGTGAGTGACTTTCTTCGTAAATAAGTATTTTCAAAGAAATACTTTGTGAAAAATATATATTGTCCACCAAAGTATTTTATCGGAAATATCAAAGACAACTTTTTCCACAAAGATATGTCATGGGTAAACATTTTTTGCCACGACCTCTTCTCATGGAGAATGATGTTAGTTCCCACCACATTATACCAAAGGAGACCTTATTTGCCATAAAAAAAAAAAAAAAAGGTTTCAACCGCCACGGATGTCAGTGGAAAAAAAAAAGGTTTTTCCCACGAACTTGTGGTTTGGTGAAAAAAGATTTTTTTTTCTCCACCAATTATATGCCATGAGTCTCCCACGGAACAAATTGGTGGCAAAAAAGGTTTTCCCACTAAAGATATATTTTTTCCATGACAATCACTCTCGGGAAAAACCCATATTTGTTGTAGTGGATAAATATAGGATGGTGGTGTGTGGTGTGGTGTATAGAATTTTCCATATTTAAGGCATAAAAAAAATAATAAAATAAAAAAAATAAAAAACACCGATAAATGGTGTACCGATGATTCCTGCATAGCTAATTACAAAACTCCGAAAGATGAAAGTACATGCATGAGGCATATAATTTGTTCGCCCAAGTTGGTACGTAATTGAATATATATAAATATATATATATATTATATAGGTTCATCGCTATTAAATGTGAGATCATTTCTGACATTATAAAATGTATAACGTCTTATATTGTCAGTTGCAAAATAAAAATAATGTCAAATATATGGTTCCTATCATAGCGCCCAATAAATCGAACTATTGTTTCCGCCAACGACGTTCTTAGTAAATTATATGAGATTTAAATAATTCACTATCGTACGTTGTATTAACTATATATATATATATATATATATAAATTATATATTAGGTTGGTCATCATGATATATTATTAGACGTTAGATTCCAGACTATTAGGATTATTAGAAGGGTGGGTCTAACGGTGGGAGCTCCCGCTGGGCCTCCCGGTAATGTATTTTATGATTTTTTTATTATTTTATTTTTTTTACATAAATTTTTTAATATCTTTAAATAGTTTTAAAAAAATAAAAAAATTTATAATGTTATTAAAAAATATTTATTTAATTATGAAGTAAAAAAAAAATCACCAACGGGAGCCCAACGGTGAGCATAGCATTTCTATTATTAGAATGAAGTATTTAGCTAGCTAGCTAGGGACAAAGTCTCTTGCCACTTGCAAATTAATAAAAAGTGACTAAACAGAGTTGATGATAAGGATGATAGAAAATAGGACGAAATCCAAATTAGAGTTCAAAATAAGTAAGTTTTGACAAGGATACATACATACATACATACATACATACATACATATATATATATATATATATACTAGCGGTTGGATAATGTGCGAGGCACATTTGCCCGGTTAAAAAATAACTTATTTTGTAAAATATAAATATATTTTGAGTTAAAAAAAATGTAATCATAAATAAAATAAGTAATATATAGAAAATTTTTTATGAACTCAATTTTTACACCTAACAAGTGAAAAGAGATGTGGAGAATTTTTGTGATAATGATAGTACTTCACTGCATAAATCAAAGCAATCCAACCGAAGAAAAAAAAATGAGAAGTAGTAAAATGAAGGGTTGGATTTAAATCTTAAAAATTTTAATGTATCAGCAGCAGCCTTGTCCTTCAAAAAAAACACACGTAGACATCATATCTTTAGATATGATTTGGATCGATGTATTAATAGTAGTGATAGATTGTCAATTCCCTCCTGACCCAATAATGTTGTAAATTTTTTATTTTTTTTAAAATGTTTATGATGATTAAAAAAATACATGAAAAAAAGAAAAGAAAAATAAAAAAATGAAATACACATTCATGAAATATTTTCAGGTTACTTTTTTATTAGTTGCGGCAGTTCTCTTTAGTTAATTAAGAATATTATCATATTTAAATTATGTTAAAATTCTAATTATTTATATAGTTATAATTTTTTAAAAATATTTAACAAAATTTTATTATTTATTTAATGATGAAATATTAGTATTTTATAAATGGCTTGATTATTTTGAAATTAGTGGTATTTGTTTAAAATCCTGTATGGCGTAAGATTTTCTAATTGATAAAAAAAAGCATGTTTGCCACATCTGTCAAATTGAAGAAAAAAATAAAGTGTAATTTCAAATATTAAAATGGTCTAATGTATAAGAATAAAATTATTATTTATTTATGTTCATCATTTATTATGAAATTTAAATTATATTAAAAATTCAAATTAAATAGATAGTTTTTTTCTCTTAAAAATGTACAGTAAAGTTAATATTTTTTCCATTTTTTCTTTCTTTCTCTCTCTCATTCCCAACGCACGATTGCAGTATTACGTCGCACATTGACATTCACACGGATTTTTAAAAAAAAAATACTGTTCATCATACTGTCGATGAACAGTAATAAGATATGAAAAAATAAAAAATAAAAATAAAAAAGAAAGAGGCTGATTTAGATTTACTGTTCACGATGAACAGTAATAAATAGTAACGATTATACGCTCTTTTAAGTATAGGCAGAGATATATATATATATATATATATATATATATATATATATATATATATATTAGTAGAAATTCAGAATTAAGACTCAAATGTTAAGACACAAAAATCTATTATTCTCAAATATAATAATAGATTGAGAATATTTTAGGAATTTACTAATTCCTAAAAATTTGGAAGATTAATATTATTATATACAGTTGTGGAATGCGTAAATACTGTGCAGTCACTTTGAAAAAGAATGGAATCTACCATTAAAAAATTTATTTATTTTTATATAGATCTTATATTTATTCATTTTTTTCAAAATGACTACATGATACTTACACATTCACGACTATAAATATTATTTCTCAATTTAGAATATGTAAAGAGAATTCAGTGTTTGCACTACTAGATGAAAGGCTGAAAGCTAGCTCAGGTACTACAGTTCGATTTTCTTTTACGTAAAACTTTGCAATGGACTTCCAGATCATTCTTGATTTTAGGGGAAGAGGAAGACAAAGGGGGAAGATCGAGGAGTATCTAATCAAAGGCCATTTGATTGAGTGCACGTAAATTAAGATCACGAGCATACTAGATTTGGACAAATGACAATAGTGTTCGTGTAGAGTAACTATCACATCGAATAGGAACTCCCTAAAACAAAACCTAATCTATCGGTTCAATGAGAAATTCATTCGGACATGCATGGGAATATTACATCGACTACTGTGCAGCTGGTAATTTAAAAAAAAAAAATCTACGTAATCTCTTACACAATCTCCCCACATAACATTTTTACATTTTTTATTATTTTTTTATTAAATATTTAATATATAAATAATAAATAGAAGAATTGAATTAATTTTAAAAAAATAAACTCAAAAAAAAAATAAAAAAAATATTAAAAAATTTAAAATTTTTAAAAAAATGTGGTGTGTGGAGGTTGAAGAGGTTGTGTAGCATTGCTCAATTTTAAAACACATTATATGGTTGGAAATACATGTATTTGCTGGCAAGAAGTGTTGCATCGAATCTACAGAGAAATTTCAAAAAGTAAATTTATAAACTAACATGATTTTATATGATACGTTAGATCTATTTTATAGTAAAAATAACTTTATAATTTAACATATCACATCAATCTAGTACATCAATTTGAGGATGTACTTTTGTATAATTTTTTTATAACTAAAGTATTTCCTCTTGTTGAAAGGTTTATATTTGGCCAAACCCCGTTTTGAAGCAGTTCACATCAACTCATCCAAAATTCCAATTAGGGTCCGTTTAGCAATACAATTATTTTCAAATATTTTCTTTCCAAGCATCACTAAGACAAAAGATATTTTTTAATTTCAAATCTTGAACTTTTTAATCTAATCACTATAATTTTTTCAAACTCTCAAATAAAACACAAAAAATAATATAAATTTTTCAAGTTTTTTAAAAAAATAATATTAAAATTTTATATTCAAACAATTTTTAACTTTATAATATTTTTATTCAACTTTTTTTTTCATTTCTCAAAATTTAATAAACATTTTAACTAAAATCATTTTACCGTACGGTATATTAACTAAAATTTACACGCGTGTACTATTTACAGATATATTAAAATATTCTAAATATCAAAACACGGTATTATATATATATATATATATATATATATATATATATATATGGAAAAAAAAAAACTCAAAAAAGCTGCCAAACCCAGTCATGTACTCGACGAGCTATTTATATTTTTCTCGATGGTTTTATGAGATAGGTTAAAAAAAATAAAAATTTAAGGCAATTTGAGAATTTTAGTACAACCAAAGAGATGAAGGATATTAGAGAATTATATTATCATTTTTTTAAACTAGAAGGGGAGAGATATTAATATAGTGAAAATTTGTGGAAGTATTTTCTTGAATTAGGAGATCTTATAATAACTTTCTTTATAGAAAGCTCATACAATAATGACAAATATTTTATGACAGCTTTTGTCAACAGGTTTCATGATCACTACAACAAATTTGAGATTTTAGGACGAAATTATTTAGGGACGAAATTTTTTTCATCCCTAAAAGTCATTTTTGGGACGAAATTTAAATTTCGTCCCAAAAAGTCGATGAATTTAGAAAATCGTTCGAACGTCAAAATAACCGTTCGAACAGTATTTTCTGCGACGAATTAAATCGTTTCAAAAAAATTTTCCCGTTCGAACGTGAAAAAATACGTTCGAACAGTAAAATTTGGCGGAGAATTACTTTATTATGGCGGGGAAAGTTAAAAAACGTTCGAACGAGAATTTGTTGTATTCGAACGGAAAATATTTGGTGGCAAATCCTGGCATGAAGGTTTCTAAACCGTTCGAACGTAATATATTTAGTTAGAACATATTCAAGCACCACATTTATACATTCGAAGGTATAATATTAATCTCGGTACGAAACTCAAAATATAAAAAATATCTATCATATATACAAATTCATTAATTAATTTTATGTAATTAATTTTAAAATATTTTAATGATTTCTTTTACGTTAAATAAGATTTTTAGTTAAATAAATATTATCAACCACATATATATTAATCAACCAAATAAAGCAAATTATCAAAATGCTATATATATTGTTCATAATTATAACAATAGAAAATATAAATAAAAGATAAAAACTATTGTGATGCGAGGTCTCTATACACATCCTCGACTGCAGCTAATTGTGTCTCTACCTGTGTCAGTCGAGTACTAACTATGACCTGAGTTGCATTATTGGCATTAATCGCTGTACGTAACTCATTAACCTCTGTACGTAACCCAGAGACGGTAGCCATAATCTCTGTACGCAACTCAGACATGGCAGTATGCACTGCATCAATCACTGCTGATGTGTGTACGCCGATCTCAGCACGCAATATGTCAGCCATCTCCTCGCGAATATATGTGCGTGATGTCTCAGCCTGTGTAGATGTCTCACCAGCCGATACTCCAGTATCTCCCGGCTGCGCATCTCTCTGAATCTCAGCCCTGTCAGGAACAGCCCCACGAAAACGAAATCTAGAGTGTCCCGTGCTCCGTGATAGGGTGGTGCTGTTGATCGGTGCCATCGGAAATCGGGAACGCTCGGCAGGTTCGGACACAACCCCGGCATGTACCAAAAATCGAGTGATGAGGATCCCAAACGGCAGTATATCTGTCGTAATGAACCATGCCTCTGATCGGATCCTCTCAAATATATAACCAACGAGGTCGATCGGGATGCCACGAGCGACCCGTATCATAAATCTCGCTCGATCCATGCCGATCTCGGTCTTGTGCTGCCGTGGGTCAATATTGTTGGCAATGATCAAATTCATAATCTTGAAGAAAGAAGATAAATTTGCCTGCCTAATACTCTTGGAGCCATCGTACACTGGAGCATCTGGACCAACAATCAAGTCTTTGACCTCGTGATCAGCAAGTGTATCGATCTCATTTGTGTAATCTGGTCCCTCGTCCTGAGACATAGCTGCATCACCTGAAGGACCAGACTCTCTAGGCGGCAGGTTTGGATAGGCATCAAGAAGCCTAGGAATACCCAGATATGCAGCGAGTCCATCCGCTGAAAATATAACAGGAGCTCCTCAGACACAGATCCTATATGCCCCTCCATCGTCTGGGCTAGCAGCACCGAGCTCTTTATAGAACTCAGTAACGATCTCAATGAAGGAAATGAGCTTCATTCCTTCTTCTCGCTGATCTAAGATTGGTGCCCAACCACGATCATTGAATACTGATGGGAGGGAATGACCCTCCCATATAAGAGTGACAAAATCAGACAGTTTTACTTGTCGCTCAAGTAAAACGGTCCGCTCTCGAACTGTTTGGATGGAAGGTTCTCCTGATCTACCACGTTTACAGCCCCGATAAGACATTATTATGATCCTGAAATTTTAAAAATAAAATATACATTCAAGATTAGTGATAAAATCTAATTACAACTAAAAGATTTACAAAATTATATACTAATAGCAATTTAATAAATTAATTGATAGAACATATAATCAGTTAAACGATGAAAACAATTTAATAAGCTAATAAAATGTTAATGGATTGAATTTAATAATTAGCCTTCGAACGTCTAAATATATGGTCGAACGGACAATTAATAACGTTCAAACGTGTCTATCAAGTTCGAACGTACAGGTTTACCCGTTCGAACGGACTGGTTAATACCGTTCGAACATAAAACAGATCTAACTCGGCCATGGCTGAGTCAACTCAGCGGCCATGAAAATACTCAAAAATTAATTGATTTCGTGGTTTCTTCGACTAAAAACAAAGTACTCTTCATTTTTAAACATCCTACGATAGATTTATGATGTTCTACGGTATTATTGATGAAAAAATGTAATTTTTTTTAAAAAAACAAATAAAACCATAAAATTATAAAATAAACGGTAAAATGAGTTTGAAAATACATACCTTTACTTGAGAGGAAAAGTGTTTGACGTATGTGCTGATCACGACGGCAGACGGCGGTGACTGTAAAGCGTTCAAACATTTTCTCGCTTTTTCAAACGGTGGGGACGGTGGCGTGAGAGAAATCGCTGCCCGCGATAACTTATACGTGCATAACCGTTCGAACGTTAATAGTTAAAGTTCGAACGTTAATATTAAACCGTTCGACCGTTACTATTTCACGTTCGAACGGAAGTTTTGGAAGTTTATTAAAAAATATATTAAATATATACTATATTTATATTCCTATAAATTATTATAATATATATACTATTATAGTAGATTATATATACTGTAATATATATGTAATATTATAATATATATTATAATAGTAGAATACTTTAAATGAAAGTATAATAACTTATAAAATATTTTTTTATAGTATAATAGTAATATATCATAATACTTTACTATCAAAGTGTTATTTATGATATATTAATATATATATATAGTACCATATAATAGCATGTAGTACTATATGATATGAGTTTATACTTAACTAATATATGTCATATTATATATTCCATTATACTTTACCTACTAAAGTTATATATGATATTATACAACATATATATATATATATATATATATATATAGTATAGCTTACTAATATACTATCATCTTATAAATTTCTCTACACTTTATTATGTGACCTTAGTATATTTGAGGCTATATATATGTGAGTATATATTACTAATACATATGATTTTAATAATATATATGATAGTATAGGTCACTATATATATATATATGATAATATATATTACTATATATACTATATATTTAGTATAGATTACTATATATATGATCGTATATATTACTATATATATGATAGTATATATAACTAATACATATGATGTTATAGTACTTTTCATTTAATGATGAAAAAAGTTATATTTAAACATAAATGATATATGTTCGAACGGTACTCGTAAACCGTTCGAACACATATGTTAACGTTTGAATGTAAAAAAAAATTCGAACGGACAAGGCAAATGGCGGGAAAACATCCCGCCAATTAAAGACAGCTGGATTACCGTTCAAACGTAATTTGTTATAGTTCGAACGGATTATTGTAGTGGTGGGAAAATATCCCGCCAATTAAACTATAGTATCATCTAATATGTCTATATATATTAATGTTGTTCTTTTATTCAAAGGTATAATAAAAAAATATATAAATAAACATTTATAATGCCGTTTGAACAGTTATAAATTAAAGTTCGAACGATTAATTTTCGAGCGGGAATAAATCAATAACGTTCGAACATACTTTTTATATATTCGAACGTGAAAATTAGGAGGGAATTTTCTCCCGCTTAATATTTTCACGTTCGAACGGTTAGTAAATAACCGTTCGAACATGATTGTTCTTCAAAAACACGATAGAACCTCACAATTTTGTTTCTCTCCTCCTGCGCGCAAGGTCGCTCCGTGTGGTCGCCTGAAGATTACCCCTTCGCATATCAGAGGTATTCTTTCTCAAACTAGTCCTTAAGCTCAAAAAAATTGTTCATCTCACTCCATTATTCCCGGATTAATACTTGTAGGATAGTTTGTGATTATTCTCGGATTATTCTCAAATTATTTCATTTTCATCTTCAAAAATTCAGGTATTTCTTTTAAAATAGAAATGTATGGTTTGAACTTAATATTTTGCAATGTTAGAAAGTTGTATGCTTTGAGATTGTTGTTTGTGTTTGTTAGAGTTTGTAATTAATGGAGTTTTCGGCGTTGTTGAAGACGACTGGAATCTGGAATGAATACGTTCGAACGGGTTAGGATTACCGTTCGAACGTATTCATTTTGTTCGAACATAGGTTCTCATCGTTCGAACGGGTAATGACATTACATCAATAACGTATACAGAATACAAATAGTTTGGGATATATATAAATTATATGTACTACTAAATCACAAATAATTAGGACCAACTACCATTTAATATTGTTAATTCTAAATAAATAAAATTAATATTCAAATTAAAATACTACTAAATCTTTAAATTAAAATATAAATAGTTAAGATTTAATAATACTTAAATACTTAATTATAAATTAATAAAATTAATATTCAAATTAAAATACTACTAAATCTTCAAATTAAAATACTTAATTATAAACAGGTAAAACTAATATTTAAATTAAAATCTGGAATAAATCTTGAAATAATACCTACTAATTATGTTTTTGTTGTATTATTGTATAAATAATATGTTGTTATTGTTTGACATATATTAGCATATTTTGTATTGTTTATTCATCAAAATAAACCTTAGACCCGTTCGAGAGTTATCAATCCGGATGAATGCTTGATTGATAACTCTTGAATTGTCCAGAGTGGACAGTTTGGGATTGTAAGATCATTCTCGCAAACTATAGAACTATATCTGTTGTCGTCCAACATTATGATTTTGGTAGATTCATCCATTGTTCTCTGGATATGCAGTTTCGGTGATGGTGCAACGACATGTTAATCGTCAGTGCACACAACCAAACAAGCATATTTGGAGAACTATGGGGAGATGCTGCCGATATTTTGTTGGACGTGACAAATAATAGATCATAGGTTGGCGACTATGATCTTACAATCCCGAACGGGATAAGACCAACTACCCGGTGAAAGGTGGCATACTCATTAATTGGTACATGATACATGGTTGTTTGCTGATGCATTACAATATTATTTGTAATGAATATAGTCGGCATGGATAAGAGTTGGATGAGAGTTAGCGATCGATTGGGTCAGAATTACAATGTATATGCTGAAGGTGTTTAGAAATTCTTGGAGTTTGCATTGGGTACATGTGATAGTGATGGGCGTATCAGATGCCCATGCAGAGAATGCAGGAATTTGCGTTCTCGTATGATAGATTTGGTGAGAGAGCATATGTTTGTCAAAGGTATTGATAAGGGTTATACTGATTGGGTCTTACACGGCGAACCATATCCAACTTCATTTGAGGCTCCACATGAAGAAGAAGAGATCGATGAAGATGTACAACCAGAGATTGTTGGAGATGATTACGATGAGGATATGGAGGAAATGTTAGGTGACATCGGTGCGGGAATGTTTATGGATCAAGGTGACACGGACACATCAAGTTCAAATGATGGGGGCCATAACACTTTTGCACGCTTGTGGAATGATTCACAGCGTGAGCTATATCCAGGATGCAGAAGACATAGTAAGTAGTCGTTTACCGTAAGATTGCTTCACATAAAATCAATGTGTCGATTATCTATTAAGGCAGTCAATATGTTACTTGAGCTGTTTAAAAAGGCACTGCCGACAGACAATACTTTACCTCGTAACTTCTATGAACCAAAAAAGTTGAAACGAGGACTCGGATTTGATTACAACGTAATACATGCATGTAAGAATGACTGCATATTATTTTGGCGAGAGAATGAGCAGTTGAACGAGTGTCCTTTATGCCACGAGTTAAGATGGACATCGGACAAGGCAAATGTTCCGCAAAAGGTCGTACGCCACTTTCCATTGATACCTAGATTACAACGATTATTTATGTCAAGCGCAACGGCTGTAGATATGACATGGCACTCATCAGATAGAGTAAGGAACGATAATATTTTGTCACATCCTGCTGACTCCCAGGTGTGGAAGGAATTTGATCAGGAACACCCATGGTTTGCTGAAGAACCGCATAACGTAAGACTTGGGTTGGCAACAGATGGATTTAATCCTTTTGGGAACATGAGTACTAGTCATAGTACTTGGCCAGTTGTACTTATGCCGTATAATTTACCACCGTGGAAGTGTATGAAAGATCCATATTTCATGATGAGTTTGCTCATCCCAGGTTCGAGGTCACCGGGAAATGATATAGACATACACTTACAGCTATTGATTGCAAAATTGAAAGATTTGTGGGAGAATGGGGTTGTCACATTTTATTCGTCAACAAGCAAGTCGTTCAAGATGCATGCTGCGGTGTTGTGGACAATAAATGATTTTCCAGC
This sequence comes from Juglans mandshurica, assembly GCA_022457165.1. Taxonomy (NCBI): domain Eukaryota; kingdom Viridiplantae; phylum Streptophyta; class Magnoliopsida; order Fagales; family Juglandaceae; genus Juglans; species Juglans mandshurica. The sequence goes on from CM039619.1 coordinate 13,423,786, forward strand.
TTATGAGAATTTGTCAGGTTGGAGTACTAAGGGGAAAATGGCATGTCCAACTTGTAACAAATATACCAAATCTGAATGGCTTACGTACGGGAGGAAATTATGTTTCATGGGTCATCGTCGATTTTTACCTGGTGACCATAGATGGCGTGGAAATTCTAGAATGTTTGATGTAACTGTTGAATGGGGCCAACCTCCACCATATTTGTGTGGCGAAGATGTACTTGCACAATTTATAGATGTTGGTTGTAATGAATTTGGTAAAAAACAACGAAAGAGAAAACGAGCTACGAATGAGTTGAATTGGACAAAGAAGAGTATATTTTTCGAACTCCCGTACTGGTCGAAGTTAAAATTACGACATAGCCTTGATGTCATGCATATTGAAAAAAATATTTGCGAATCCGTACTGGGAACATTGATGTCAATTGAATGAAAAACAAAGGATACAATAAACTCAATGAAGGATTTGAAGCGGTTGGGAATAAGACGGGAAATGCAGTTGCAATAAAATGGTTCGTCTGTCTATATGCCGATTGGGTGGTATACATTGTCAAGGAATGAAAGGGTTACATTTTGTGAGTGGCTAATGAAGATCAAATTACCGGACGGTTATGCCTCGAATCTAACAAGGTATGTGAGAACAAATGATTGGAAAATAACTGGATTAAAAAGTCATGATTGTCATGTTTTCTTAAAGTGTATCTTGCCTATTGGTATCCGTGGGTACTTGACCAGAGATGTGCGCATGGCTTTGACTGAGTTGGGTGCATTTTTTAAAGACTTATGTGCTAGGACGTTGAATGTAGAAGCTTTGGATCGAATGAAACGAGAAATTGTCATAATATTGTGTAAGCTAGAAAGTATTTATCCACCGTCATTCTTCGATGTCATGGTTCACCTAGCCGTTCATTTGCCACGTGAGGCTCGATTTGCAGGACCAGTTCAATATATATGGATGTATCCCATTGAACGATTTCTTGGAAAGTTGAAACGTACAGTGGGTAACAAGGCCCGTCCAGAAGGATCAATTGCAGAAGCATATATTGACAATGAGTGGCATACCTTCTGTTCCAAATATTTCCACGGAGTTGACACTCGGTTTGATCGGCCAGAAAGAAACTTTGACGTTGACCGAGCAAAACAACGGAATATATTTTCTGTGTTTTCCCAACAAGTTCATTCAATTGGTGCAGTGTGTGGTTATGACTTGTGTGGAAGAGAGTTCGAGAAAGCTCAGTGGTACGTGCTGAACAATTGCCCTGAGATAGAGAACAACTTGAAGTAAGTTATAACTTTTTCTTAATTTAAATTGCCTCATTACTTTTAAAAAAATATAAAATATAAAATATTTGTGGTAATCATCAATTTCAGTGATCATATTAACGTGCTCAAGGAACTAGGAGTAAATGATATAAACCAGAAACATGAAGAGGAGTTCCCGAGATGGTTTGAAGAACGGGTAATGAAATTACATATGCGTTACTCAATAACAAATGAAAAAATATTAATTTCAACTTTGATATAGTATATGCTTTACTCAATATGTAGGTTGTACAATTGCATGCGAATAATCCAAATGATATATTTGATGAACTGTATGTATTGGTGCGTGGCCTATCGAGACGCGCTGCTCGATATTCTACATATATTTCTCGGGGAAGTAGGTATCACACACTGGATCGAGATTGTTATAGGAAAACCCAAAATAGTGGTGTCCTAGTTGAAGGAAGTCATGATGGAGAAAATATTGATTTCTATGGGGTTATTGTCGATATAATTGGAATGAAATATTTTGGAGAGCTTGCGATGTATCTGTTTAAGTGTGATTGGTGGGATTTAAGCAATCCTCGTACTGGAGTCCGTGATGATGAATATTTTTTGAGTGTTAATACATCAAAAAAATGGTATGAAGATGATCATTTTATTTTGGCTTCTCAAGCATCTCAAGTATTCTACTTAGATTACCCGAAGTTAGGAAATCAATGGCGAGTAGTTCAAAAATATTATCCAAGAAATATATATGATGTTATCCCTCAGGCGGAAGGACAAGATGAAGAAGAAGATAACTCTTCTACTCAAGAAGCATACCAAGAGAGTCAACCTGCCTTAAATTTGTTTGTGGATTTGAGCCAGTATGAGATGATTCCATTAAATAGAGAAGATATTGAGGCTGAAATTGTTGATGCGACAGTTGAGAAAAATGTTGAATCATCTGAAGTATCTACAGATGATGAGAGCGAATTGTCAAATGAAACTGATACAGATTCTGATTGACCAATTATGTGTTAACATTACACTTGATGACAAATATTTTACTTATTGAATGTATCAGTAGTTTGAAATTATGCCGCCAAAGAGGAAGGAAGTTCGCAACCCATCTCCACCTGTTCCTAGCTCTCCTTCAGACTCACCATTAGAGATTGATTCTATAGAACAAGGTAAAAATCTAATACTTATAAAAGTTATTATTAAGGTCCTATAATAGAGATATAAATGAAATTGATTACAATGTTATATTTTATAGAATCTACAGTACAATCTCGTCAAGGTCGAGGCACCACTAGAGGGGTGACGTTAGAAAAATATCGGAAGATGGGTAAGATCAAGGTTAACATTCCTGACGAACATACTGGGGGCGAAGCACAACCAGCAGCTTGGCTTGCATCACATGTGGGTGCTCTTACACGAAATTACGCACCTTTGGCAACGACTTCATGGAAGAAAGTCCCCCAAGATGTTAAAGAGCTTATCAAGAAGCGTTGTTTGGTAATGTTTAAAACATTGATTTAGTAGAATAAATTTCTATATTTTACTTAAATTTAGAATATTATAAATGATAATGTGTTTGTGACTATTTTTTTAAGGATGATTTCGAATTAAATTTTAGTCGGAGAGAGGAGCGTAAGACTGTGAAAGAGCTTATGGGTAATGCATTCCGCAAATATAAGGCGAGGTGTCATGAGCATTATAATAAGTTTGAGAAGAAGGAAGATGCACGCCAACATCCTTTTCAGGATGTCCAACCTTCTGAGTGGGAAAAACTTTGTGACATGTTTGAGGATCCATCATATCAGGTATAATGAAATTTAATTATTTTACTTGTCCTATCTATCATTTCGCTTCATAATATTTTCAATTTCTTTGCAGGAGCGAAGTTCTATAAACAAAACAAATAGATCAAAATTGAAAATTAATCATCATGCAGGCTCAAGATCTTTCCATCACCTTTCTAAGAAATTGGTATTGCTATTTTTTTTATTGGATATAGTTAATTATTTAGATGAATCATAATGACTTTATATCTTAACACATTTATTGTAGCAAGATTCAGATACTAATTATGATTTGACAAAATTATATACTGCATCGCACACTGATCGTAATGGAGAGTGGACTCATCCTGACGCCCGTGAAAATTATGTAAGTTTTATAACCTGTTTTAATTAAATATATTAGAATATTTATGACGATATTAATTCTTTATCTTATATATGGCTAGGATAAAATGGTTGCCCTACGTGCTGAATCTGCGTCAGATCAAAATTCCTCAACAAGTGATATTGAGATTTTTACACAAGTCCTGGGTCAACGTTCAGGATATTTGAGGGGTTTGGGTCGTTGTGTAAAGCCTGGTCCCTCTTCCTCTTCTTCTGGGAATGCATCTATGACTTCTATAGCGCTAGAGAATGCGAATTCTATAATCGAAGAATTGACTGCAAGACAGCATGAGTTAGAGGCTCAATTGGCAAAACAAGCAGATATGGAGATGCGCCTCAAACAACATGAAGAACAACAAGAAGAGTTCAGAAGACAGATGTAACTCCAAATGCAGCAGCTTATGCAACAGTATAGGCCTCCAAGCAACTGATGGATTTTGGGATTATCTATTTATGTACGAACAATACCCGTCTTGATTGTTATTTATTTAGTTTGCGCTTATTTTAACACTTTTGTGAGTGTTAAACAGTTTCTAATGTATTTTTTCAAATAGTATGAATGTCTATTTGATTTTCTATTATTGATTTAAATTAAAGAGATATCGTTCGAACGAACGTAAAACGTTCGAACTCTATGTAACGACAATAGCGTTCGAACGTAAACGTAATGTTCGAACGAAATTTATGTTCGTAGAGTTCGAACGATCACACAACGTTCGAACGTAACTAATTTCAGTCTTGTTCGAACATAGCCTATACCGTTCGAACCCATATACCGTTCGACCTGACCATTTAACGTTCGAACGAATTCATGTGTGTTCGAACATATTTTGAAATCGTTCAAACACGTCACTATTGTTCGAACTTAAAATTTTTTCCGTTCGAACTATTTTCTGGGACGAATTTAAACCGTGACAAAAAAAAAATTCGTTCGAACGTGTTCGAACGGTTTCCTTCAATTTCGTCCCAAAAGAAATTTTTTGGGACGAAATGGTGATTTTCGTCCCAAAATACCTTTTGACACAATGATATTGGAACGACTTTGGGACGAATTTTTTTCGTCCCAAAAATTTTTTCGGGACGAAATTGGGGTCTTTTGGGACGAAAATTTGTGTCCCAAAAGACCCTTTCTGTTGTAGTGGATGATGATCATTCGCGATTTAATAGTAGAAGTAGATTAAACAAATTATGAGGAAAAAAAAATCTTGGATCTAATTGGAATTGGAGTTGTTTTATTGTTCCAATAATTAACAAACCTCGGATCTCATGCTAATTATTAATACTTTCTATCTTTGGAAAATCCATGTTCATATGAATCCAATGCTTGAAAATCTGAATTCTTGAAAAGTTCGTGACTAAAACTACTATATCTCAAAATGATTATATATACTTTTTTAAAAATCTGAGATTCACGTTTGTATTAATGTTTCATATATATGCAGTACCGTATAGAATATTTATGCTTCCACAATAGGTGTGTGTATATATATATTGCTTCCAATATTTAAGTTTTCCTTACAACCTTATTTTCTTTTGAGTCTTTAAGATTGTTAGTCATATATTTACCTGTTACGTAATTACTTTCATTTAATATATTTGAAAGTTTTGGATTACTATACTCTGATCCTGAGCATTTCATGCATTGGAAAGTTGAGCCTCCACTTATCTGCTCATTCATGTTTCATGCATTGGAAGGCTGAGCCTCCTCTTATCTGCTCACGTTTATCTTTTCCTTCGTCTTCTCTTATCTTCACTTGATTCCACTGTATTTATATATATATATATATATATATATATATGCTTCTCTCTTCTAAAAATGACAACTTAGCATGAAACACTCTCCAACTTGGCACTAGATAGAAAGAGTAATGGTAGATACAATTTTAGAGTATTTAAGCTATACGCATTTTCTATAAACAAAAAAAAAAGTAGAGTACACCGTTAAAAATAAGTTTTTTATTTGAATCTCAAATTTATTAATTTTTTTTTAAAAAAGTACTCAAGACCACGATGTAGAAATGTCATTTCTCCGGTAGAAATTAATATTGGAGCCGCCCTAATGAGCTCCATCGTCACGAGGCTTCTAGAAAGTCAACTTTGATATCGATCACCAGCTATATATATGAGATGAAATAAATACACAATAGTTTATAAAGCAAGTTGCACAATTATAAAATAAGATAAGGTTTTAATTACTCATGCTCACATAAAATATATTTGACAAATCTTAAAAGAAAATGACTGAAAAATATACATTCGTTTCTTCAAATATAAAAGTCTTAATAATCAGATCTTCTACCAAATCTTAAAAGGCTTATATGTACTACTTAGAAGTCTTTTATTATCACATTCGCTATAGCATATAATATATCATGTGGAGTACCATTATAAGAAAAATGAGTATTTGTGATTGATTATTTATGATGAAAATGATTATTTACAATGAAAATAGACTCGTTTTTAATAGAAAATAGTCATTATCACTAGAAATAACTGGTCATAAATAAACAATTTTCGTATAATGGAAATGTAATATTTCTGTGGGAGCACCTATAGAAAAGATTAAATTCAGTATTATATTTCTTCTTTTCTTTTTTCTACGTCTTGGATATGGAGGGGGAAATTACTGGGAAAGTATACACATATGAGCTCATTTTTCTACGTCTTGCACAGTTTGAGACGCAGGAATGGGATGCGGCGCAGCAATGTTTGAAGGAGTAGTATCGGGTGAAGATGATGATGACCTAGAAGGGAGTTGAGTTGAAGATGTTGGGAGGGCTGGGTTCTAAGTTGGGTTGGTTGTGGGTGAGGTTTGATTATAGTGGGCCAGGTTGGGATGTGAGTTGGACGTAATGGGTTGGGAAGGAAATGAGGTATTTGTACTTGTAGAAGGGGGCCCAGGAGAAGATGTATTGGGAAGAATGGGTGGAGAGCCAATATTTGGGCTAGAGGCCGTAGGTGCTGTGAGTTAGGAATAAGATAAAGGCAAAGGAAATGGTGTTTTTGGTTCATTGGATGATGAAGAGGCAGAGTCGGCCACTGGGGCCATGGTGAAGGGAAAAGTTAGTTCTTGAAATTGGACATCCCGTGAGATATAAGTGCATCCAGTTGGGACGTGTAGACATAGATATCCTTTGTGGTCGGGGCTGTAGCCCATAAAGACATAAGGTTTAGATTGAAAGTTCATTTTATGACGATTAAAAGGACGCAAGTTGGGCCAACATAAACATCCAAAAGTGCAAAGAAATTTATAGTCAGGAGGATGTTTAAAAAGAAATTCAAAAGGAGATTTATTGTTAAGTGTTGGTGTTGGCATGCGGTTTATGAGGAAAACTGAAGTTGAAAATGCCTCGGCCCAATATTTGTGGGGAACGAAAGCATGGGCTAAAAGAGAAATCTCGGTTTCCACTATGTGTCTATGACGTCTCTCAATTGTGACATTTTGTGCATGGGAATAAGGGCAAGTTAAGCAATGATTAATTCCCATGGATTGAAAAATTTGATGGAGGGGTCGAAATTCCCCACCCCAATCGGTTTGAATGGATGTGACTTTGGAAGAGAAAAAATTATGCACATAATTGATAAAAGCTAAAAAAACACTAGGCACATTAGACTTTGAAGATAGAGGAAATAGCCATATGTATTTAGTGCAATCATCAACTATAGATAAATAGAAACGACATCCATTAGAGGAAGGCATGTGAGATCTCTAATTTTTACTTGTGTTTATATTGCCGTTTATTTTAATTAAATGTGTTATTTTAATTATGTTGTTTGTGTTATTTTATTTATGGTATTTTATTTATGTTAGTTTTATTTTATTTTATTTTGTGTGTGTTTTCGGGTTGGATTTCTTTAAATTGTTGTGTTTTTATGGGATGTGTGTGTGTGTGTTTGTTCTTGGGTCGTGTGTTGTGTGAAGCCCGGAGCCCAATCGTTTTGAGTTTTAACCCAACCCGTGTGCACCTTTGTAGCCCAGCCCGTGCATGTGTAAACCCAACCCTTCATTGTTGCTAAACGGCGTCATTCCACTTAGAACCCTAGGGTTCCTTCGTTTCCTTCATGCGCCGCAAGACTTCTTCCTTCTTCTTCTTCTTTCCTTCAACTTTCTTCTGGTTCCTTCTTCTTATAGCTGCTGTCAATGCCGAATTCATCCTCCAATCATGGCTCGGCATCACAGAAAATTGCTTACCCCCATCACCGGCCACCTCCTTCTCCCACTTTCGTCTCAGTGTCGTTCGGCAAAGGACTTCGAAAAGCTCACTGTCGAGCTACTGCTACTCACGGCCACCACCACCTTCCACCTTTTTCGTAAGTATCTCCGTGTTGACTAGTGCTCCGTGATGTGCTGTCAATCGCCGCGCCATTCGTCCACACAAAATCACTTCTCTTTTCCAAGGCCTGAGCTGTCGTTTTCTATTCTTCTACGCGTGTGACACACGGGCACCTGCCACCGTCGTGCTTGGCCTATAAATAGGCCACGGCTTCTGCAAATAAGATCTTCTGAGATCCTCATCTTCCCTCTCTCGCTTAAGCTTTTCGCATTTCTTGGTGTTTGAGATTTGTTCTGTATTTTTGTTAGTGAACCCGTGAGCTTGTGTTGTTCTGCCAAGCTCTATTTGATTCTAGAGTTGTGAAATTTCACTCGGTTTCTTGGTGAAATTGTTGGTTTGTATTGAATTGAGTTTCCATCCGCTTGTAAATTGACCCAACCCATGAGTTGAGAGGCCTTTTTGGCACTGCTCTGCCGAAAGCTCCGCCGTGTACTGCCGTTGAGCCGTCACTTTGAGCAATCACCCTTTCGCTTGATCTTTTAGAATTTTTCCCATTTTTGTATGTAATTTTCTATCGCGACTCAAGTGATTTAAATTGACATTATAACTGTTGTTCATTTGTAAATTGTTGATCTGTTGGTTTGATTGGAAATTGGGCCTTGGGCCGTTGAAGTGTTGGGTTGTATTTGTTAATTGGAGTTGTTGGAATTGGGCCTTGTGCCGAATTGGAGGACGGGATTACGCGTGTAGTTTGTTGTAAACTGTATTTTTGTAATTATTGTGAATTTGTAGATGAGATATTTAAATGTATTCCAATAAACTGTTGTAATGCATATTTATCGTTTTTAATAAATTGTGATGTGATGTCACGTTATCTGTTTGGAATTGTGACTGAATATGTGGGTGTGTGTATCACGACCCCAAGTCGAGATGGGGCATTATCTCGGTGGAGCTCCTCTGGTCACTCGGGAGCGTAACAGACTGACGTGACATCCACTGAGTTGTCGCAGGGCGACGACGGGAACGAACGAGACGGTAACGCTCTCGTACCGATTCTGTGACCTTTTGGCTAGCGAGGTTAGAGGATGCTTGGCCATGTACGCGCTGGGCGCGGAACTGGGCATCGCTCGTTACGGAGTCTCATGCACGGACGTTACCCGTGGTGTGACGATGAGAGCCAGGGCTTGCGGACGGTCCATAGGGGAGACCGTGGTGCATGCATAATAAAATAATGGTTATGATTGGGCCAAAATGAGATTTTTGGTGTGAGTAGTTAAAATGGTATTTTTGGGAAAAAGAGAATGTGGTTTTGTCTTCTGCAATATATGTCCGTATGGGGACGAGTGATTATTAAAGTGTTTTAAATCTCTTGGATGTTGATTTGGTTAATTACTTGCTGAGATGTCATAATCGCATTGTGGTGTTTTACCCTACGGTTCTGTCTTATGGTACCGTAGAATCTGATGCAGAGCCCGAGGGATCAGCTCCGCTGGAGGTTTGAGTTGCTGAGTTATTGTTCAGCGCTATGGGATTTGTTTCCCTTATGTTATTTCCTGTCTTTAATTTACCTGTCGAATGACTGTATAATCTTGTAAAGTTATTTTTCTGTTTTTGAACAAATTCTGGTACTTAATAAAGAAAGACCTTTTATTTCTCCGCTACGAATATTATTTTGTACACTTATTGCATGATGCACACACTCTGAGCACTGGTCGTTTGGGTGCGTGATTCGTATGGTCATCATCCCGGTGTCACGAACTCCACAAAAATAACACGTGGGGGTCGAGGGCGCCACAGGTGGTATCAGAGCGGTCTGGCTCTGGGTAAAACCGTATTAATACCTAGGTGCAGTACCATAAAATTTTATTGTATTTTAAATTGTTTATCTAATTTAAATATCGAGTTTTAAAAGACGCGTTTTATCATAAAGATGGACCGATCAGGGATGCCACATCCAGAACCTGATAACGACTTGTCTCGTATTGATGGGAATCTCGCTATGGCTAAAGCCTTAACTCGTATGACAGAATTTCTTCAACTGAATTTTTCGCCACAAAGGGAGCAACAGAACGGTTGTCCATATGAGCACTTTTTAGCTCATAGGACCCCTGCTTTTTCTGGACAAGGGGATCCACTTTGTGCTGGGAGGTGGATTAGTGATCTTGAAAAGACGTTTGAGATCTGTGGGTGTACTGAAGCTCAGAAAGTGTTGTACGCAAGTTATTCGCTGCAAGGTGATGCTTGGTGGGGGACCAAGCGGGAGCTTTTGAAAATGGAGTTAGGATCTATTGCAGCGATATCTTGGGCACGTTTTAAAAAGGAATTCAATGACCGTTTCTTCTCGACCACTATGAGGAAACAAAAGGCCCGAGAGTTTAACAATTTAGTGCAAGGGGAGATGACGGTCGAGCAGTATGCTCGGAAGTTTATAGAACTCGGGAAGTTTGCTACACATTTGATTGCGACAGAAGAGATGCGGATTGAGCGATTTCAGGAGGGTCTACGGCGAGAGATCCGTAGACAAGTTGCTTGTCTGCAAATCCCAACCTTCCAGCAGTTAATGGAGGTTGCTACGATTGCAGAGCGGGAGTTTATTGATCCCATTGCCGCTCCGATTGGTCAAAAGAGAAGAAATTTCGGGGAAGGTAGTAGTTTTGGGTCTGCACCTAAGTTTACTACCAGGACTGGAGCCCGACCGCAGATGGCCACCGGAGTACAAATGGGGGGACGAGCTCCAGTATGTGGCAAATGTTATAGGTCGCATGTAGGCGAGTGCCATCTGTCTGGGATTCAATGTTTCTGATGTGAGCAAATGGGACATCTTGCTCACAATTGTCCTACCATGACTCAGGCGAACCGAGGAGGTTACCGTGGTGGAAGGACTACCCCAAGACCAACTGTTCAGGCTAGGGTGTACGCAGTGACCCTGTGAGGTAGATGATGAAGCTCCAGAAACTCAGAATGCTAGAGTCATCACAGGTATAGATTTCTATCCAATCATTTGAAATTGCTATGCTTTGTGATTTGATTGATAGATTTCATCAATAGTTTTAATCTCTTTAGGTAGAGTTCGACTGTATGAATTTTATGCTTGCACCTTATTTGATTCGGAAGCATCTCAGTCGTTCATATCTACCACTTTTGCACGGATGTGCAACTTAGTCTTTAAACCTTTATCGCAGTCTTTGGTGGTGAAGTTACCAAATGGAGAGACTGTGTGGTGTTCAAAGGTTACCCTAGGTTGTCCTCTGGTTATTAGTGGAATGACTCTTAAGGCAGATCTAATAATGTTTAAATTACTTGAATTTGACATTATTTTAGGAATGGATTTTTTTATATTAGTATTTTGCCAGTATTAATTGTCGTAGTCGGATAGTTAGTTTCCAACTACCCGGTGGGAAGTATTTAGAGTTTGCAGGAAGTAAGGTAAAGTCAAAACCTGCAGTTATATCTGCCAATCAAGCAAGTAGAGACTTGGCAAATGGAGCGGATCATCCTTCTTGGTTCAAGTAGTATCTGCACTTTTGGAGAATAAATCTTTAGTAGATATTCCGATTGTGAAGGAGTTCTCTATTGTGTTTGTGGATGATTTGCTCGGCTTGCCACCTGTTCGTGATTTGGAGTTCGCCATCAATCTAGAATCTGGTGCGGCACCAGTTCATAAGGCCCCATACTGAATGGCGCCAGCGGAGAAGAGCTGAAAAGTCAATTGCAGGAACTGGTTGATAAGAGGTTTATTCAGCCTAGTTATTCACCTTGGGGAGCACCAGTGCTATTTGTTAAGAATAAGGATGGTACCCTTAGAATGTGTATAGATTACCGAGAGCTCAATAAGTTAACCATCAAGAATAAGTACCCCTACCTCGGATTGATGATTTATTCGATCAACTCTAGGGTGCAACAACTTTCTCAAAGATTGACTTAAAGTCGGGATACTATCAATTGAGGATAAATGATCAGGATATACCTAAGACTGCCTTTAGGTCGAGCCTTCTAGGTATGGGCATTATGAGTTTAAAGTGATGCCTTTTGGTTTAGCCAATGCCCATGCAGCATTTATGGATATGATGAATAGAGTATTCTGACCTTATTTGGATTCATTTGTGATAGTTTTTATTGATGATATATTGGTGTATTCTCGAGAATCGGGAGAGCACGCGAGTCACCTTCATTTGGTTCTGGGTAAGTTGAGAGAACATCAGCTCTATGCAAATCTGAATAAGTGTGAATTTTGGTTGGAGGAGATTAAGTTTCTTGGTCATGTTATGTCCCGAGATGGACTAGCAGTTGATCTAAGTAAAGTCGAAGCTGTCTTGGCATGGCCACGTCCTTCAACGTTGCACAAAATTTGGAGTTTCTTGGGACTTGCTGGTTACTATCGCAGGTTTGTGGAAGGCTTTGCTCGATTGTCTGGACCTCTCACTACTCTTACCAGGAAAAATGTGGAGTTTGTTTGGTCTGACAAATGTTAGAAGAGTTTTCAGGAGTTGAAGAAGAGGTTAACTACAGCACCTGTTGGCACTTCCGGAACCTCATAAGCCATTTGTGGTTTTTAGTGATGCTTCCAAGTTTGATTTGGGATGTGTTCTTATGCAGGAGGGAAGCGTTGTGGCGTATGCATCCCGCCAATTTAAAGATCATGAAAAGAATTATCACACTCATGATTTGGAGTTAGCAGCTGTGGTTTTCGCTCTCAAGATTTGGCGGTACTATTTTTATGGAGAGACTTGTGAAATCTACACTGATCATAAAAGTCTTAAACATCTCTTCTTGTAGAAAAATCTTAATATGAGACAGAGGAGATGGTTAGAATTAATTAATGATTATCAGTGTGAGATTAAGTATCATCCAGGAAAAGCAAATATAGTTGTGGATGCGCTTAGTCGGAAGTCTTATTCGGTTGATGAGGCTAAGTCACTAGGGTTAGACTCTCTTCTTTTTGGTATGAGGAGACTTCTTGCTGAGAGTTCGCAGGAGGAAGAGATGTTGACTTCAATACATGATATCCGAGTTCTCGATTTTGAGGAATTAAAGACTCTGCAATAAAATGATTCTAAGTTATTAGATATTAAAGATAGAGTCAAGAAGTCACAAGGACCCGCTCATTTCAGTCTAAGTAAAGATGGCATTCTTTTATTCCGAAATCGTAGGGTGATTCCTACAGATTCAAAATTTAAAGAAAGAATCTTGGCTGAGGCCCATGCATCTCCTTATTCAGTTCATCCTGGAAGTACAAAGATGTACTGAGACTTGAAGAAAAGTTTTTGGTGGGAGGGAATGAAGAGAGACATTGCTTTGTTTATTACAAAATGTTCAACTTGTCGGCAGGTTAAAGCTGAGCATTAGAGGCTTGCTGGCTATCTTCAACCACTCCCTATTCCCGAGTGGAAATGGGATGACATCGCAATGGACTTTGTAATAGTACTACCAAGGATGCCTAGTGGGAAGAATTCAATTTGGGTAATTATTGATCAGTTGACGAAGAGTGCCAATTTCTTATCTATTTCTAACACTGATACTTTGGGAAGTTTGACTCGGTTATATGTCAAGGAAATTGTGCGTCTTCATGGAATACCCAAGAGTATAGTGTCAAATAGGGACCCACGATTCACGTCTCACTTCTGGAAGAGTTTGCAGACAGCTTTGGGCACCAAGTTGAAACTTAGCAGTGCTTATCATCCTCAAACTGACAGCCAATCAGAACGCACTATTCAGACCCTTGAAGATATGTTGCGAGCTTGTGTTTTGGATTTTAAGGGAAGTTGGGAAAATCATCTGCCGCTCTTTGAATTTGCCTATAATAACAATTTTAAAGCGCTATTCAAACGGCCCCTTATGAAGTTCTTTATGGGAGGAAGTGTAGATCTCCCTTGGTTTGGGATGAAGTTGGCGAAGGGAACCTACTTAGACCAAAAATTGTTCAGGAGATGAGGAATCAGGTTCAAGTTATAAGAGACAAGATGGTAGCTGTGCAGAGTCGTCAGAAAAGCTATTCAGACACGAGGAGAAGAGATTTATTATTTGAGGAAAGTGATTGGGTATACCTCAGACATTCTCCAATGAAAGACGTTAAGCGTTTTGGTAAGAAGAAAGGGAAGCTTAGCCCGAGGTATGTTGGTCCTTTTCAAATTCTGGAGAAGGTTGGACCTGTTGCTTATCGTATTGCCTTGCCAGAATATTTTGGAGAGATTCAGGATGTTTTCCACGTGTTGTCATTGAAGAAGAGCTTTGGATAGCAAGAGCCACTTTTTGTTGATCCAGGAAGCATTCAACTCCGGCCTGATCTCACGTATGAAATTGTTCCAACTCAGATCTTGGACAGAAAGGAGCAACAATTGAGATCCAAGACGATACATTTAGTTATGGTTTCATGGGGAGTTCCTTTGGCTCAGGATTTTTCGGGGAAGAGAGAGACAGACATGAGAAAGTTTTACCTTTATTTGTTTGGGTAGTTTTGGATGTTTGTTTTTCTTTCTCAAGTTTGTGTTGAGATTTGTAATGTATCTTGTTTTGGAATCAATGAAGAACTTGCCAATTTCGAGGACGAAATTTCCTTTAAGGGGGGGAGGTTGTGAGATCTCTAATTTTTACTTGTGTTTATATTTCCGTTTATTTTAATTAAATGTGTTATTTTAATTATGTTGTTTGTGTTATTTTATTTATGGTATTTTATTTATGTTATTTTTATTTTATTTTATTTTGTGTGTGTTTCCGGGTTGGATTTCTTTAAATTGTTGTGTTTTTATGGGCTCTGTGTGTGTGTGTGTTTGTTCTTGGGCCGTGTGTTGTGTGAAGCTCGGAGCCCAATTCTTTTGAGTTTTAACCCAACCCATGTGCGCCTTTGTAGCCTAGCCCGAGCATGTGTAAACCCAGCCCTTCATTGTTGGTAAACGGCATCGTTCCACTTAGACCCTAGGGTTCCTTCGTTTCCTCCATGCGCCGCACCACTTTTTCCTTCTTCTTCTTCTTCTTTCTTCTTCTTTCCTTCTACTTTCTTCTGGTTCCTTCTTCTTCTAGCTGCTGTCAATGCCGAAATCTTCCTCCAATCATGGCTCAACATCACAGAAAATTACTTACCCCCATCATCGGCCACCTCCTTCTCCCACTTTTGTCTCGGTGTCGTTCGGCAAGGGACTCCGAAAAGCTCACTGTCGACCTACCGCTGTTCACGGCCACCACCACCTTCCACCTTTTCTGTAAGTAGCTCCGTGTTGACTGGTGGAGCACTCTGTGATGCGCTATCAATCGCCACACCATTCGTCCGCACGAAATCACTTCTCTTCTCCACGACTTGAGCTGCCGTTTTCTATTCTTCTACCCGTGTGACACACGGGCACCTGCCACCGTCGTGCTTGGCCTATAAATAGGCCACGGCTTCTGCAAATAAGATCTTATGAGATCCTCATCTTCCCTCTCTCGCTTAAGCTTTTCGCATTTCTTGGTGTTTGAAATTTGTTCTGTATTGTTTTTAGTGAACCCGTGAGCTTGTGTTGTTCTGCAAGCTCTATTTGATACTAGAGTTGTGAAATTTCACTCAGTTTCTTGGGGAAATTGTTGGTTTCTAGTGAATTGAGTTTCCATCCGCTTGTAAATTGACCCAACTCGTGAGTTGAGAGGCCTTTTTGGCACTGCTCTGCCGTAAGCTCCGCCTTGTACCGCCATTGAGCGTCACCTTGAGCAATCGCCGTTTCGCTTGATCTTTTAGAATTTTTCCCATTTTTGTATGTAATTTTCCATCACGACTCAAGTGATTTAAATTGACATTATAACTGTTGTTCATTTTTAAACTGTTGATCTGTTGGTTTGATTGGAAATTGGGCCTTGGGCCGTTGAAGTGTTGGGTTGTATTTGTTAATTGGAGTTGTTGGAATTGGGCCATGTGCCAGATTGGAGGATGAGATTACGCGTGTAGTTGGTTGTAAACTGTATTTTTGCAATTATTGTGAATTTGTAAATGAGATATATAAATGTATTCCAATAAACTGTTGTAATTCATATTTATCATTTTTAATAAATTGTGCTGTGATGTCACGTTATCTGTTTGGAATTGTGACTGAATATGTGGATGCGTGTGTATCACGACCCCAAGCCGAGATGAGGCATTATCTCGGTGGAGCTCCTCTGGTCACTCGGGAGCGTAACAGACTGACGTGACGTCCCCTGAGTTGTCGCAGGGCAACGACGGGAACAGACGAGATGGTAACGATCTCGTACCGATTCCGTGACCTTTTGCCTGGCGAGGTTAGAGGATACTTGGTCATGTACGCGCTGAGCGCAGAACTGGGCATCGCTCGTTACGAAGTCTCATGCACGGATGTTACCCGTGGTGTGACGATGAGAGCCAGGGCGTGCGGACGGTCCATAGGGGAGACCGTGGTGCATGCATAATAAAATAATGGTTATGATTGGGCCAAAATGGGATTTTTGGCTTAAGTAGTTAAAAGTGTATTTTTGGGAAAAAAGAATGTGGTTTTGTTTTCTGTAATATATGTCCATATGGGGACGCGTGATTATTAATGTGTTTTAAATCTCTTGGATGTTGATTTGGTTAATTACTTGTTGAGATGTCATAATCTCATTGTGGTGTTTTACCCTACGGTTCTGTCTTATTGTTCAACGATATGGGATTTGTTTCCCTTATGTTATTTCCTGTTTTTAATTTAACTATCTTATGACTATATAATTCTTGTAAAGTTATTTTTCTGTTTTTGAACAAATTATGGTACTTAATAAAGAAATACCTTTTATTTCTCCGTTGTGAATATTATTTTATACACTTATTGCATGATGTACACACTCTGAGCACTAGTCGTTGGGGTGCGTGTCAGCGTGATTTGTGTGGTCATCATCCCGGTGTCACGAACTCCACAAAAATAACACGTGGGGGTCGAGGGCGCCACAAGGCACAGACGCGGGTCCCCATACATCTAAAAATAAAAGAGAAAATGGTGTGTTTAAGTGAGAGGGAGAGGGAGGATGTGGTAAGTAGGGGTGTAACCAGTCCGGTTCGGTCCGGTTTTGGATAAAATATAGGATCGAACCGGTATATACTGGTTTTGTATTTTTCAAAACCGATTACGCACCGGTTATCCTCCTAAACCGGTACTTCCGATTTTACCGATTTCCGGTCCGATTTTTCGATTTTTTTAAAATGTAAGTTTCACAATTTGTCATTAAAAATTTGTTTATAAAAAAAAAATTGATTTAAAAAAAATTGTTTTATATTTTTTTAATATATTAGACTATATAATAGTATTAATATTAGACTATTGGTATAGTTATAAGTTATATATTAGTATTAGTTATAAACTTTTAGTGATTTAGTATTAATATTTTATGTAATAATTTATAAATTATAACAAGAAATTATTTCATATATGAATATATATAATTATATATATTATATATAAAAATTTCACATAAAAATTTATAATTATACATTATATATAAAACTTATATATATTAATATTTAATATATAAAAAATATTTTGTATAAAACTTATATATAAAAATATTATTTTTTATTTTTTTAATCAACCGGTCCGATCCGGTTCGGTCCGGTCCAAAAAATCCCGGAACTGGAACCAGACTGGAATCGGCCGGTTTTTAGATTTTAAAAACCGGTTCTGGACCGGACCGGTCCAAAACAGGTAAAAACCGGTCCGGTCCGATCCGGTCCAGACCGATTTTCTGATTTTCCAGTTTGCATTTACACCCCTAGTGGTAAGGAGTGAGACTTGGCTTGAGGACAAGCTTGGCATGGGGATAACGGGCCACTGTGTGTTACAGGTAAGTTATATTTATTTAAAGTGAAGGTTGTGGTTCTATTGTTGGGGTGGCCTAGGCGGGAGTGCCACACGGTAGGAGAGGTTCGTTCACCAATTAAAGCATGTGTTTGGGAGGAAAAATTTGATGATGGCATGGCGGAAACATCAATTGGAAGAACATAGAGGCCGTCCCTAACGCTGCCCCAAAGGAGGGTTGCCCGGGTGTGCAAATCCTTCACAAAGAAAAAATTAGAGTGAAACTCAAAATAGACCGCATTATCAATGCAAAACTGACGAACTGACAGTAAGTTGCGTGTAATCGAAGGAACATGCAAGAGTTTAGTAAGTAAAAAATTTCCAGTAGAAGAGTGAAGATGAGCAGAACTGATGTTTTGAATGGGGAGGTTGGTGCCATCGCCGATGCTAACTTGGTCGGGACCATGATAGGACGTAGCTTCCAGATTCAGATTACCAAAGTCTGCAGTGAAATGGTTCGTTGCAGCGGAATCCAAAAATCAAGCACTGCTAATATTGTTAGAAAAAGTAGGCACTGAGGTGTAATGTGCTGAGAGTGAAGCTAGAGCAGGGGACTGGAATGCATGGTCAAACCGATAGTAGCAGTTGATGGCTACGTGACCAGGCTTTTGACAAACCTGGCACATAGGCCTGTGTTGCATCCGATTGGAGAACTAAGAGTGCGTACCCTTGGTAGCACCACGACCACGTCGACCACGATAATGAGAGGTTCCCCTGCCTTGGTTTGAAAATGCGCCTTGTGCTGCGCTTTGTGGTGACTGCCGAGAGGTAGAGTTAGCTGCAAGCTGAGTTCCTCAGAGGTGTATTAGTCTGATGTTGAAGACGTGCTTCATGTTGAGGAGTGGTGAGTCTCAGTCTGGTAGTAATGGACGTGACTATAGATTCGTAGTCACTGCCACGGCCAGCAACGAGGTATATGATGAAGTCTGAGGAGGAGAGCGGCTGCCCAGCAGCTCCAAGAGCAGAAGTGAGAGACGTGGCCTTGTGGAAATATTCTTTAACAGAGTCAGAACCCTACTTCATGGTTGCAAGCTGGAACTGTGTCTACATTATATGTGCAAAACTTTGGGCTGAAAACAAAGTCTCAAGGGTAACCCATACATCGCGAGAGGAAGTGCAGTTGAGGACTTGAGCTAACACATTTTCAGAAAGGGAAGCGTTAATGGTGGAAATAATGAGTTGATCTTGGAGCAACCAGTTGGAGTGCTCGGGATTTGGAATATTGTTGAGGGTGGGGGAGGGCTTTGGAATGGATCCATCGATATACCCAAACAAACGATGTCCCTTGAGGAATGGCACAATTTGTGCTTTCCACAAGACGTAGTTTTTTTATTGTTAGCTTAATAGTGATAAAATGGGTTGAAGAATTGATGATGGTGGGGTTTACAGAAGACGGGTGGGATGTAACAGACAAGCTTGAGTCAGCCATTGAAGTTGATGGGGAGAAAAAAAAAGAAGGGAGAAGACAAAGAGAGAACAACAAAGGAAGGAAGAATGGGATGTTAGTCCAGAATGACTCTGGATACCATGAAAAAGCAATTAAAAACAGAGAGAAGAGCAGAGCACGCAAGGTGCTTGACACAAACGCTCAAGGGAATCTTCTCTGAAATGTATTCCTCTCCATTATCTTTTATTGTCACTGTACATCTCTTATATACACATTTTTTATGAAAGCGAATCAGAATTCAAAGATTAATCCAACGACTCATATAGCCTCAGTTAGTTATACAAGAATGTTCTGGAATTTTGATAGGTGTCATGCTATGAGTGTGCTCAGAGGAATTTCTTCTAGATGCTTCAAGGCTGGTGATGCTTTTTCTGCTGCAGGTTGCTACTGCGTCATCTTGGCATGAGGACTGCTGCTGCGTCTTCTGGTGTGAGGATTTTGTTGCCTCAATAAGGACGATGCTACGTCCACCTCTCCTAGCTCCCGCAAGGAGGTACCGTTAGGTATAATTGGTATTTTTTATTTTGTTATTTTTTTACATGTATTTTTTAACACTTTTAAATATTTTTTAAAATAAATATAAAAAATAAAATATTATTAAAAGTTAATTTCTTAATCACTAAGTAAAAATAAAAATAAATAAAATAAAATAAAAAATTTCAATGATAACATTGAGCGGTAAAAACTAGTGGTGAGAGTATCATTTTCCTTAAAAGATTACAGAAAAAAAGGTACTATAGTCACCGTTAGGAGCTACTGCTAGTTTTTTTATACGTATTTTTTAAACACTTTTAAACATTTTCTTTTAAAAAAATTTACAATATTATTAAAAAATATTTCCTTAATCACAAAGGTGAAAAAAAAATAAATAAATAAATCGAGTGATAACCCCTAGCAGAAGCTGGGAGTGGTAGGAGTATCATTATTCTTCATGTAAACATCTTTTGTAACTCTATTTATATACGATGAACACATAAGGAATTTATTCCGCCAATTCCTAAAGTCCAACCTTTCTTTCATTTACGACCATCACTATTTGTCTGGAAATGCAAAATACAACTGTCGCGATAAATGATTAATTACGACAACTACTACTAGTCGGAAATGGCTCTTTTTTCGTACCATCTTACTATTTTTTGCTGCAGATTGGGTCCACAATAGCGACAACCATTAATACCGCCCCAAATATGGTCGGTATTTCTGTTATAGATATGGCTGCAATGTGCTTATTGAAACGCAACTTTTGTTTGCATCCAATTAGCAGCGGCCAGGGGCGGCTCTAAGACGAAATATAAATGAGTCATTTTTATTTTTATATAATAAAATATAAATTATTATAGTTAACAATTTTTAAGATTTTCAATAAAACGAGGCTTTATATAAAATCTTTACATAAAAGTTTTTGAATTTATACTTAATACAACAACTTAAAATACGGCTGAAGAAAATCAGAAAATGTGCGAACCGGACCAAATTAACCGGTGTGTTCGGTTCCAATTTTGCAAAACTGGTTTAATACCAGTCCGATTCCAATTTTCCTTTTTGTATTACCGGACCGGTTCATATATATAATTTTTGTTATATATTATATATAAAATATTTTTTAGATTTTTTATATTATATATAAGTTTTTTATATTATATTATATATTATATGCTAAATTGTTAATTTATATAACATCAAATTTTAAAATTTTATTATTCATGTCTAAGAATCTAATAACATAAAATTAATATAACATTTGATGTAGCGTATAAATTTTAATTGTAGAACATAAAATATTAAAATTAATATAACATAATATATATATATCAATGGTAAATACATTTTATGGCATAATGAATCATACTATATTTTTTTTATAAATACATTTCTACACATTTGATCGTATGTATTAAATATGTATTTTTAGTTTCATAAATAATTAGGCACAACTCTTGCTTTCTTTCTTTGCTCTACAAAATTTTGTGAGGTATTCTCCATTAAAACTACATTAAGAAAATCCAGTAAAAGTGGACCAAATCAGATTAGAATCGGTAAGACCAGAAGTTTCGATTTCGGTAATGAATCGGTACGGTATCGGATCTTCGATTATCAAAACTGATGTATATCAGTTCGGTCATAAAATATGTCCAAAACTAAATCGAACTGGACTGCTCACACTTATAACTTAAAGTGAGACCTCATTATAAATTTTGTGCCTCAATTTAGAAGACTTTTAAAAGATTTATTTGAAAATATAAATTACGTATTGTATTAAATATTAAATTTAGCATCACAGACCTTGCATGTATTGACAAATATAAAACCATTTAAATTATTATTTAATGAAATGATTTTGTATTTTCTCATAAAAAAATTCGAATAAAAACGTTTCACTTTTATTTTTGTGGCCCAAGTGGCTTTACCTTTGGGCTTTGAGCCGGTCCTGGCTACGGCAAAATATGGACAGAAATTGTGGGAGGGGCAAAGAAACTCGATTGGATACTAGAGACGAGCAAGGGTCAGGATGCACCCGAAAGGTAAAGCGATCTATGAGCACTGCAGAAGGATATATCTTGTAGGTAAATTTCGAGCATCTTAGGTAGTATTTGAATACTTATAATATCTCAATATATTTGTATATAATAGTAAAATAATTTAACTACTTTAAATGTTTTATTGAGTTTTGAAAAATGAGAGAGAAATTAATATTAAATAAAAATATTATAAATTCCAAAGGATTTAAGTTTCAACTAAGTGATTCTGGAAGGGGATGCTCAGGTAGTTGTAAATGCAGTAAATGATCAAATTGAAGACATGTCTTACTTTGGAAGCATCATTGAAGAATTGAAGTTTCTTTTAAAGGAGTGGCCTTACTGGATGGTGAAGTACATGAATAGAAATAGAAATAATATTAGCATTAGCCCATGCTTGGGATCATCCAAAACACATTATAGTAAAGATAAGAATACCCTTACAACAAAACTCACTTCTCTCTCATTTCACACATTTCATTTTTGAAATTCCTCTCTCTCCTCCCCGTCGCCCATCCTCCCCCCCACCCCCACTATCCAAATTCGAAATAGTACCGAACAGGCTTTGAGAGAGAGCTGATGGATGAGAGGTGGAGAGAGGGAGAGAGGTGGAGGGCGAGACAGAGAGAGCGAGAGAGAGGTGGAGGGTTTGGCTGGCTCGGAGGAGCTTGGAGAGGAGTCGCGGTGGTCAGGGGAGGTGTTCAGTGGGGCTAGAACCGACGCACAGCGACGATAGAGCCGTCGGTGACCCCGAGCTCATGTGAAACCCACCATTTATGGGTAGCTTGTGTCTGTGCGACGGAGAGGGAGAGGGAGGTTCGTGGTGGCTCGGTCTCCGAGAGGTGGTAGCCGGTGTGAGGTGGTGGAGATGCGGTGGTCCTGGGTGGCAGTGTATGGCAGTGCAAGGGGAGAGAAATGGGTGAAACTCATTTCAGTTGGGTTACCATAGGGGAGAGAGAGAGTTGTGCGTGAGGGAGATTGATGGCGGCTGGCTTAGTTGCCGGCGTGAGGGGGAGTTGCTAGTGGTGGTGGTGAGGCTGGACGGCGCACGGCGACGCCGAGCTGAGCTGAAGGAGAATTGGGTGGAGGCTTCCGTCGGGCTAAGAGAGCTAATGAGAGAGAGAGGGATAGATGAATCTGAGTGATGCGTTTTGAATTAAAAAAATAAAAAAAGGTAGACACATCACGTATGCTACAGATCAACCGTGAACAGGGGTTGATCCGTAGCATTACTCATAGAAATACAAACACAGTTTGCACACAATTTAGCTAAAGAAGCAATACACTTAGGAATAGAAAAGATTTGGATAGAAGATATACCAGTTTTCATATCAGATTGTATACAGAGAGAGAGAGAGAGATAAAGATTGCATTGTAGACAATGATATATGGATGAAAGATGAGGTTTTAATTCAAAAAATAAATAAATAAATAAAAATATTATAAATTTAAAAAATTATTTTAATATAATTTTTATTTTGAAATTTGAAAAAATAGTATTGTTTTTTGTGTTTTGTTTGAAAGTTTGAAAAAGTTGTAATGATTAGATTAAAAGATTAAAATTTAAATTGAGAAGTGTTGTGTTTGAGTTATGTGTGCCAAGGAAATATATAAGAATACTTGAGATATGTTGTGTTGCCAAATGGGACTTTAATGGTGTGCACTTGCATCACTACAACATAAGTGGTTTTTTGGGTCGAAAATTTTTGTCCCAAAAAATTGTGATTTTGCCCCAAAATACTTCTTGGGATGTAAAAAAAATCATCTCAATATCGTTCCAATAACAATGTCCCGAAAGGTATTTTGGGACCAAAATATCAATTTCATTCCAAAAAATATCTGAGCAAAACTGTTTGATCGCGTTCGAACAAAACATTTTTTTTTTGGACTATTGAATTTCGTCCCCGAATCACGTTCGAACGGTAGAAACATTATGTCCGATCGTCGATTATATTCGATTGTTTCTTCACAAGTGGTCAATCGATACCGGTCTATTCGACCAAACTGGTAAGGGAAAACGTTTGACCACAAAATTTGATGGTTGAATAGTAAAATATGTTTGAACGTATTAAGTAAAACGTTCAATCGGACTATGATATGATCGAACAATTTGTTATGAGATGATGTTCGAACGTTGATTTCATGTTCGATGTTATTGTTCGAACGGTTCTCAGTGTTGTTCGAACGTTTAATAACGATGACATTCGAATGTTTTGTATTAATGTTCGAATGGTTTTACTGGTTTTGTTCGAACGATTTTAGGTCGTTCGAATGGTAACTATTTTATTTTACCAATATCAAAAAAACCAAATATACATACATAATATTTTAAAAAATACATTACAATTTGTTCAGTATCCATAAAAATAGTCTCATAAGTGAGAACTAAATAAATAAAACAATAGTATTAGCATTCTTCGTACATAAATAGAATCCAAAATCTACACATATAATGTAAATCAGTTGCTTGGAGGCCTGAATTGTTCCATAAGCATGTGCATTTGGAGTTATATATCTCTCCTGAACTCTTCTTATTGTTGTTATTGTTGTTTCATGCACATCTCTATGTCTGTTTGTTTTGCCTATTGATCCTCTAACTTATGCTGCTTTGTACTCAATTCCTTGATCTTAGAATTCGCTTCTTCTAACGCTCTAGAGGTGTTGGAGGAATGCCTGGACGATGAGAAAGAGTTAGATGGCTTTATATAGTAACCCAAACCTCTCAAATATACTGAACATGGAGCCAGAACTTGTGTAAGATTTTCAACATCACTTGTTGAGAAATTTTGATTTGACGCAGATTAAGCACGTAGGGCAATCATTTTTTCCTATACACAAGAGAAAGAATTAATATTGCCACAAATATTCAAATATGTTTAATTAAAATAGATAATAATACTTACATAATTTTCACGGGCATTAGAATGAGTCCACTATCCATTATGATCAATATATAATACAACATATAATTTTGTCAAATCATAATTGGTATCTGACTCTTGCTACAAGAGGCATTTTTTGAGATATAAAGTCATTACAATACATCTAAATAAGAAACTATACATAATAAAAAAAAATATAAAATAGTATTACCAATTTCTTAGAAAGGGATGGAAAGATCTTGAACCTGCATGATGATAACTCTTCAACTTCAATCCATTTATTTTGTTTATAGAACTTCACTCCAGCATAGAAGTTTCAAATATTAGGAAGTAAAAATTACAAATAAGACACGTAAAACAATTCATCTAATTTACCTTATATGATGGATTCGTAAGCATGTCACAAAATTTTTTCCAATCGGAAGGTCAGACATCCTGAAAAAGATGTTGGCATGGCCTCTTCTTTGTTCTCGAATTAATTATAATGCTCATTACACCTCGTCTTATATTTGCGAAATGCATTACACATAAGCTCATCGATAGTCTTATGCTCCTCTCTCTAACCAAAATTTAGTTTGAAGTTATCATTGAAACAATATATGCACAAAGAAATTATCACTTACATATTCTATATTTTGCATACATATTAAAAAATCTTATAAATCAATTATTTAAACATTACCAAACAACGTTTCTTGATAAGCTCTTTCACATCTTGGGGAGATTTTCTACGATGAACTCGTAACCAAAGGTGCATAAGTTTGTATAAGAGCACCCACATGCAATGCAAGCCAAGCTGCTAATTGTCCATCACCTCATATAAGTTTGTCAGGAATGTTAACCTTAATCTAATCCATTTTATGGTATTTTTGCAACGTCATGCCTCTAGTAGTGCCTCAACCTTGACGAAATTATATTGTTAACTCTAAAGAATATAATATTCATTTTGGAAACGAAGTAAATAATGGTTAGAAGCGGTGTGATATGTATGAATTACCTTAATTGAAGCAAAATAACTCAGATTTTTACCTTCTTTTGTAGAGTTAATCTCTAGTGGTGAATCAGACGAAGAGGTAGGAACAGGTGGAGATGGGATACGAACTTCCTTCCTCTTCAGTGTCATAATTGTCATAATTTCAAAACACTGATACATTCATTAAATTAAAGATTTTTCATAAAGTGTCATGTGAACACAAAACTATTCAATCATTTGTATCAGTTTCAGTTGACCATTCGCCCTCATCATCTGTAGATAATTCAAATGATTCAGCATTTTTCTCAACTGTCGCATCAACAATTTCAACCTCAATATCTTTCCTATGTAATAAAATCATCTCATACTGACTCAAATCCACAAATAAGTTAAAGACGGATTGACTCTCCTGGTATGCTTCTTGAGTAGAGAGATCATCTTCTTCTTCATCTTGTCTATTCGCCTAGGGGATAACATCATATATATTTCTTGGAAAAAACTTTTGAACCACTCGCCATTGATTTCCTAACTCAGGATCATCTAAGGAAAATACTTAAGATGTTTGGGAAGCCAAAATAAAATGATCATCTTCATACCATTTTTCGATGTATTAATATTCAAGAAATATTCATCATCGCGCACTCCCCTTCGAGGATTGCTTAAATCCCACAAATCACACTTAAACAAATACACCAGAAGCTCCCTCAAATCTCTTATTCCAATTATATCAACAATAACCCTATAGAAATCAATATTTTCTTCGTCATGACTTCATTCGACTACGAAATCAATATTTTATATTTTCCTATTGCGTACTTGATTCATTGTGTGATACCTAATTCTCCAAGAAATACATGCAGAATATCGAGTAGCGCGTCTCGAGGGGCCACGCGCCAAAGCATACATTTCGTCCGATATATCGTTTGGATTACTCGCATGCATTTGTAAAACCAACATATTGAATAAAACACATACATAAACAAATAAACAATCATAATATTTTTTTGGTAATTCAAACTCGCATATGTAATGTCATTACCTGTTGTTCAAACCATTTCGGGAACTCATTTTCATGTATTTGGTTTATATCATTTACTCTAAACTCTTTGAGTACGTAAATATGATCACTGAAACTGAAAATTACTAAATAATTTATATTCTTATAACTTTTTTAAGTAAATTACAATATTAATTAACAAATAATGACGATTTACTTGAAGTGGCTCTCTATCCTAGGGTAATTGTTTAGCATGTACCATTGAGATTTCTCGAACTCTCTTCCATACAAATCATAACCACGCGCTGCACCAAGTGGACGTATGTGTTGGAAAAACATAAAAAACCTTTTTTTTTTTTTTTGTCTTTCTTGGTCAACATCAAAGTTTCTTTTCGGCCGATCAAACATGTGTCAACTCCATGGAAGTATTTGAAATATAATGTATGACACTCATCATCAATATATATTTCTGTAATTGACACTTCTGGGCAGGCCTTATTACCCATGGTGCGTTTCAACTTCCTTAGGAATCGTTCAATGGAACACAATCATTTATACTAGATTGGTCTTACAAGTCGAGGCTCATGTGGCAAATGAATGGCTAAGTGAACCATGACGTCAAAAAATGACAGTGGGTAAATACTCTCTTAATTTAAATATTATTATAGCAATTTTCCGCTTCATACGATCCAAAGCTTCTACATTTAACATTCTAGCACATAAATCTTTAAAAAATGCACTAAACTCAGTCAAAGCCACACGCACATCTCTCGTCAAGTACCCACAGATACCAACAAACAAGATACATTATAAAAACATAAGACAATAATGACTTTTTAATCTAATAACTTTCCAGTCATTTGTTCAAACACACTTTATTAAATTCGAGGTATAACCATCCAATAATTTAATCTTCATCAGCCACTCACAAAATGTAGCCATTTCGTTCCTTGACAATGTATATCACCCAATCGGCATGTAGACTGACGAACTACTTTGTTGCAAGTGCATTTTTGGTCTTATTTCCAACCACTTCAGATCCTTCCGTGAGTTTAATGTATCATTCGTTTTGCCTTCAATTGTTAAAAATTGAACTCTATATTTCTGAAAAGTATCAATTACAATGTAAGAACGTCTAAAACATATAGATACATGCCTAGCCTTTATATGGTAACTATTAAAAAGGAAATAATTACAATTAAACGAAAAATTTCCTAAATAATTACAATTAAATGACAAGTTTCCTAATATCAAGAGATTGCTAATTTTGTGGGATTTGATTTTGTCAATACTCCCCCTTAAGTTGGTGCACGGAGATCCGTAATGCCCAACTTGCGTAGAAAGTGTTGGAAAAATTCATATCCCAAGGCTTTGGTGAAGATGTCTGCGAGTTGCTCATGAGAAGGTGTGTGAATGACTATAAGGAGGCCTACCCGAATTTTATCACGAACAATATGACAGTCAATCTCAATGTGTTTGGTGCGCTCATGAAAGACAGGGTTGTGAGCGATGTGTAGAGCCGGCTGATTGTCACAATAAAGACAGATAGGCTCAGAGTGAGAGACACCAAGATCTGTGAGGAGCTGTTTTAGCCCGGTTAGTTCGCAAGTAGTGATTGCCATGGTGCAATATTCTACTTCAGCGAAGGAAAGTGCCATTGTAGTCTCTGTTTTTTTGTTCGCCAAGAAATGGGGCTCATGCCTAGCTGAATGAAGAACCCCTGTGGTGGATCTTCGAGTAGTGGGGCAGCTGACCCAATTTGAGTCTGTGTAAGCGGTAATATGCAAATTGCTAAATGATGAGAAAAAAATGCCTTGACTTGGACTGCCTTTGAGATAGCGAAGAACGTGGATGGCAGCTTGCATGTGTAGATCTTGAGGAGCATGCATGAACTGGCTGAGATTATTCACTGCAAAAAAATATCAGGACGTGTTATAGTGAGGTAGATGAGACGTCCAACCAGTCGTCGATAGGCGCCAGGGTTGGTGAGGAGAGAGCCATCACGGTCTATGAGCTTTAAATCTTGTTCCATGGGAAAGTGAGCGGTCCGAGCACCAAGTTAACCACTATCAGTCAGGATATCAAGTGTGTATTTACGTTGGTTGAAAAAGATGCATTTTTTAGAGTGAGCAACTTCAAGACCAAGGAAATATTTGAGGGCATCAAGATCCTTTGTTTTGAAGTGTGTAGAGAGAATGCTCTTGAAAACATCAATCTGGGAAATATCATTGCCAGCAACTAAGATGTCATCAACATACACGAGGACAATAATGATGATGGTGTGAGTGATAAGAGTGAATAAAGAGTGGTCTGCTTGAGATTGATTAAAACCTGCATAAAAAAATACAGTGGTTAGTTTAAAAAACCAGTTGCGGGAGGCTTATTTGAGGCCGTATAGAGATTTCTGGAGCCGACACACACGAGTCTTCCCTTTAGGGCATTATCCAGGTGGTGGTTGGGGGGGGGGGGGGAAGGGGTTCATATAGACCTCTTCATCAAGATCACCGTGTAGAAGTATTGTTGACATCAAGTTGTTGGATGACCCAATTTTTTGTGGCAGTGACTGCCAATAGGCACCGACAGTGGTCATTTGGCAACCGGAGCAAATGTTTCATGGTAGTCACAACCTGAGTGTAACCTTTAGCAACTAATCGAGCTTTGTACCTCTTGACAGATCCGTCGGCTTTGACTTTAGTTTTGAAAACCCATTTACATCCAATGGGTTTCTTACTAGGAGGAAGATGTTCAAGAGTCCAAGTGGCATTATCCTCTAAGGCTCTGATTTCAACAACCATGGCCTCCTGCCAATGAGGATGGTGGATGGCAGTGGAGTAATAGGAAGGATCAACAGATGTGGTGAGAGCAGTTAAAAAAGTAAGATGAGAAAGAGAAAAACGAGAATAGGAAAGAAACGCAGATAAAGGATGAACACTACCTAAAGCTGATGCAGCTGATGAGGATGCAATAGACTCCGTATGTATGGTTGGATAGACGTAATCCTGAAGGTATGCAGGTCGAGTGGTGGTGCGTCTAGGACGAATGGAGAGAGGAGATGGTGGAGGTGGGGATGGGTCGAGAATAGAAGTAGAGGGGGAAGGAGAAGTTATGGGTTCGGGAACAGGAACGGGGAAAAGAATAATGGGTAGTGATGGATCTAGAAGAGAAGAAGCGGTTTGAAATGGGAATATTTGTTCATGAAAAGTAACATCACAAGAATAAAAAATAGCTTGGGTTTCCAGATTGTAAAGCTTGTAAGCTTTATGTTGACCGAGATACCCAAGAAAGACGCATTTTGAGGCACGTGGTGAGAATTTGTCGCGGGAAGCATGGAGGGTTTGAGCATAACAAAGACATCCAAATACACGTAAATGAGCGTAACTTGGTGTGGTATTGAAGAGAAGTTCAAAAGGGGATTTATTTTGAAGAATAAGACTCGGGGTGCGGTTAATAAGATAAATGGTGGTGAGAACACATTCACCCCAAAATTTTAAGGGTAATTGTGCTTGAAATCGGATACTACGAGCGACATTCAGAAGGTGCCAGTGTTTGCGCTCTGCAACACCATTTTGTTGCAGAGTCTCAACGCAAGTATGTTCATGAATGATCTCGTGATCATGAAGATAATTATAAATTTGTGGGATATAAATTCTTGTCTATTATCAGTTCTTATAATTTTAATCATGGTGTTGAACTGATTCTGGATAAGTGCAAAAAAATGTATGAGATGAGTATATGCTTCGGATTTATGTCGCATGAGATAGATCCAAGTGGAGCGAGAAAAATCATCAACAATGGTAAAAAAATAATGAGCACCGTAAATTGAAGAAGTATGGTAACCACCCATATATCACAAAAAATATGATTAAAAGCAAAAGTACTTTTATTAGCATTTGAAGAGAAAGGAAGTCGAGTATGTTTCGAACGAGCACAAAAATCGCAATTAGAAATAATACAAGGATTATTATTGAAAAAATTGGAAATATTTAAATGAGAAGGATGACCTAGGCGTTGGTGCCATATGATCTTATTAGCAAAAGTCTGAGTAGAAAAAGCTGTGACGGGTTGAGGCCGATACACGTAAAGTCCGTTGCAAAGCTCACGTGCTCCAATCAGCTTCGTCGAATGTGGGTCTTGAAAAAAAAATGAGTAGAGGAAAAAAAGACAAGACAAGTGAGGGATTCGACCAAATGAATTGTGCCGATCCTTTCAATAGGAAGAAAAGCACTTGTGGGTAAGCATACATTCGGTGCATGGGAAGGAGATGAAAGTTCAGAGTAAAGGGTTCCATCATGGCACATGTGGTGGCTAGTTCCACTATCGATGATCCATGTTTGGCCTTGAGTAGAAGAGAGAGTATAAGAGACGTTACCCACGAAATTTGTGGAAGGGTTTGGTGGGCTGAGCAAATCCAAGAGTTTTTTGTAGAGATCGAGAGTGAGATCAGGTACCGACAAGCTCGTGGTGGAGGAAGAGGCCTAGTGAGCCATCGGCGTCAAACTAGGTGGTGGTTTGCCGAGAAGGGAGGGAGGAGACTTCGTGCGGGGTACATGGCCTGGAGGATACCCGATGCGGCGCCAACACTTGTCACGCGTGTGGCCTTTCCAACCACATTCTGAGCATTTGAATGGTGGTTTTTGGGAGCCACTAGAGTGGGCGGCAAAGCTTTGGAGCTCGGATGGTGGATTTCAAATTTGAAGAAGTCTCTGTTATTCCTCCAGAAACAGAATAGAAAAAATTTTGGTGATGGGAGGAAGGGGTTCCAGTGCCAAAACCTGGGTTCTCAGTTGAGAGAATAAATCATTGAGGCCAAGTAAAAATTGGTAAACTCGTTCATCCTCCGCTTGTTGTTGAAATTCTTTGAGATCACTGCATTTTTGGAGTTGACTATGTTCATCCCAGAGTTGTTTAATCTGGTTGTAATATTCATGGATGGAGGTGGTATTTTGGTGTAGGGAGGATAACTCTCGTTTAAGGTTATAGCCCCGCGTGTTGTTCCCTTGGCAGAAATGGGATTGAAGGTCAAGCCACACTTCATGAGGATCAGTATGGAATTCGAGAGAGTTTACGATGGAGGAACTGATAGAGTTAAGAAGCCTGGTAAGGACCATGTCCTTGGTTTGATTCCATTGAGTATAATTTGGTGAATCATTGGTGGGTGGAGAAAGGGTACCATCAACAAAACTGAGTTTGTTTTTGGCGTTGAGTGCACGGGCCATGGCTTTTTGCCATTTGGGATAATTATCTCCGGTGAGTATTCCAGAGACTAGAATGAGGCTAGGGGAATCAGATGGGTGAAGAAGATAAGGGGAAGGAGGGAGGTTGGAGGAAGTGGCCATGGAAGGCATTGAGGTTGGAGGCTTGGGAACGTTGTTTAGCTGATACCATGTTAAGAATTGAACTTTATATTTCTGAAAAGTATCAATCACAGTGTAAGAACGTCTAAAATATGTAGATACATGCCTAGCCTTTATATGGTAACTATTAAAAATAAAATAATTACAATTAATTTACAAATTTCCTAAATAATTATAATTAATTGACAAATTTCTTAATATCAAGAGATTGCTAATTTTGTGGGATTTGATTATGTCAATATCAATTGACATCAAAGTTCCAACATAAACTCACATATATTTTTCTACATAACATCGAGAGTTTGCCACAATCTTAACGTCGACTAGTACGGGAGTTTGAAAAATATATTCTTCTTTGTCCAATTCAACTCATTCGCATGTCATTTTCTTTTCCATTGTTTTTTACCAAATTCATTACAACCAACATCTACTAATTGTGCAAGTACATCTTGGCCATAAAAATATGGTGGAGGGTGCCCCCATTCAACAGTGCTATCAAACATCCTAGAATTTTCACGCCATCTATGGTCACTAGGTAAAAATAAAAAATGACCAATGAAGTATAGTTTCCTCTCATACGTATGTCATTCAAATTTGGTATATTTGTTACAACTCAGATATGTCATTTTCCCCTTAGTACTCCAACCTGACAAGTTTTCATAAGCGGGAAAATCATTTATTGTCTATAAGACGACATCATGCATCTTGAACGACTTGTCTGTTGATGAATCAAATGTTAGGACTCTATTCTCCCACAAATCTTTCAGTTCTGCAATCAATGACTATAATTGTACGTCTATATCATTTTTAGGTGATCTCGGACCTAGAATGAGCAAACTCATCATGAAATATGGATCCTTCATACACTTCCGCGACGGTAGATTATACGGCATAAGTATAACTGGCTAAGTACTATGACTAGTACTCGTAATCCCAAACAAATTAAATCCATCTATTGCCAATCTAAGTCGCATATTACGAGGTTCTTAAGCAAACTAATGGTGTTTCAAATCAAATTCCTTTCAAACCTGAGAATCAGCAGGATGTGACAAAACACTATCATTCCTGACTCTGGATGATAAGCGTCATGTCATATCTACAACCGTTGCACGTGACATAAATAACTGTTGTAATCTAGGTATCAATGGAAAGTGGCGTACTACCTTTTGTGGCACATTCTGCTTCTCAGATGTTCATCTTGATTCATGGCAAATGGGACACTTGTTCAATTGCTGATTCTCTTGCCAAAATAAGACATAGGCATTCTTACATGCATGTATTACGTTGTAATCAAACTCGAGTCCTTGCTTCATACAAGTTGCGAGGTAAAATATTATCTGACTGAAATGCCTCTTTAAGCAGCTCGAATAACATATTGACAAGCTTAATTGATAATCGGCATATGAATTTTATGTGAAGTAGTCTAACTATAAACGACAACTTACTATATCTTCTGCATTCTGGATATAACTCACGCTGTGAATTATTCCACAAGCATGTAAAAATGTTATGGCCTGCATAATTTGAATTTGATGTGTCTGTATCGTCTTCATCCAAAAACATTCTCGCACAAATGTCACCCAGCATTTGCTCCATATCGGCCTCGTCGTATTCATCACCAACAGCCTCTGGTTGTATATCTTCATCGATGTCTTCTTCTTTACTCTAATACGCTCGTCACTATCAACTGTATAGGATGCGAACTCTAGGAATTTCTTAACACCTTCAATATATACATTGAAATCCTCACCAAAACGATCTCTAACTCGTATGCAACTCTTATCCATGCCTAATACCTTATTACAAGATGTCATATGTGCATCAACAAGTAAGTATGTATCTGACATATTGTTCAATTTCTTCCTTTCATCGGATAGTTGGTTCTATCCCATTTGGGATTGTAAGATCATCGTCGCCAACCTATCAACTATTATTTGTCACGTCCAATGAAATTTAGGCAGCATCTCCCCATAGTTATCCAAATATGCTTGTTTGGTCGTGTGCACCGATGAGTAACACGTCGATGCACCATCATTGAAACTGCATATCTAGAGAACAACAAGGGATGAATCTACCAAAATTATAATGTCGGACACGAACAAATACAGCTGGATAGTTTGCGAGAATGATCTTACATTCTCAAACAGTCCACTATGGACAATTCAAGAGTTATCAATCAACTGTTCAATGTGATTGATAACTCTCGAACGGGTCTAAGGTTTATTTCGATGCAACATATAAGACATGAGAGTAATACACAATAACAATTCAGGATACAAGAATATATCAAACAACAGATAATTATATAATCCAGGTATTATTTTTTTGCTATATAATTTTCTTAAATCTAATCAATTGTACTATATGATTTTCTTAAATCTAATCAATTGTGATATATTATTCTTGACAATATTTTAAATTCTACTTCATTAGATTTTATATATGTCTATTTTATATCAAGTATTTTGTTAAGTATTTTTTATTAGTATATTTATTTACTTGTGTGCATATTTTTAAGTATGAATTATAGTTTATTATTATGTTGTTCTATTGTTTTATTTAAAATAAAACCTCATATTTTCTATTATGTTTTTTAAGTATTAATTATACTCTCATTATGTTTATTATTATGATGTACGTTTTATTGTGTGATAATTTAAAATACATTTTTGAAATTTAATTAGTAATTTAATTAGGGTACTCTGTGTATTTTTGAATGCAAAATGACCATTCGAATGGTAACAAATACTGTTCAAACGGTTGCAACCCAATTTTCAGACTCGAATACAAAACAACATTGACAAATACACTCATCAAAATACTGTGATTATTCACAAACACAACCTCACAAATCATTGACAATACAAACGAAAAAACATAGATATAGATTATAATGAGTAGAAATCAGAGATTTTACCTTCAATGCAATTTCAAAAAATCCAATAAACAACAAAACACCTACACCACATTTAGGGGATACAATGAAATTAGTAAACATCTAAAATTTACAATGAAGAACATGAGTTAAAGGTGCATAGATATTTACCAAAGATTGTCTTTTGAAAGAATTTGTGTGCAACTCTTTCTCCAACTCTCCCTCAATCTTTCTCACTATCTCTATCTCCCTCACTCTTTGTCTCTTTCTAAACCCAAGTGTGATTACCTTTCTCTCTGAATTTTTGAAGAAAAAAGCCACTTAAATTCCTCAACTCTCTCAACAAATTGAAGAAGAATTCTCAAATGAGGAGTGTGCAGTGTTATGAGTGATCTGGGGTATTTAACTCAGATCTAGCATTTTTGAACTTATTACAGCGACAAAATGTTATTGTAACAAGTTTCTTGAATTGAAACACTGTCATTCCAATTAAAATAACGCTTATTACGACGAAAAAAGCCGTCACCTGAGCGACCTTTTAAAATCTATACCATTCAAACCCCTCACAGTTACATTCGAACGAGAAAACTTTTTCAGTGCTAAATTTTTTCCACTGATAGAATTTTTGTGACACTATTCCAATGGTAGTAAATACCGTTTGGACTTTAATCCAATGCTCAAGGATTGGCGGGAGAAATTCCTGCCACCATTTCAGTAGGCGCCAAAAGCCTTAGCCACCGTTCGACCGTGACTCGCCACTGAAAAAAACATTCAAATGTTTCTATCCAGTTCGAACATAAGGTACTACCTTTCGTACGGAGGTACATCATAATATATATTACATACTATAATATATTTTATGAGTATATATGATAAATACTACATTAATACTATAATAGTGTATATACTATAATATATACTATCATACTATATAGTATAGTATTAGAACAATATTAGTATTAGTTTATATATTCTAATACTATAATATAGTTATTAACTTATTTATATATAGTATTATAGTATTAGTATAAGTATTAGTATAGTACAGTATACTATTAGAGTAGAGTATAGTGCAGTATAGTATAGTATCAATATAAGTTTAGTATAGTATAATATAGTACAGTTTAGTATTGTATTGTATAGTATAATATAGTTTAGTTTAGTATAGTATATCACTATTATATATATATATACACAGTATATTATAGTTTAGTATAGTATAATATATATACTAATACTATAATTTAGTTATAGTGATTTATAAAGTTATTAATTTATTTATTTATAGTATTATAGTATTAGTATTAGTATAGTATAGTATAGTGTAGTGTAGTGTAGTATAGTATTAGTATTAGTATTAGTTTATTATAATTGTCATAAAAAAAGTATTAGTTTAGTATAGTATAGTATAGTTTAGTATTGTATAGTATGGTATATTATTATATGATAGTATTATATAGTATAGTATAGTATAGTTTAGTATAGTATAATATGGTATAGTATATCAATTAAGGTATTTTCTTAGTACATAGTAGTATAGTCGTATACTAATATTATAGTGTACTACTATAAGAAATGCTTTGGGTCCCGAATTCGGGACCCAAAAAATGTCCCGAATAAGATTTTTTTTTATTGAATGATTAAAAAAATATTTTTTAATGATGTTGTGAATTTTTTTATTTTTTTTAAATGTTTATGATGATTAAAAAAATACATAAAAAAATGAAAAATAAAAACACACTATTCAGGACACTTTTTGGGTCCCGAATTTGGGACCAGTAACTGTACTCCTATAATATTAGTAGTAGAGTCATGCTCAACCCAGTGTAGCACGACCAATTCTATCGATAAGACATAATGGTTTTTTTATTTTATGTTTTATTTTTTATACATTTTTTTATATTTTAAACAAAAGAAGGTGTAGGTAGACACATCTGACCCAAGTCTCAGTGGGTTTTGCTCTATGGACAATGCTAGGGTGCACTCCAAAACTAGTGCAAATGACTTTTATTTATTTTTATTTTCTTTTTATTTAAGAAAATAAAAAAAATATATATGGTAGACACATTTGGTGGGCATACTTGGAAGTCATACTATCATTTTCCAAGCTTTATTATTAGCAGTATATTAGTGCATACGAGGTACCATTTGAACGGTAAATGTTGGCGTTCGAACACCTCGTATGAAACATCAGTCGAACGTTTCATTTTAAAGTTCGAACGAACGTTATAACACATTTAAACAACGTCTGAACTTCTCAATCGATCGCATTCTCTCTCTCTCTCTCTCTCTAAACCCTCCACATACGCCGTCGAGCGCTCTTCCTACCTTGGAACTGTCGTGCACCGCCACTGTCAAATACCATTTCGATCAAGTGGTACAGAACTTAATAACGTTTAATAGGTTTATTCCTTGTTATTTTTATTAATTTTTTTTATAGAAAATAGGAAAATAAATAGTTTTCATCGTTATACATCGTATGTGGCCGGACCGAGATACCTCTATGCACATCTCAGCCTTGTATGTGTATTATTTGTGGAAGAATGAAAGGAATTAATGGATTCTTTTCATTTCAATCGCCATTGAGTTGGAGGCCCTCGAGCAAGCGGCTGCCGACAACAAAACGAGTAGAAGAAGTTGAGGAGAATGTCGTATCTACACCTAGGGGACGCTGCCTCGTGTCGACTCGTCGGGGCAGCCTGATTGCCAAAGCTTCCCGATGTAAGGCAGCAAGGTCACCTACTTCCGAGGGCATTCCACAAACACCAGTCGGTGCAGGTAGCACTACAAGGATCTCAGATGAGGGGTCTCTCGCCGACGGTTCCAAGGGTTCCAAAGGAGAAGATCCCACCAGCACCTCCACGTCAACAGCTTGATGGGACATTTCTACTGGCATTACCAAAACGACGGGATGATGGGCCTTAGGCATAGCCAACGCTAGCCCTTCAAGAATCAACACTCCGGAACTTGCTGTCGACCACAGTTCCCTCCAAGCGAGATTTCTTGCCTTTGCCCAAGGGGGAAGGATTCAAGGAACGCCTACGAGCATGGGTGACCCAAGGTCGAGCAAGAGTCACCCTGTCATCAAGAGGAACATGGCCAAACAGAGGCAAAGAGACCCTTATGCTCTCCTCTAAAAGAAGGGCTTCTAAGAAAATGTTGTTGAAGTTTTTCTTCACCTACTCCCTTACAATGGCGATACGCCTCGACTCGGTAGGGGTGGCCGTCGGACGCACCTTCTTATCCTCAATAACCCTCTCCTAATCAGTTCGAACTGAGAACTCGCGGTGATTCATCTAACCAATCAAAAATTTCCATCCGCAGTCGAACACGAAAAAGAACTTGGGAGACCAGTCCTTCACATTGCGCTGTCGCGGTTCCAGATTAACAAGGGCATGCATCACTCTGAAGCTGCAAATGTTCCCCTTCTGCAGCAAAACATTGTGGATCAGGAGGAACTCACGGCCGGTGAGGTCAGCCTGCTTTGGGTCCAACTCCTGCAATGTTAGCAACCAGATGATGCTATAGCACATCAAAAGCCTCCAAGCATTCGGGTGAAGCTGGGGAGAGACCAGACTGAGACGATCCAGCAAATCATGAACAGGGCGAGGGAAAGGCACCCTCAAACCACATGTAAACATGGAAGGAAAGAGAGCAACTATGGAAGAGTGACCCTCGGCATCGATGGCACCCTTGTGTGGACCAAGGACCTCGACGACCATTGCTTTTGGGACTTGGTAGGTATCGGCCAGAGATGCTAGCGTCGCAGCTTGGACGCTTGAAAGCCAAGTGCTGCCCAAGAAGTCTGGCATCGCCAACTCTTGGTGCATCTCCCCCACTAGAAGCCGTGGGTTGGGTGGACTTCTCAAGGGACACTAACGAAGAGGAAGAAAGTAACAGAGAAAGAAGAAAGGGGTATAAGGGAAAAGGGTGGGAAGTCAGAAGAAAAGAAGGGCGAGAAGATTATGTTGCGGAGAAAGAAAGTGAGACCATGATCCAACCACGTTTATAAAGGAAGAAGGCAGCGATTAATCTCTCATGCCCCGTGGTAGAAGGAAGGGGTACGAGATACTTCGAATCTCGAAAAATACACACCCCAAAGCAACATGAAAGAGAAGAGCCGCCTGACGCTCTCAATACTGAACAACTAAAAAGATGCCATAAAATACAAGCATGTTATCGGAAGACGTGCCAACAAAGGCAGAAATGGAAACATTACTAGGGTTGCTAAGTGACAAGGAACCACCTCAGACTTCGGAGCCAAACACACGTCATCAGGGCAACCCCGGCCTCAACGTCAAGGCGAGTTTAAGATTAAAAAGAATTCCTACCATACAAGTCCGATGAAAATTGGCGGGGTAACTATAAGGAGTTTTTTCCCATTTTCTTGATGGACCTGAGAGGAGCAACTACGAGAATAGGAAACGAATGCCCAATACATAACAAATAGACTCTTCGGCTCGGCCCACAGGTAGAGTCTCCTGGACGCAACCCCCATATGGGAGCATACTGCAGGGGGATGGGTCTCACCATTCTGGAGAACCCTAGAACAACGTCCAGCTCTTAAGTACTTGCCCACGTAAACAAGCGGGAAGTAAGGGGAACCCTCAATCCTCTGACAATGTTACATCGATAGACCACCGAGGACACTAACAGAGTAAGGCAAATTGAGGAACTACACTGCATTAATGACACCGCTACTCGAGCTACACACTACATTAATGATGCAGTTGTAGAGGCATGTAGCATTGAAGAGCTTTGACAAAAGGAACAGTAAAGAGGGCATGGACTCCACCGGGGCAGGCACGATCTGTCCCCTCAGGCTCCTTGTACAAATAGAAATTTCCAGGTACAAGAAAACTCTTTGATCTCAAGACTTTCTCATTATTTACAAACTTCTAAAATACTCTACTAACTTTGGTATTGGAGATTCTTCTGCCCCAAGGTCGCCCTCTTCCAGCTGCTTTCTACTTTGTTTTAGTAGGCCCAGGTCTGAATACTTGAGTTGTTGGAACCTGGCCAAAAGGTGTACGAAACACGATGTTAATAGTAGTATTCCATGTCAATTAAATGGTCATGGAGTCGGTCTTTGCTTTTATGGAACGTAAAGAAAGTTTTACTAAAGCGTAGCTATGTATATTTGAGGAGTAATGTTCTACATCACACTACCATCCCATTTTCATCTCACTATGTAAGATGTGACATATTTATCACCATTGGATGATCCATTTATTGATTGATTCTTTATCATCCAATGGTGATAAATGTGCCACATCTTATATAGTGGGATCACTACAACAAATATGGGCTTTTCCCATGAATTCTTTTCCCACGATATATAATCCTGGCAAATAGTGGGCTGATGACACGAAAACCATTCGTGGGAAAAAAGACAAGTCTTTTGCCACAAAATCACATCCACAAGTAAACCTTCGTGGGAAAATACTAAAAAAGTATTTTCCCACGAAATAAACATTTTTTGCGGCAATAACAGGTCGTCGAAAAAACATTTACCAGAATTATTTTGTTCTCGTGGGTATCTTGCGGCGACTAAGTATCTTTTGCGGCAATAACAACTCACTGCAAAAAGTAATAAAATTTTAAACCCCTTCTTCATTTCTTTCCCCCCCAACCCCTGCTCTCTCTCTCTCTCTCTCTCTCTCTCTCTCTCTCTCTCTCTCTCTCTCTCTCTCTCTCTCTCTCTCTCTCTCTCTCTCTCCACGACTGTCGAGGCTCTCCTCCCCATTGCGCCACCGTGAATGGTTCCCATTACCATCAAGCCCCCGGGGGTCTTCCCCCCCAGCCCCTCGCCCTCTCACTCTCTCTCTCTCTCCCTCTCGGATCTGAGCAGATTCGTGCACCTCCGTCGTCTCCAGCCATGCCATCGCCACCCTCAGCCGCCTACAACTCCTCCAGTCAGCAATCGTCGCTCCACCCCAGCTCCCGCATATCTCTTCCTCCAAGCCGTGCGACCATAGCAACTAGGCAAATGGTTTTCTTCCTCCCAAGCCGTGCGATGCCCTCATCCCTCTACCCATTTTAGTTTATTTCCAAGTTTGATTTAAGGTCTTGTTCTCATCTTTCCAAAGGGAAAACCTTGAAGGTAAGAACATTTTGATTCACTTTCTGTTATGGTTTCGAATGGGTTTCGATTTCTTCAAGGAAGGTTACCCATTGATGTTTCGGTTTGGGGTTTTTCAATGCAATCACTTGTGTTCTTTCCTCTACACGCCGATAGCATTCTTTGGTCCTCCATTTTACCTCTTGAGAAGGAGCTAAGAACCAAGGTAGAAACCCTAAGTTGACTCCATTTGATTTGGGTATTATTTTGAAGCCATCCAAATTCTTTTGTGATGGAAAGCTTGTGTTTTGGGTTGTGTTTATTTCTCTATGTTGCAAAATATTATAAATGCTCTGTTTTGGTCCTAACCGAATAATGATGGAGCTGTTTTACTATATGATTTCCTATGTTTCGAATTTGGTATTTTGCTAATGAGCTTGCTTTAACCATAGGTGACTTTAGTATGATTTTGTGTATGTATGTTGGTGCCGTGTGTTCTGTTTTGAGGTTGTACTATGTGTTCTGTCTTAGGATGTTAGAGGTGTTCGGTTTTACATATTTTTTTTGGTTGCATGTAATCCTATAAACTTGCTTTTAAAAGGTATTAAATGATTAATCTATAAACTTTAGTGTTTAAAGATTTTTAAGTTTACTTAATGGGTTATTCTTGGTATTCTCTATGTTATGTTTAATTAAATAGTGTATGTTAACTAAGCTAATTATTATACTTGTGTCACTAGATTTATAGCATAAGTTAGTATTAGGATTAGATGATTAATGATGCATGACACTAGTCTTTGTATGTAGAGTATTCTACCATTGGTAGCAATATTTTTTGAAAATGAGAAAAAAACAAATGAATTAATGGATATTGTTGTGTAAACTTATGGATATCGTTGTGTAATGGGTTTCTGTTGAACTCATGTATTAGATGGATGAAGTAAGTGTAATTTTGCTAGATTAAATTACATGGGCAGCAAGCATGTTGTATGTTTTATTAGTTGAATTATGTATATGGAAGTGTGTAGAGAAATTTGGGAATTTGGTGCTAAGTAGCCAAGTGTGTTATGTAGTGTGTTATGTATTGTTTGGGGTTGGTGTATAAATAATATGAGCATATTTATACATTGAATGTGTTGTTTTCAATGAACCAGGAAAAATGATGTGAAGGTTAGGAATTGTGTGGAGCCATGAATGAATCTTATTAAAATTTTGAAATTTGTAATTGTGTTGGATTGATGTAGATGGGCAGCAAATATGTTAGTAAGTTTTATAATTGATAAATTGAGTATGTGTATAGGTGGCAAATATGTTAGATTTTACTTAAATGCAATGGTTTATAGATTTTGAATTTACATGAGGAACTTGAAGTCCAAGAATTGGACAGATTTGATTATGTTGAGTGTGCTATGCATGAACAATGGATTGTGTGATGGGACTTAGTTTAGAAAACTTATGCATTTTTTCATCGATTAATTAAATTAAAGGTATTTTAATTATAAACAAATTTTAATTAAATGTAGTTGTTTGGGTTAGTTAAATGTAGTTGTTTGGGTTAGTTACTATTGCTTCTAATCTCTTCTATGTAGTATCTCCTAAAAGGTTTGTTGGTGATGGGGACAGGTGAGCCACTTTTAAAACTTTGAACTTTGATATTATATACTTGTAGTGGTACTACAATCTTTCTGTGTATGGTTTTGTATTGTTGCTATATGAATTACGTATTTTGTCGAACTCTTCTTGTTTTCACTTTCCTTGCTTGATAGATGGTTATAATTATAATCATAAACTACTATTGCAGTTTATGTCAAGAATTTTTTAAGGACATTGAAAAATGGTTATAACATTAGTAGCGATTGCAAATGCACCTACACCCTTCACTCATTGTGCTAGAACTCTTTAGGCCTCATCTTGAAGTCTATTTGGACACCCACTGGAAAACCATGGTCAATATTGAACTTTCTCAGACTGGTTATCTGGGTCATATGTAATTGATTTATATTCCCTTACACTTGGGTTGCTTATCTTTTCACACTTCTGAAATTATCTTTATCTATATGCTGAAAACAGATTGATCATAGTTGTCACTTGGGGAGCTTTGGGTTGGAACTGGCCTTTATGTGACTTGGATGTACTCATGTCTATCCTACTCATCTTAAATAATATGTAACTTTTGTATAGTTATGACTTGATGTTTTGTTACACTATTAATGTATTGGTTTGAAATCTGTAGGTGTTTGTTATTTTTGCTTTACATATCTCCATTGAGTTGAGTAATGTCACTCCTATTTTCATTTATGTTTATTCTCATTAAATTATTAACTACTTCTATCATTAAACTTGTTATTTCGTATCAGAGTATTAGAACAAACCCAACCATCCATCTATGGCCCAGTGCACCGTGCACCACCAAACCCAACCATCCATCTATGGTAAGCTAATCTCTTTGTCTCTCTCTAGCTTTGTCTCTATCAAGTCACGGTTGTCTTTGATGTTTGATTTATTGATTTTTAGAGTTGTTTGGTTCAATTATTTTGTGGGATAAACGAAATAGCTGCTTTTTAGTTAATTTATATTAGGGAGAGATAGAGTTTTGGAGTTATGCTTGAATCTGAGTTGGTCTGTTAAAGGTTTTTGAACTAACTAACTACTATTGCATTTATTTGTGCTCAGTCTCATTTTTTTTTTATTTTACATTTTTTTTTCTAAATTCACCTAGCATTTGCCGCAAATTCAACTTGTGGCAAATACCTTTTTTTTGCCGGA
Organism: Juglans mandshurica; assembly: GCA_022457165.1. Taxonomy (NCBI): domain Eukaryota; kingdom Viridiplantae; phylum Streptophyta; class Magnoliopsida; order Fagales; family Juglandaceae; genus Juglans; species Juglans mandshurica. Next base: position 13,467,171 of record CM039619.1, read on the forward strand.
AGTGATTATTTCCCGTGAGTGACTTTCTTCGTAAATAAGTATTTTCAAAGAAATACTTTGTGAAAAATATATATTGTCCACCAAAGTATTTTATCGGAAATATCAAAGACAACTTTTTCCACAAAGATATGTCATGGGTAAACATTTTTTGCCACGACCTCTTCTCATGGAGAATGATGTTAGTTCCCACCACATTATACCAAAGGAGACCTTATTTGCCATAAAAAAAAAAAAAAAAGGTTTCAACCGCCACGGATGTCAGTGGAAAAAAAAAAAGGTTTTTCCCACGAACTTGTGGTTTGGTGAAAAAAGATTTTTTTTTTCTCCACCAATTATATGCCATGAGTCTCCCACGGAACAAATTGGTGGCAAAAAAGGTTTTCCCACTAAAGATATATTTTTTCCATGACAATCACTCTCGGGAAAAACCCATATTTGTTGTAGTGGATAAATATAGGATGGTGGTGTGTGGTGTGGTGTATAGAATTTTCCATATTTAAGGCATAAAAAAAAATAATAAAATAAAAAAAATAAAAAACACCGATAAATGGTGTACCGATGATTCCTGCATAGCTAATTACAAAACTCCGAAAGATGAAAGTACATGCATGAGGCATATAATTTGTTCGCCCAAGTTGGTACGTAATTGAATATATATAAATATATATATATATTATATAGGTTCATCGCTATTAAATGTGAGATCATTTCTGACATTATAAAATGTATAACGTCTTATATTGTCAGTTGCAAAATAAAAATAATGTCAAATATATGGTTCCTATCATAGCGCCCAATAAATCGAACTATTGTTTCCGCCAACGACGTTCTTAGTAAATTATATGAGATTTAAATAATTCACTATCGTACGTTGTATTAACTATATATATATATATATATATATATAAATTATATATTAGGTTGGTCATCATGATATATTATTAGACGTTAGATTCCAGACTATTAGGATTATTAGAAGGGTGGGTCTAACGGTGGGAGCTCCCGCTGGGCCTCCCGGTAATGTATTTTATGATTTTTTTATTATTTTATTTTTTTTACATAAATTTTTTAATATCTTTAAATAGTTTTAAAAAAATAAAAAAATTTATAATGTTATTAAAAAATATTTATTTAATTATGAAGTAAAAAAAAAATCACCAACGGGAGCCCAACGGTGAGCATAGCATTTCTATTATTAGAATGAAGTATTTAGCTAGCTAGCTAGGGACAAAGTCTCTTGCCACTTGCAAATTAATAAAAAGTGACTAAACAGAGTTGATGATAAGGATGATAGAAAATAGGACGAAATCCAAATTAGAGTTCAAAATAAGTAAGTTTTGACAAGGATACATACATACATATATATATACATACATACATACATACATATATATATACATACATACATATATATATATACATACATATATATATATATATACACATACATATATATATATATATATATATATATATATATACTAGCGGTTGGATAATGTGCGAGGCACATTTGCCCGGTTGAAAAATAACTTATTTTGTAAAATATAAATATATTTTGAGTTAAAAAAAATGTAATCATAAATAAAATAAGTAATATATAGAGAATTTTTTATGAACTCAATTTTTGCACCTAACAAGTGAAAAGAGATGTGGAGAATTTTTGTGATAATGATAGTACTTCACTGCATAAATCAAAGCAATCCAACCGAAGAAAAAAAAATGAGAAGTAGTAAAATGAAGGGTTGGATTTAAATCTTAAAAATTTTAATGTATCAGCAGCAGCCTTGTCCTTCAAAAAACAACACACGTAGACATCATATCTTTAGATATGATTTGGATCGATGTATTAATAGTAGTGATAGATTGTCAATTCCCTCCTGACCCAATAATGTTGTAAATTTTTTATTTTTTTTAAAATGTTTATGATGATTAAAAAAATATATGAAAAAAAGAAAAGAAAAATAAAAAAATGAAATACACATTCATGAAATATTTTCAGGTTACTTTTTTATTAGTTGCGGCAGTTCTCTTTAGTTAATTAAGAATATTATCATATTTAAATTATGTTAAAATTCTAATTATTTATATAGTTATAATTTTTTAAAAATATTTAACAAAATTTTATTATTTATTTAATGATGAAATATTAGTATTTTATAAATGGCTTGATTATTTTGAAATTAGTGGTATTTGTTTAAAATCCTGTATGGCGTAAGATTTTCTAATTGATAAAAAAAAGCATGTTTGCCACATCTGTCAAATTGAAGAAAAAAATAAAGTGTAATTTCAAATATTAAAATGGTCTAATGTATAAGAATAAAATTATTATTTATTTATGTTCATCATTTATTATGAAATTTAAATTATATTAAAAATTCAAATTAAATAGATAGTTTTTTTCTCTTAAAAATGTACAGTAAAGTTAATATTTTTTCCATTTTTTCTTTCTTTCTCTCTCTCATTCCCAACGCACGATTGCAGTATTACGTCGCACATTGACATTCACACGGATTTTTAAAAAAAAAATATTGTTCATCATACTGTCGATGAACAGTAATAAGATATGAAAAAATAAAAAATAAAAATAAAAATAAAATAAAAATAAAAAAGAAAGAGGCTGATTTAGATTTACTGTTCACGATGAACAATAATAAATAGTAACGATTATACGCTCTTTTAAGTATAGGCAGAGATATATATATATATATTAGTAGAAATTCAGAATTAAGACTCAAATGTTAAGACACAAAAATCTATTATTCTCAAATATAATAATAGATTGAGAATATTTTAGGAATTTACTAATTCCTAAAAATTTGGAAGATTAATATTATTATATACAGTTGTGGAATGCGTAAATACTGTGCAGTCACTTTGAAAAAGAATGGAATCTACCATTAAAAAATTTATTTATTTTTATATAGATCTTATATTTATTCATTTTTTTCAAAATGACTACATGATACTTACACATTCACGACTATAAATATTATTTCTCAATTTAGAATATGTAAAGAGAATTCAGTGTTTGCACTACTAGATGAAAGGCTGAAAGCTAGCTCAGGTACTACAGTTCGATTTTCTTTTACGTAAAACTTTGCAATGGACTTCCAGATCATTCTTGATTTTAGGGGAAGAGGAAGACAAAGGGGGAAGATCGAGGAGTATCTAATCAAAGGCCATTTGATTGAGTGCACGTAAATTAAGATCACGAGCATACTAGATTTGGACAAATGACAATAGTGTTCGTGTAGAGTAACTATCACATCGAATAGGAACTCCCTAAAACAAAACCTAATCTATCGGTTCAATGAGAAATTCATCCGGACATGCATGGGAATATTACATCGACTACTGTGCAGCTGGTAATTTAAAAAAAAAAAATCTACGTAATCTCTTACACAATCTCCCCACATAACATTTTTACATTTTTTATTATTTTTTTATTAAATATTTAATATATAAATAATAAATAGAAGAATTGAATTAATTTTAAAAAAATAAACTCAAAAAAAAATAAAAAAAATATTAAAAAATTTAAAATTTTTAAAAAAATGTGGTGTGTGGAGGTTGAAGAGGTTGTGTAGCATTGCTCAATTTTAAAACACATTATATGGTTGGAAATACATGTATTTGCTGGCAAGAAGTGTTGCATCGAATCTATAGAGAAATTTCAAAAAGTAAATTTATAAACTAACATGATTTTATATGATACGTTAGATCTATTTTATAGTAAAAATAACTTTATAATTTAACATATCACATCAATCTAGTACATCAATTTGAGGATGCACTTTTGTATAATTTTTTTATAACTAAAGTATTTCCTCTTGTTGAAAGGTTTATATTTGGCCAAACCCCGTTTTGAAGCAGTTCACATCAACTCATCCAAAATTCCAATTAGGGTCCGTTTAGCAATACAATTATTTTCAAATATTTTCTTTCCAAGCATCACTAAGACAAAAGATATTTTTTAATTTCAAATCTTGAACTTTTTAATCTAATCACTATAATTTTTTCAAACTCTCAAATAAAACACAAAAAATAATATAAATTTTTCAAGTTTTTTAAAAAAATAATATTAAAATTTTATATTCAAACAATTTTTAACTTTATAATATTTTTATTCAACTTTTTTTCTCATTTCTCAAAATTTAATAAACATTTTAACTAAAATCATTTTGCCGTACGGTATATTAACTAAAATTTACACGCGTGTACTATTTACAGATATATTAAAATATTCTAAATATCAAAACACGGTATTATATATATTTATATATATATATATATATATATATATATATATATATATATATATATATATGCATGTTTTGCAGGTTTTTACGTGGAAAAAAAAAAACTCAAAAAAGCTGCCAAACCCAGTCATGTACTCGACGAGCTATTTATATTTTTCTCGATGGTTTTATGAGATAGGTTAAAAAAAATAAAAATTTAAGGCAATTTGAGAATTTTAGTACAACCAAAGAGATGAAGGATATTAGAGAATTATATTATCATTTTTTTAAACTAGAAGGGGAGAGATATTAATATAGTGAAAATTTGTGGAAGTATTTTCTTGAATTAGGAGATCTTATAATAACTTTCTTTATAGAAAGCTCATACAATAATGACAAATATTTTATGACAGCTTTTGTCAACAGGTTTCATGATCACTACAACAAATTTGAGATTTTAGGACGAAATTATTTAGGGACGAAATTTTTTTCATCCCTAAAAGTCATTTTTGGGACGAAATTTAAATTTCGTCCCAAAAAGTCGATGAATTTAGAAAATCGTTCGAACGTCAAAATAACCGTTCGAACAGTATTTTCTGCGACGAATTAAATCGTTTCAAAAAAATTTTCCCGTTCGAACGTGAAAAAATACGTTCGAACAGTAAAATTTGGCGGAGAATTACTTTATTATGGCGGGGAAAGTTAAAAAAACGTTCGAACGAGAATTTGTTGTATTCGAACGGAAAATATTTGGTGGCAAATCCTGGCATGAAGGTTTCTAAACCGTTCGAACGTAATATATTTAGTTAGAACATATTCAAGCACCACATTTATACATTCGAAGGTATAATATTAATCTCGGTACGAAACTCAAAATATAAAAAATATCTATCATATATACAAATTCATTAATTAATTTTATGTAATTAATTTTAAAATATTTTAATGATTTCTTTTACGTTAAATAAGATTTTTAGTTAAATAAATATTATCAACCACATATATATTAATCAACCAAATAAAGCAAATTATCAAAATGCTATATATATTGTTCATAATTACAACAATAGAAAATATAAATAAAAGATAAAAACTATTGTGATGCGAGGTCTCTATACACATCCTCGACTGCAGCTAATTGTGTCTCTACCTGTGTCAGTCGAGTACTAACTATGACCTGAGTTGCATTATTGGCATTAATCGCTGTACGTAACTCATTAACCTCTGTACGTAACCCAGAGACGGTAGCCATAATCTCTGTACGCAACTCAGACATGGCAGTATGCACTGCATCAATCACTGCTGATGTGTGTACGCCAATCTCAGCACGCAATATGTCAGCCATCTCCTCGCGAATATATGTGCGTGATGTCTCAGCCTGTGTAGATGTCTCACCAGCCGATACTCCAGTATCTCCCGGCTGCGCATCTCTCTGAATCTCAGCCCTGTCAGGAACAGCCCCACGAAAACGAAATCTAGAGTGTCCCGTGCTCCGTGATAGGGTGGTGCTGTTGATCGGTGCCATCGGAAATCGAGAACGCTCGGCAGGTTCGGACACAACCCCGGCATGTACCAAAAATCGAGTGATGAGGATCCCAAACGGCAGTATATCTGTCGTAATGAACCATGCCTCTGATCGGATCCTCTCAAATATATAACCAACGAGGTCGATCGGGATGCCACGAGCGACCCGTATCATAAATCTCGCTCGATCCATGCCGATCTCGGTCTTGTGCTGCCGTGGGTCAATATTGTTGGCAATGATCAAATTCATAATCTTGAAGAAAGAAGATAAATTTGCCTGCCTAATACTCTTGGAGCCATCGTACACTGGAGCATCTGGACCAACAATCAAGTCTCTGACCTCGTGATCAGCAAGTGTATCGATCTCATTTGTGTAATCTGGTCCCTCGTCCTGAGACATAGCTGCATCACCTGAAAGACCAGACTCTCTAGGCGGCAGGTTTGGATAGGCATCAAGAAGCCTAGGAATACCCAGATATGCAGCGAGTCCATCCGCTGAAAATATAACAGGAGCTCCTCAGACACAGATCCTATATGCCCCTCCATCGTCTGGGCTAGCAGCACCGAGCTCTTTATAGAACTCAGTAACGATCTCAATGAAGGAAATGAGCTTCATTCCTTCTTCTCGCTGATCTAAGATTGGTGCCCAACCACGATCATTGAATACTGATGGGAGGGAATGACCCTCCCATATAAGAGTGACAAAATCAGACAGTTTTACTTGTCGCTCAAGTAAAACGGTCCGCTCAAGTAAAACGGTCCGCTCTCGAACTGTTTGGATGGAAGGTTCTCCTGATCTACCACGTTTACAGCCCCGATAAGACATTATTATGATCCTGAAATTTTAAAAATAAAATATACATTCAAGATTAGTGATAAAATCTAATTACAACTAAAAGATTTACAAAATTATATACTAATAGCAATTTAATAAATTAATTGATAGAACATATAATCAGTTAAACGATGAAAACAATTTAATAAGCTAATAAAATGTTAATGGATTGAATTTAATAATTAGCGTTCGAACGTCTAAATATATGGTCGAACGGACAATTAATAACGTTCAAACGTGTCTATCAAGTTCGAACGTACAGGTTTACCCGTTCGAACGGACTGGTTAATACCGTTCGAACATAAAACAGATCTAACTCGGCCATGGCTGAGTCAACTCAGCGGCCATGAAAATACTCAAAAATTAATTGATTTCGTGGTTTCTTCGACTAAAAACAAAGTACTCTTCATTTTTAAACATCCTACGATAGATTTATGATGTTCTACGGTATTATTGATGAAAAAATGTATTTTTTTTTAAAAAAACAAATAAAACCATAAAATTATAAAATAAACGGTAAAATGAGTTTGAAAATACATACCTTTACTTGAGAGGAAAAGTGTTTGACGTATGTGCTGATCACGACGGCAGACGGCGGTGACTGTAGTGCGTTCAAACGTTTTCTTGCTTTTTCAAACGGTGGGGACGGTGGCGTGAGAGAAATCGCTGCCCGCGATAACTTATACGTGCATAACCGTTCGAACGTTAATAGTTAAAGTTCGAACGTTAATATTAAACCGTTCGACCGTTACTATTTCACGTTCGAACGGAAGTTTTGGAAGTTTATTAAAAAATATATTAAATATATACTATATTTATATTCCTATAAATTATTATAATATATATACTATTATAGTAGATTATATATACTGTAATATATATGTAATATTATAATATATATTATAATAGTAGAATACTTTAAATGAAAGTATAATAACTTATAAAATATTTTTTTATAGTATAATAGTAATATATCATAATACTTTACTATCAAAGTGTTATTTATGATATATTAATATATATATAGTACCATATAATAGCATGTAGTACTATATGATATGAGTTTATACTTAACTAATATATGTCATATTATATATTCCATTATACTTTACCTACTAAAGTTATATATGATATTATACAACATATATATATATATAGTATAGCTTACTAATATACTATCATCTTATAAATTTCTCTACACTTTATTATGTGACCTTAGTATATTTGAGGCTATATATATGTGAGTATATATTACTAATACATATGATTTTAATAATACATATGATAGTATAGGTCACTATATATATATATGATAATATATATTACTATATATACTATATATTTAGTATAGATTACTATATATATGATCGTATATATTACATTATATATGATAGTATATATAACTAATACATATGATGTTATAGTACTTTTCATTTAATGATGAAAAAAGTTATATTTAAACATAAATGATATATGTTCGAACGGTACTCGTAAACCGTTCGAACACATATGTTAACGTTTGAATGTAAAAAAAAATTCGAACGGACAAGGCAAATGGCGGGAAAACATCCCGCCAATTAAAGACAGCTGGATTACCGTTCAAACGTAATTTGTTATAGTTCGAACGGATTATTGTAGTGGTGGGAAAATATCCCGCCAATTAAACTATAGTATCATCTAATATGTCTATATATATTAATGTTGTTCTTTTATTCAAAGGTATAATAAAAAAATATATAAATAAACATTTATAATGCCGTTTGAACAGTTATAAATTAAAGTTCGAACGATTAATTTTCGAGCGGGAATAAATCAGGAACGTTCGAACATACTTTTTATATATTCGAACGTGAAAATTAGGAGGGAATTTTCTCCCGCTTAATATTTTCACGTTCGAACGGTTAGTAAATAACCGTTCGAACATGATTGTTCTTCAAAAACACGATAGAACCTCACAATTTTGTTTCTCTCCTCCTGCGCGCAAGGTCGCTCCGTGTGGTCGCCTGAAGATTACCCCTTCGCATATCAGAGGTATTCTTTCTCAAACTAGTCCTTAAGCTCAAAAAAATTGTTCATCTCACTCCATTATTCCCGGATTAATACTTGTAGGATAGTTTGTGATTATTCTCGGATTATTCTCAGATTATTTCATTTTCATCTTCAAAAATTCAGGTATTTCTTTTAAAATAGAAATGTATGGTTTGAACTTAATATTTTGCAATGTTAGAAAGTTGTATGCTTTGAGATTGTTGTTTGTGTTTGTTAGAGTTTGTAATTAATGGAGTTTTCGGCGTTGTTGAAGACGACTGGAATCTGGAATGAATACGTTCGAACGGGTTAGGATTACCGTTCGAACGTATTCATTTTGTTCGAACATAGGTTCTCATCGTTCGAACGGGTAATGACATTACATCAATAACGTATACAGAATACAAATAGTTTGGGATATATATAAATTATATGTACTACTAAATCACAAATAATTAGGACCAACTACCATTTAATATTGTTAATTCTAAATAAATAAAATTAATATTCAAATTAAAATACTACTAAATCTTTAAATTAAAATATAAATAGTTAAGATTTAATAATACTTAAATACTTAATTATAAATTAATAAAATTAATATTCAAATTAAAATACTACTAAATCTTTAAATTAAAATATAAATAGTTAAGATTTAATAATACTTAAATACTTAATTATAAATTAATAAAATTAATATTCAAATTAAAATACTACTAAATCTTTAAATTAAAATACTTAATTATAAACAGGTAAAACTAATATTTAAATTAAAATCTGGAATAAATCTTGAAATAATACCTACTAATTATGTTTTTGTTGTATTATTGTATAAATAATATGTTGTTATTGTTTGACATATATTAGCATATTTTGTATTGTTTATTCATCAAAATAAACCTTAGACCCGTTCGAGAGTTATCAATCCGGATGAATGCTTGATTGATAACTCTTGAATTGTCCAGAGTGGACAGTTTGGGATTGTAAGATCATTCTCGCAAACTATAGAACTATATCTGTTGTCGTCCAACATTATGATTTTGGTAGATTCATCCATTGTTCTCTGGATATGCAGTTTCGGTGATGGTGCAACGACATGTTAATCGTCAGTGCACACAACCAAACAAGCATATTTGGAGAACTATGGGGAGATGCTGCCGATATTTTGTTGGACGTGACAAATAATAGATCATAGGTTGGCGACTATGATCTTACAATCCCGAACGGGATAAGACCAACTACCCGGTGAAAGGTGGCATACTCATTAATTGGTACATGATACATGGTTGTTTGCTGATGCATTACAATATTATTTGTAATGAATATAGTCGGCATGGATAAGAGTTGGATGAGAGTTAGCGATCGATTGGGTCAGAATTACAATGTATATGCTGAAGGTGTTTAGAAATTCTTGGAGTTTGCATTGGGTACATGTGATAGTGATGGGCGTATCAGATGCCCATGCAGAGAATGCAGGAATTTGCGTTCTCGTATGATAGATTTGGTGAGAGAGCATCTGTTTGTCAAAGGTATTGATAAGGGTTATACTGATTGGGTCTTACACGGCGAACCATATCCAACTTCATTTGAGGCTCCACATGAAGAAGAAGAGATCGATGAAGATGTACAACCAGAGATTGTTGGAGATGATTACGATGAGGATATGGAGGAAATGTTAGGTGACATCGGTGCGGGAATGTTTATGGATCAAGGTGACACGGACACATCAAGTTCAAATGATGGGGGCCATAACACTTTTGCACGCTTGTGGAATGATTCACAGCGTGAGCTATATCCAGGATGCAGAAGACATAGTAAGTTGTCGTTTACCGTAAGATTGCTTCACATAAAATCAATGTGTCGATTATCTATTAAGGCAGTCAATATGTTACTTGAGCTGTTTAAAAAGGCACTGCCGACAGACAATACTTTACCTCGTAACTTCTATGAACCAAAAAAGTTGAAACGAGGACTCGGATTTGATTACAACGTAATACATGCATGTAAGAATGACTGCATATTATTTTGGCGAGAGAATGAGCAGTTGAACGAGTGTCCTTTATGCCACGAGTTAAGATGGACATCGGACAAGGCAAATGTTCCGCAAAAGGTCGTACGCCACTTTCCATTGATACCTAGATTACAACGATTATTTATGTCAAGCGCAACGGCTGTAGATATGACATGGCACTCATCAGATAGAGTAAGGAACGATAATATTTTGTCACATCCTGCTGACTCCCAGGTGTGGAAGGAATTTGATCAGGAACACCCATGGTTTGCTGAAGAACCGCATAACGTAAGACTTGGGTTGGCAACAGATGGATTTAATCCTTTTGGGAACATGAGTACTAGTCATAGTACTTGGCCAGTTGTACTTATGCCGTATAATTTACCACCGTGGAAGTGTATGAAAGATCCATATTTCATGATGAGTTTGCTCATCCCAGGTTCGAGGTCACCGGGAAATGATATAGACATACACTTACAGCTATTGATTGCAAAATTGAAAGATTTGTGGGAGAATGGGGTTGTCACATTTTATTCGTCAACAAGCAAGTCGTTCAAGATGCATGCTGCGGTGTTGTGGACAATAAATGATTTTCCAGCTTATGAGAATTTGTCAGGTTGGAGTACTAAGGGGAAAATGGCATGTCCAACTTGTAACAAATATACCAAATCTGAATGGCTTACGTACGGGAGGAAATTATGTTTCATGGGTCATCGTCGATTTTTACCTGGTGACCATAGATGGCGTGGAAATTCTAGAATGTTTGATGGAACTGTTGAATGGGGCCAACCTCCACCATATTTGTGTGGCGAAGATGTACTTGCACAATTTATAGATGTTGGTTGTAATGAATTTGGTAAAAAACAACGAAAGAGAAAACGAGCTACGAATGAGTTGAATTGGACAAAGAAGAGTATATTTTTCGAACTCCCGTACTGGTCGAAGTTAAAATTACGACATAGCCTTGATGTCATGCATATTGAAAAAAATATTTGCGAATCCGTACTGGGAACATTGATGTCAATTGAATGAAAAACAAAGGATACAATAAACTCAATGAAGGATTTGAAGCGGTTGGGAATAAGACGGGAAATGCAGTTGCAATAAAATGGTTCGTCTGTCTATATGCCGATTGGGTGGTATACATTGTCAAGGAATGAAAGGGTTACATTTTGTGAGTGGCTAATGAAGATCAAATTACCGGACGGTTATGCCTCGAATCTAACAAGGTGTGTGAGAACAAATGATTGGAAAATAACTGGATTAAAAAGTCATGATTGTCATGTTTTCTTAAAGTGTATCTTGCCTATTGGTATCCGTGGGTACTTGACCAGAGATGTGCGCATGGCTTTGACTGAGTTGGGTGCATTTTTTAAAGACTTATGTGCTAGGACGTTGAATGTAGAAGCTTTGGATCGAATGAAACGAGAAATTGTCATAATATTGTGTAAGCTAGAAAGTATTTATCCACCGTCATTCTTCGATGTCATGGTTCACCTAGCCGTTCATTTGCCACGTGAGGCTCGATTTGCAGGACCAGTTCAATATAGATGGATGTATCCCATTGAACGATTTCTTGGAAAGTTGAAACGTACAGTGGGTAACAAGGCCCGTCCAGAAGGATCAATTGTAGAAGCATATATTGACAATGAGTGGCATACCTTCTGTTCCAAATATTTCCACGGAGTTGACACTCGGTTTGATCGGCCAGAAAGAAACTTTGACGTTGACCAAGCAAAACAACGGAATATATTTTCTGTGTTTTCCCAACAAGTTCGTTCAATTGGTGCAGTGCGTGGTTATGACTTGTGTGGAAGAGAGTTCGAGAAAGCTCAGTGGTACGTGCTGAACAATTGCCCTGAGATAGAGAACAACTTGAAGTAAGTTATAACTTTTTCTTAATTTAAATTGCCTCATTACTTTTAAAAAAATACAAAATATAAAATATTTGTGGTAATCATCAATTTCAGTGATCATATTAACGTGCTCAAGGAACTAGGAGTAAATGATATAAACCAGAAACATGAAGAGGAGTTCCCGAGATGGTTTGAAGAATGGGTAATGAAATTACATATGCGTTACTCAATAACAAATGAAAAAATATTAATTTCAACTTTGATATAGTATATGCTTTACTCAATATGTAGGTTGTACAATTGCATGCGAATAATCCAAATGATATATTTGATGAACTGTATGTATTGGTGCGTGGCCTATCGAGACGCGCTGCTCGATATTCTACATATATTTCTCGGGGAAGTAGGTATCACACACTGGATCGAGATTGTTATAGGAAAACCCAAAATAGTGGTGTCCTAGTTGAAGGAAGTCATGATGGAGAAAATATTGATTTCTATGGGGTTATTGTCGATATAATTGGAATGAAATATTTTGGAGAGCTTGCGATGTATCTGTTTAAGTGTGATTGGTGGGATTTAAGCAATCCTCGTACTGGAGTTCGTGATGATGAATATTTTTTGAGTGTTAATACATAAAAAAAATGGTATGAAGATGATCATTTTATTTTGGCTTCTCAAGCATCTCAAGTATTCTACTTAGATGACCCGAAGTTAGGAAATCAATGGCGAGTAGTTCAAAAATATTATCCAAGAAATATATATGATGTTATCCCTCAGGCGGAAGGACAAGATGAAGAAGAAGATAACTCTTCTACTCAAGAAGCATACCAAAAGAGTCAACCTGCCTTAAATTTGTTTGTGGATTTGAGCCAGTATGAGATGATTCCATTAAATAGAGAAGATATTGAGGCTGAAATTGTTGATGCGACAGTTGAGAAAAATGTTGAATCATCTGAAGTATCTACAGATGATGAGAGCGAATTGTCAAATGAAACTGATACAGATTCTGATTGACCAATTATGTGTTAACATTACACTTGATGACAAATATTTTACTTATTGAATGTATCAGTAGTTTGAAATTATGCCGCCAAAGAGGAAGGAAGTTCGCAACCCATCTCCACCTGTTCCTAGCTCTCCTTCAGACTCACCATTAGAGATTGATTCTATAGAACAAGGTAAAAATCTAATACTTATAAAAGTTATTATTAAGGTCCTATAATAGAGATATAAATGAAATTGATTACAATGTTATATTTTATAGAATCTACAGTACAATCTCGTCAAGGTCGAGGCACCACTAGAGGGGTGACGTTAGAAAAATATCGGAAGATGGGTAAGATCAAGGTTAACATTCCTGACGAACATACTGGGGGCGAAGCACAACCAGCAGCTTGGCTTGCATCACATGTGGGTGCTCTTACACGAAATTACGCACCTTTGGCAACGACTTCATGGAAGAAAGTCCCCCAAGATGTTAAAGAGCTTATCAAGAAGCGTTGTTTGGTAATGTTTAAAACATTGATTTAGTAGAATAAATTTCTATATTTTACTTAAATTTAGAATATTATAAATGATAATGTGTTTGTGACTATTTTTTTAAGGATGATTTCGAATTAAATTTTAGTCGGAGAGAGGAGCGTAAGACTGTGAAAGAGCTTATGGGTAATGCATTCCGCAAATATAAGGCGAGGTGTCATGAGCATTATAATAAGTTTGAGAAGAAGGAAGATGCACGCCAACATCCTTTCCAGGATGTCCAACCTTCTGAGTGGGAAAAACTTTGTGACATGTTTGAGGATCCATCATATCAGGTATAATGAAATTTAATTATTTTACTTGTCCTATCTATCATTTCGCTTCATAATATTTTCAATTTCTTTGCAGGAGCGAAGTTCTATAAACAAAACAAATAGATCAAAATTGAAAATTAATCATCATGCAAGCTCAAGATCTTTCCATCACCTTTCTAAGAAATTGGTATTGCTATTTTTTTTATTGGATATAGTTAATTATTTAGATGAATCATAATGACTTTATATCTTAACACATTTATTGTAGCAAGATTCAGATACTAATTATGATTTGACAAAATTATATACTGCATCGCACACTGATCGTAATGGAGAGTGGACTCATCCTGACGCCCGTGAAAATTATGTAAGTTTTATAACCTGTTTTAATTAAATATATTAGAATATTTATGACGATATTAATTCTTTATCTTATATATGGCTAGGATAAAATGGTTGCCCTACGTGCTGAATCTGCGTCAGATCAAAATTCCTCAACAAGTGATATTGAGATTTTTACACAAGTCCTGGGTCAACGTTCAGGATATTTGAGGGGTTTGGGTCGTTGTGTAAAGCCTGGTCCCTCTTCCTCTTCTTCTGGGAATGCATCTATGACTTCTATAGCGCTAGAGAATGCGAATTCTATAATCGAAGAATTGACTGCAAGACAGCATGAGTTAGAGGCTCAATTGGCAAAACAAGCAGATATGGAGATGCGCCTCAAACAACATGAAGAACAACAAGAAGAGTTCAGAAGACAGATGCAACTCCAAATGCAGCAGCTTATGCAACAGTATAGGCCTCCAAGCAACTGATGGATTTTGGGATTATCTATTTATGTACGAACAATACCCGTCTTGATTGTTATTTATTTAGTTTGCGCTTATTTTAACACTTTTGTGAGTGTTAAACAGTTTCTAATGTATTTTTTCAAATAGTATGAATGTCTATTTGATTTTCTATTATTGATTTAAATTAAAGAGATATCGTTCGAACGAACGTAAAACGTTCAAACTCTATGTAACGACAATAGCGTTCGAACGTAAACGTAATGTTCGAACGAAATTTATGTTCGTAGAGTTCGAACGATCACACAACGTTCGAACGTAACTAATTTCAGTCTTGTTCGAACATAGCCTATACCGTTCGAACCCATATACCGTTCGACCTGACCATTTAACGTTCGAACACAAAGACAATTCATAACGTTCGAACGAATTCATGTGTGTTCGAACATATTTTGAAATCGTTCAAACACGTCACTATTGTTCGAACTTAAAATTTTTTCCGTTCGAACTAATTTCTGGGACGAATTTAAACCGTGACAAAAAAAAAAATTCGTTCGAACGTGTTCGAACGGTTTCCTTCAATTTCGTCCCAAAAGAAATTTTTTGGGACGAAATGGTGATTTTCGTCCCAAAATACCTTTTGACACAGTGATATTGGAACGACTTTGGGACGAATTTTTTTCGTCCCAAAAATTTTTTCGGGACGAAATTGGGGTCTTTTGGGACGAAAATTTGTGTCCCAAAAGACCCTTTCTGTTGTAGTGGATGATGATCATTCGCGATTTAATAGTAGAAGTAGATTAAACAAATTATGAGGAAAAAAAAATCTTGGATCTAATTGGAATTGGAGTTGTTTTATTGTTTCAATAATTAACAAACCTCGGATCTCATGCTAATTATTAATACTTTCTATCTTTGGAAAATCCATGTTCATATGAATCCAATGCTTGAAAATCTGAATTCTTGAAAAGTTCGTGACTAAAACTACTATATCTCAAAATGATTATATATACATTTTTAAAAATCTGAGATTCATACGTTTGTATTAATGTTTCATATATATGCAGTACCGTATAGAATATTTATGCTTCCACAATAGGTGTGTGTATATATATATTGCTTCCAATATTTAAGTTTTCCTTACAACCTTATTTTCTTTTGAGTCTTTAAGATTGTTAGTTCATATATTTACCTGTTACGTAATTACTTTCATTTAATATATTTGAAAGTTTTGGATTACTATACTCTGATCCTGAGCATTTCATGCATTGGAAAGTTGAGCCTCCACTTATCTGCTCATTCATGTTTCATGCATTGGAAGGCTGAGCCTCCTCTTATCTGCTCACGTTTATCTTTTCCTTCGTCTTCTCTTATCTTCACTTGATTCCACTGTATTTATATATATATATATATATATATATGCTTCTCTCTTCTAAAAATGACAACTTAGCATGAAACACTCTCCAACTTGGCACTAGATAGAAAGAGTAATGGTAGATACAATTTTAGAGTATTTAAGCTATACGCATTTTCTATAAACAAAAAAAAAAGTAGAGTACACCGTTAAAAATAAGTTTTTTATTTGAATCTCAAATTTATTAATTTTTTTTAAAAAAAGTACTCAAGACCACGATGTAGAAATGTCATTTCTCCGGTAGAAATTAATATTGGAGCCGCCCTAATGAGCTCCATCGTCACGAGGCTTCTAGAAAGTCAACTTTGATATCGATCACCAGCTATATATATGAGATGAAATAAATACACAATAGTTTATAAAGCAAGTTGCACAATTATAAAATAAGATAAGGTTTTAATTACTCATGCTCACATAAAATATATTTGACAAATCTTAAAAGAAAATGACTGAAAAATATACATTCGTTTCTTCAAATATAAAAGTCTTAATAATCAGATCTTCTACCAAATCTTAAAAGGCTTATATGTACTACTTAGAAGTCTTTTATTATCACATTCGCTATAGCATATAATATATCATGTGGCGTACCATTATAAGAAAAATGAGCATTTGTGATTGATTATTTATGATGAAAATGATTATTTACAATGAAAATAGACTCGTTTTTAATAGAAAATAGTCATTATCACTAGAAATAACTGGTCATAAATAAACAATTTTCGTATAATGGAAATGTAATATTTCTGTGGGAGCACCTATAGAAAAGATTAAATTCAGTATTATATTTCTTCTTTTCTTTTTTCTACGTCTTGGATATGGAGGGGGAAATTACTGGGAAAGTATACACATATGAGCTCATTCTTCAAGCATTTATATTCGATAGATTTTCCTTTTATTTTCAATTAAAAAAGGAGATATCTCTGAGCGGATATTTTATTTTATTTTATAATATTTTTATATGAATTTCACAATACATAAGTTGGTGTGCTAACGCCCACTTATAATGAGATGATCTATTATAACTTAAAAAAACTAAAATACTAATAATGTTTTAGTATAATTGATATAGAAAACTTCCACATCAACGTTGTGTTAGGTGTGTAAAAAATAAATCTTATAAATATATAATTTTATCTTTTTGTATTCAAATAAAATGTCATTTGCTAAGCCAGTTATGTTTGGTTGTTAAAGTGATGTCAATCCATCTTAAAGCAATTATTAATGAGAATTGCTACTTTTTTTAACTTTCTATAAAAAAAAATTAAAGTCATCTTAGTCTATTTTATTTTTTATATAATATTCAAACACATATCTTAATTTATTTATATTTAAATACATTTCAATGAGATGTATAAAATATTATTATTTACAAATCAATCTGAATAATTTAAAACAGCTAAACATTCAAATCCAACGTAAGATGATTTCACGATGTTCACAGCTTGCGCTATTTTAAAATAGATTTGAAATCTATAAATTTTTATTTTACCTAAACACGTTCAAATACACGTGGAGAAAAAAAAAGAATAAATATAGATAGAAATCACTATTGGGAACATCCATTTTGTACACATGATGTGGCATCATCTAGAGCATACATCTCTCCAAGTAAGTGTTAGGAACAATCAACTAGAAGCAGCCACGCAGTGAGTGCAAAGTGTGCACTGCTATCGTGACTTCTCTTTAACATTACTAAAAAAAAAAACAGAAAAAAATAGGGCCAAACTGAAAAAGGTCGACATCTTGGGGGGCTGGCATGGCTGCTGCACATGTTAGGCCGGTGAAAGTGTTGCTATGTTATTTTTATGAGAAAATATTCTCATCAGCCTCTAGTAAATCACACACTACACAACTTACGTGTCAATCGATTTTGAATTTTAATTTTTTCCTCCTCGTTCAACTGACAGTTTGATGTGAGAGAAAGAATTTGAAGAGAGAGAAGTGAGAGACGTTGAGGACACTTAAGGAGTTGAGAGAGATTGAGGATAGAGAGAGGTCGAAGAGAGAGGAGGTTTGAGAGAGAAAGCTTGATGAGAGAGAGAGCTTGAGTATAAAGAGAGAGCTGATGAGAGAGCTTGAATATAAAGAGAGAGCTTGATGAGAGAAAGCTTGAGGAGAGATAAAGCTTGATGAGAGAGAGAGCTTGAGTAGAGAGAGAAACGTTGATGAGAGAGCTCATGACAGAGGCGTCTAACATTTATAAGAAATAAAAAATAAAAAGTGTGCCTAGTGTGCATTGAAACAATAATGGATGTATAGCAGCTCATTTAAAAAATAGGGCCTCTGTATGAGTGCTTCGAGATTCACGAATCCAAGAAATTAATATTTCCTACCAATTTGCCCGCCAACTGGCACATAATTGGGTTAAGAGTTTTGATACGCAATCTCTATTACAATTCATATTTTATATTTTTTAAAATTTTTAAATTTTTTAATAATATTTTTTAATTTTTTTTGAGTTTATTTTTTTTAAATTATTTCAAATTTTCAATTCATTATTCATATAATAATTATTTGATAAAAGAAAAAAATAATAAAAATTAAAAAAAATATAAAGCGTGGAGTGTGAGGAGGTTGTGAAGATTTATTCCAGTCAAATAACTTTAAAATATGTATGGGCCCTAATTTCACATCACCTAGTTCCCCTTCCATCCAGACAAAAACACATGAGATCGATCACTCACTCCAAAGGGATATTTTTTCCATTTTTTATTTGGCTGCACAACGGATATTATCTATATAAACCTTCGTTTGCTTCCCAAATTCCAACCCAAATCAGTGATATCACTTTCATTTACCGAGGAAAGCAGAAAAAGGTAGACATCTTGGAGGGCTGGCATGGCTGCTGCACATAGTTTGGCCGGTGAAAGTGTTGCTCTGCTAACCAACCCAAAACGCATGGTGCCTACTATGATAGAAGCTGTGGCGCGCCTCTTTGTTACGAGGTTCCTTCAAACATATATCTCCTGCGGATGTTTAGTGTGAGTCTACTGATCTTTCCTCCCTCCTATAAAGACATCCTTTTTCCTATGATTCCGCAGATTGTTGCTTCCTTCTTCTTTATTAGTTAATGCAGTGCGACATATATCTTCTTCTCTAACGTACGTCTGAAACTCAGACAAGACCGGGACCGTCTTACGTACCTCCATGCTCATGCTGTATATTGATGAACGTACGCTATCATGTGTCAAAAAGTTATATACACACACGCTCGACATCTTCGTAGGACGAAATAGAGATCAAGTTCTGTCATCACTAAAAGCTAACGTCAAACATCATTTACACTTGAAAGAACAAAGTCCCTCTTCTCTCTCCCTCTGACGTGAAGATTTTTGTTAATATTTTCATATTTTCGTCTGCGTACTTCTGTCGACAACGATGTCGATCGGTAATTCCCATGAGCAATTACGCAAGGAATCCGCTGAAACGTGTGGAGGAATTTACACGAACAAGCTTCTTCAGAAAAGACTTAAAATAAAAAGAAGCGTTTCTCTGATCGAATTCTGTTGCTCGCTCCTACCTTCTTCTTGTTCGTCTTAAAAGGCGTGAATTCCGGGTTTTGGTTAACTTGTGCAGAATATAAAAGAGACAAGAATATTGTAAATTTATTATAGTTAGAAAAATATTTGAAATTAATAAAATATTTAAAAAATAATATTTAAATGATCACATGGAGACAAAAATAAATAGATAAGGTGATGCATAATATAATGTTGTAAAAGTTATTAGTTAAAATAAAAAAAGTGAATTTTGATGATATATTAGGAAGAAAATAAAATCGATACTTCGATCGCCGCTGTAACGATTAATGTATTGCTACTTGTGGTAATGCAGATTATTGGAGGAAGGGGGTACGAAATTCACCTTCGAAGGAAACAGGAGAATATGTCCTCTGAAAACTGTTCTTAGAGTTCATAGTCCCCAATTTTACTGGAAGGTATCTACTCGTAATAGGATGGGCCACGTGGGATATTGGCATTCAAAAGTTCAAATCATTTTCTGATCTTAATGCAATTTTTCTCACCAGTGTTAAGATTTGTTAAGAACAGAAAGTGTAAATGAGAGGAAACTGATTTGATAAGAAACTGATTCTCTTCTAATGCATCTTCGATTACACAAGGGTCTCACATTTATATACATTACAGAAAAGCAGAAAAGTAAAAACTACTGAAATTTAACTTTTGATTATGTACACATCAATTCAGAACTTTTGTGGACAGTAAGGTAAAGACAGCTTTATGCATCGTGTTCCTCATATTTCTTTGTGTACAGCCATGCATTTCTTTAGCTAAGCTTCTTCTTTTCTGTGCAATCCTTTCTGCTGCTGCATCTGTCTTTTTCTTTACATGTACTGCAACATACTTTATCAGCTTTATGCATGTCTTGAGTGCTGCAATATATTTCAGACATGCTTTGGTTGCTGTCCTCATGTAGAACCAGATTGCATTTCACTTTATTACATTGTATTCTGTAAGACTCCCCCTCAAGATGGGCATAGATGTTAGCAATTCCTATCTTGGATAGTAAGAATTGAAATGTAGAAGTTGGTAAGGCCTTAGTGAAAATATCTGCCAACTGAAATTTTGAGGACACATGCATAGGTGTGATAATACCAGCCAAGACTTTTTCTCTAACAAAATGGCAATCTAGTTCTATATGCTTGGTCCTTTCATGAAAAATTGGATTCTTTGTAATGTGGATGGCTGCTTGGTTATCACATAAGAGAGAAGCAGATTGTGCATGGTCGACATTAAATTCCTTCAGCAAACCGAGAAGCCATATGATCTCACAACTTGTGGATGCTAGTGCCCTATATTCAGCCTCAGCTGAAGATCTAGAAACTGTTGCTTGTTTCTTAGATTTCCAGCTTATTAGTGAATCTCCAATGAATATACAGAACCCTGTGACAGATCTTCTTGTCTCGGGGCAGGCAGCCCAATCTGAATCACTATAGGCCCTTAGATGTAAAGCTGATTTGGATGACAAGAAAATGCCTTGACCTATGGATCCTTTGAGGTACTTGAGAATCCTATAGGCTGAGTGCATATGAGATTGTGAGGGTCTGTCCATGAACTGGCTTAAAACACTTACAGCATAAGTGATGTCGGGTCTAGTGATGGTTAAGTAAATTAATCTTCCAATGAGTCTTCTATAGACTGTAGGATTTTGGAGGATGTCTTCTGTGGTGTGACTCAATTTATGGTTCAGTTCAATAGGTGTGGAAACTGTCTTTGTGCCAAGTAGACCTGAATCCTCTAATATCTCGAGGGTGTACTTTCTTTGACAAAGATTAATTCCAAGTGAGGACCTAGCAACTTCCAATCCTAGGAAATACTTGAGGGGTCCAAGGTCCTTAATTTTGAACTTGCTGTGAAGGTAAGATTTGAGTGAATCAACTTCTTCTTGAGAGTCACTTCCAACTATGATGTCATCCACATAGACTAAGAGTGCTATAAATCCATTGGTACTGACTTTAGTGAACAAAGAATAGTCAGATTTTGATTGATGAAATCCAATGGCAGTGAGTGAATTTGAAAACTTTGAGAACCATTGCCTAGATGCTTGCTTAAGTCCATAAAGAGACTTATTTAACTTACATACCAAGTTCTCCCCCTCAATCTGCTCACTCTTGATGTGATAGCCTGGAGGTAATTGCATATAGATGTCCTCATTAAGATCTCCATGGAGAAAGGCATTGTGAACATCCATCTGAGTGAGGGACCAGTTTTTAATGGCTGCTATGGCAAGGAAAACTCGAACTGTGGTGAGCTTTGCAACGGGACTAAAGGTCTCTTGGAAGTCAAAACCTTCTTTTTGAGTGTAGCCCTTAGCCACAAGTCTGGCTTTGTGTCTTTCAAAAGATCCATCTGATTTCAGCTTGGTCTTGTAAACATATCTACAACCAATTGCAGTTTTGTTGGGGGGTAAGGTGGTGACAGTCCATGTATTGTTTTCTTCTAGAGCATGAAGTTCAGCTGTCATGGCATCTTGCCAATGCTTAAACCTGACAGCTTCATTATAGGACTGAGGTTCATGAAGTAAGGAAAGGGAAACAGAAAATGACTGGTGAGAGGGAGAGAGATTTCTGTAAGTTATGTAATCATGAAGGGGGTGAATTGTGGAGGAGGAAATGAGGGGTTGAGAGGCTGCAAGCTGGCAATGATATTGATGAAGATAGGCAGGTTGGTTCCTATTTCTAGTGGACCTGCGAAGAGGGAAAGGGGTAGGATGAGATGAGGGGCCAGGTGAAGGAAGAGTGGAGGGGTTAGTTGGTGAAGAAGGTGCTTCATCAGCTAGTGAAGAAGGTGCTTCATCAGCTAGTGAAGAAAGTTCTGATGAAGAATGTTCTTCATCATTCTGTGATTGAGTGAGGATTTGAGAAGTTTGGGAAAAAGAAAAGATGTCATCTGGTGGTGCAGGAGGAAGGACAAGGTTATTGGGGAAGGAACACAGGTCATTGTTTGAAGGAGAACTAGATTTGAAGGGGAAAATTGATTCATGAAAAATGACATTTCGAGAGATAAAGGTAGAGTGAGATTCAATGTCATATAGCTTATAACCTTTGACATTAGCAGGATATCCTAAGAAAATGCAAGGTTTAGCTCTATGGTCAAACTTGGTTCTGTTTTGTTTGAGAGTGCTAGCATAAGAGAGACATCCAAAGACCCTAAGGTGAGAATATGAAGGTGGTGATGAGAAAAGCATCTCATATGGGGATTTGTTGGAGAGGCGAGGTGTGGGGATTCTGTTAATGATGTAGGCTGCTGTTAAGATAGCATCTCCCCAAAATTGGATTGGCAATGATGCTTGAAAGAGAAGGGCTCGGGCAACATTCAAGAGATGTTGGTGTTTTCTCTCAACAACACCATTTTGTTAAGGGGTATAGACACATGATGTTTGATGAATAATGCCATGTTTCTTGTAAAAATCAGTCATAGCAAATTCAAGTCCATTGTCAGTTCTGATTTGCTTAATGTTTTTGTTGAATTGGGTTTGGATGAGATGAAAGAAAGATTGCAGGAGAGATCTTGTGTCTGATTTTAGTCTCATTAGAAAAACCCAAGTAACTCTAGAATAATCATCCACAATTGTTAAAAAATAATGAAATCCTTGGAGGGAAGCATGAGAGTATGGACCCCATATATCACAATGGATTAAATCAAAAGGAAATGAACTACTTGAAACACTTGAAGGGAATGAAAGTTGCTTCTGTTTAGCCAAATGACAAACTGTACAATGAGATTTTTCTTTGGACTTTACATTAGGTACATTAGAATGAATTGAATTCATTCTTTGAGAGGATAAATGTCCTAATCTGCAGTGCCATAAGTCAAAATCTTGATGTACAGCAGCTTGGTTGACTTGAGTTAGACTAGATGAGCTTGAAGATGGAATATTGGTGTTGTCTGATGGTGGAGATAGTAGGTAATAGAGACCATCATGGACTTTAGCAAGTCCAATCGTCATCCATGAAGAGAGGACCTGAATGAAACAGAGATTATTTGAGAAAAATAGACAAGTGTCTGGTCTTTGAGTGAGTTTACTGACTGAGATGAGATTGAAAGTAAATGAGGGAACACATAAGACATTAGTAAGAAGGAGAGAGTCTGAAAGCTTAACAGTGCCTATGTGTGTGACTTGAGCTTTTGTACCATTTGGAAGTTGCACAAAAGCTTGAATGCAGCAGGAAGAATTAGTGAAAAATGAGGTGGAGCACACCATGTGATCAGTGGCTCCTGTGTCCATGATCCATGGCGTGTGATGAAATATATCATGCTGATTTTGTGAAAGGACAGTAGATTTATCATGACTTGTGACATTGAAAAGAGAGGGGTTATGAGAGATGCTAGGACTGGAAAAATAATGATGATTACCTGCTAGATTGGAGTGAGATGTTGTTGAAGGGGCAGGTTCTGAAACAATTTGTGAGGGATGCACAGGTGGTGGTAGGAGAGGTTTATTGTGTCCTAAGGTCAGCTGTGGGAATTGAGCATTGACAAGAGCCACGAGGTGCTGTGCTTGTGCTTGAGAGAGGTTTAACTGAGAGGTACTTGGTGCAGGAGATGCATGGCTGGTAGCAACAGTTTGATCCATAGTGGAACCATCAAGGGCAACCTGGTTTGCAGAGTGAGCAGCAGGTTTCCCAAAACCACTTCCAAACTTGGATTTGGTGAATTTGAAAGTGGGTGGAAACCCTATCAGTTTGTAGCATTTCTCCTTTGTGTGTCCCATCTTTCCACAATGTCCACAAACCATATCTGTTTTCTCCTTTTTCTTTGAGAAATTTTGATAAGCAAGCAAGGCAGACGGTTCTGTGGTAGGAACAACTATATTTCTTGCTTGCCTTTGCCTCTCTTCTTGTAAAATAAGTGAGAAGGTCTTATCTAGAGAAGGCAAGGGCTTCAACAAGATAATTTGCCCTCTAACAGCATCATAGCTATCATTTAAACCCATTAAAAATTTGAAAACATAATCCCTCTGCTGAACCTCACCAAGATTCCTTAAAGCATCACACGTACATAAACCACAAGAGCAACAAGGAAGTGGTCTATAGCTATGCAGTTCTTCCCAAATGGCATTAAGTTGAGTGAAGTAGTCACTTACAGAAAGATGTCCTTGAACTATCCCACTGAGTTTGTGTTGAAGGTGATATATCCTAGCTTCATCAGGCTGTGCAAAGCGCTCCTTGAGTTTATCCCATACCTGCTTAGCTGAAGTCATGAAGAACACATTAGAGGCTATGTCCTTGGAAACTGAATTTAAAATCCAAGCAAGTAGGATGTTGTTGCATCGTAACCAAGACACATAAGAGGGATCTGCAAGGTCAGGAGTGAGGATGGTGCCATCCAAGAATCCTGACTTATTTTTTATTGAAATGGAAAGAAGAAAAGATCTACTCCAAGAAATGTAGTTGGAGCCAATCAAGGGTGGTGAAACAATGACAGTGTTTGCATTGTCACTGTGATGCAAGAAAAAAGGACTATTTGGATCTTCTGTAGGAGAAGAAGAAGAGGAAGATGAGGAGGCCATGGGTTCAATGAAAGATGATTAAAGAAGGGAAAGTATTGCAGGAAATTATTCCTGCTCTGATACCATGTTAAGATTTGTTAAGAACAGAAAGTGTAAATGAGAGGAAACTGATTTGATAAGAAACTGATTCTCTTCTAATGCATCTTCGATTACACAAGGGTCTCACATTTATATACATTACAGAAAAGCAGAAAAGTAAAAACTACTGAAATTTAACTTTTGATTATGTACACATCAATTCAGAACTTTTGTGGACAGTAAGGTAAAGACAGCTTTATGCATCGTGTTCCTCATATTTCTTTGTGTACAGCCATGCATTTCTTTAGCTAAGCTTCTTCTTTTCTGTGCAATCCTTTCTGCTGCTGCATCTGTCTTTTTCTTTACATGTACTGCAACATACTTTATCAGCTTTATGCATGTCTTGAGTGCTGCAATATATTTCAGACATGCTTTGGTTACTGTCCTCATGTAGAACCAGATTGCATTTCACTTTATTACATTGTATTTTGTAAGAACCAGCAGTACTGATATAGTGATGAGTTGGTTGTAATGAGCAGGTCATGACAAGAGCTGATGTAGGCCTAGCAGATGCATATATTGATGGTGATTTTTCTTTCACAGATAAGAAAGATGGCCTTCTAAATCTTTTTATGGTATGATCATCGATCTGAGTCTTGAGTCCAAGTTATCTTTTCTGGTATTTTTACATCCTCAGCATCTGCCTTGCTGATTTTGTTTTGCAGATTCTTATTGCCAGCAGCAATGTAAATTCCAACACAACAAAAATGAAGAAGACAAGGTATACATATATAGCAACTGGCAGAACTTTGTTGGTGATATTGCGATTAGTCATGATCTCCTCAATTGCAGTACTAGTTAATTAATTGAGCGTTCATCTTTTGTTGGCTTTAGGGGATGGTGGACGCCATTGCTATTCACAGCCGGCATATCATCTGCAATAAATTTTTTCAAGCATTATTCAAGGCAAAACACTCTTACAAACGCTCGCAGGAACATCTCTCGTCATTACGACTTGGTATAAGATTATTAACTCTAAAACATTCCATGCATATTTTTTATTTGATGTCTTTAAGACTATGTTAAGAGTGATAGTACTGAAATTACACCCAATTACTGGTTTTGTATATAACAAACAGAAGCTTATAATTCGTATTTTGGTATGTTTCTAGGGTAATGAACTATTTGCTCTGTTCTTGGATGAAACAATGCAATACTCGTCTGCTGTATTTAAGGTCAGGTTCTGAACATTTTGATGATTTGTTAATTGCTAAAACTGCATCAACTTCTTGTCATGTCATCTTTCATCTAAGCTCTTAGCTTTAACTTAAATTCATTCGTGTTACAATATTGCTTAGAACGAAGATGAAGACTTGAAAGTTGCACAGCTGAGAAAAATCTCTATTTTGATTGAAAAGGTGAGTCTTTTGATCTGTTGGATTCTTACGGGTATAATGTCTTTCTCTCAGAAATTCTAATTTGTGTCCACTTTCAAATAACAAGGCAAGAATTGATAGGAAGCATGAAATTCTTGAAATTGGGTGTGGTTGGGGAAGCTTTGCTATTGAAGTTGTCAAACGAACGGGATGCAAATACACTGGCATCACTCTCTCTGAAGCGCAGCTGGAATTTGCAGAAAAGAAAGTGAAAGATGCTGGCCTTCAGGTAATATATATATATATATTGAACGTTGCTATAAAGCATGTAGATCATCAATATTGAATACAGTACTAGTCATAAAATCATGCTATGCGTGATCTAGTTCAAGATTTTTAATTAAAATATATGTAATTTTTTCTTTTTTTATAGAGTGATGTTTCTCAGCATGAGAACATGATCTGGTGAATTTGTTGGGCTTTTCTATGTGTGGAAGTTAATTGGTTGTGTTTTTGGAGCGGTCCGGTTTGATTATCCAACCCAAAAAAGATCCGTTGCGGTTTTTTCGGTAGATTTTCAACGAGGATTGAGACATGAAGAGGAGGCTTTAGCCTATTGGTTTAAGCCTAAGTACTGATCATGGACAAGTCTTGTGGGGTTCTAAATTTTTTACCTGTTTTGATTATTAATCCGACCAATTCCGCTAATTGGCCGGTTTTATTATATATTATATTAAACTTTTGTACAGCTGACGTTTTGTATACATCATGTTGATGAATGACGTAAATCTCGTGTTGTTTGAATTAATTTCAGTTTTTATTATAATTTGTTTTCCCTGATCTTATCGTTCCTAGCAGAATCCGACATTAGACTTCTTTACCAAGTTTAAGTTACTTTTCTCTCAGGATCACATTAGACTTCTTCTTTGCGACTACCGCCAAGTGCCTGATACCCAAAAATATGACAGGATCATATCATGGTCAGTTCTTTTTTCCAAATTAAAACTGATCTCCAATATTCTGACTGATAATTTCAATAAAACCATGATATTTGATCCATTTAATTGTCAGCGAGATGATAGAACATGTTGGCCATGAATTTATGGAAGAGTTCTTTGGTTGCTGCGAATCATTATTGGCTGAAGACGGTATTCTTGTTCTGCAGGTAATGACTGGGTAAAAAGCCCAAGGTGGCATTATAAGAAAATTGCTCAATTGTTGTCAGTTATTTTCTGCGTCTAAATAAATCTATTTTAATCACAAATAGTCATTCTTATCTCTTATAATCCGTCACATATAATCATTTTTCTTGTAGTGTGGTAGCCTATCTCTTACGTTCAGTTTAATTGATATTAAAGTCAGGGTTGCAAAATGCTTTAATTGGTATATATTTAGCTCTTTTAAATACGATAGATTCTGCCAGTTAATCAAATACACACACGTATATATACAAAGAAAAATATTTTAGTTACAAAGTGATTATACAAAAATAAATTTACAAATTGATGTGACTTAATGTGGTACGTCAGATTGTAAAGTTACTTTTATTATAATAAACGGATTCCATGAAATCACATCAGTTTGTGTATTTACTTTATGTAATCTTTTTGTATCTGTAGCAGTTCTCACGTAGATTTTATATAAATTTAGTGCAATTTGGCTAAAACATTTCTTTATTTTTTAACACATTGCTAACCATTAAACCCGTTTATCTGTTCTTAGTTCTCATCCTTGCCAGATCAACGTTATGACGAGAACAGGCTAAATTCAAGTTTTATGAAGGAATATATCTTTCCCGGCGGATGCCTACCTTCATTAAGCAGGGTAACATCAGCCATGACTTGTGCATCCGGACTTTGGTATTTAATTTTATTGCCTGATCTTATTTTAATATTTCTATCTGATCTATCTCCAAAAACCAATAGAAATTCTGAAATTGCAGTGTGGAGCACCTGGAGAACATAGGGAATCATTTCTACAAAACACTAGGATGTTGGAGAAAAAAATTTATGGAGAACCAAAGGTAATTAGAAAATTATAATCATGTATTATTGTTATTGTCATGTTACTTTGTCTAATGTTTCTTTTACGTTGGTTGTAAAACTGAACGTGATAAGAAGCTAATTATTAAATTAACATGTTTGTATCGTTTTGCAGCAAAATCATAGCTCTCGGCTTCGATGAAAAATTTATAAGGACGTGGGAATATTACTTTGAATATTGTGCAGCTGGTTTTAAGTCGCGTACACTCGGAGATTATCAGGTAATTAATGTTTCATGTAAAATAAATTAATGTCGGGATGAAATGGTAATATATAATTGGTATGAATATATAATTGGTAAGAATATTCAATGCGATCACATATTTACAGTTGATCGATGCTAGTAATTTCTATTATTATTATTTGGCTTATATTAATTACAATTAATTAATGTAGATTGTATTCACACGTCCTGGCAATGTTGCTGCATTCGGCAATCCATATCAAAGGGTGCCTTCCGAAGTTGATCATCATGATCCTAGTCATGTTCCTGATGGAGAAACCACCGAACCTTCGTATTAATGTAATCAGGAGTTGATGATCCCAGCTTTCCCCAACTAGATCAAAGATGGCAATGCACTTATATATATACATATGATTATGCTACTTTATTTTATTATACTTTGAAGAAAAATTAAATAATGAATAAAGGTGTACTACTGGTCATTGCCTTTTATGGAGTTTGGAGCGCGCCGGGATGATCAGGTGGTGCTTAATTGGCATGATTTGTAATACAAGTATTATGAATAATGGTGCATGGTCATGAACACTGCATCTTTTCTTCTACTGAATAAATATTTGAATCTAAACGCGTACGTCTCTTCTTCTTCTTCTGTCGAGTAGTGTAAAATTAGCGTCTATTTTCCTCTTTCTTCTACTTTTAATATTTTATTCTCTTCTACCCAATCGGATAAAGGCCATATATATCATAAATTGATAAAATATATATGTATAGTGCTTTCTTTAATTTGCATGAGCCAAAGTACTGTTGTTTCTGTAAAGGACTGAAAAAGCAATGAAAAACAGAGAGAAGAGCAGAGCATGCAAGGTGCTTGACACAAAGGCTCAAGGGAATCTTCTCTGAAATGTATTCCTCTCCACTATCTTTTACTGTCACTGTACATCTCTTATATACACGTTTTTTATGAAAGCAAATCAGAATTCAAAGATTAATCCTATGGCTCATATAGCCTCCGTTAGTTATACAAGAATGTTCTAGAATTTTGATAGGTGTCATGCTATGAGTGTGCTCAGAGGAATTTCTTCCAGATGCTTCAAGGCTGGTGATGCTTTTGCTGCTGCAGGTTGCTGCTACGTCGTCTTGGCGTGAGGACTGCTGCTGCGTCTTCTGGTGTGAGGATTATGTTGCCTCAATAGCCCCCCTCGAGTCAAGCCGCACAGGAAAAATGGTGAGGCTTGATCGAAGTAAATTGAACCGAGTAGTAGAAAGAGGCTTGGTGAAGATGTCGGCGATTTGATCATTGCTTGAAACAAAGGAAACTTTAAGAGATTTGGCAGCCACACGTTCACCCACAAAATGGTAATCAAGTTCTACATGCTTGGTGCATCCCACAACTATATTAAAAAACCTCACTTGTGGCGGAGGAAAACCTTAACAATCAAACAAACCAAAACATACTACAATGAAAATACGTTAACCCCACAGACAAACCACAATAAACTATCAAATTCTTAACGCCGGTAAACCCGCCTTTTCTACACGATAAATCCCTTTTAACTGTGTTGGCAGATCCACCGAATTCCTCCAACGATAAGAGCTTCCAGCGGCACCCAACTTAGCCAGGCTATCAGCCAATGCATTCCCTTCTCTATAAATATGCTGAACCGTGTACCTTATTGAACTTAACAATTGCATTATCTCCTCCCAAAAGTCTTCTAAGTACCAAATACCACAAATACTCTTCCTCAGCCAATTGACTAAATTGTTTGAATCTATTTCCACTTCAACAAATTGTAATCCCATATCTCTACAATGCCGAAGCCCATGAAGTAAAGAAATTAACTCAGCATTATTGTTTGTACCTTCAGGAATTTCCTCCGCATATGCCAGCCTGAGAGCTCCTTTTTCATCCCGTATGACTCCTCCTACACCCGATCTTCCCGGATTTCCCAAGCTGCATCCGTCCGTGTTTAGCTTGCACCAGCCATCTCTCGGTTTCTTCCAGCCAACCAGCCTTACTTCTTTCTTTATTTTGTGTTTAATAGGGACCCCGAGATCCATCAAAACTGCATCATCTACTTTATTCCATTTTTCTGTTGCTTTGAGTTTTAAACCAACCCAAGAAATCCAGTAGATTATTTGCCTCCAAAGAGTCTCTTTCGGACCAGCCACCCCTTCCATCTTTTTTTTACATCTCCATAATCAAATCTGCCATGTAACAATCGAAGGAATTAAACCAAGCAACATCACCCGAGCAGAGGATTTTTTTTGCTCTGTTTAACCAACATCCGACTCTCTGTTTCCATGAAACGGAATGAACAAAACCCATGCCCAACTGATTCGAGACCCTTCGCCAGACATACTGCGCCACTTCTCCTCTTGACAGAACGTGATCCATGTCTTCATAGGCTCCAGATTCACAGCAAACACATTTTGATACAATTGGAACTGCCACCTTTCTCAGACTGTCATCTACTGGAAGACCCTCATGGGTAGCTTGCCACATGGTCATAGAAATGTTTTTCGGAAGACACGATTCCAAATCCAATTAAAGCATGAAAGCGTTGGTGCCCTTCTTCTCGTCTTTTCCCAGGCATTTTTCACCGAAAATTTTCCATCTGGATTTCCCATCCAGATCAGTTTATCAGGGCCTTGTCTACAATTTTCCAACTGCATCAGTACTTCCAAGGCCTTTTCCCTTCCCAGTAAATTTGTTAGTAATTCCTCATTCCACCCCAAATCCAACTTACAATCTTTTAGAGATAAACTCGGCATCTAGATATTAGTACCAGGAACTCCCAACGGCTCTAACGGGGACCACTTATCCCACCACAAGGACACCTCCCCATCCATAACCCGCCATCTAGAGTGTTGTAATACCTCTAGAATACTTCTCATCACCATACGCCAAAACCCCGAACCCCTCATTGGATTTACCAAGGAGATATGGCTCTCTTTAATATATTTAGCTCGAAAAAAGGAAGCCCATAATGACTTATCCGCGAGAGCTTTCCACGCAAATTTCATGTTTAAAACCAGATTTACTGACAAGTAGGTTGCACCAATATTGTCACACCAAAGAGAAGGGGGATTGGGTAGTGAAATACCAAGTTCTCCAAGTAAGGACTACAACCAAATCAATTCATATGTTGTGTTTGTGACTGCCTTGTATTCAGCTTCAGTTGAGAAACGGGCAATCGTTGGTTTTTTCTTGGATCCCCATGAGATAAGATGTGATCCAAGATATACGCAAAATCCCCCCGTGGATTTATGGTCATCAAGACAACCGGCCCAGTCAGCATCAGAAAATGCACTTAATGAAATATTAGAAGAAATAGAAAAATGCAGACCATAGTGAGGTGTAAGACGTAAGTAGCATAAGATGTGTTTAATTGCTTGCTAGTGAGGAACCCGAGGGCAATGCATGAACTGACAAACCTTATTAATTGCAAAAGATATATCAGGTCGTGTAAAAGACAAATACTGCAAGCTGCCCACAATACTTCAGTAAAGTTGTGGATCCTCAAATGAGGGTCCACCCATTGCCGTGAGTTTTGTGGATAATGACATGGGTGTTGAAACGAATTTAGACTCACTCATGTTGGTTCGTTTCAACAGATCCAATACATACTTAGACTGACACATAAACAAACCAATAGCAATTCGACCAATTTCAATTCCTAAAAAATAATGTAATGATCCTACATCTTTGATTGGAAATGACGAACTAAAAGCACTAACAAATTCTGAAATAAGGGCAGCACTAGAACCAATGACTATAATATCGTCAACATAAATCAAGACATACAAAGAAACCGTAGAATTGCTGAAAATGAAGAGAGACGAATCAGATTTTGAAGTAGTAAATCCAAGAGATAAAATCTAGTGCTTAATTTAGAGAACCAAGCTCTAAGAGCTTGTTTGAGTCAGTAGAGATAAGGTTTGGGTTGTTACGGGTTTGATGACTGGGCTGTAAGTCTCGATGAAGTCCACTACAGCTTGCTGATGATACCCTTTGGCAACCAAACGTGCCTTGCGACGCTCAAGGGAACCATCAGCTCGCCGCTTGGTTTTGAGAACCCATTTGGAGCCGAGGACGTTGAGGTGAAAGTAGTAGGGAATCAAGTCCCAAGTGTGGTTTTGAAGGAGGGCTTCGAATGTTCCCCTTCAGCAGCAAAACATTGTGGATCAGGAGGAACTCACGGCCGGTGAGGTCAGCCTGCTTTGGGTCCAACTCCTGCAATGTTAGCAACCAGATGATGCTATAGCACATCAAAAGCCTCCAAGCATTTGGGTGAAGCTGGGGAGAGACCAGACCGAGACGATCCAGCAAATCATGAACAGGGCGAGGGAAAGGCACCCTCAAACCACATGTAAACATGGAAGGAAAGAGAGCAACTATGGAAGAGTGACCCTCGGCATCGATGGCACCCTTGTGTGGACCAAGGACCTCGACGACCATTGCTTTTGGGACTTGGTAGGTATCGGCCAGAGATGCTAGCGTCGCAGCTTGGACGCTTGAAAGCCAAGTGCTGCCCAAGAAGTCTGGCATCGCCAACTCTTGGTGCATCTCCCCCACTAGAAGCCGTGGGTTGGGTGGACTTCTCAAGGGACACTAACGAAGAGGAAGAAAGTAACAGAGAAAGAAGAAAGAGGTATAAGGGAAAAGGGTGGGAAGTCAGAAGAAAAGAAGGGAGAGAAGATTATGTTGCGGAGAAAGAAAGTGAGACCATGATCCAACCACGTTTATAAAGGAAGAAGGCAGCGATTAATCTCTCATGCCCCGTGGCAGAAGGAAGGGGTACGAGATACTTCGAATCTCGAAAAATACACACCCCAAAGCGACATGAAAGAGAAGAGCCGCCTGAAGCTCTCAATACTGAACAACTAAAAAGATGCCATAAAATACAAGCATGTTATCGGAAGACGTGCCAACAAAGGCAGAAATGGAAACATTACTAGGGTTGCTAAGTGACAAGGAACCACCTCAGACTTCGGAGCCAAACACACGTCATCAGGGCAACCTCGGCCTCAACGTCAAGGCGAGTTTAAGATTAAAAAGAATTCCTACCATACAAGTCCGATGAAAATTGGCGGGGTAACTATAAGGAGTTTTTTCCCATTTTCTTGATGGACCTGAGAGGAGCAACTACGAGAATAGGAAATGAATGCCCAATACATAACAAATAGACTCTTCGGCTCGGCCCACAGGTAGAGTCTCCTGGACGCAACCCCCATATGGGAGCATACTGCAGGGGGATGGGTCTCACCATTCTGGAGAACCCTAGAACAACGTCCAGCTCTTAAGTACTTGCCCACGTAAACAAGCGGGAAGTAAGGGGAACCCTCAATCCTCTGACAATGTTACATCGATAGACCACCGAGGACACTAACAGAGTAAGGCAAATTGAGGAACTACACCGCATTAATGACACCGCTACTCGAGCTACACACTACATTAATGATGCAGTTGTAGAGGCATGTAGCATTGAAGAGCTTTGACAAAAGGAACAGTAAAGAGGGCATGGACTCCACCGGGGCAGGCACGATCTGTCCCCTCAGGCTCCTTGTACAAATAGAAATTTTCAGGTACAAGAAAACTCTTTGATCTCAAGACTTTCTCATTATTTACAAACTTCTAAAATACTCTACTAACTTTGGTATTGGAGATTCTTCGGCCCCAAGGTCGCCCTCTTCCAGCTGCTTTCTACTTTGTTTTAGTAGGCCCAGGTCTGAATACTTGAGTTGTTGGAACCTGGCCAAAAGGTGTACGAAACACGATGTTAATAGTAGTATTCCATGTCAATTAAATGGTCATGGAGTCGGTCTTTGCTTTTATGGAACGTAAAGAAAGTTTTACTAAAGCGTAGCTATGTATATTTGAGGAGTAATGTTCTACATCACACTACCATCCCATTTGCATCTCACTATGTAAGATGTGACATATTTATCACCATTGGATGATCCATTTATTAATTGATTCTTTATCATCCAATGGTGATAAATGTGCCACATCTTATATAGTGGGATCACTACAACAAATATGGGCTTTTCCCATGAATTCTTTTCCCACGATATATAATCCTGGCAAATAGTGGGCTGATGACACGAAAACCATTCGTGGGAAAAAAGACAAGTCTTTTGCCACAAAATCACATCCGCAAGTAAACCTTCGTGGGAAAATACTAAAAAAGTATTTTCCCACGAAATAAACATTTTTTGCGGCAATAACAGGTCGCCGAAAAAACATTTACCAGAATTATTTTGTTCTCGTGGGTATCTTGCGACGACTAAGTATCTTTTGCGGCAATAACAACTCACTGCAAAAAGTAATAAAATTTTAAACCCCTTCTTCATTTCTTTTCCCCCAACCCCTACTCTCTCTCTCTCTCTCTCTCTCCACGACTGTCGAGGCTCTCCTCCCCATTGCGCCACCGTGAATGGCTCCCATTACCATCAAGCCCCCGGGGGTCTTCCCCCCCAGCCCCTCGCCCTCTCACTCTCTCTCTCTCTCCCTCTCGGATCTGAGCAGATTCGTGCACCTCCGTCGTCTCCAGCCATGCCATCGCCACCCTCAGCCGCCTACAACTCCTCCAGTCAGCAACCGTCGCTCCACCCCAGCTCCCACATATCTCTTCCTCCAAGCCGTGCGACCATAGCAACTAGGCAAATGGTTTTCTTCCTCCCAAGCCGTGCGATGCCCTCATCCCTCTACCCATTTTAGTTTATTTCCAAGTTTGATTTAAGGTCTTGTTCTCATCTTTCCAAAGGGAAAACCTTGAAGGTAAGAACATTTTGATTCACTTTCTGTTATGGTTTCGAATGGGTTTCGATTTCTTCAAGGAAGGTTACCCATTGATGTTTCGGTTTGGGGTTTTTCAATGCAATCACTTGTGTTCTTTCCTCTACACGCCGATAGCATTCTTTGGTCCTCCATTTTACCTCTTGAGAAGGAGCTAAGAACCAAGGTAGAAACCCTAAGTTGACTCCATTTGATTTGGGTATTATTTTGAAGCCATCCAAATTCTTTTGTGATGGAAAGCTTGTGTTTTGGGTTGTGTTTATTTCTCTATGTTGCAAAATATTATAAATGCTCTGTTTTGGTCCTAACCGAATAATGATGGAGCTGTTTTACTATATGATTTCCTATGTTTCGAATTTGGTATTTTGCTAATGAGCTTGCTTTAACCATAGGTGACTTTAGTATGATTTTGTGTATGTATGTTGGTGCCGTGTGTTCTGTTTTGAGGTTGTACTATGTGTTCTGTCTTAGGATGTTAGAGGTGTTCGGTTTTACATATTTTTTTTGGTTGTATGTAATCCTATAAACTTGCTTTTAAAAGGTATTAAATGATTAATCTATAAACTTTAGTGTTTAAAGATTTTTAAGTTTACTTAATGGGTTATTCTTGGTATTCTCTATGTTATGTTTAATTAAATAGTGTATGTTAACTAAGCTAATTATTATACTTGTGTCACTAGATTTATAGCATAAGTTAGTATTAGGATTAGATGATTAATGATGCATGACACTAGTCTTTGTATGTAGAGTATTCTACCATTGGTAGCAATATTTTCTGAAAATGAGAAAAAAACAAATGAATTAATGGATATTGTTGTGTAAACTTATGGATATCGTTGTGTAATGGGTTTCTGTTGAACTCATGTATTAGATGGATGAAGTAAGTGTAATTTTGCTAGATTAAATTACATGGGCAGCAAGCATGCTGTATGTTTTATTAGTTGAATTATGTATATGGAAGTGTGTAGAGAAATTTGGGAATTTGGTGCTAAGTAGCCAAGTGTGTTATGTAGTGTGTTATGTATTGTTTGGGGTTGGTGTATAAATAATATGAGCATATTTATACATTGAATGTGTTGTTTTCAATGAACCAGGAAAAATGATGTGAAGGTTAGGAATTGTGTGGAGCCATGAATGAATCTTATTAAAATTTTGAAATTTGTAATTGTGTTGGATTGATGTAGATGGGCAGCAAATATGTTAGTAAGTTTTATAATTGATAAATTGAGTATGTGTATAGGTGGCAAATATGTTAGATTTTACTTAAATGCAATGGTTTATAGATTTTGAATTTACATGAGGAACTTGAAGTCCAAGAATTGGACAGATTTGATTATGTTGAGTGTGCTATGCATGAACAATGGATTATGTGATGGGACTTAGTTTAGGAAACTTATGCATTTTTTCATCGATTAATTAAATTAAAGGTATTTTAATTATAAACAAATTTTAATTAAATGTAGTTGTTTGGGTTAGTTAAATGTAGTTGTTTGGGTTAGTTACTATTGCTTCTAATCTCTTCTATGTAGTATCTCCTAAAAGGTTTGTTGGTGATGGGGACAGGTGAGCCACTTTTAAAACTTTGAACTTTGATATTATATACTTGTAGTGGTACTACAATCTTTCTGTGTATGGTTTTGTATTGTTGCTATATGAATTACGTATTTTGTCGAACTCTTCTTGTTTTCACCTTCCTTGCTTGATAGATGGTTATAATTATAATCATAAACTACTATTGCAGTTTATGTCAAGAATTTTTTAAGGACATTGAAAAATGGTTATAACATTAGTAGCGATTGCAAATGCACCTACACCCTTCACTCATTGTGCTAGAACTCTTTAGGCCTCATATTGAAGTCTATTTGGACACCCACTGGAAAACCATAGTCAATATTGAACTTTCTCAGACTGGTTATCTGGGTCATATGTAATTGATTTATATTCCCTTACACTTGGGTTGCTTATCTTTTCACACTTCTGAAATTATCTTTATCTATATGCTGAAAACAGATTGATCATAGTTGTCACTTGGGGAGCTTTGGGTTGGAACTGGCCTTTATGTGACTTGGATGTACTCATGTCTATCCTACTCATCTTAAATAATATGTAACTTTTGTATAGTTATGACTTGATGTTTTGTTACACTATTAATGTATTGGTTTGAA
This sequence comes from Juglans mandshurica, assembly GCA_022457165.1. Lineage (NCBI taxonomy): Eukaryota > Viridiplantae > Streptophyta > Magnoliopsida > Fagales > Juglandaceae > Juglans > Juglans mandshurica. The sequence continues at coordinate 13,505,278 of CM039619.1, forward strand.
ATCTGTAGGTGTTTGTTATTTTTGCTTTACATATCTCCATTGAGTTGAGTAATGTCACTCCTATTTTCATTTATGTTTATTCTCATTAAATTATTAACTACTTCTATCATTAAACTTGTTATTTCGTATCAGAGTATTAGAACAAACCCAACCATCCATCTATGGCCCAGTGCACCGTGCACCACCAAACCCAACCATCCATCTATGGTAAGCTAATCTCTTTGTCTCTCTCTAGCTTTGTCTCTATCAAGTCACGGTTGTCTTTGATGTTTGATTTATTGATTTTTAGAGTTGTTTGGTTCAATTATTTTGTGGGATAAACGAAATAGCTGCTTTTTAGTTAATTTATATTAGGGAGAGATAGAGTTTTGGAGTTATGCTTGAATCTGAGTTGGTCTGTTAAAGGTTTTTGAACTAACTAACTACTATTGCATTTATTTGTGCTCAGTCTCATTTTTTTTTTATTTTACATTTTTTTTTCTAAATTCACCTAGCATTTGCCGCGAATTCAACTTGTGGCAAATACCTTTTTTTTGCCGGAAGTGATTATTTCCCGTGAGTGACTTTCTTCGTAAATAAGTATTTTCAAAGAAATACTTTGTGAAAAATATATATTGTCCACCAAAGTATTTTATCGGAAATATCAAAGACAACTTTTTCCACAAAGATATGTCATGGGTAAACATTTTTTGCCACGACCTCTTCTCATGGAGAATGATGTTAGTTCCCACCACATTATACCAAAGGAGACCTTATTTGCCATGAAAAAAAAAAGGTTTCAACCGCCACGGATGTCAGTGGAAAAAAAAAAAAAAAGGTTTTTCCCACGAACTTGTGGTTTGGTGGAAAAAGATTTTTTTTCTCCACCAATTATATGCCATGAGTCTCCCACGGAACAAATTGGTGGCAAAAAAGGTTTTCCCACTAAAGATATATTTTTTCCATGACAATCACTCTCGGGAAAAACCCATATTTGTTGTAGTGGATAAATATAGGATGGTGGTGTGTGGTGTGGTGTATAGAATTTTCCATATTTAAGGCATAAAAAAAAAACACCGATAAACTGTCCGTTTAAACATAAAGAAAATATTTTAATCAAGATCGATCATGCATGGATTGGATGTAAATGTGGTTGGGTCTTTTAGTTTTTTTGATACCTGGATTTTAGTCTCTATGTTTATTTATAATCCCTAGGTGTCTAGTTGTAACCAAGGCTTTCTTTTGTCAAAAGTGAGGGCTATCAATAAAATTGAGGTACCGTCCTCTTCTTAAAAAAAAAAAGAAAAAAAAAAAAGATTAAATGTAAATGGTGTACCGATGATTCCTGCATAGCTAATTACAAAACTCCGAAAGATGAAAGTACATGCATGAGGCATATAATTTGTTCGCCCAAGTTGGTACGTAATTGAATATATATAAATATATATATATATTATATAGGTTCATCGCTATTAAATGTGAGATCATTTCTGACATTATAAAATGTATAACGTCTTATATTGTCAGTTGCAAAATAAAAATAATGTCAAATATATGGTTCCTATCATAGCGCCCAATAAATCGAACTATTGTTTCCGCCAACGACGTTCTTACTAAATTATATGAGATTTAAATAATTCACTATCGTACGTTGTATTAACTATATATATATATATATAAATTATATATTAGGTTGGTCATCATGATATATTATTAGACGTGAGATTCCAGACTATTAGGATTATTAGAAGGGTGGGTCTAACGGTGGGAGCTCCCGCTGGGCCTCCCGGTAATGTATTTTATGATTTTTTTATTATTTTATTGTTTTTACATAAATTTTTTAATATCTTTAAATAGTTTTAAAAAAATAAAAAAATTTATAATGTTATTAAAAAATACTTATTTAATTATGAAGTAAAAAAAAAATCACCAACGGGAGCCCAACTGTGAGCATAGCATTTCTATTATTAGAATGAACTAGCTAGCTAGCTAGCTAGGGACAAAGTCTCTTGCCACTTGCAAATTAATAAAAAGTGACTAAACAGAGTTGATGATAAGGATGATAGAAAATAGGACGAAATCCAAATTAGAGTTCAAAATAAGTAAGTTTTGACAAGGATACATACATACATACATACATACATACATACATACATATATATATATATATATATATATATATATATACACTAGCGGTTGGATAATGTGCGAGGCACATTTGCCCGGTTGAAAAATAACTTATTTTGTAAAATATAAATATATTTTGAGTTAAAAAAAATGTAATCATAAATAAAATAAGTAATATATAGAGAATTTTTTATGAACTCAATTTCTGCACCTAACAAGTGAAAAGAGATGTGGAGAATTTTTGTGATAATGATAGTACTTCACTGCATAAATCAAAGCAATTCAACCGAAGAAAAAAAAATGAGAAGTAGTAAAATGAAGGGTTGGATTTAAATCTTAAAAATTTTAATGTATCAGCAGCAGCCTTGTCCTTCAAAAAATAACACACGTAGACATCATATCTTTAGATATGATTTGGATCGATGTATTAATAGTAGTGATAGATTGTCAATTCCCTCCTGACCCAATAATGTTGTAAATTTTTTATTTTTTTTAAAATGTTTATGATGATTAAAAAAATACATGAAAAAAAGAAAAGAAAAATAAAAAAATGAAATACACATTCATGAAATATTTTCAGGTTACTTTTTTATTAGTTGTGGCAGTTCTCTTTAGTTAATTAAGAATATTATCGTATTTAAATTATGTTAAAATTCTAATTATTTATATAGTTATAATTTTTTAAAAATATTTAACAAAATTTTATTATTTATTTAATGATGAAATATTAGTATTTTATAAATGGCTTCATTATTTTGAAATTAGTGGTATTTGTTTAAAATCATGAATGGCGTAAGATTTTCTAATTGATAAAAAAAAAGCACGTTTGCCACATCTGTCAAATTGAAGAAAAAAATAAAGTGTAATTTCAAATATTAAAATGGTCTAATGTATAAGAATAAAATTATTATTTATTTATGTTCATCATTTATTATGAAATTTAAATTATATTAAAAATTCAAATTAAATAGATAGTTTTTTTCTCTTAAAAATGTACAGTAAAGTTAATATTTTTTCCACTTTTTCTGTCTTTCTCTCTCTCATTCCCAACGCACGATTGCAGTATTACGTCGCACATTGACATTCACACGGATTTTTTTAAAAAAAATACTGTTCATCATACTGTCGATAAACAGTAATAAGATATGAAAAAATAAAAAATAAAAATAAAAATAAAAAAGAAAGAGGCTGATTTAGATTTACTGTTCACGATGAACAGTAATGAATAGTAACGATTATACGCTCTTTTAAGCATAGGCAGAGAGATATATATATATATATATATATATATATATATATATATATATTAGTAGAAATTCAGAATTAAGACTCAAATGTTAAGACACAAAAATCTATTATTCTCAAATATAATAATAGATTGAGAATATTTTAGGAATTTACTAATTCCTAAAAATTTGGAAGATTAATATTATTATATACAGTTGTGGAATGCGTAAATACTGTGCAGTCACTTTGAAAAAGAATGGAACCTACCATTAAAAAATTTATTTATTTTCATATAGATCTTATATTTATTCATTTTTTTCAAAATGACTACATAATACTTACACATTCACAACTATAAATATTATTTCTCAATTTAGAATATGTAAAGAGAATTCAGTGTTTGCACTACTCGATGAAAGGCTGAAAGCTAGCTCAGGTACTACAGTTCGATTTTCTTTTACGTAAAACTTTGCAATGGACTTCCAGATCATTCTTGATTTTAGGGGAAAAGGAAGACAAAGGGGGAAGATCGAGGAGTATCTAATCAAAGGCCATTTGATTGAGTGCACGTAAATTAAGATCACGAGCATACTAGATTTGGACAAATGACAATAGTGTTCGTGTAGAGTAACTATCACATCGAATAGGAACTCCCTAAAACAAAACCTAATCTATCGGTTCAATGAGAAATTCATCCGGACATGCATGGGAATATTACATCGACTACTGTGCAGCTGGTAATTTAAAAAAAAAAAAATCTACGTAATCTCTTACACAATCTCCCCACATAACATTTTTACATTTTTTATTATTTTTTTATTAAATATTTAATATATAAATAATAAATAGAAGAATTGAATTAATTTTAAAAAAATAAACTCAAAAAAAATTTTAAAAATATATTAAAAAATTTAAAATTTTTAAAAAAATGTGGTGTGTGGAGGTTGAGGAGGTTGTGTAGCATTGCTCAATTTTAAAACACATTATATGGTTGGAAATACATGTATTTGCTGGCAAGAAGTGTTGCATCGAATCTGCAGAGAAATTTCAAAAAGTAAATTTATAAACTAACATGATTTTATATGATACGTTAGATCTATTTTATAGTAAAAATAACTTTACAATTTAACATATCACATCAATCTAGTACATCAATTTGAGGATGCACTTTTGTATAATTTTTTTATAACTAAAGTATTTCCTCTTGTTGAAAGGTTTATATTATCCAAACCCCGTTTTGAAGCAGTTCACATCAACTCATCCAAAATTCCAATTAGGGTCCGTTTAGCAATACAATTATTTTCAAATATTTTCTTTCCAAGCATCACTAAGACAAAAGATATTTTTTAATTTCAAATCTTGAACTTTTTAATCTAATCACTACAATTTTTTCAAACTCTCAAATAAAACACAAAAAACAATATAAATTTTTCAAGTTTTTTAAAAAAATAATATTAAAAATTTATATTCAAATAATTTTTAACTTTATAATATTTTTATTCAACTTTTTTTCTCATTTCTCCAAATTTAATAAACATTTTAACTAAAATCATTTCACCGTACGGTATATTAACTAAAATTTACACGCGTGTACTATTTACAATTTACAGATATATTAAAATATTCTAAATATCAAAACACGGTATTATATATATATATATATATATATATATATATATATATATATATATATATATATATATGCATGTTTTGCAGGTTTTTACGTGGAAAAAAAAAAAAAAAAAACTCAAAAAAGCTGCCAAACCCAGTCATGTACTCGACGAGCTATTTATATTTTTCTCGATGGTTTTATGAGATAGGTTAAAAAAAATAAAAATTTAAGGCAATTTGAGAATTTTAGTACAACCAAAGAGATGAAGGATATTAGAGAATTATATTATCATTTTTTTAAACTAGAAGGGGAGAGATATTAATATAGTGAAAATTTGTGGAAGTATTTTCTTGAATTAGGAGATATTATAATAACTTTCTTTATAGAAAGCTCATACAATAATGACAAATATTTTATGACAGCTTTTGTCAACAGGTTTCATGATCACTACAACAAATTTGAGATTTTAGGACGAAATTATTTAGGGACGAAATTTTTTTATCCCTAAAAGTCATTTTTTGGGACAAAATTTAAATTTCGTCCCAAAAAGTCGATGAATTTAGAAAATCGTTCGAACGTCAAAATAACCGTTTGAACAGTATTTTCTGCGACGAATTAAAACGTTTCAAAAAAATTTTCCCGTTCGAACGTGAAAAAATACGTTCAAACAGTAAAATTTGGCGGAGAATTACTTTATTATGGTGGGAAAAGTTAAAAAAACGTTCGAACGAGAATTTGTTGTATTCGAACGGAAAATATTTGGTGGCAAATCCTGGCATGAAGGTTTCTAAACCGTTCGAACGGAATATATTTAGTTAGAACATATTCAAGCACCACATTTATACATTCGAAGGTATAATATTAATCTCGGTACGAAACTCAAAATATAAAAAATATCTATCATATATACAAATTCATTAATTAATTTTATGTAATTAATTTTAAAATATTTTAATGATTTCTTTTACGTTAAATAAGATTTTTAGTTAAATAAATATTATCAACCACATATATATTAATCAACCAAATAAAGCAAATTATCAAAATGCCATATATATTGTTCATAATTACAACAAAAGAAAATATAAATAAAAGATAAAAACTATTGTGATGCGAGGTCTCTATACACATCCTCGACTGCAGCTAATTGTTTCTCTACCTGTGTCAGTCGAGTACTAACTGTGACCTGAGTTGCATTATTGGCATTAATCGCTGTACGTAACTCATTAACCTCTGTACGTAACCCAGAGACGGTAGCCATAATCTCTGTACGCAACTCAGACATGGCAGTATGTACTGCATCAATCACTGCTGATGTGTGTACGCCGATCTCAACAAGCAATATGTCAGCCATCTCCTCGCGACTATATGTGCGTGATGTCTCAGCCTGTGTAGATGTCTCACCAGCCGATACTCCAGTATCTCCCGGCTGCGCATCTCTCTGAATCTCAGCCCTGTCAGGAACAGCCCCACGAAAACGAAATCTAGAGTGTCCCGTGCTCCGTGATAGGGTGGTGCTGTTGATCGGTGCCATCGGAAATCGGGAACGCTCGGCAGGTTCGAACACAACCCCGGCATGTACCAAAAATCGAGTGATGAGGATCCCAAACGGCAGTATATCTGTCGTAATGAACCGTGCCTCTGATCGGATCCTCTCAAATATATAACCAACGAGGTCGATCGGGATGCCACGAGCGACCCGTATCATAAATCTCGCTCGATCCATGCCGACCTCGGTCTTGTGCTGCCGTGGGTCAATATTGTTGGCAATGATTAAATTCATAATCTTGAAGAAAGAAGATAAATTTGCCTGCCTAATACTCTTGGAGCCATCGTACACTGGAGCATCTGGACCAACAATCAAGTCTCTGACCTCGTGATCAGCAAGTGTATCGATCTCATTTGTGTAATCTGGTCTCTCGTCCTGAGACATAGCTGCATCACCTGAAGGACCAGACTCTCTAGGCGGTAGGTTTGGATAGGCATCAAGAAGCCTAGGAATACCCAGATATGCAGCGAGTCCGTCCGCTGAAAATATAACAGGAGCTCCTCAGACACAGATCCTATATGCCCCTCTATCGTCTAGGCTAGCAACACCGAGCTCTTTATAGAACTCAGTAACGATCTCAATGAAGGAAACGAGCTTCATTCCTTCTTCTCGCTGATCTAAGATTGGTGCCCAACCACGATCATTGAATACTGATGGGAGGGAATGACCCTCCCATATAAGAGTGACAAAATCAGACAGTTTTACTTGTCGCTCAAGTAAAACGGTCCGCTCTCGAACTGTTTGGATGAAAGGTTCTCCTGATCTACCACGTTTACGGCCCCGATAAGACATTATTATGATCCTGAAATTTTAAAAATAAAATATACATTCAAGATTAGTGATAAAATCTAATTACAACTAAAAGATTTACAAAATTATATACTAATAGCAATTTAATAAATTAATTGATAGAACATATAATCAATTAAACGATGAAAACAATTTAATAAGCTAATAAAATGTTAATGGATTGAATTTAATAATTAGCATTCGAACGTCTAAATATATGGTCGAACAGACAATTAATAACGTTCGAACGTGTCTATCAAGTTCGAACGTACAGGTTTACCCGTTCGAACGGACTGGTTAATACCGTTCGAACATAAAACAGATCTAACTCGGCCATGGCTGAGTCAACTCAGCGGCCATGAAAATACTCAAAAATTAATTGATTCCGTGGTTTCTTCGACTAAAAACAAAGTACTCTTCATTTCTAAACATCCTACGATAGATTTATGATGTTCTACGGTAATTATTGATGAAAAAATATAATTTTTTTTAAAAAAACAAATAAAACCATAAAATTATAAAATAAACGGTAAAATGAGTTTGAAAATACATACCTTTACTTGAGAGGAAAAGTGTTTGACGTATGTGCTGATCACGACGGCAGACGGCGGTGAATGTAGTGCGTTCAAACGTTTTCTCGCTTTTTCAAACGGTGGGGACGGCGGCGTGAGAGAAATCACTGCCCGCGATAACTTATATGTGCATAACCATTCGAATGTTAATAGTTAAAGTTCGAACGTTAATATAAAACCGTTCGACCGTTACTATTTCACATTCGAACGGAAGTTTTGGAAGTTTATTAAAAAATATATTAAATATATACTATATTTATATTCCTATAAATTATTATAATATATATACTATTATAGTAGATTATATATACTGTAATATATATGTAATATTATAATATATATTATAATAGTAGAATACTTTAAATGAAAGTATAATAACTTATAAAATATTTTTTTATAGTATAATAGTAATATATCATAATACTTCACTATCAAAGTGTTATTTATGATATATTAATATATATATAATACCATATAATAGCATGTAGTACTATATGGTATGAGTTTATACTTAACTAATATATGTCATATTATATATTCCATTATACTTTACCTACTAAAGTTATATATGATATTATACAACATATATATATATAGAGTATAGCTTACTAATATACTATCATCTTATAAATTTCTCTACACTTTATTATGTGACCTTAGTATATTTGAGGCTATATATATGTGAGTATATATTACTAATACATATGATTTTAATAATATATATGATAGTATAGGTCACTATATATATATATGATAATATATATTACTATATATACTATATATTTAGTATAGATTACTATATATATGATCGTATATATTACATTATATATGATAGTATATATAACTAATACATATGATGTTATAGTACTTTTCATTTAATGATGAAAAAAGTTATATTTAAACATAAATGATATATGTTCGAACGGTACTCGTAAACCGTTCGAACACATATGTTAACGTTTGAATGTAAAAAAAAATTCGAACGGACAAGGCAAATGGCGGGAAAACATATCGCCAATTAAAGACAGCTGGATTACCGTTCGAACGTAATTTGTTATAGTTCGAACGGATTATTGTAGTGGTGGGAAAATATCCCGCCAATTAAACTATAGTATCATCTAATATGTCTATATATTTTAATGTTGTTCTTTTATTCAAACGTATAATAAAAAAATATATAAATAAACATTTATAATACCGTTTGAACAGTTATAAATTAAAGTTCGAACGATTAATTTTCAAGCGGGAATAAATCAATAACGTTCGAACATACTTTTTATACATTCGAACCTGAAAATTAGGAGGGAATTTTCTCCCGCTTAATATTTTCACGTTCGAACGGTTAGTAAATAACCGTTCGAACATGATTGTTCTTCAAAAACACGATAGAACCTCACAATTCTGTTTCTCTCCTCCTGCGCGCAAGGTTGCTCCGTGTGGTCGCCTGAAGATTACCCCTTCGCATATCAGAGGTATTCTTTCTCAAACTAGTCCTTAAGCTCAAAAACATTGTTCATCTCACTCCATTATTCTCGGATTAATACTTGTAGGATAGTTTGTGATTATTCTCGGATTATTCTCGGATTATTTCATTTTCATCTTCGAAAATTCAGGTATTTCTTTTAAAATAGAAATGTATGGTTTGAACTTAATATTTTGCAATGTTAGAAAGTTGTATGCTTTGAGATTGTTGTTTGTGTTTGTTAGAGTTTGTAATTAATGGAGTTTTCGGCGTTGTTGAAGACAACTGAAATCTGGAATGAATACGTTCGAACGGGTTAGGATTACCGTTCGAACGTATTCATTTTGTTCGAACATAGGTTCTCATCGTTCGAACAGGTAATGACATTACATCAATAACGTATACAGAATACAAATAGTTTGGGATATATATAAATTATATGTACTACTAAATCACAAATAATTAGGACCAACTACCATTTAATATTGTTAATTCTAAATAAATAAAATTAATATTCAAATTAAAATACTACTAAATCTTTAAATTAAAATATAATAGTTAAGATTTAATAATACTTAAATACTTAATTCTAAATAAATAAAATTAATATTCAAATTAAAATACTACTAAATCTTTAAATTAAAATATAAATAGTTAAGATTTAATAATACTTAAATACTTAATTATAAATTAATAAAATTAATATTCAAATTAAAATACTACTAAATCTTTAAATTAAAATATAAATAGTTAAGATTTAATAATACTTAAATACTTAATTATAAATTAATAAAATTAATATTCAAATTAAAATACTACTAAATCTTTAAATTAAAATACTTAATTATAAACAGGTAAAACTAATATTTAAATTAAAATCTGGAATAAATCTTGAAATAATACCTACTAATTATGTTTTTGTTGTATTATTGTATAAATAATATGTTGTTATTGTTTGACATATATTAGCATATTTTGTATTGTTTATTCATCAAAATAAACCTTAGACCCGTTTGAGAGTTATCAATTCGGATGAATGCTTGATTGATAACTCTTGAATTGTCTAGAGTGGACAGTTTGGGATTGTAAGATCATTCTCGCAAACTATAGAACTATATCTGTTGTCGTCCAACATTATGATTTTGATAGATTCATCCATTGTTCTCTGGATATGCAGTTTCGGTGATGGTGCAACGATGTATTAATCGTCAGTGCACACAACCAAACGAGCATATTTGGAGAACTATGGGGAGATGCTGCCGATATTTTGTTGGACATGACAAATAATAGATCATAGGTTGGCGACTATGATCTTACAATCCCGAACGGGATAAGACCAACTACCCGGTGAAAGGTGGCATACTCATTAATTGGTACATGATACATGGTTGTTTGCTGATGCATTACAATATTATTTGTAATGAATATAGTCGGCATGGATAAGAGTTGGATGAGAGTTAGCGATCGATTGGGTCAGAATTACAATGTATATGCTGAAGGTGTTGAGAAATTCTTAGAGTTTGCATTGGGTACATGTGATAGTGATGGGCGTATCAGATGCCCATGCAGAGAATGCAGGAATTTGCGTTCTCATATGATAGATTTGGTGAGAGAGCATCTGTTTGTCAAATGTATTGATAAGGGTTATACTGATTGGGTCTTACACGGCGAACCATATCCAACTTCATTTGAGGCTCCACATGAAGAAGAAGAGATCGATGAAGATGTACAACTAGAGATTGTTGGAGATGATTACGATGAGGATATGGAGGAAATATTAGGTGACATCGGTGCGGGAATGTTTATGGATCAAGGTGACACGGACACATCAAGCTCAAATGATGGGGGCCATAACACTTTTGCATGCTTGTGGAATGATTCACAGCGTGAGCTATATCCAGGATGCAGAAGACATAGTAAGTTGTCGTTTACCATAAGATTGCTTCACATAAAATCAATGTGTCGATTACTATTAAGGCAGTCAATATGTTACTTGAGCTGTTTAAAGAGGCACTGCCGACAAACAATACTTTACCTCGTAACTTCTATGAACCAAAAAAGTTGAAACGAGGACTCGGATTTGATTACAACGTAATACATGCATGTAAGAATGACTGCATATTATTTTGGCGAGAGAATGAACAGTTGAACGAGTGTCCTTTATGCCACGAGTCAAGATGGACATCGGACAAGGCAAATGTTCCGCAAAAGGTCGTACGCCACTTTCCATTGATACCTAGATTACAACAATTATTTATGTCAAGCGCAACGGCTGTAGATATGACATGGCACTCATCAGATAGAGTAAAGAACGATAATATTTTGTCACATCCTGCTGACTCCCAGGTGTGGAAGGAATTTGATCAGGAACACCCATGGTTTGCTGAAGAACCGCATAACGTAAGACTTGGGTTGGCAACAGATGGATTTAATCCTTTTGGGAACATGAGTACTAGTCATAGTACTTGGCCAGTTGTACTTATGCCGTATAATTTACCACCGTAGAAGTGTATAAAAGATCCATATTTCATGATGAGTTTGCTCATCCCAGGTCCGAGGTCACCGGGAAATGATATAGACATACACTTACAGCCATTGATTGCAAAATTGAAAGATTTGTGGGAGAATGGGGTTGTCACATTTTATTCGTCAACAAGCAAGTCGTTCAAGATGCATGCTGCGGTGTTGTGGACAATAAATGATTTTCCAGCTTATGGGAATTTGTCAGGTTGGAGTACTAAGGGGAAAATGGCATGTCCAACTTGTAACAAATATACCAAATCTGAATGGCTTACGTACGGGAGGAAATTATGTTTCATGGGTCATCGTCGATTTTTACCTGGTGACCATAAATGGCGTGGAAATTCTAGAATGTTTGATGGAACTGTTGAATGGGGCCAACCTCCACCATATTTGTCTGGCGAAGATGTACTTGCACAATTTATAGATGTTGGTTGTAATGAATTTGGTAAAAAACAACGAAAGAGAAAACGAGCTACGAATGAGTTGAATTGGACAAAGAAGAGTATATTTTTCGAACTCCCGTACTGGTCGAAGTTAAAATTACGACATAGCCTTGATGTTTGCGAATCCATACTGGGAACATTGATGTCAATTGAAGGAAAAACAAAGAATACAATAAACTCAATGAAGGATTTGAAGCGGTTGGGAATAAGACGGGAAATGTAGTTGCAATAAAATGGTTCGTCTGTCTACATGCCGATTGGGTGGTATACATTGTCAAGGAATGAAAGGGTTACATTTTGTGAGTGGCTAATGAAGATCAAATTACCGGACGGTTATGCCTCGAATCTAACAAGGTGTGTGAGAACAAATGATTGGAAAATAACTGGATTAAAAAGTCATGATTGTCATGTTTTCTTAAAGTGTATCTTGCCTATTGGTATCCGTGGGTACTTGACCAGAGATGTGCGCATGGCTTTGACTGAGTTGGGTGCATTTTTTAAAGACTTATGTGCTAGGACGTTGAATGTAGAAGTTTTGGATCGAATGGAACGAGAAATTGTCATAATATTGTGTAAGCTAGAAAGTATTTATCCACCATCATTCTTCGATGTCATGGTTCACCTAGCCGTTCATTTGCCACGTGAGGCTCGACTTGCAGGACCAGTTCAATATAGATGGATGTATCCCATTGAACGATTTCTTGGAAAGTTGAAACGTACAGTGGGTAACAAGGCCCGTCCAGAAGGATCAATTGCAGAAGCATATATTGACGATGAGTGGCATACCTTCTGTTCCAAATATTTCCACGGAGTTGACTCTCGGTTTGATCGGCCAGAAAGAAACTTTGACGTTGACCGAGCAAAACAACGGAATATATTTTCTGTGTTTTCCCAACAAGTTCGTTCAATTGGTGCAGTGCGTGGTTATGACTTGTGTGGAAGAGAGTTCGAGAAAGCTCAGTGGTACGTGCTGAACAATTGCCCTGAGATAGAGAACAACTTGAAGTAAGTTATAACTTTTTCTTAATTTAAATTGCCTCATTACTTTTAAAAAAATACAAAATATAAAATATTTGTGGTAATCATCAATTTCAGTGATCATATTAACATGCTCAAGGAACTAGGAGTAAATGATATAAACCAGAAACATGAAGAGGAGTTCCCGCGATGGTTTGAAGAACGGGTAATGAAATTACATATGTGTTACTCAATAACAAATGAAAAAATATTAATTTCAACTTTGATATAGTATATGCTTTACTCAATATGTAGGTTGTACAATTGCATGCGAATAATCCAAATGATATATCTGATGAACTGTATGTATTGGCGCGTGGCCTATCGAGACGCGCTGCTCGATATTCTACATATATTTCTCGGGGAAGTAGGTATCACACACTGGATCGAGATTGTTATAGGAAAAGCCAAAATAGTGGTGTCCTAGTCGAAGGAAGTCATGATGGAGAAAATATTGATTTCTATGGGGTTATTGTCGATATAATTGGAATGAAATATTTTGGAGAGCTTGCGGTGTATCTGTTTAAGTGTGATTGGTGGGATTTAAGCAATCCTCGTACTGGAGTCCGTGATGATGAATATTTTTTGAGTGTTAATACATCAAAAAAATGGTATGAAGATGATCATTTTATTTTGGCTTCTCAAGCATCTCAAGTATTCTACTTAGATGACCCGAAGTTAGGAAATCAATGGCGAGTAGTTCAAAAATATTATCCAAGAAATATATATGATGTTATCCCTCAGGCGGAAGGACAAGATGAAGAAGAAGGTAACTCTTCTACTCAAGAAGCATACCAAGAGAGTCAACCTGCCTTAAATTTGTTTGTGGATTTGAGCCAGTATGAGATGATTCCATTAAATAGAGAAGATATTGAGGCTGAAATTGTTAATGTGACAGTTGAGGAAAATGTTGAATCATCTGAAGTATCTACAGATGATGAGAGCGAATTGTCAAATGAAACTGATACAGATTCTGATTGACCAATTATGTGTTAACATTACACTTGATGACAAATATTTTACTTATTGAATGTATCAGTAGTTTGAAATTATGCCGCCAAAGAGGAAGGAAGTTCGCAACCCATCTCCACCTGTTCCTAGCTCTCCTTCAGACTCACCATTAGAGATTGATTCTACAGAACAATGTAAAAATCTAATACTCATTAAAGTTATTATTAAGGTCCTATAATAGAGATATAAATGAAATTGATTACAATGTTATATTTTATAGAATCTACAGTACAATCTCGTCAAGGTCGAGGCACCACTAGAAGGGTGACGTTGGAAAAATATCGGAAGGTGGGTAAGATCAAGGTTAACATTCCTGACGAACATACTGGGGGCGAAGCACAACCAGCAGCTTGGCTTGCATGACATGTGGGTGCTCTTACACGAAATTACGCACCTTTGACAACGACTTTATGGAAGAAAGTCCCCCAAGATGTTAAAGAGCTTATCAAGAAGCGTTGTTTGGTAATGTTTAAAACATTGATTTAGTAGAATAAATTTCTATATTTTACTTAAATTTAGAATATTATAAATGATAATGTGTTTGTGACTATTTTTTTAAGGATGATTTCGAATTAAATTTTGGTCGGAGAGAGGAGCGTAAGACTGTGAAAGAGCTTATGGGTAATGCATTCCGCAAATATAAGGCGAGGTGTCATGAGCATTATAATAAGTTTGAGAAGAAGGAAGATGCACGCCAACATCCTTTCCAGGATGTTCGACCTTCTGAGTGGGAAAAACTTTGTGACATGTTTGAGGATCCATCATATCAGGTATAATGAAATTTAATTATTTTACTTGTCCTATCTATCATTTCGCTTCATAATATTTTCAATTTCTTTGCAGGAGCGAAGTTCTATAAACAAAACAAATAGATCAAAATTGAAAATTAATCATCATGCAGGCTCAAGATCTTTCCATCGCCTTTCTAAGAAATTGGTATTGGATATAGTTAATTATTTGGATGAATCATAATGACTTTATATCTTAACACATTTATTGTAGCAAGATTCAGATACTAATTATGATTTGACAAAATTATATACTGCATCGCACACTGATCGTAATGGAGAGTGGACTCATTCTGATGCCCGTGAAAATTATGTAAGTTTTATAACCTGGTTTAATTAAATATATTAGAATATTTATGACGATATTAATTCTTTATCTTATATATGGCTAGGATAAAATGGTTGCCCTACGTGCTGAATCTGCGTCAGATCAAAATTTCTCAACAAGTGATATTGAGATTTTTACACAAGTCCTGGGTCAACGTTCAGGATATTTGAGGGGTTTGGGTCATTGTGTAAAGCCCGGTCCCTCTTCCTCTTCTTCTGGGAATGCATCTATGACTTCTATAGCGCTAGAGAATGCGAATTCCATAATCGAAGAATTGACTGCAAGACAGCATGAGTTAGAGGCTCAATTGGCAAAACAAGCAGATATGGAGATGCGCCTCAAACAACATGAAGAACAACAGGAAGAGTTCAGAAGACAGATGCAACTCCAAATGCAGCAGCTTATGCAACAGTACAGGCCTCCAAGCAACTGATGGATTTTGGGATTATCTATTTATGTACGAACAATACCCGTCTTGACTGTTATTTATTTAGTTTGCACTTATTTTAACACTTTTGTGAGTGTTAAACAGTTTCTAATGTATTTTTTTAAATAGTATGAATGTCTATTTGATTTTCTATTATTGATTTAAATTAAAGAGATATCGTTCGAACGAACGTAAAACGTTCGAACTCTATGTAACGACAATAGCGTTCGAACGTGAACATAATGTTCGAACGAAATTTATGTTCGTAGAGTTCGAACGATCACACAACGTTCGAACGTAACTAATTTTAGTCTTGTTCGAACATAGCCTATACCGTTCGAACCCATATACCGTTCGACCTGACCATTTAACGTTCGAACACAAAGACAATTCATAACGTTCGAACGAATTCATGTGTGTTCGAACATATTTCGAAATCGTTCAAACACGTCACTATTGTTCGAACTTAAAATTTTTTCCGTTCGAACTATTTTCTGGGACGAATTTAAACCGTGACAAAAAAAAAATTTCATTCGAACGTGTTCGAACGGTTTCCTTCAATTTCGTCCCAAAAGAAATTTTTTGGGACGAAATGGTGATTTTCATCCCAAAATACCTTTTGACACAGTGATATTGGAACGACTTTGGGACGAATTTTTTTTGTCCCAAAAATTTTTTCAGGACGAAATTGGGGTCTTTTGGGACGAAAATTTGTGTCCCAAAAGACCCTTTCTGTTGTAGTGGATGATGATCATTCGCGATTTAATAGTAGAAGTAGATTAAACAAATTATGAGGAAAAAAATATTGGATCTAATTGGAATTGGAGTTGTTTTATTGTTTCAATAATTAACAAACCTCGGATCTCATGCTAATTATTAATACTTTCTATCTTTGGAAAATCCATGTTCATATGAATCCAATGCTTGAAAATCTGAATTCTTGAAAAGTTCGTGACTAAAACTACTATATCTCAAAATGATTATAAATTTTTAAAAATCTGAGATTCATACGTTTGTATTAATGTTTCATATGCAGTACCGTATAGAATATTTATGCTTCCACAATAGGTGTGTGTATATATATATTGCTTCCAATATTTAAGTTTTCCTTACAACCTTATTTTCTTTTGAGTCTTTAAGATTGTTAGTTCATATATTTACCTGTTACGTAATTACTTTCATTTAATATATTTGAAAGTTTTGGATTACTATACTCTGATCCTGAGCATTTCATGCATTGGAAAGTTAAGCCTCCACTTATCTGCTCATTCATGTTTCATGCATTGGAAGGCTGAGCCTCCTCTTATCTGCTCACGTTTATCTTTTCCTTCGTCTTCTCTTATCTTCACTTGATAGAAAGAGTAATGGTAGATACAATTTTAGAGTATTTAAGCTATACGCATTTTCTATAAAAAAAAAAAAGTAGAGTCCACCGTTAAAAATAAGTTTTTTATTTGAATCTCAAATTTATTAATTTTTTTTAAAAAAAGTACTCAAGACCACGATGTAGAAATGTCATTTCTCCTGTAGAAATTAATATTGGAGCCGCCCTAATGAGCTCCATCGTCACGAGGCTTCTAGAAAGTCAACTTTGATATCGATCACCAGCTATATATATGAGATGAAATAAATACACAATAGTTTATAAAGCAAGTTGCACAATTATAAAATAAGATAAGGTTTTAATTACTCATGCTCACATAAAATATATTTGACAAATCTTAAAAGAAAATGACTGAAAAATATACATTCGTTTCTTCAAATATAAAAGTCTTAATAATCAGATCTTCTACCAAATCTTAAAAGGCTTATATGTACTACTTAGAAGTCTTTTATTATCACATTCGCTATAGCATATAATATATCATGTGGCGTACCATTATAAGAAAAATGAGTATTTGTGATTGATTATTTATGATGAAAATGATTATTTACAATGAAAATAGACTCGTTTTTAATAGAAAATAGTCATTATCACTAGAAATAACTGGTCATAAATAAACAATTTTCGTATAATGGAAATGTAATATTTCTGTGGGAGCACCTATAGAAAAGATTAAATTCAGTATTATATTTCTTCTTTTCTTTTTTCTACGTCTTGGATATGGAGGGGGAAATTACTGGGAAAGTATACACATATGAGCTCATTCTTCAAGCATTTATATTCGATAGATTTTCCTTTTATTTTCAATTAAAAAAGGAGATATCTCTGAGCGGATATTTTATTTTATTTTATAATATTTTTATATGAATTTCACAATACATAAGTTGGTGTGCTAACGCCCACTTATAATGAGATGATCTATTATAACTTAAAAAAACTAAAATACTAATAATGTTTTAGTATAATTGATATAGAAAACTTCCACATCAACGTTGTGTTAGGTGTGTAAAAAATAAATCTTATAAATATATAATTTTATCTTTTTGTATTCAAATAAAATGTCATTTGCTAAGCCAGTTATGTTTGGTTGTTAAAGTGATGTCAATCCATCTTAAAGCAATTATTAATGAGAATTGCTACTTTTTTTAACTTTCTATAAAAAACAATTAAAGTCATCTTAGTCTATTTTATTTTTTATATAATATTCAAACACATATCTTAATTTATTTATATTTAAATACATTTCAATGAGATGTATAAAATATTATTATTTACAAATCAATCTGAATAATTTAAAACAGCTAAACATTCAAATCCAACGTAAGATGATTTCACGATGTTCACAGCTTGCGCTATTTTAAAATAGATTTGAAATCTATAAATTTTTATTTTACCTAAACACGTTCAAATACACGTGGAGAAAAAAAAAAGAATAAATATAGATAGAAATCACTATTGGGAATATCCATTTTGTACACATGATGTGGCATCATCTAGACCATACGTCTCTCCAAGTAAGTGTTAGGAACAATCAACTAGAAGCAGCCACGCAGTGAGTGCAAAGTGTGCACTGCTATCGTGGCTTCTCTTTAACATTACTAAAAAAAAAAAAAACAGAAAAAAATAGGGCCAAACAGAAAAAGGTCGACATCTTGGGGGGCTGGCATGGCTGCTGCACATGTTAGGCCGGTGAAAGTGTTGCTATGTTATTTTTATGAGAAAATATTCTCATCAGCCTCTAGTAAATCACACACTACACAACTTACGTGTCAATCGATTTTGAATTTTAATTTTTTCCTCATCGTTCAACTGACAGTTTGATGTGAGAGAAAGAATTTGAAGAGAGAGAAGTGAGAGACGTTGAGGACACTTAAGGAGTTGAGAGAGATTGAGGATAGAGAGAGGTCGAAGAGAGAGGGGGTTTGAGAGAGAAAGCTTGATGAGAGAGAGAGCTTGAGTATAAAGAGAGAGCTGATGAGAGAGCTTGAATATAAAGAGAGAGCTTGATAAGAGAAAGCTTGAGGAGAGATAAAGCTTGATGAGAGAGAGAGCTTGAGTAGAGAGAGAAACGTTGATGAGAGAGCTCATGACAGAGGCGTCTAACATTTATAAGAAATAAAAAATAAAAAGTGTGCCTAGTGTGCATTGAAACAATAATGGATGTATAGCAGCTCATTTAAAAAATAGGGCCTCTGTATGAGTGCTTCGAGATTCACGAATCCAAGAAATTAATATTTCCTACCAATTTGCCCGCCAACTGGCACATAATTGGGTTAAGAGTTTTGATACGCAATCTCTATTACAATTCATATTTTATATTTTTTAAAATTTTTAAATTTTTTAATAATATTTTTAAATTTTTTTTGAGTTTATTTTTTTTAAATTATTTCAAATTTTCAATTCATTATTCATATAATAATTATTTGATAAAAGAAAAAAATAATAAAAATTAAAAAAAATATAAAACGTAGAGTGTGAGGAGGTTGTGAAGATTTTTTCCAAAGGGATATTTTTTCCATGAGATCGATCACTCACTCCAAAGGGATATTTTTTCCATTTTTTATTTGGCTGCACAACGGATATTATCTATATAAACCTTCGTTTGCTTCCCAAATTCCAACCCAAATCAGTGATATCACTTTCATTTACCGAGGAAAACAGAAAAAGGTAGACATCTTGGAGGGCTGGCATGGCTGCTGCACATAGTTTGGCCGGTGAAAGTGTTGCTCTGCTAACCAACCCAAAACGCATGGTGCCTACTATGATAGAAGCTGTGGCGCGCCTCTTTGTTACGAGGTTCCTTCAAACATATATCTCCTGCGGATGTTTAGTGTGAGTCTACTGATCTTTCCTCCCTCCTATAAAGACATCCTTTTTCCTATGATTCCGCAGATTGTTGCTTCCTTCTTCTTTATTAGTTAATGCAGTGCGACATATATCTTCTTCTCTAACGTACGTCTGAAACTCAGACAAGACCGGGACCGTCTTACGTACCTCCATGCTCATGCTGTATATTGATGAACGTACGCTATCATGTGTCAAAAAGTTATATACACACACGCTCGACATCTTCGTAGGACGAAATAGAGATCAAGTTCTGTCATCACTAAAAGCTAACGTCAAACATCATTTACACTTGAAAGAACAAAGTCCCTCTTCTCTCTCCCTCTGACGTGAAGATTTTTGTTAATATTTTCATATTTTCGTCTGCGTACTTCTGTCGACAACGATGTCGATCGGTAATTCCCATGAGCAATTACGCAAGGAATCCGCTGAAACGTGTGGAGGAATTTACACGAACAAGCTTCTTCAGAAAAGACTTAAAATAAAAAGAAGCGTTTCTCTGATCGAATTCTGTTGCTCGCTCCTACCTTCTTCTTGTTCGTCTTAAAAGGCGTGAATTCCGGGTTTTGGTTAACTTGTGCAGAATATAAAAGAGACAAGAATATTGTAAATTTATTATAGTTAGAAAAATATTTGAAATTAATAAAATATTTAAAAAATAATATTTAAATGATCACATGGAGACAAAAATAAATAGATAAGGTGATGCATATATAATGTTGTAAAAGTTATTAGTTAAAATAAAAAAAGTGAATTTTGATGATATATTAGGAAGAAAATAAAATCGATACTTCGATCGCCGCTGTAACGATTAATGTATTGCTACTTGTGGTAATGCAGATTATTGGAGGAAGGGGGTACGAAATTCACCTTCGAAGGAAACAGGAGAATATGTCCTCTGAAAACTGTTCTTAGAGTTCATAGTCCCCAGTTTTACTGGAAGGTATCTACTCGTAATAGGATTGGCCACGTGGGATATTGGCATTCAAAAGTTCAAATCATTTTCTGATCTTAATGCAATTTTTCTCACCAGCAGTACTGATATAGTGATGAGTTGGTTGTAATGAGCAGGTCATGACAAGAGCTGATGTAGGCCTAGCAGATGCATATATTGATGGTGATTTTTCTTTCACAGATAAGAAAGATGGCCTTCTAAATCTTTTTATGGTATGATCATCGATCTGAGTCTTGAGTCCAAGTTATCTTTTCTGGTATTTTTACATCCTCAGCATCTGCCTTGCTGATTTTGTTTTGCAGATTCTTATTGCCAGCAGCAATGTAAATTCCAACACAACAAAAATGAAGAAGACAAGGTATACATATATAGCAACTGGCAGAACTTTGTTGGTGAAATTGCGATTAGTCATGATCTCCTCAATTGCAGTACTAGTTAATTAATTGAGCGTTCATCTTTTGTTGGCTTTAGGGGATGGTGGACGCCATTGCTATTCACAGCCGGCATATCATCTGCAATAAATTTTTTCAAGCATTATTCAAGGCAAAACACTCTTACAAACGCTCGCAGGAACATCTCTCGTCATTACGACTTGGTATAAGATTATTAACTCTAAAACATTCCATGCATATTTTTTATTTGATGTCTTTAAGACTATGTTAAGAGTGATAGTACTGAAATTACACCCAATTACTGGTTTTGTATATAACAAACAGAAGCTTATAATTCGTATTTTGGTATGTTTCTAGGGTAATGAACTATTTGCTCTGTTCTTGGATGAAACAATGCAATACTCGTCTGCTGTATTTAAGGTCAGGTTCTGAACATTTTGATGATTTGTTAATTGCTAAAACTGCATCAACTTCTTGTCATGTCATCTTTCATCTAAGCTCTTAGCTTTAACTTAAATTCATTCGTGTTACAATATTGCTTAGAACGAAGATGAAGACTTGAAAGTTGCACAGCTGAGAAAAATCTCTATTTTGATTGAAAAGGTGAGTCTTTTGATCTGTTGGATTCTTACGGGTATAATGTCTTTCTCTCAGAAATTCTAATTTGTGTCCACTTTCAAATAACAAGGCAAGAATTGATAGGAAGCATGAAATTCTTGAAATTGGGTGTGGTTGGGGAAGCTTTGCTATTGAAGTTGTCAAACGAACGGGATGCAAATACACTGGCATCACTCTCTCTGAAGCGCAGCTGGAATTTGCAGAAAAGAAAGTGAAAGATGCTGGCCTTCAGGTAATATATATATATATATATTGAACGTTGCTATAAAGCATGTAGATCATCAATATTGAATACAGTACTAGTCATAAAATCATGCTATGCGTGATCTAGTTCAAGATTTTTAATTAAAATATATGTAATTTTTTCTTTTTTTATAGAGTGATGTTTCTCAGCATGAGAACATGATCTGGTGAATTTGTTGGGCTTTTCTATGTGTGGAAGTTAATTGGTTGTGTTTTTGGAGCGGTCCGGTTTGATTATCCAACCCAAAAAAGATCCGTTGCGGTTTTTTCGGTAGATTTTCAACGAGGATTGAGACATGAAGAGGAGGCTTTAGCCTATTGGTTTAAGCCTAAGTACTGATCATGGACAAGTCTTGTGGGGTTCTAAATTTTTTACCTGTTTTGATTATTAATCCGACCAATTCCGCTAATTGGCCGGTTTTATTATATATTATATTAAACTTTTGTACAGCTGACGTTTTGTATACATCATGTTGATGAATGACGTAAATCTCGTGTTGTTTGAATTAATTTCAGTTTTTATTATAATTTGTTTTCCCTGATCTTATCGTTCCTAGCAGAATCCGACATTAGACTTCTTTACCAAGTTTAAGTTACTTTTCTCTCAGGATCACATTAGACTTCTTCTTTGCGACTACCGCCAAGTGCCTGATACCCAAAAATATGACAGGATCATATCATGGTCAGTTCTTTTTTCCAAATTAAAACTGATCTCCAATATTCTGACTGATAATTTCAATAAAACCATGATATTTGATCCATTTAATTGTCAGCGAGATGATAGAACATGTTGGCCATGAATTTATGGAAGAGTTCTTTGGTTGCTGCGAATCATTATTGGCTGAAGACGGTATTCTTGTTCTGCAGGTAATGACTGGGTAAAAAGCCCAAGGTGGCATTATAAGAAAATTGCTCAATTGTTGTCAGTTATTTTCTGCGTCTAAATAAATCTATTTTAATCACAAATAGTCATTCTTATCTCTTATAATCCGTCACATATAATCATTTTTCTTGTAGTGTGGTAGCCTATCTCTTACGTTCAGTTTAATTGATATTAAAGTCAGGGTTGCAAAATGCTTTAATTGGTATATATTTAGCTCTTTTAAATACGATAGATTCTGCCAGTTAATCAAATACACACACGTATATATACAAAGAAAAATATTTTAGTTACAAAGTGATTATACAAAAATAAATTTACAAATTGATGTGACTTAATGTGGTACGTCAGATTGTAAAGTTACTTTTATTATAATAAACGGATTCCATGAAATCACATCAGTTTGTGTATTTACTTTATGTAATCTTTTTGTATCTGTAGCAGTTCTCACGTAGATTTTATATAAATTTAGTGCAATTTGGCTAAAACATTTCTTTATTTTTTAACACATTGCTAACCATTAAACCCGTTTATCTGTTCTTAGTTCTCATCCTTGCCAGATCAACGTTATGACGAGAACAGGCTAAATTCAAGTTTTATGAAGGAATATATCTTTCCCGGCGGATGCCTACCTTCATTAAGCAGGGTAACATCAGCCATGACTTGTGCATCCGGACTTTGGTATTTAATTTTATTGCCTGATCTTATTTTAATATTTCTATCTGATCTATCTCCAAAAACCAATAGAAATTCTGAAATTGCAGTGTGGAGCACCTGGAGAACATAGGGAATCATTTCTACAAAACACTAGGATGTTGGAGAAAAAAATTTATGGAGAACCAAAGGTAATTAGAAAATTATAATCATGTATTATTGTTATTGTCATGTTACTTTGTCTAATGTTTCTTTTACGTTGGTTGTAAAACTGAACGTGATAAGAAGCTAATTATTAAATTAACATGTTTGTATCGTTTTGCAGCAAAATCATAGCTCTCGGCTTCGATGAAAAATTTATAAGGACGTGGGAATATTACTTTGAATATTGTGCAGCTGGTTTTAAGTCGCGTACACTCGGAGATTATCAGGTAATTAATGTTTCATGTAAAATAAATTAATGTCGGGATGAAATGGTAATATATAATTGGTATGAATATATAATTGGTAAGAATATTCAATGCGATCACATATTTACAGTTGATCGATGCTAGTAATTTCTATTATTATTATTTGGCTTATATTAATTACAATTAATTAATGTAGATTGTATTCACACGTCCTGGCAATGTTGCTGCATTCGGCAATCCATATCAAAGGGTGCCTTCCGAAGTTGATCATCATGATCCTAGTCATGTTCCTGATGGAGAAACCACCGAACCTTCGTATTAATGTAATCAGGAGTTGATGATCCCAGCTTTCCCCAACTAGATCAAAGATGGCAATGCACTTATATATATACATATGATTATGCTACTTTATTTTATTATACTTTGAAGAAAAATTAAATAATGAATAAAGGTGTACTACTGGTCATTGCCTTTTATGGAGTTTGGAGCGCGCCGGGATGATCAGGTGGTGCTTAATTGGCATGATTTGTAATACAAGTATTATGAATAATGGTGCATGGTCATGAACACTGCATCTTTTCTTCTACTGAATAAATATTTGAATCTAAACGCGTACGTCTCTTCTTCTTCTTCTGTCGAGTAGTGTAAAATTAGCGTCTATTTTCCTCTTTCTTCTACTTTTAATATTTTATTCTCTTCTACCCAATCGGATAAAGGCCATATATATCATAAATTGATAAAATATATATGTATAGTGCTTTCTTTAATTTGCATGAGCCAAAGTACTGTTGTTTCTGTAAAGGACTGAAAAAGCAATGAAAAACAGAGAGAAGAGCAGAGCATGCAAGGTGCTTGACACAAAGGCTCAAGGGAATCTTCTCTGAAATGTATTCCTCTCCACTATCTTTTACTGTCACTGTACATCTCTTATATACACGTTTTTTATGAAAGCAAATCAGAATTCAAAGATTAATCCTATGGCTCATATAGCCTCCGTTAGTTATACAAGAATGTTCTAGAATTTTGATAGGTGTCATGCTATGAGTGTGCTCAGAGGAATTTCTTCCAGATGCTTCAAGGCTGGTGATGCTTTTGCTGCTGCAGGTTGCTGCTACGTCGTCTTGGCGTGAGGACTGCTGCTGCGTCTTCTGGTGTGAGGATTATGTTGCCTCAATAGCCCCCCTCGAGTCAAGCCGCACAGGAAAAATGGTGAGGCTTGATCGAAGTAAATTGAACCGAGTAGTAGAAAGAGGCTTGGTGAAGATGTCGGCGATTTGATCCTTGCTTGATCTTTCTGATCTTTCTTCTACTTTCCTGATCTTTCTTCTACTTTTAATATATTTTTTTCTCTTCTACCCAATCGGATAAAGGCCATATATATCATGAATTGATCAAATATATATATAGTCAGTCTCATGACTTATCTGTTATAAATGGCTTGGAATGAAACCTAGCTCGACTAATGGAACTATTAGCATATTTTTCAAAATTATTTAAACATAAGATTAATCTCATGCTCGTCTAAAAGTTTTAACCAAATAATTAAGAAATATGGTCATGTTTTGGAGTATTTTAGCCCTTAACAAAATTTTCCATCTGCTTCAATTTCCTTCTACGTACCCCCACAATAAGAGCATTGACATTGGATTAGCCAAATGTCTTTTCATCTTCAAATTTAGTAAATATCATTCATATTTGCTCCACATTGAATTAGCTAAATTGTTTTCATCCAAATTATAAACTACAGTAAATCCATTCTTCTTTTCAAATATGAAAATAACTATAGTAAGTCTAAAAGTATTTTTTGAGATTATTATATTATAGATATGATATGTTTATTCATATGAGATTTTACCATGCATCTATATACATATGAGATTATTATATTATAGATTGTTAGATTGTGAAAATAAAAATAAATGTGATTTGTTGGAGGTTATTGAATATTATGAAAATAAAATAAAAATTAATTAAAATATATATATAATAAAAAATAATAATATTTTATTTTTATAGAGAGTATGATGACTAATCTAATGTAGATTTCAAGTTTTGAATGATTAGCTAAAGGTGAAAAAATTATATATTAGTCAAAATTTGAAGAATAGAATGGCCAATCCAATGCTAATGCTCTAAGCCATTTTATTTTGCAATATTTATATGGGCTTTTCATTTTGAAAATTTTTATTTTGAAAATTTATTATCTTTAATTATACTTGATGTTAAGGGGAGGTTTGGAATATTAGATAGTGAGTTGAAATTTGAATACAGTATTAATGTTAGAATATTATTTTTTAATAATATTATTATTATTTTAAAATTTAAAAAAAAAATTATTATATTTTATGTAAAAATTTAAAAAAATTATAATGATTAAATAAGATAAATCGAAACACTTTTACTATCTAATAATAAGACGTGTTATAATGAGATATAGTTATAATAAGACGTACTGTAAGTCATGATTTTATTAATTTATTAATTACTTAAACGAAGAATTATCTAAAATATATGAAATAATGCTTTTTTAAGGAATGCAAACTTCCTCTAAATTCAAAGGAGGCTTGTTAGGCGGCAGAGCTATCAAATCGAATTATTAGTGATGTGCAGAGTCAAATTATACGTTCAAGTACCTGTCACGATCGATCTTCACACATAATCATTCATTACCTATTTCGCAAGAGCATAGGTATTCCGGAAAACAAGCCCATAGGTTTGCTGATTCTGTATTTGAAATAAAAAGAACCCACGTGCAAGTCAAACCTTTCCTATTTGCGCATCCGTCAGTAATTGTCGGGTTCACTATCGTTTTTCTTCTTATGGTATGGGTAATTTTTTGTGTTCCTGTTAACATCATTCTCACTCCCTTAGTCAAAATCAAAGGATATTTATTTTTATGAGTAATTATTAATTTTAAAAATATTTAATTTTTTTTAATTATTAATTTATTTTATTTTATCATGTTTTATTATTTCACTTATTATATATTAATTAATAATTATATTCTAATTAAATTAATATATCACTAATTCAAATTAATATATCAATTGTAATCAAATATGTGATAGAAAGAAATGGATAGAGAAATAATTGATAAAATATATATTTGGTATATGTACAGTAACATTCAAATTTAGAAAATTTTTTAAAAGTCATTGTAACTAAATTCTAATTAAATTTAGTTAATCCATTGCAAGTATATTTTACTCTTTAATAACTAAATACTCAATAATTTTAACGTCGAAGCGCCCGCTTTATGATTAGCCCCATTTCAAAATTTAGTTTTGCTACGTACAGTCGGGATGGGGAATCTCCGTGAAATCAACTGATGTGGCAAAACGCCATGTGAGCGTCAGGAATGAGAAAATGTGCAGTACTGGACTTTATACTCTTTTTAATATTAGGAAAAAAAAATGCAAATGCTCTATCAGTCATTCCTCATGGACATATTAGCATTTTTCTTTATAAGAATTATTAAAAAATAAGAAACAATGAATCTACACATCTAAAAAAGGTTAACCAGACAAGAAATATGGTGTTTTGGAGTATTTGAGCCCTTATCAAGATTTTCCATCTGCTTCGATCAACTTCCTTCTATTCACACAATAATTAAGCTATTTTATAAACCAATTAGTATAAGTACTTGACCGACTTCATGTGTAATTGAATATTGGTTATGATCGAGCAAGTGGGTCCTAATTAAGATTATTTGGCATTTGATTGTAATTATCTAATAGAGAAATATATATTATGTATAAGCGTTTCAAATAATTGGAAAATAAATTATTATAAGTTCTTCATGCATGCTTAATTACATGTGAATCTGTTTACATGCATGCATGTCCCAAAATCTGAAACTGAAAGTCATCAAGTACTATTTTTTATTTGCAAAAAAACTCAAATACTAATTATTTAGAATAGCTGGAAAGGTCGGTGGCACAAATAGTTATTTAATTTGCTAAAATCTACTTGAGAATTTTGAATAAAATCATTCCTTAAAATAAACATTACCATAAAAGAAAAATAATCGAAAATAAAAAAATAACTAAAATTGACAATTTGGAAGAGAAAACGGCTGATTTCTAGCTTGAAACGGGAACAATTAGGCATAGCGTGGTGACCAAGACGTGTTTGCCGAAGAGAGATTTTTGAATTGGGGTTATATGCGTGATTCTGACCCCCGTAGTCAAAGTTATGACTAACATACTGATGCGTGTGCGGTGTTGCTCCTCTTTTCTCGCTCAATTGAAGAATTCCATTTCTCGCCCAACTAAGAAATCTTCATACTTTCTTGTCGGTCTTAAACTGATCTATCTTCTCGAGTTAGTCCAATACTACTATTGTCGAATCAGTTGGTCAAGTATTATGAGACTCGAACTCCCCTGCATGAGTACCAAGCATTACTCTTTAAATAAAGAGAAGATAGACACAAGAATCTTGAATTATTTTCCAAATTTGAAACATCTAAGATTTTATAAAACTCTTCAATGAATTTTGTGACCTCTCATTATTTAAGAGGAAATAAGATTTTGAAGACAAACAAATCTCTTACCTATTCCCTACGTTGATCTATTGTTTGAATAAACGAAGGATCTCTAGTTGATTGGTATTCTTTATTATAAAATTCACAATGATTGTCCGATGGACAGTACACGTGAAGGATAAACAATATCTCCTATTTTGTATTCGTGCATTATTGGTGCAACAATCACTATTGTAATAAAAACAATTTATTTTATAATAAAGTAATTTTACAATTTGACGTACCACATCAAATCATACAGTTTATAATTTTATTTTTATATAATCACTTTGTGATTAAAGTATAACCCTTGTAAAATTAGTAGGACATGATCTGCTGAGATGTTGACTTCGTGTGAGTCCAGCAATTACATCGGCTTTTTATTTTGAAAATTTTTATTTTTATTTGAATTTGCATTATCTTTAAAGATATGATTTTATTAATTTATTAACTACTTCAATAAAAAATCACAAAGAACTGTTGGTTTTCTGGTTTTTTATTATTATAAATATCTTACGTTAGGAATGTAAATTAAGACTGTTCATTCGGATCGAATTTTTTTCCAGCCTAGTCCAGAATTCGAAAAATCAGATTTTGGTTCCAGGTTTTCCAGGTCGGAACCTGGGTAACAAAACCTGGATACACCCTATTTGGATACTAGTTTTAAAATCGGAACTCGGGTTTACAACCCGGTACGCGGGTTTTTTTTTTCTCTCTCTCTCTTCTCTCATTCTCTTTACCTGCAATTTGATTTCCAAGTTTTATATATCAATTACTTGAATCCATGCATCAACTTGTCCAATTAGTTTATTGGTTTAAGCAGCAAAATCGTATTTCGGTTCTGGGTTTTTCGGGCCGGAACCCAGGTAACAAAATCCGGATACACCCGGTTCGGGTACTAGTTTTAAAATCGGAACCCGGGTTTACAACCTAGTACGCGGTTTCTCTCTCTCTCTCTCTCTACCTGCAATTTGATTTCCAAGTTTCATATATCAATTATGTGAATCCATGCATCAACTTGTCCAGTTAGTTTACTGTTTTAAGCATCAACTTGGAGAAATTGTGCTCACAAAATCAAAATCATATGTTTGGAGCTCCCGTAAGGGACACATTTATTTTAGCAAGCACTTTCGACCATGCTTTGTATGTCTTCTTTATGTTTGCTAAACAACTTCCTAATACCAAATTGAAAAGGGTATGCTGCGACAATATTCTATCGTTTGTTTGCCCAGAAGTACTTTCGACCACGTGCAACTCGAAGCAGAGGAAGCAAAGCAGAGAATAAAGGCATTCCTAGAAGGTAGATGCAGGAAAAAAAAACCAGCTTCAACCTGGAACCTGCTCGGATTCCGGCTTGGGGTTGAAACCCGTCCCGAGCCGAAACTCGGATAAACATTCTTAATGCAAACTTCCTCTAAATTCAACGAGGGTTGTTAGGCAGAGATATCAAATCGAATTAGTGAATGAAGTGTATAAAGATCAGATTCCAATAATTAGTGAAATAATAAAGTTGAAACGTTTCAAGTTGTCACGGCTCTTGATCACATCATATTCATTATAAAAAAAAATTAAGCCCATAGGTTTGCTGATTCTGCATTTGAAATAAAAGGGCCGGGGGAAGCTTTAGAAAACGATCTTGTCGTTTTAATAAGAATTTGACTTCAAATGACATGGCCTGGGTTCTACTTTACCAGGTGTCCGTATCTAGTATTTAATAGAGCTACGGATATAAAGATTCATGGAACCGCGCGTACCACTCGATGAACACATGCAATTGTGCCGGGGAGTGGAGTTCATGTCATGTATAGAATAAGTGGATTTGGCAGACAACTTTGACAACTGGTAATTTCGTTTGACTCATTAATCCCACTCTCCATTTTTTTTCTTTCATCAATTCGGTCGTACAGTACTAGTACTCATGATCCTATATATATATATAATATAAATATTTACCTTTGTTTTGTTTCCTAATGCATAACACCGGTAGTCTAATTTGCAGAGGAAAAAAAGTAAAAACAGGTATACTTGTAATTGGGAGGCTGGCTGCAGGCATGGCTGCTGCACATGATAGTTTGCCCGGTGAAAGTGGTGCTCTCCTGAGCAAGCCAAAACAAATATTGGTGCGTCCTTCTATGATGGAAGCTGGGGCGCGCCTCTTTGTTACCAGGTTTCTTCAAACATATGTCTCCAGCGGATGTTTAACGTGAGTGATCTACTCTTTTCTAGCTATATATATATATATATATACATTTATGTACACATCATGAATCCTTAATGCAGCGACACCTTTTTCTATAACCTCGGAGACAGGGCCGGGCCGGCTCACCTCCGGCCAAGTTTAAGGGCCTTGATCCCATGCATGTATAGACAGATGAGCGCCTTAATGTATTAAAAGTTATATGAGCAGAGGATATCCTCAATTAAGTTGAAAGCAATAGATCAGAAGCCCTAGATTAATGTTAAAAGATTAATTAAAACTGAATTTAAGACAAAAGTTTTTAGAACTTGTTTCGATTTTTGTGGGACGTGTAAAAAATTTGTAGTCCTTGTCTAAAGTTTCAAGTGAGATTTTAATAAGGGGAATGCACTTTCCAATTTTAAACTAACAAACTTTTTACACTTTACACACCATAACTAAAAAAAAAATACTTAATTATAGGCGTCGCCCACATCAGCGGTCTGCGCTAAGTGTACAAAAAATTATAATTAGGCTTATAAATAGATTTTTTCATATCTATAATTTTAAAAAAATTGGTTTACAAATTGTAATTACTTGTGAGTTGGAGGGTAGACATTAGTATTCCTTTCTCTTCTAATATAATATTATAATATATCTTGATCCCAAAAGTTAACAACTTTGTCATGAGATTGGTCCTAACAAATATATACCGAATTAGGGATATCAAAGAATATTAGAGTACTAAGCCTTTAAATGATAATTAAGGTTTTCATATAATAGTTTGATAGACCGAATTAGACCGGATCAAAACATACACATGACCATATTGACCCAAAAAAAAAAAAAACTTAAAAAAATTTGATTTGAATCATTTATACTATACCATCTGTTGATGTCGTGTTTCCTTGCTGGAGCAACTTCACGGGGACCCAATTCGGTCACCTACAACTATTATGAAACGAGAGATTCGGGGTGGTGAGGGATGTCTCTGATGCCAAAGTTAGTATGTGATTTTCTTATGGGAATTGTGAAAAATGAAGTATCTAAGTCTCCAAACCCCTCCCCTTGCTGAGGGAGGAGGTATATATACCTAGTCAGGGCATTTCTTGGGAAGGAGATGGTGGGTGAGTCGTTCCGTACTCGAGCTGTGCGTTCCTGCCACCTTCCTGTTGTGTGCCAGACTTGTCAGGCTCGATCGTGGTGACCATTGACAACCCAGGAGGCACATCATGGCGTGCCTGGCCTCTAGGTTCATTAAATGAGGCGTGGCTCCCTGTCGTGGCGTGCTCATTTTCGTTCCCCATTAAATGCGGCGTGGCCTCAATCAGATGTGTCCACTCCTTAGGCCTGCCCAAGCGCCGGGGTTCAAGGACAAGGATTGTCCTTGAATGTCAGCCAATAACGGTGTCAGACAATTCTGCCTTCCATCTTCTGGCCAACGCGTGTCGCCCGATCGCTTCTACTCCTAGGCCTTCTGGGCCGACCTGGCCCTACTCTAGGGATTACTCCCCTCACACCATCAGTACTTACCAATATTAGATCTAAAAATCAAGGACTTATAATCTCTTCACCACATTCGTCAAACACCTAAACTTCCACTGTTTTATGTAGACACTCAACACAGCTAGCCACTGTCTCCTGTACTTTACCTAACTATACTAAAATTTCATCAAGTCGATTGATATGACATCGCTTTTGGTGTTGCAGATTATTGGAGGAAGATGGTACAACATTTACCTTCCAAGGAGAAAGGAGAAACTGTTCTCTGAAAATTGTTCTTAAAGTTCACAGTCCCCAATTTTACTGGAAGGTAGTACTCGTCTGTGTTTGGAATCTTTTTTTTCTTTTAACGAAGATCACGTCACATAGTGTTGAGATTAGTAGGAAAATTTTCACAAAATTTAAAGAGTAGGCCAGGCAGTATATTGGCATTTAAAAGATCGTTTTATTGTATTGCAATTTTTCTCACCAGCATTGATGAGAAATTGAGGGTTATGAGCAGGTCATGACACGAGCTGATTTAGGCCTAGCAGATGCATATATTGATGGGGATATTTCTTTCACAGATAAGAATGAAGGTCTTCTAAACCTTTTTATGGTAGGATGATTTTTCTGACCAATCCGAAAAAGGAATGGCTAGCTCAGAGGTTATATGTTTGATCTACTGGTATTTGCTTCCGATCCTCAGCATTTGCCTTTGCTGATTTGTTTTGCAGATTCTTATTGCCAGTAGAGAATCAAATTCCTCTGTCTCAAGGTCGAAAAGCAGAAGGTATATGGCAACTGATAGAATTTGCTGGAAGCTTGGATAACTGCTTTTTATTTACTATATATTATTCATCTCCTCATGAATTGCATGCACTCGATTGAGCATTCACCTTTCGCTGGCTTTAGGGGCTGGTGGACGCCATTGCTATTCACAGCTGGCATAGCATCTGCAAAATATTTTTTCAAGCATTTGCTGAGGCAAAATACTCTTACACAGGGTCGCAGGAACATCTCTCGTCATTATGACTTGGTATATGATCATTTTGACCTGTAAATTCCGCTGCTTTTATTTCATGCGTTTGGATATCTCAAGGAGGACCATTATTAACAAGCTAATAGCCATAGTCGATAAAAATATGGGTTGAACTCGTATTTGTTTACGTGTTTTACCTTGATCTTCAATCTGAATTTATAAACGAGTTAAACTGCGTTCGGTTTGAGACCATGTTTGGATTGATAGTATTGGAACCTGATTACTGACTTAGTATATATATATATATAACAAGTAGAGGCTTACAATTCGTGTTTAATGTTTTTCTAGAGTAATGAATTTTTTTCCCTGTTCTTGGACGAAACAATGACATACTCGTCTGCTGTATTTAAGGTCGGTATCACAACCTTTTGATGATTTGCGCGTTGCTAAACAAAGTGTCAACTTTTTCACATGAATTAATCTGTATTGAAACATTTCTCAGAAGGAAGATGAAGACTTGAAGGTTGCACAGCTGAGAAAAATGTCTCTTCTGATTGAAATGGTGGGTCTTTTCTGTTGCGATCATGCCAAATTTTAGAAGTTCTCTCTGCACTAAACTTTCTACTTTGTCTTCATTTCCAATTTACTAGGCAAGAATTGATAAGAAGCATGAGGTCCTTGATATTGGGTGTGGATGGGGAGGCTTTGCTATTGAAGCTGTCAAACAAACTGGGTGCAAATACACTGGCATCACTCTGTCTGAAGCGCAGCTGAAATACGCGGAAAAGAAAGTGAAAGATGCTGGCCTTCAGGTACTCCATACGTGTGTGTGTATATATATATATATACACAATTCGAGTGTGCGGTGCACGGGATTTGAATTTACTCAGCAGGGATGGATCCGAAAGGTCTTGCCTTGGAGAGGTTTCCGACATCAAAATATATATATATATATATATAACTTTTCTAGTAAAGCATCTATATTGCAATTTAAACCTATTTTGCAGCCAGATACAGAACATTGCATTAGTTTTCATCATCTGGTTCTTTATGCGACTGGTCTATCTATTAATTTTCTTCCTCGGGCTGAACTTGGAAGAACCTCACATTCTTCCTCAGCGCCCAAATTGAAACTAAAATTTTGAGTCATTTAACTCTGTTATATCACCTATTATTTTCTTTATTGGATAATTTGAAATAAAAGACAACTTCTATTAAAGTTATTTAAAAGATATGGATATATAAGATGCCATTCGAATAATTTAGAAGCTCGATCATATATTGATCAGCTGTCGGAAATGTTGAGAGTAATGTTAGATACAATTTTAAGGTATGTATGTCCCGCGTACTCATTTTAAAAAAATTAAGGTCTAACATTAAAAAAATTATTTTTTCATGTGAGTCTAGTTCGAATTTACCTACTTTTTTCAAAATGAATGTACGGATTTACACATTTTAAAACTGCAAATATCATTTCTTGAATATTAATATATCATCTGTCAGCACCGTAACTCATGGCAAGACTTCCTCTGGCTGAAGATCATGCTACACACAAAAGGCAACAAGCAGCTTCCTAAAATTCATGTGCATAACAGCTAGCCCTCTTTATCCTATTATACATTAGACAAATCCCAGTAATCATGAGACTCATTAAATGCCATACATTGTATATATAAATTGTAATCTCTGTAATACATTTTCTTTGAGGATCAAAACATCATTACATCATATTCTATCTTAGGAAGCAAGTTGCATAGATCAACAATGATCCGGTTCTTCTCTCTCAGCATGAGAACATCTAATGAAATTCTTCTCTTAAAGGTCCAGTTACTTCCAAATGACTCCTAATCAACTTAATTAGCTGATCTCAGGACCATATTAGACTACTTCTTTGCGACTACCGGCAATTGCCTCCGACCTATAAATATGACAGAATTATATCCTGGTGAGTTCTTTTACTGCCAAATCTTTGAATATCTCTACCCATAATGATTCTAACAAAAACCATGATATTTATTTTGATGCAACTTTTCAGCGAGATGATAGAACATGTGGGCCATGAATATATGGAAGATTTTTTTGGTTGCTGTGAATCACTATTAGCAGAAGACGGGCTTCTTGTTCTGCAGGTAATGATCGTATGATATAGGAGGAAAAACTAAAAATGTTGCCTGGCTTTCACCATAAAAATACTGTGAATTACCAAACTCTCGTGGTCTGATTGACATAGTCTCAACCTTCAAAATGGAGGTTTAGAGCATTGGCAATTGCCAATGCCAAGTGCAAATTTTATCTTTTTTGATCGCAAAATTCCTACATTGAACTAGCTATAGCCATATTTTTTAGTTTTGAGCTACAGTAACTTTCCCCACCTAGCTATATTTGGAGATACACTATTGAAGGACCAAATGAGTTTTTTATTATTTTTTCTCAATTTCCCTCCCTTTCCCTCCCTTTTTGGTAATTTTTCTTGCCAAATTACTTTTCTTTTATGATAAAGTTTCTAATTGAGGGTACATTTATTTTCTATCATTATTAGCTTAATACACAATATAAAAATATAAATAGCAAAATATACTTATTTTCTATCATAGTTTTTCTTAATTTTTTTTTTTTTTGTTAATACTAAGTAATTGGTTGTGAATCTCACAATGCTATGAATGTATGTAGCAATCTAGGTGCGTAAAGTTAATGTGCATCTGAGTGACTTGCCGTACTACAACTTAAAGTTAATGACTCTACTTGTTGGCAAAAAAAAAAAAGTTAGCAAAAATTAGTTTGTTAGTTTCAAGAATTGTTGTATAATTTTTTTTTATCAAATATTATTAAAATATATGAAGTATATTTACAAAATATGAAAAAAAAAATTGTCAAATATTATTAAAATATATAATATAATAATATTATTTTGACTTTAAAATGGCTAGTCCAATGTGGACTCAAATAGTCAAAAGTTAATACAATAGCCAAAATGTAATATTCTAGCCAAATTTTAGACTTGGCAATGGCTAGTCCATTGCCAATGCTCTTAGAGGTTTAGATTTCGAAACCTATACCCCAACTCAAAAAAAATAAAAAATACTGTTTTATGTCCGGTGGAATATTATAATAGTTTCTTATATTAAATTAAGATTCTAGATGGCAAACAATTAAGTAATATGGAAAGACGAACACAAAATCTAGCACACTTGCTCTTTGAAGAACCCACTTTAGCCGGCCCAAAGCATTAATTGGGCCGAAACCCCACTTGAACCAAAGCTTAATTCGATTGTATCCAAGCCCTTCCTTGGTCCATGAACAACAATTCATCAATCTCTTCTTTAGAAACCTGGGATTGGAAGTGTACGTCGAGTGATAACTTTGATGATGTAAAGATCATCACACTGTAAAAAGGTGAAAGTCCATGAGACTCAGTGTACGTAATTTGAATAGGAAAAAAAAGGTTTAGCCGCTTATTTTCCAATTCCTACGATGATCATCTACTAGAATTTGAGACAATTTCAGCATATTGCTAACTGTTTTAAGCTGGATGATCTGTTCTTAGTTCATATCGATACCAGATGAACGATATAACGAGTATAGGCAAAGTTCAGATTTCATCAAGGAATATATTTTCCCCGGTGGATGCCTGCCATCACTAAGCAGGATAACAGCAGCCATGGCTTCTGCATCCAGATTCAGGTATATTAATTATTTATTCCCTTGGTAATTTACTTTTGAGTATTTATATAACAATCTCTCGGAAATTTATATAATATTTCTAAGTGCAGCGTGGAGCTCTTGGCGAACATCGGGATTCATTACTACCAAACACTCAGATGTTGGAGAAAAAATTTCACGGAGAACCGGAGGTAATAGAAATAATCATTTTGAATTTAGTGTTATTTTCTTTTAACTTTGTCTGTATCTCATAGAAGTTTGGTCTAAAGAACCTCAACTTGATGAAGCTACCGATTATATATTTGATCGGTATCAGCCTGGAGGCGTCCTACTACTGAAACCTGCAGGCCTATCTCGGAGATGAAAGGCAACATGGGTTTATAACTAATGTTTATGATAGCTAATGTTATAAATTCATTTTGCAGCAAAATCATAGCTCTCGGCTTCGATGAAAAATTTATAAGGACGTGGGAATATTACTTTGAATATTGTGCAGCTGGTTTTAAGTCGCGTACACTCGGAGATTATCAGGTAATAAGTAATTAATTAATGTTTCTTTACAGAAACAACAGTACTTTGGCTCATGCCAAATGAATGTTTGTTACTCAGTACGTAGTGTTTCATGAAAACTCTCATGATCAGTGGATGATTCTACGCAAACCGAAGTGATCAGTGTGTCCCGGCTATCAGCTGATGAATCATATGAAATTGTAAGTAGATAGAAGGGCTGAAAGTGGAACACAGTACAAACGCTCTTTTAACTGGCATTATAAAGATTGTGAAAGTAGATCGAGTAACATGCAGACTAGTAGGGAAAATCTTGATTAATTAGCTAGACATGACATGATTTTTGCCCAGAAACGTTATCGATCGATGGGGAGCATGCAGTTTTCCTGACGCATATATATATATATGTATGTATTATATATAATAGAAACGCTTCTGGCCGGTGTCTCCTATAAAGTAGTTTTATCGGAGACCAATAGAAAGCTGTCACGTAAGCCTTCCTCAATTCTCACTTTGGGGACACATAGTAGGGGATTACATGGATTCTTCTCCCTCCCACTCGAAGCTCTCTCTCCCGAAATCCTCCCGATGTCACTCAAAGCTCTCTCTCTCTCTCCTTCGATCTATAAATCCCTCCCGAAATTGAAATCCCTAATCTCTCTCACTCCTTCCGTCTCTCTCCTTCGATCTTCAAGAAAGCAAACAGAGGCCAAAAAGCAAACAGAGGTCAAGACAATGCAACCATGTGACCTGCAATTTCTAATATCTGCCATGGAAGACATCCCCTTGCTCTCGCTATTCAGTCTCGCACCCACGTCCTTTCGATATTTACTTTATGCAACATTTTCTCTCTTTTTTTTTTCAACAAGCAATCCAAACACATTTTCAGTTTTTCACTGCTTCTTTGTTTTTTAAAAGTAAAAAAACAAAAATAGAGAGCAATTTTCTTTATTAGAGGTCTGCTGCATCTGTATCTATATCTGTGTCCACTTTGGCCTTTCGTTTTGGCCTTTGCGTGTTTGGTTCTATCCGCGTGAGTCATTTTCATTGATCTTTAATTTGTTCTTGTCACAAAAAGAAGAATAAGAAGAAGATAATGGTATAGGAGTCACAAAGATGGGCAGAGTAGCGCTGGTAGAGAACAACTGCATACTCACATGGTCTCCATCTTTCGGATCGAGAGACAGAGAGAGTGAGAGAGGCAGCGTGAGGGTTTGGGTTTTCTCAAGAGGCTCAGGAGAAAGAGAGAGAGAGGGAGACTCGAGAGATAGAGAGAGTGAGAGAACTTCAGATCGAGAGAGCAGAGAGACAGAGATAGGTTAGGATCGAGAGAGCAGAGAGAGAGGGAGGCTAGAGAGAGTGAGAGAGCTTCGGATCGAGAGAGCAGAGAGAGAGAGAGGGAGTAGAGAGAGAGAGAGAGTGAGAGAGCTTATTCTCTGTTAATGCGGTCGGCATTTTAGTCATGATATCCTGATGTGGCGAGCTGACATTTGTCTCCGATATATAAGGTTGATAGGAGACAGTCTAAATGTTATAAGTTATTCTCTATATATAATTGTGATAATATTCACTCGTGCGATCGCATGGCATGCATTTTACATTCAATTCTAATTGCTCATGTGATCATGATTATTATCATTATATATATGTTCACTCACGAACTTGCTATCTTAGAATACTATTACACTCAATCTGATCCGTAGCTTAATTAATTATTATTACATATATAGGTTGTCTTCACGCGTCCTGGAAATCATGCTGCATTCGGCAATCCATATCAAACTGATGTGCCTTCGGGAGTTGATCATCATCCTGTTCCCGATGGAGAAATCGAAACTTCGTACTAATGCCAGGAGTAATACTTGATCCTTTTCCCAAAGTACATCAAAGAATATTGCACTCCAGAGTCTATCGATCGATATGCACTGATCTATTTTACTTTACCAGTACTTTCTATGACAAGAGTAATGAATGATAATATTGGCCGTATACTGGTATCTCTGCCTTCTAATTTGGAGCATGGAGATCATGTCGCTTGGCGTACGCGGTTTGTAAAACAATGATGAATAATAGCGGCTATAAACCAACCACCTTGGTTTTCTTCTAGTGAGAAATTTTTTTTTTTATCTATCTGTCTCTTCTTCTTCTTCCTTTCTTTTATTTATTTATTCTCTTTACTTCTATCAATTACTGAATAAGTGACGCTGGAAAAAGTAAGAATTAACATTACAAGAATATATGGTCTTTGCCACATTTTATTTTCAAGATATATAATCGTGGCAAATAATTAGTTGATGACACGAAAATTGTTCATAGAAAACAAATAAGCTTTTTACCATGAGATCATGTCGGCAAGTAAAACTTTGTGGGGGGAATGTTTTTGTGGCGAAAAAAATGTTGTCTCTGGTGACTTTTGCTCACCACAAAAAGTCGCTTACCAAAAATATGGATCTCTCGTGGGTTATTAGTTTTTGCGACGAGGTTATTAACTATTTGCGGTAACTTTTTCTCGCCGCAAATAAGCTTACCTAAATTACTTTTTCTATTCTGGGTTATTTATTTTTTCAGCGACATTATCAGCTTTTGCGGCGATAATAACTTGCCGCAAAAGCTAGTAAAATTAAAATCTACGTTTTCCCCTTATTCCTTTCTTCCCCCACCCCACGATACTCTCGTCTCTCCTCTCTCCTCTCTCTCTCTCTCTCTCTCTCTCTCTCTCTCTCTCTCTCTCTCTCTCTCTCTCTCTCTCTCTCTCTCTCTCTCTCTCTCTGCAACTACCTCTCCCCCCATCGCAACCTCACCTCTCTCTCCCTGCGACTGCGACCCTCTCTCCCTCGCCACGACCTCACCTAGTCACCCAGAGCCTCTCCCCCCCCGCCATGACCTCACCTAGTCACCCAAAGCCTCTCCCCCCAGCCGCGACCTCACCCAGTCTGCCACCCTTCCCCAACCACCTTCGCATGCCACAGTCCAATACACGTCCTCTAAAAATTAAGTGTGACACGATAAGCCTCTCTCTCTTCTCCCTTCGTCTTCTCTCTCTTTTCTCCCATATTCTTCTCTGTCTCTAAGTTTATTTCTGTGTAATTTGATAGTGGAAATGGAAATTTGAAAATGTGAATCTATGTAATTTGTGATGATATGATTGTGTAAAATTTGTATAATTTTTTGATGATATGGTTGTGTAAAATCTGTGTAATGTTGTGATGATATGGTTGTGTAAAATTTGTTTATTTTTTGTTGATGAGTTTGTGTAAAATCTATGTAATTTTGTGATGGTGAGTTTGTGTAAATATGTGTAACTAAAATAGGATGGATGTTGCAGTTAATGAGTTTGTGTAAAATCTGTGTAAGATCACATCTTGAGTTTCCTTGAGAGCCATGGAAGTTATGAATTTGAAGGCTGATAATGGTAATAGTAGTAGGGGTGATGTTGTAGAAGTGAGTAGGTAATTAATATAGAGAGGGGTGAAGGTAGGTAGGAGTAATAAAATGAAAAGAAAAATGATGTGTAGGTATGGGGTTGAATCACCACTTTTTGTACTTGGAATATTATAACAAAATTATATATAAATATGTATATATATGTCTATAGCTATGGGGTTGGTTTTAGTTTAGCAATATTGGTGTAAGGTATACCATTAATGTACATTAATGAGAAATATTGGCAGTGTGTGCAACTGATGAGAGATTCTGCTTCAAGTTGATCTTGAAGGAAATTAAGTTGGTGATCTTGTGAATTATGACATGATATGGTTTTGGCGATTGGATTTCTTGTTATATGTCCAAAGCAATATAATAGCATATATAAGACCAATGCAACATCTTTAAGTAAGCTTGTCATCTTTTTCTCTCTCCACAAGATTTGTTAGATCTCAAGGCTAATTAACAAAGTTAAGGATTAAGATTGAAAAAAGATGCAAAATATAGAGATGAGATGGTTTGTGAATAGTAATGAGATATTTGAGTTGAGATGAGGTATAAATGGTTTGAGCTAAAATGTTTTATAGGGTTTTGGAAAAAGAGAAAAAAAAATTGAATAAAAATATTATAAAATTAAAATATTGTTATAATATAATTTTTTAATATTATTTAATATGTTTTGGGATTTAAAAATGTTGAATTGTTTTTTATGTTTTGTTTAAGAGTTTGAGAAAGTTGTAATAATTAAGTAATGATTAGATGAAAAAATTTAAAATTTAAAATTGAGAAAAGTTTATATTTATGGTATTTGGATATTGAGATGACCGGATGAGATGAGATGGAAACATGCATCCATCTATCCAAACTATGCCTAAGAGAGTAAGGTTAATTATTGATACAATCTCCTAAAACCCACAAGTGGGGCTCATATAGTTAAGGAAATCCGAAATTTTGAAATTCTTGTCTGAAAATGAAAAGTCCCAATTATTAAATAAAAATAAAATAAGTATTAATAAAATGATAAATAACGGTGAGACGTCGTTGCTTTGCTTCTTCATAAATTTCGAGCGTGTTAATTAATGGTACAAGCTTGGGTTTTGTAACGCACTGATTAATTATCAAATATTTTTAATCTAGATTCATTGGATCATGTCAATGGCATACTGATTCCTGACTAATTACAAAACTCCGAACGCGCGCGGATGAAGGCCAGCCGTGCATGCATGTATCGGGCCGGCAACTCTTAATTAATTTGTTCGCCCAAGTTGGTAATTGAATATATCTTAGGCTGATCGCTATATATATTTTTTTAATGGAAAATATGAACTTCATTAACTTAAAGAATTAGCAGAAACCTTCGCACAGTCTGGTTGAATAATCAACTCAACAGAGTCTGGTTCTAACTTTAAAGAACTCTTGGCAAG
Source organism: Juglans mandshurica (assembly GCA_022457165.1). NCBI lineage: Eukaryota > Viridiplantae > Streptophyta > Magnoliopsida > Fagales > Juglandaceae > Juglans > Juglans mandshurica. The sequence goes on from CM039619.1 coordinate 13,547,688, forward strand.
ATTATGAGCAAATTCATTGCCACATCTTTTAACAAAAACAACTCTCCAATTACCAAGATTTGAAAGTTGAGCCTTGGTATCACTAAGTATCAGTCCAACTCGATCAACTCTATCCTTTTGCTACTGAAGACAAAGAACAACTTGTCGTGAATCACCTTCCAGGATAACTGATCTCAGCCTCAGTTCAAGTGCCAAACCAGCAGCAAAAAAGGCTCTCTAAGATTCTGCTAACAGAGGATCAAATAAACTAGGCCTCGAAAACTTCTTAGTAGCAAGAACCCGACCCTCATGGTCTCTAGCAACAATACCATACCCTGCACTTCCCTTAGACTCAAATAAAGCAGCATTCCAATTAATCTTGACTTGACCAAAAGGAGGTGGAACCCAACTCATATTGTGTGATGTTGACACACTAGATGTAGCTTTAGAACCAAGCTGGACATCTTGAAACTGAGCAAGCAGTTCCCTAGCCTTGTTAGCGAGAGCAGAAGGATGATCAAAAGATCCCTAAAAAATGAATTGATTTCTTCTATACTGGCTGTAACTGCAAAAAAAATCCATATCTTCTTGGTCACATATATTGAAATCAGCCTCTCAACCAACTCTCTGAAGCTACCTATTCTGATAGAACTTTTGTTGATCACTCTTGGCTCTTGACTCCACACATCCATGGCAGAAACACAACTCCACAAAGCATAAGACACTGTTTCTTCTTCCCTTAGGCAGATGGGGCATAAAGGTGAGTCAATAACATTTTTCTTGAAAAGATTTAAATTTGTTGGCAAGGATTCGAGGGCATGCTCTCCATAGAAAAACTTTTGTAGCATTGGGAATCCTGAACTTTCAACATGAGGTCCACTCTAATTACAGATAAGTCCCACTAGATGTCTTACCTGTATTCATGTTAACAATCTCCTTTTACAGATGATAAGCACTCTTCACTGAAAAAGATCCATCTTTGGTACCCAGCCATATCAATCTAACTCTAGAGCCAACTGAGCTGATAGGGATTTTGTGTACAACAGTAGCTTCATCTTCCTTAAACACATCAGCCATAAACTCCTTCTTCCATTGCTTGCCTTCAGCATCTATGAGTCTTGCAACCCTTGCAGATTCTGGTAGACAGGTTATGGGTGATTGAACCTTATAGCTGGTAGGAATAGGTAACCACCTATCCTTCCAGATTAAAGTATCTGCTCCATTACCAATTCTCCAAAAAGATCCTCTCTCAACTAAATGCCTAGCAACACATATACTCTTCCACATAAAAGAAGGCCTCAAGCCCATGTTAGCATGAAGGAAATGAGTAGAAGGAAAATACTTCCTCTTCAGAACCTGTGAAGCCAGAGAATTAGGATATTGTAGGATCCTCCATCATTGTTTAGCCAATATATAAAGCCAAGTTAAAGCTTTCCAATTCTCTAAATCCTAATCCTCCAACAGCCTTAGCTTTCCTCATTTGTTGCCATGAAACCCAATGAACTTTATTCTCCTTGTGTTGTTGACCCCACCAAAATCTGTGCATGACTCTGTTAAGCTCTCTAAGAAGGTCTTTAGGCAATTTGAAAACTCTCATACAATATATAGGAAGGGCTTGTATAACAACCTTTAAGAGAATCTCCTTTCCTACCTGGGACAATAGTTTAGTTTTCCAGCAGCTAATACAAGTTCTTACTGTATCCAATATTCCTTTGAAAGCTTGAAACCTGGACTTGCCAACAAGAGCATGTAAGCCCAAGTATTTTTCATAGCAAGAAAAGGATCTGAGACCAGGCTGGGAGCAGGTTGATTGCTATATAAATGTGAGATTCCTGACATAAAAAATGTATCATGTGATCTTATGTCAATTATTGCAAAATAAGAATGTCCAAACATATCAATTTAAAATTATATATTAGATGTGAGACTTGCACTATATATTAGGATTATTAGTAGTATATAGCTAGGGACAAAGTCTTATATATGCCACTTGCAAAATAAAAAAGTGACCAATTAACAAGAGTTTATGATAATTAGGATGATTGAAAAATATATATCAGAAGAAATCCAAATTACAATAAGTGTTCAAAACTTCATCCGGCTTATATTATTTGTAATAATGAGTAGTCTGGCTTTTTCTTTTTTCCAAATAAGAATTAAAGTAGTTTTGTCAAGCTGGATGGTTAGTAGAAATTCAGAATTACGATTCAAACCATAACAAAAATCTATTATTGAAATATAAAAATAGACTGATATTTTAGGAGTTTACGTCGGCAAAGGTAGGAATTTTAGGTGATCATCTTGATCATAATTTAATATGAGAAAGTATTATAGATATAAAGAGTTTACGTATATAAAAAATAAAAAAAAAAAACTCATAAAATGACATAATTTTATGTGATCAAGTCTTTTAGATCTACTTTATTAAAAATATAATTTTATAATTTAACGTATCACATCAATTAACCACAATTTACTTTTATATAATTTTTTTTTAACTAAATTAAGATCTCATATCTTTTAACATTTTCCTAGGAATCGAACAAGGGTAAGGAGGAAAGCAAGCGGGCGTTTTAGTTCCTTGTCTGCCAAATCAATATTGATTGGTCCTTCCCATTTTCCGTTGGAATGAAGAGGAAGATCGAGGAGTATCTAACATTCAAATCTCGTACGTAATTGATTGAGTGCATGACGTACGTAAATTAATTTCTTAATATTAAGATGTTGGACTAATTGGATTTTTTGAATTTTGATCATGTGTAGTTTTGAATGATCAAAGATGTACAGCTGATAATTGATGTTTAATTTAGGAAAAATATTTGCTGCAGCCTAACATCTTCAACACACCGTGTTGAGTTAAAGAAAAAAAAAATTCTGAAGAATGTGCTGCGGATGTAGGCTGGTACCCAGCATTACTCTTTAATTTAAAAAAAATTAGTTCGGTATTATTGTTAAATTTTTTATTTTTATTTTTAATTTGTTTTAATTAATAATTAAGAAAGTACTTTTTAATAATATTATAATTTTTTTTATTTTTTAAAAAAATATTTAAAAGGGTTAAAAAATATATGTAAAATTTTTTTAAAAAAAGGATCAATTCCTAACTGTAGCTCTAGTGGGATCTGGGAGCAGTAGACGTAGGACCGTCCGCGGGACATGACAGGACATATACGTCGACATCCATGCATTTCAAGTTTTCAACGACCTTAAGAAAAAAACGACAACAGACGCGGGACCCACATGACTAATGAGTTTTCTAGCTAGAAGTCCTGCAAGGTAATTGTTGCAATGGATGGCTGCGATCTATCACATGCTGACCGTTTGGTGAGCCATGTTCTTTTTTTTCTAACTGCTACGTACATGAAAATAAAAAATTAAAAAATTAAATAAAATAAACTTATAAACTGATGTAATTTTATATAATCTGTTAAATCTATATTATAATAAAAATAATTTTATAATTTAACATATCATATCACGTCACATTAATTTATAAATTTACTTTTATATAATCTATTTGTGATTAAAGTAATTTCCATTTTTTTTAAATAGTGAGCCATATTAAATATGAAGATTGCAATCTATCGGTCATTATTACTTTCATACATTATATTTATAGTCTTTTTATAAGGTGAGAAAGTATTATTTTATAAGATGTAAAAAATTTTTTTATAGAATATAAAATATAGAATAGTGAATAATAAATTATGAGAAAAAATTTTAATTATATATAGACATGAGTCGTGCTAGGCTGCTGACCAACTTTGACCTTTGGACGTGACGCCTAGCACAAAATTTTCTTTTTTTTTTCATATCTTTTTAACATATATAAATATTTTTTAAAAATAAAAAATACATCAATACACTAAAAGTCACTTATTTAATTATTAAATAAAAAAATTAAAAATAAAATAAAACACATGAGTGGTTAGGAACAAATTCAAGGGCACATACTAAGGAATGGTCTCGGGTGCGTTAGTCCAGCGGTGCACTTGATATAATGATTTAAATTAAAATAAAAATAAAAAAGTCAGTACCTTATTTGTCTAGGAAAAGAAAATATTAAAGAAAGATAAAAAATAAAGATTAAAAAAAATCTAAACTTCAGATAAATATGAACATTGGTCAGCATTCATATTAGATTATCTATTTACTCTCTCTATAATAATAAAATATTATTAATTTAATAATTTTTTAATTTTTATTTTTGTCACATTTTATAGTTATACTAATTAAAATATTAATAATAATTATATTCTAATCAAATTAATAATATTCAATATTAATATTAATAATAATTATATTCTATTAATGGTCTTTTGGTAAAACATGATCATTCATTAAATTCTACAAGAGAGCTACATATCAAATGGTCAAGAGTCTTAAGAACCTTTTGGTAAATCATGATCATTCATTAAATTCTACAAGGGAGGTACACGTCAAATGATCAAGGATTTTAAGAGCCTTTTGATCAAACATGACTAAACGGACTTAACGGAAAAATAATAAAAATTACTATTCACAATTAGATAGTCACTTATTATAATAGAGTAGATATGGACGGTGTCCATATCCTAGCTAGCGCGCATCCACATGATCCAATTATACATGCTTGATCCCATACATGCATGCATCGATCTCTTGATCATTTTCGATTGATCAGTACTTTACATCTATATAAACCTTCTCATCAGTACTCTTTTTTTGCCGATCGAGAGCAGAAAAAATAAATTAAGGTACGTATACTTCTTAATTGGTACTCGGGCTGGCTGCCATGGCTGCTGCACGTAGTTTGCTGAGAGAGAGCTGTGCTCTTCTAAGCAAACCCAAACAAATGTTGCCTTCTCTGATAGAAGCTGGGGCGCGCCTCTTTGTCACGAGGTTCCTGAGAAGATATATCTCCTGCGGACGTTTAATGTTAGTTTTCTCGCTTCCTGTACAGAGATCATGATCCTCCTTTTTCTCATCATATAGATCCAAGATTATTAATTCCTTTGCAGTGACATTCTCTATTTATTTTATTTTTTTCTCAAAAGAGTCCATATAATAGAGTAGCCATGCACCTGATCCAGTACTACTACTGTGCGCTACATGGCAATATTAGACAAGCCCCGTATCCTCAGTACCCAACATTAAAATCAAAGCGAAGTACCACGGAACAGATCCTGCCGGATCTCTTTAATTCATCTATCCCTCTCCGGCCACGGTACAGCTACACGATCCTTCCATACGGCTCCTTCTCTTTCCCTCTATCGTGAAAAATTTTGTTCTATTAATTGTCTAATGTCTTGTGCCCGTTTTCATTTCTTTATCGTGAAATTAAGTAAATATTTTGCTGAAAGATGTGGAGGAATATTTTGTTAAAATCATCTGAGTTCAATTCGGTTAAGTCTAATTTTAAACTAAATTTAACATCCAAATACCCACTTTCATATTATTAAACTCATCTCAACTCAAAATCTCTTTATAAATGAGACGCACAACCTTTTTTTTATTTCAACATTTTTTTACACGTGAGACCTATAATCTTTTTTCACTTCCAATGAGAAATACATTTAAACTCATCTTAATATTCAAATACATTTAAATTCATCTTAGGTACTAGACTCCACAAAACTCACTCTACCATCTCAACTCATTATTATTCATAAATAACTCAACTCATCTCAACTCATCTTATCTAATTATTACAATTTTCTTAAATTTTAACACAAAATATAATAAACAATTCAACTTTTTCAAATTTTACAAATAATAATAATATTAAAAAATAATATTTTAATAATATTTTATTTAATTTTTAACTTTTATCTCAACTCAATTCAATTTAATTTAACATCTCAACGCAGCCTAAAATATCTTTTTCAAGACTACTTCAGTTTTCTCGAGATGGCTGGAGTGCTTATCTTGATCTGATCAGAAAAATGTATTGCGAAGACCCCATTTCGCAAATTGAAGCTACCCTATTGGTTCTTGATCTGGGAAAGATATCTATGCGAAAGGTTATGCTAGTGCCCAGCGAGGACGAAGGACTTCTGGGCCGGCGGTCCGGTGAAGTGCAAAGAGTCAATTGCGCGCGGCTCCTTCCACCAATGTAGTCGACGTTAAGGCTGGCGCCGATGCTCTTCCTGCATGTAGTTAGATTTCAGAAACTCTACAGTTACGTTTAGCTATTTTTTAAGCAGTCTATTAAAATGATTGATTATGACATTTTTTTATTATAAAATAATTAATTTGATTAATCAAATCAGTAAAATGCATAAAAAGTATGTAAAAGATAATTGTATATAGTAGAACTTGTTAGATTTTTATATAATAATCAAGAAAAATAATTTGTACAAGCACCAAATAAATAAATCTCATACAAGTTTTTGTAAAAAGCAAATCTCACCTTAAAATATATAAAAAATTATTTTTTTATTAGTAAAATCTATTGAGTCACCTTATCATAATTTCATTTTATTTTATTGATCTCTCACAACTTTTCACATGCTAAAATTATTTTTAATGATATATATTGTCTTTATTGGCACTATAAAACCACTCATTTTCTACTTTCTAGCATTAAGATTTAAAAAAAAAAAAAATTAAAGGTTTGAAAACGAAAGGTTTCCTTCCATTGAATATATCATATTCAAATTAGAATTTAATTTCATTTATACATATTATAATCTTATCTAATTTGTATACCACCTTAGTTTTTTATACTTTTATTCTTGTTCTTGTCCACAATTTGTAATCGATACTTGCTAATGCTCTTAAATGGCCAGTCTTAAGGGATGCCTTGTAAATTGTCAATAATTTTTTAATATATCTTTCTTATATATCATCAAATTAGAGTTTAATTTCATTTAAAATTTTAGGGTAACTACATTTTTTCTTGTTTTATTTCAAGAAATTAAATTAGAATATAATATTTACATTAGATTATTTATCTTTTAAAATTTGTAATTATCTGGGTGATATTTAACAAAATAAAAAACTTCATGTTCACTAGATATATAGTCGGCTACACAATATGCAATTGCGCTATTTAAAAACTTTTAAATATATGACGTTACTGCTACACATTATTCTACAAAACACAAAACTTAGTTTATGATTTATATATATTAATTAACTCTTTTTTATAATTCCTATATATATTGATGGTTTCCATAATTCAACTTCTTCTCTTAATTACATGACATCTATATTAAATAAATAAATAAAAAAAAAAAAAAAAAAAAAAACCTAGATATAAAATTATGGTATTCATGGAAGCATTAAAGCAAGTTTAATTTTTTGTTTTTCTTTGTTCGTTTTGTATCAATTTGTTAAAAGTATTACTAAAAATTTTCAATTCAAACTATTTATTCTACTCGGCCTCCAAACTTATAATCCTGCATCGTCCCAGCTTAAACCCGCGCGCTGTAACGATCAATATACTGTTACTTGTGGCATTGCATGCAGATTAATGGAGGAAGGGGGCACAACATTCAGTTTTGAGGGAAACATGACAAAATGTTCTCTTGAAACCGTTCTTAGAGTTCATAGTCCCCAGTTTTACTGGAAGGTACGTACGTATGTACTAGTCTAGTTGTTCATAATCCATGCTAGCTTGAACATGCGACATCCTTTGAAAGTACAGGAGAAAAAAACTCATTTCAAATTTAAAGAAAAGGCCACCCAACGCAGAATATTGGCATTTAAAATTCAAAATCATTTTATATTTTTATCACAATCTTTCTCGCCGGCACTGACGAGATCAAGTTGATTGCTATCATGAGCAGGTCATGACACGAGCTGATTTAGGCCTTGCAGATGCATACATTGATGGTGATTTTTCTTTCGCAGCTGAAAACGATGGCCTTCTAAATCTTTTTATGGTAAGACAATTTGATCTGAGTAGGAGAGCATTCCGAAAAAGGGAATGCTCCAAGCCTGATAACAAGTACTTATTTTTTCTGTTACTGTTTACTTCTTCAACATTTTGTCTTGTCAATTGTTGAGGAATAATTTCATATTGTGATAAGGTTTTGGGAATGTTTATAAGGAATCAACAATTTTCTCTTGTAGAACCGGTTTTATGAGATGTGTTTAGCCCATGAATTTCTTCATGGTATTAGAGTTTGTTATAGGACGAATTAGTGGGGGCCCATACTACTTATCTTGTGCTAAGGACCAGAAAAAAATACTGGTCTGCACATGAGGGAGGGTATTGAGAAATAATCTCACATTGCCTGTGGACAAGATCTTAGGCTTGTTTATAAAGAATGAGCAATTCTCTCTTGTTAAACTGGTTTTATGAGATAAGTTAGGCCCATGAAATTCTTCATCAATTTTATTTTGCAGATTATTATTGCCAGTAGAGATGCAAATTCCTCTGCCACAAAATCGAATAAGACAAGGTATATATGTTGCAACTGGCAGACTTTGTTGGAAGCTTGGATAGTTATACCATGATAATTACTCATCTCCTCAATTGCACTAGTTTGAGCATTCATGACCTTTTGTTGGCTTTAGGGGCTGGTGGACTCCATTGATATTCACAGCAGGCATAGCATCTGCAAAAGACTTTCTCAATCATTTTTTGAGGCAAAATACTCTTACACATGCTCGCAGGAACATCTCTCGCCATTACGACCTGGTATAAATATATTATAACCTCTAAATTCCATGTTTTTATTTGATGTCATTGGATGAATCCAGAAGGACCATTAATGGCAGCCTAATAGCCATGGTCAGGAAAATTATGGATTGAACACGTATTTGTGTACACATAGATCATTGTGGAGTGGCGTTTGATCATTCAAATGTAAGAACTGTTTTACTTTGCCGAGAAAATGAGAAAATGTAAACTATAAAGTTATACGTGTATGTATAACAAGAGTTAGTGAGGAATTAGCTGTCAAGGTTTTTGGACATTGGTTATTTGCTAATACGGATACTTCCATTCATCCTCTAATCAGCAGTTACTGCATGATATTATTGACAAATAGAAACTTATAGCTCGTCCCTTGCTTGTTTCTAGAGTAATGAATTGTTTGCTCTGTTCTTGGATGAAACAATGACATACTCGTCTGCTGTATTTAAGGTCAGGATCAGAACCTTTTTTATGATTTACTGATTAAAAAAAATGCATTAACTTAATTCCTCCATCCAAGCTGTAGCTTTAACTTAAACTCATATGTTCTAAAATATTTCTTAGAAGGAAGATGAAGACTTGAAAGTTGCACAGCTGAGAAAAATCTCTACTTTGATTGAAAAGGTGAGCCTTTTCTGTTGAATCATGTCAAATTCTTACAGTTCCCCTTGCTCTAAGTTGCATTACTTTCATTTTTACTTTCCAACAACAAGGCAAGAATTGATAAGAAGCATCGAGTTCTTGATATTGGGTGTGGTTGGGGAAGCTTTGCTATTGAAGTTGTCAAACAGACCGGGTGCAAATACACAGGCATCACTCTATCTGAAGCGCAACTAAAATATGCGGAAAAGAAAGTGAAAAATGCTGGCCTTCAGGTGATTTTCTGAATTTTGTTCCAAATGCATAAGCTAGTATGATGCACATTGCAATTTTTTATAGTTCGGGGTCCACATTGCAAAAAAGGGGGTGGTAGTTCAAAGGTGCAATTGTAATTAGATGTTAAAGAAGTCTTGAAAAATTACTTAAAAAGCTTCAGATTATACAAAGCATAAAAAAGTTCCCATCTTCAACTGCATTTCAGTTTCAATTTGCATCTAATGATCATGTGGTTCTTCTGATCAGCATGAGAACATTTGGTGACTCTTAATCAACTCTTCTCTCAGGACCATATTAGGCTTCTTCTTTGTGATTATCGCCAGGTGCCTGATACCTACAAATATGACAGAATTATATCTTGGTGAGTTCTATAACTACCAATCCGTAGAATCTGACTGTGATAATGCTAACAAAACCGTGATTCTTGATACAATTTTTCAGCGAGATGATAGAACATGTTGGCCATGAATTTATGGAAGAGTTTTTTGGTTGCTGCGAGTCATTGTTATCCGAAGACGGGATTCTTTTTCTGCAGGTAATGAACTTTGTTGGGGGGGATGGAGTAAATGATGGTGTCATGTCTTTTACAGTTTGATACTAATGTCACGGTTGGTTGCAAATGCCTTGGTGATTTAGCCCTATTAAATACATTGTGTTATGCCAATGGATACTCTTTAAAGTTAGTGAATTATCACAAAGAAAAGATCTATTACAGTAGTAGTGATAGATACTCAAATCCTAGCCACCAATATAGCCAATGCACCAAAATCTAAGAAGTAGCTCTTCAAAGAAATACTCCTTCTAGGAGACTACTTCTGATCACATTATCTCCAAGTGAAAGTGAGGTGATATTCGAAGCATACAACTACATAACCAATAGCTATGGACAACATATTCAATGTCAAGAACATACAAAGTAAGAAGATCACACTAGGAGACTGCTTGCATAATTTGACACAAACCTCTCTGTGGAGATGATCAGGGAAAATTTCTACTATCAAAAAGATGAGGCGCTCAAGCCATAATCAGTAAATACCAATACATCCTGAGCGTCAGAATCTACACTAGCTTTTCGAAAAAGCTCACCCTTAGGCAAAAGCATTACTTGGGACCAAACCCCACTTGCATGAAAGACTCCAATTGGATTTAAGTCCCAAATATGGGCTGAAACCACTACAACTTTACTCATGATATCTATATATACTTCCAATGCATCCAAAGAGAAAGCCCCAAGGGAAGCGCTGCATGCTATATAATAAGTTTTCCCTATCTGCTGCGGGTTGAGGACTCCCATGCACTTCCCCTTTTTCAAACGCCGACTCTAACTGTTTATATGTAGAGAAATCTCTCCTTTGGTAATAATATCTATATGTGGATCTTGAACTACACTTCATTAGCATCTCTTTATAGGAAAGGGATGTACCTCCTCTCTTCTCTGTTTTCTAATTTGATTTGCCGAAGTTTGCGACAATTTTCAACACATGATTGATAACGATTAAAGCCTGTTGATCTTTTCTTAGTTCTCGTCGATGCCAGATGAACGTTATGATGAGCACAAGAAAAGCTCAGACTTTATAAAGGAATATATTTTTCCCGGTGCTTGCATACCTTCATTAAGCAGGATAACATCTGCCATGGCTTCTGCATCCAGACTCAGGTAAAGTTTTTATTGCTTAGTAATCACTTCTTGTACTTTTTGTATTTCTCTCTCCAAAAGTAAAAGAAATTCGATAAATGCAGTGTGGAGCACCTGGAGAACATAGGGAATCATTACTACCAAACACTCCAATGCTGGAGGAAAAAATTTATGGAAAACCAGAGGTAAGAAAAAGAATTTGTACAGTAATTATCGTGCCTCATCTCAAAAAAGATTGATCTAATCATGATTTGGGAATAACAAGGTGTTGTATTTTGATGCAGAGGGCGCTAATGTTTGTTTCGTTTTGCAGCAAAATCGTAGCTCTCGGCTTTGATGAAAAATTTATAAGGACGTGGGAATATTACTTTGAATATTGCGCAGCTGGTTTTAAGTCGCGTACACTTGGAGATTATCAGGTAAATTGTAATGTTTCTTTACAAAAACAACAGATGGATGGACATTGGACACATACATCATAAATGTTTGCAAATCTGTGTTTCACAAAAAGTGCTGTTTTCGGTGTGCTCTGAAATCAGAAGAAGTAGATAGAATGGCTGAAAATGGACCACAAAGGCACAGTTTAACTGCATCAACTTAATTATAATTTATTACAAAAAGCAGGGAATTGAGAAAGAAAATCACAGGATGCATTAGTTACGAAGATCGTCCCAGTAGAGAAACTGTTTGGTACAGTCTTGATTAGACACACGTTTGAATTGTCCAGAAACGTTGATGGTTGCGAAGTTATAGGGGTGTATTCAACTGGGATTTATGACATTCCCTCGTTCGACCACACACATTCTACACTCCATCCTCATTGCTATTATTAGTGGTATATATTATTTATCATGGACTTGATACCTTGAAATATATTCTGGAGCTTATATACTTGAGCTAGAACTAAGAAATATTTGGCTTTCCATCTATAATGCAGATTGTATTCACACGTCCTGGCAATGTTGCTGCATTCGGCAATGCATATCAAAGTGTGCCATCGGGAGTTGATTCTGTTCCAGATGGAGATACCGAACCTTCAGATTAATGGCAGGAGTTGGTCATCTTCCCCATGTAGATCAAAGATGGAACTCGGAGATCTTTATCCCGACTGAGACTAAATAAAATTAATGGTTTCCGAGGTGAATACATTTAATTTAGTTCACGTATGTAATGAGAAGATATCATTTAAACCCACCAGAACATGTTGGCCTTGTTTTTACCACATCGGCACACATATTTGCATCAATAGCCAAGATAACAAAGAGACAACTTGGAATCGAATCTCCCCCGCTTTCACCAAGCAGTAACCCAACAGCCCAAAACACGGGAGAGAGCTTCCCATCAACACCACATACGAATAATAAAAAAGAAAATGCATCCTTATAGATATTTCTAGCCAACAAACGCAGAATGCGAACAAAAGGACATGTCTGCACGGCAAAAGCGCACCTTTATCTATTATTGGATACTAAGTAATGGAAATTGACAACAATATTGGCAAATGATCTTAACCTATATTATTAGAAACAACTAGCCATCAAATTTCTTGGGAGTCCTTTACTACATTCTGAACTTCAATCAACTGTTTTTAACAAAGACAGATTCTCCGATACTCTAAACATTTTTTTTAATAAGGAAACATTCTCCAATACTCTAACATTTGGAACCATACACCATGATATAATCCAAATCAAAAGGCCTAAGCAACTAGGTCACAATGAATTCACGAGTGAGAGAGACACAGCTAAGCCACTTTAAATCAACATACCGTGAGCTGTTCACCCCACATAATCCTCCAGTAATACCACACCTGAGTGAAGATTAGGAAGTTTTCACACTTGAACTCCCTGGAATCTGCAAAACTTGACAGTGCCATGGCCAGGCTGGAGAATGGGACAGGTAAATTTGTAATTTCAACTGAACCCTGAAATTCCATCCATGCTGAACACTCCCCCCCTGCACCCACAACGATGCTTGTGTTCAGCCATGAGTGGACACTTCACTCCACTTTTGACCTCGTGCATCTCTCCTGTACAACACAAGGGCAAATACAGGAGGAAAATGATTATGCCAACGTCAAAGTGTCAACTACCACTACGATTATCGCTACCCATTACGTAGTGATCAACCCGAGTGGCCATAGCTCCACCGCTACTAGTAAAATACCTCACTACACATCTCTGTATTCCTACTTGTCAGATCAAATCAAGCAAGATCAGATCAAGCATTAGTATCTACTGAGTAAATTTCCTACTGCATCTATTGTTGCTCAAAGGCAGAACTAGAGCACTAATAATATGATAACAACAAAACACCCAAATGTAATCAAACCAACATTAATGAGGTTATATAAGCTACCATGGCTTAAACACTACGACAGAGGAGAAATTCCAGATGAGCTAGTAGAGAAATATAAGCACGCCAAATTTAAGACTACACTCAAAAGCAAATATTAAATATGAGGAGCATCTAGTACGCCTCAAAATTACTACTTATTATAAACTAGCAAAATAGATACTGCAAACTACGGGGAATCAAGCAATCCAACCAGTCCCAAAGCGGGTTGACATCCAACTGCGCCGCTCCCTCCGCTGCTTTGCACAGAAAAAAATTCTGACCCTCTCATAGTAAAGAAACAAAGATGAAGATTCAGTTGGATCCCTAGCCAAATGATTACTGTTGTTGGGTTCGGGCCTGGGCATTGGCATATCCACCACCATAGGCAACCTGCCCACCATGAGGGCCATTCACCTGAGAAGCACCATAATTTCCAGAAGTCTGTGATTGCTCAGATCTCCATGCTGCATTTCCATACCCTGTATTTCCATTCACATCGCCATAGCCACCTCCCACGTAACCACCACCACTTCCTTGCATATCCCCCCCAGCAGGGCCACCAGCATTGTTACTTGGGACACTCCCAGAACGTCCTCCAACAGCACCATACCCAACAGGATTTCCATAAGACCCATCACTTCCACCATAACCACCGTAGCCATAACTTTGATTCCCATACCCTGTGGCCCCACTGGGCGACTGACCTGTAGGTGCTGAGCCGGGGCCACCACTAGGAGCACCAGTGCTGCCACCTGGAGCACCCCAAGCAGCAGTGTTCCCATAACCCATGGCACCATATCCAGTGGGAGCTTGAGCGCTCCATGAACTTCTAGAAGCACCTGGTGGACCACTTCCAAAACCAGCATTAGGAAGATTCGGGCTTCCATATGCCGCACCAGCAGGTCCACCATACCCAGTATTGGCACCACCATAACTGCCATAAGCACCATAACTAATACCATTATTGGCAGGACCATACCCATAGCCAGGTGCACTATATCCAGAGGAACCATAAGGAGCAAAACCACCTCCGGTACTTTGTGTCTGCATGTACCTATTGGAATCCATTCGACCATCATATGTATTTGGGTTGCCACCAGATGCCCCATAGTTTTGATAACCACTGCCAAGTGAACCACTACCACCGCCTCCCATGGTACGGTTTCCCCCACCAGGATTTGCATCTTTAGGAAGAGCTCGCTTTACTTCCACTTGTTTACCATTTAAATCATGGAAGCTTTTGTGTAAAACCCTATCAACAGCTTCTTCATCGTCAAAGGTAATAAACCCAAACCCACGAGGTCGCCCAGTATTCTGGTCATACATGACTACTACATCAGTTACATGGCCATAAGACTCAAAATGCTGACGAAATTCTTCTTCACCCAAAGTGGAAGGCAGCCCTCCAACGAATATTTTCTTGGTTCTGAAAGTTCCACCACCCCCGGAGCTTCTAGCAAGATTAGGATTCACGGCTTTGGTAGAAGTCTGCTGTTCCTCTCTCGATAAGGCCCTCTTAGCCTCAACCTGCAGAAACATAAAACAAGCGCTTACAATGTGATGCTGAAAAAGTATTGCAGCCAGCTGCAACATGAGATCCTATAAAAGAGCCCCACAAGTATATAAATAGAATATCAACACCTTGGATAAAATTTAGACAATTATACCATGTAATGCATAGAAATGAAAACAAATACAACAGCCACATATTGGAACCACAAGGATCATTATCTTGACTAAATTGTGTTGTAACAGAGGACAGTAAAAGACAGAAAAGTAAGAAAACGAAAGGAATGGTACAACTATTAAAAACCTTCTCTTTTTTTTTTATTGGCACCAGGTGTCCAAGAACAAAGTCCCAACTAATTCAAGTAATTCAAGGGGAAGTGACCCCAATCCGATGGCCCCTAGTTTTTTGCACCCAAGAAGATTTGAACCTTAGACCTAGAGGGAGCAAACCACAAAGACCAGGGCCTTTACCACTTAAGCCAACCCCTAGGGGTTAAAAAAACCTTCTTTTTCTTATAAGTAACTATTAAAAACCTTCTTTTAAAGGATATGCATTAAGAATTTTTTCTTGGTTAAAACTTTCTGAAATTCTAAATTTCCTTTTTTCCTTTTAACAATGGAACTTGAAATTACCCATAAAAAGGATTGAAAAAAATGTTCATATCTCAACCCAATAGAACCCAATATCTATGAGCTTGAACAATCATATGAGAATCCCATTCTCCAAGCATCAATCAATGTAATCAAAATGTTAGTAATGGTTGACGATGTCTTCACATAGTAAAGGTGCCTGCCAGTACAAATCAAATATTCAAAATGTTGAATAGATGCAGATAAGATGCCCACCAAACATGCAAACATGTCAAGATGTTGGAAAATGGGATAAAAATAAGGGTAAACCTGTTAGATATCAACCTCTAATTCAACAAGCTTGCAAATAGAAGTAATTGCACACCCAAAACTCACACACCAATTATTTCAATTCTCGAGACAAGTAAACTCAGTAAAGCTCATTCCTACTAATTTGAGCCAACTAAGCCAATATCATTTTGACTACATTATTTTTTTTTCCCACTAACAACCAAATCTAACAATCAACATTCACTGAACATCCATGAGATCTGTATTAACCAGGGGAAAATGTGCGCAAGCACTTTATATTTTCCAATCTATCAGCAATACTTAACCAAGAGTGCATAATATTTATTTTCTCTAAGGGTAGGAGAATTTTTTTTTTTTATCATTGTCCGAGAACAAAGTCCCGATTAATCCCGGGGGTGCACAAGCCCTCGATAAGGAGTTTCCCACAAGTGCACCTCGGGTAATTCAAGGGAAAGTTCCCCAGTCCGACAGCCTCTAGAAATTGTTTGCACCCAATAATTTTTACATCCCATGAAAATGATACCGTTTGTTCATGCTTCAAGACAAGATAGCAAGGAGATTCATTCGGCAGTACAGACAATGACACACTTCAAATCCTACAGCTTGCAGTGGCCAAGATACTCCACAGTACATATCAATTGTGATACCCAATTTGAGTAGTGCGTATAGGTGGTGTATGGAATCCCACATTACTTGGGAGGGAGAGAATCTTACTCTTTATAATGATTCCAATGAGGCTCCAATTGTACCATTGACTAGTCCTTTTGGAGTATGGGCCTAGATGTGGCTTGGCTTTCCTTGGGGCATTACATCTATAATAAATAGTTTAGCCCCTATGGCCCTAATGACCAATAACATAATGACATACTTAGGAAACCTTGGAAATCTACCTCCCGTCTTTTGATTTTCTTAAAACAATATAGTAAGGCATCACTGCTGCAAGCTGTTTCCAGAACACGTAACAAGCTTAAAACAAAGGATATATAAATGGAAGTGCAAAGAAAAATCCCTTGCACACTCCAAATAAGAATAAAAACCAAAATCAAGAGCCCCAAAGAAGCTGATATCTCGCTATAACCATTCAGCATCAAGTCGTCAGTGTCCTTGAAATTTTCAACTACCAACTCCAACCAAAGATAAAGGAAACGGAAAAAAGGAAAAAGAGAGCATAGAAGCAATAAAGGTCAACTCAAGTTCCAAACTTACAAGTATTAAATCAAATCCCTTAAAATATGCAATGCCACATAAAACTCCAGCAAGCCCAAAAACATGAAACGCATGTGTAGATAATAATTGTATTAGCAATTATTATGAAGAATTAACACCTGAAATATCTAAGCTCAGGAAAAAAAAAACTACCGAAAAAAATCAAACTGAGATGCATCACCTCATCAAAATTATACTCAAGAAAACAAAACCTATACAAATAAAAAGTCAAACACCAAAACCCGAAGACACCAACCGTGCGAGCAGCAACACTAACCAATAGACCAGACCATCATTTCCCTAAAACAAAATTATTATAAAATAATGCCAAACATAAGCATTGGGTGCAAAAAATTAAAACCAAAAACATAATTAAACTCAGAAACAGTAATACCAAACAAAGCTAAACTCGGAGACAGCGTAACCTCATCAAAATTTAAATCAGAACGACAAAACCTGACGAATTAAGCTGAGAAGTAACAAAACCCCAGGAACAAGAGCAGTAGAACTGGTGACAGTCACAAAGCAACTAAACCATGATTTCCGTATAAAAAAGGTCTAAACAAGAAAAACTCAGGAAGTCAACAGATTTAAAGGACAACGATAGCAACAACAAGAATTGGTAGCAACATCAATTAAAAAGAACCATAATTTTTGTTAAAAGTTCCAACGACCCAGAAGCTCGAAGATTTAAACAATAGCAACAGGAGAAAGCATAAGTACCCGCGGAAAACTGAACCACAGCAACCCAATAAAAACATAAAAATCCCAAAAAACCGGAAGCTCAATCATTACAACAGCACCACATTATTAAACTAAATCTTCAATAACCAGTAACCCCAGCATAAAAAAGAACAAAAACCCATTCACCGAACAGAATAAAAGCCCCAAATAATGGAAGAGTCTGAGAGCTCCCTTCTCTTTCTATCTCTCACCGTTCTACCATCAATGGTGTGGCTGTCCTGGAGAACCCTATCGAGAATGGAAGGATCTGAGAAGACCACGAAGCCGAACCCTCTGGGCCTCCCAGTGGTCTTGTCCCTCATCACCACAGTCTGCAACACGTCCCCGTAGTTCTCAAAGTACTCCTTCAGCTTTTCCTCCGTGGTCTCCCAAGAAATACCACCGATGAACAGCTTCCCCTGATCCGAATCCATGGCTCTCTAGCTTCCCCGGGCCCTCTCAGCCAGTGAAACTATGACTGGGAGATTTTCTTGGAGGGGTTCGGGTCGAGGATTTGGAAGAAAGGGTTTGTGGCCGTCTATGGGTTGAGAGAGAGGGTGAGCGAGAGGGGAGGATTCTTATGGTCAATTACGAGGGGAATATCAAAATGTGTCCAAGTAAGGCGTTTGGACGGTTGGGATTCGTTTAGATGTGGGTAGCCTATAATAAAATATTAAAATTCATTTCAAGTCACAATATGTTGATGAATAAATATAGATAGAAGTCACTATTGGGAGTATCCATTTTGCACACATGATGTGGTATCATTTAGACCACACATCTCTTCAAATGAGTGTTGGGAACAATCAACTAGAAGCAGCCACGCAGTGAGTTCAAAGTATGTATTGTTATAGTGGCTTCTCTATAGCATTACTCTATGTTGATATTTTTAAAATTACTAAAATTTTGTGCTTCGAATATATTATTAAAATTATTTACCTTACTATCGGAATTAGGACTCGTTTAGACGATGAGATGAAATGAAATGAGATGGTAGTATTTTTTTTTTTATTGAGCCCTCACTTTGCAGAGGAAAACCATATATGCAACCCACACATCAAATAAATACTACCCAACCAATTGGCACTACCAATAGCAAATAAACCCAGCCTAACAACAACATAAAAAATGGAAGACCCAACCTATCAATTCTCAACTATCCTCTAACTGGCAAGGGAAGAGAAAATATATCAAACCAGGACTCAGAAGTCCCTCATGCACCCAACCTAGAAAGTCTATTAGCCACTGAATTTCCTTCTCTAAAAACATGCT
Source organism: Juglans mandshurica (assembly GCA_022457165.1). NCBI lineage: Eukaryota > Viridiplantae > Streptophyta > Magnoliopsida > Fagales > Juglandaceae > Juglans > Juglans mandshurica. The sequence goes on from CM039619.1 coordinate 13,566,734, forward strand.
TCACCGAAAAAGTGATAGATGAAAGAATATTCTGAACTTCCTCCCAGAATTCTTCTAAATACCAGGTACCACAATCTTTCTTTTTCAGCCAATTAACAATGATCATCGAGTCCAATTCTACTTCCAACCTCTTGATTCCCATCATTTTGCACTTACGTAAGTCATGCAATAGAGCAAGCAACTCAGTCAAGTTATTAGTACCATCACTTAATTTCTCTGCAAACGCCACCACCACCTCCCCTTTGTCATTCCAAACAATCCCACCAGCACCCAAAGCCCCTGGATTCCCCAAACAACAGCCATATGTATTCAACTTATACCACCCTCCCAAAGGAAGCTGCCACTGCACCACTTGCATTCTTCTTTTCTTTATCAGCTTCACAGGCGGATTTAGCTCCTTCAGAATTAATTCATCTCTTCTATTTAAACTATTTGCTCCCTTTAACTTCAACGCCACACAAGTTATCCAGTACTTAACTCTTCCAAATAGCTTCTTTTGACTCCACCTTACCCTCCATTCTCACCGTACACCTCCAAAGCCACAACTGCCAACAAGTAATACATGGAATAAGGCCTAATAGAGTACCCCTATAGGAGGACCTCTTAGCTCTTTTGAGTCAGCTTTCCACTCTTTCTTTCCAACAGCAGGAAGGCACAAAAGTAGGCTAATAGGCCTAAATTTACCAAAGCTTGTTGGAGTGCTCGTCTTGGGAATTAAGACCACATAGGTAGAAGAATAATACATGGGAATTGTCGTACCTCTAAAAAACTCATGAGTGGCTGCCACCACATTCTCCTTAACAATATCCCAACATGATTTGAAAAATCCTGAGCCAAAACCATCTGGCTCCGGACTACTATCCACCGAAATCGAAAACAAAGCTTCATTTACCTCCTCCATTGAAGGCATCACACAAATATCAGCATTTCTTCATCAGAGATAATTTTCTCAACCCATGGAGAAAGATCCGGATGAGTCCCACCAGGTCTAGCCTTCAAATAATTCGAAAAATACTCTACTGCTTCTAAATGAATAGTGTCATCTCCCTTCTTTTTACCATTAAAATGCTTAAAGAACTAGGAATTAACTTCCCCTTTTTCCATCCACCTTTGTTTCGCCTGCTGTGCTAGCCTCATCTCCTCCTTTTTTTCCCAAGCCTCAACTCCAGTTTTGTGGCCAAATAAACACATTCATCTTCCTCTGAAAAAACCGCTTGAAGCTTAGAATCTAAATCCTCTAATGCGTTTGGATGTTAGAAGCAGCTCAGCTCAGCTCAATTTTAGACATCATCTAACATTCAAACGCATTTGAGTCTTCACTTTAAGCTACTTCCACTTGAGACTTCGTGGGACCCACTGACAAAACGCAAAAGAAAAAGCCAAACTTTCTCTTAGCGTTTCCCTCAAAAAGTAATAGGATTCACTGACATTCTCTCTCTAATTCTCTCCAAAAAGTAGCCGAACTCTCTCTTTATTTCACTTTTCTCTCAAAAAGTAATGTACTAACACTCTCTCTATTTCTCTTTAATTTGTGGGACCCATTGACTCTCTCTCTATTTATCTTCCTTGCAGACCAAAAATGCATTTCGACTCTCAAGCGGGAGACAAATTTCTCCAACTCGATTCATGAGTGACTGAGAGCCCACTCGAGCGGGAGAAAATGTCTCCAGCGCTGAATCAAGCGAAACTCAATTTGCTGGCAATTCAAAAAAAAATTCTTCCGCATTACATGTGTTTTTTTACCGTTAATTAAATAATATATAAATAAATAATAGAATAAAATATGGACATGATACTATTGTAATTTTATTAATAATTATTTTATTTTATTTTATTTTATTTACATGCATTGAGAGAATTTATGTTTGATTTATATTATTTATTAATAAAAAATTTAATAATGTTTGATTTATCTTCTTTATTAGTAAACGAAATAATAAAATAATTATTCAATCATTACAATAACTTTCCAATTATTGGTGAGTTCTATATCTTTTTCAACTTCTCATAAAAGTACTAAACTCATCTTAACATTTAAATACACTTTAAATTCAGTTTAGATGGGCTCCACATAACTCTCTCCACTACTTAACTCACTACTATTCATAAAGAACTGAGTTATGTTCAACATCCAAATGCTGCCTAAATCTTTTTCCAACTTTTGAATATGATCATAAGTCCACCCAAACACCTCTTTATTCCACACTCTAAGGGCAATCTTTAATTTTTTTTAACTTTCCTGCAATACGCCAAAGACCACTCCCCATTGCCTCTTCCTTCAAAATCCTTGAAACCAAAACTCGAAATCCCTCATGCATAGTCCACATTTGGTGGAACTTAAACGGCAAAGGACCATAACGATCTCGAGCATTCTGAAGCCAAATAATCATAGGAGTATGATCTGAAAAACTTCTAGACAAATATCTCATGTGTGCACTAGAATATACCTCCAAGCAAGAAGTATCACATAAGACTTTATCCAACCGCGCCCAACTTCTTGTCCAACCACTATGCCCATTACACCAAGAAAAAGGACCTCCAATCGACGCCATTTCCATCAGCCCCTCACCATTGATAAATTGATTAAAATCATTCATTGCACCAAGCGAGCGGGGTCTTCCTCCACATCTCTTTGAGTCATTGCGGATGATATTGAAGTCACCTACAATAATCCAATGACAACCCAAAAAATTGACATTAACAAGATCCAACCAAAGAGCCCTTTTATCTACTTCTGTACATTTTGCATAAACAAAGGAAACCACCACACTCTGTCCATTATCAGTCACCAAGCACGTAATATGCTGATTGTTTCCCCCACTAAACTAACTTGTACACCGTTACCCCATAAAACCCATATCTTCCCTTCCACTCCCCCATTCGACAAACAAATTAACAAAATTCATTTCATTTTTCAACTCCACCATTTTATCTACTGCTTTAAACGGCTCAGCCAATGCCACTACACTAGAATGAGACTTACAAACCAATTTCTTCAACCTATGTTTCGAGGTGCCTATCCCTCGAACATTCCAAAATATATAGTTGCAATTCATAGGGTCAGTCTAGAGGGTTTACTAGGAACCCTAGTGGAACTACGTAACTTTTTAAATTCCTTCCCTGCATGGTGACATTCCATAGTTTCTGAATCTGACATGCAGTCTTTCATTTTGCCCATATTCTCCACAGCATCCTCTCCCTCATTATCAAAAAAACTCCTCACCATTACGTCTGAAGCCCAGTGACCAGATGCCTTAATCAAATGAACTGCATGTAAGTCTGGGAGAGTCTCCTCAATTGATATCTCCTGCAACTCCACATCCCTTTCTCGACATGCTTCCTTTTCTAATATTGTTATTATCAAATTCTCAACAGACCTCATCCCTCCATCTCCGCCTGTAAAGGGTCAGAAATCTTCTCCATAACCTCTTATGACTCCATCTCCTCAATCTGTATCCCTTTCTCCAGCAAATTTTTGACATGCACACTCTCTTCTTCACACACACCCCCTTCCGAAGTCTCCACCAATTCTCCCTCTTGAACCTAAACCTCAGAGGACTTGACATCATTGTCCTGTATTTCAAAAACTACGACATCTTCTTGATCCTTACCATCATCTCCCATATTCTCAACATTAGCAATGTTTTCTCCTTTCTTCAATTGTGCCTCCTTTCCAATTCTTGCCTTCTCTGGCTTACTCTCCCTGCTTCTAGGTTGTTTATTCTTTCCCTTACAAGTTTTCTCACTGTGGCCTTGCACATGAAAATTCCTACAATAGGCCGGTAAGGTTTCGTACGTAACATCTTGATACCAGCTCGTCAGTTTATGCGAGGTACCAATCCAGAAACCCTTTTTTGGTTCCTTTGAAGCATCCATTTCAACACAAACTCAAGCACCATCAGTCCCCGTCGCACACTTTGTTGTGTTGTCTCGTTTAATGTACCTCCCTATCGGTGCAAAAATACTCTTTAGAAAAGAATCATGATAAAAATTTGGAGGTAATCCTGGAAGCATGATCCATACTAGCACAATTGGCGGTTCCTGGTCTTCATTGAATTACGGTGTCCAATGAAATGCTCTATAAGAAACTCCTTTTATATCACAGTTTTCTCTTGACAATGCCTTCGAAAAGTCCTCCTCCAAAGCCATACGTATAAATACGTTCCTAGGTTCTCTCATAGCAGAAACCACCGGTTGGTTAAGAAGACCCCACCGATTACGTATATAAACCCTTATCTGATCCGGTGTTGGTCTTTGTTGCAGGAAATTAAAACAATGGAATATTTGAATGGCAAAGCCGATCGATCAATTTATTCCTTCGTAAAAAGCATGCAAATTTCCCCATCGATTTGTTTCAGTGGCCTAAACGACGCTTCCACCTCAGGCAGTGGTTGCAGAGATTGAGATATAAGATCAGAGAAAGATTTTCCTCTAGCAACCAACGCTGAGGGACCACAGGAACCCTCGGCGATAGTCATCGTAGTACGAAAGCCAAACCCTAGTAGAGCTTAGAATTCTCTTGCCACGTTAGCCCTCTTTTTTTTTTTTTGGATGAGATAATTTTAAATGAGTTCAATAAAATATTATTATAATATTATTTTTTAATATTATTATTATTTTGAGATTTGAAAAAGTTGAGTTATTTATTATATTTTGTATGAAAATTTGAAAAAATTATAATGATGAGATGAAATGAGATGGGTTGAGGGTGTTTCTGATCATGTATACAAATGATGCCTTAATGTGTAACACATCACTTAGTCTATTATATTTTTAATATTTTTTTATATAAGTTCGATATGTTTGATGCATTAATAAATAAACTTATTGGCCCTGTCTGGATAGTGAAAGTGTTTTATCTCATCTTATTTTATCTCATCTCATCTCACCATTATAACTTTCTCAAATTTTCACACAAAATATAATAAGCAATTCAAAATTTTCAAATCTCAAAACAATAATAATATTAAAAAATAACATTCTAATAATATTTTATTCAACTTTCAACTTTTATCTAAAACCATTTTATCTCATCTTACTATCCAAGCCGCACCTAAATTTATTCTTTAAAACATTCAACCAAATACTAGAAAATCATTAAATTTGCTCTAAAATAATTTGTTGAACATGTGTTAGGTTTGGATAATGAGTTGAGATGAAAGTTGAAAATTGAATAAAATAGTATTAGAATATTATTTTTTAATATTATTATTATTTTAGTATTTGAAAAAGTTGATTTGTTTATTATATTTTGTATAAAAATTTATGAAAATTGTAATGATGAGATGAGTTGAAATTAACTAACTTTCAATCCAAACTAAGCCTTATTTGTTTTACAAATTTAAATTTTAAAATAATATCGTACATAGTCCAATGTTATCATGGGTAATTTTTTATGAGATTGTAGATCTTTTGTTTTTCACGTATTAACAAGAAAATAACAAAGTAGGAATGGACTTTTCATTTCTTTTCTTTCGTTTTTTGGTTTATATGTATATGGGAATTAAGATATGAAAATCGGATCATTACACAAAATATTATCAGTCTTTAAAAAATCAATGAATCTTTTTTTTTTTTTGGCTTAAGCAAATTGTGGTTCCCCAAAGATAGGTGATAGATTTGGATAGTGAGTTGAGTTGAGATGAGATGAAAGTTGAATAAAATATTGTTATAATATAATTTTTTAATATTATTTTATTTTGAGATTTGAGAAAGTGAAATTGTTTATTATATTTTGTTTAGAAATTTAGAAAAGCTATAATGATAAGATGAGATAGAATGAGTTAAAATCAACTAATTATCCAAACAAGACAGATTTCTTTAGAGAGTTTGAGAAAAGTGGATGCAATTGTAGCATGGAAGAGCATGAAAGCTCAAGGTTGCAGGCCATAGAGAAGTTCCTGAAAGGGTCAAGTGGCAAAAATCTGATAAAAGAGGGAGATGCCTGCTTGAAAATGATGTGTAAAGGGAAGAAGTGCCTTTATCTTATTAGATAGAATGGTGTAAGGTAGGAATATAATATTGATGTATGGAGAATTTAGGTCTCCTGCCAAAAAGGAAGTGCTCTAGATGAGCAGGGGCGGAGCTAAGATTTAGTGTGCGGGGGGCTGATTGGCAAAATGTGTTGTATGTAGAGGTCAACAGTAATCAACTGAACCGACTATCACCAATATTTAACATTAACCATATAAGATAGCTATATAGGGACAAACTAAATTATTAAAATCACCAATTGAACTTCTCACTTAAACTCCAAAAGACTTCATTTTCCTCCACCATGGCTTCTAGCAAGCCAATGATTCTACAATTTTCTAACTCCAAAACAGTCTCCATCATGTGAAGAACAGGAAAAGAGCAAATAAAAAAAGGTGGAAGACAGATAAGGAAAAAGAAATTGTTTTGTTATTCGATCAGTCAAAGGAAAAAAAAAAAAGCCCAACAACTTAAATTTCCTTCTGTCATTTTCTATCATTGGCTAGTGGAGATGGTGTGTTAGTAAGTGTGAACAAAATAATAGATTGGCTTTTAGAAATTAACATGCTACTTTAGGGGTGTTTGAGTGTTGAGGGAGCAATCACAAATATTTTAAGGATATTGAGTGTAGAATTATAATTCCAACGTACATAATATTATTTCTTAAAACTTTTGGGGAGGGGTAGCTCTCAAGCGTAAACAAAGTTCCGCCCATGGGGCTGAGCAATCCGAGCATAAAGGGAGTACTGAGCTTGAGACCTTAAGGCCTCTGAAATCTATGTGAAGCAGCACCGGATGCAAGATCACAGGTACATTGTGAGCTAAAGAACAAAACTGTGGGTGCTTATTAAGCTAGAGAATCGGCACGTCAACACAACAACAGTACTGCGCAGTCTTGTTTGAGTTGGAAGTGTGGAGTTACAAGCATCAGGGCATCATGCTTTCGGCATGGCCGCAAAGGGCTACTTCAGCAACGGCAGTATTGTTTTATTAATGTGTTTTGACATAGCCGCGAAGTCAAAAGAGGTGCCAAAGAGCAACATGGCACGACCGCAATGAAGAAGAATCGGACAAGGCATATAGAAGAATCTGTGTATATATTTCTTAAGGCGTCATTTGTTTTTAAGAAACTTCTCGACTCTTCTCATTTTATCTCATCTAATTATTACAATTTTTTTAAGTTTCAATACAAAATAAAATAAACAATTCAACTTTTTCAAATCTCAAAATAAAAATAATATTAAAAAATATATTTTAACAATATTTTATTCAATTTTTTAACTTTAATCTCAATTCATCTCATCTCATATCATCTCATATCATCTCATCTTATCTCCATTAACATTTTCATGTCATATACCTTCACGTTTGTCGGGACTATATACTTAGAAATAACCTTATTTGTGAATAAAATGAGAAAGGAAAATTATATACTAGATACTATTTTCATTTTCTTTTGGTTCAAATCCGAATATGTATTTGCCTTAAACTATTAATATTTGTTATCTAATAATTCATTGAATTTCTTAGTCAGACTGAGGTCTAAGTTATTGTAACGCCCCAATAGAAGGCCCAAACCACATGGCCTATACTCCAAAAGGACTAGTCAATGATACAATTGGAGCTCCACTAGAACTTTATAAAGAGCAAAAACTTCTCCTTCCTAAGCAATGTGAGATCTCATATACCACATACCCTTATCCATATCATATGAGGTATCACAATCTACCCCCCTTAAATTCTCGACATCCTCGTCGAGCCTGTCCATTGTAGGTGGCACCGCTCAAGTCCCACAACGCCCCAATGGAAGGCCCAAACCACATGGCCTATACTCCAAAAAGACTAGTCAATGATACATTGGAGCCCCACTAGAACCTTATAAAGAGCATGAACTTCTCCTTCCCAAGCAATGTGGGATCCCATACACCACCTACCCTTATCCATATCATATGGGATATCACAATCTACCCCTCTTAAATTCTCGACGTCCTCGTCGAGCCTGTCCATTGTAGGTGGCATGGCTCAAGTCCCACATTTCTGGTTGGGATAGGCTCTGATACCATTTGTAACGCCCCAATGGAAGGCCCAAACCACATGGCTTATATTCCAAAAGGACTAGTCAATGATACAATTGGAGCCCCACTAGAACCTTATAAAGAGCAAGAACTTCTCATTCCCAAGCAATGTGGGATCCCATACACCACCTACCCTTATCCATATCATATGGGGTATCACAATCTACCCCCCTTAAATTATCGACGTCCTTGTCGAGCCTGTCCATTGTAGGTGGCACGGCTCAAGTCCCATATTTATGGTTGGGATAGGCTCTGATACCATTTGCAACGCCCCAATGGATGGCCCAAACCACATGACCTATACTCCAAAAGGATTAGTCAATGATACAATTGGAGCCCCACTAGAACCTTATAAAGAGCAAGAACTTCTCCTTCCCAAGCAATGTGGGATCTCATACACCACCTACCTTTATCCATATCATATGGGGTATCACAGTTATAGTTCAAACTGTGAAACTACCACTTGTCTCAAAAGTTTAATTTGATAAGAGGTAAATTTTATTATTTATTTTATATCTTAACACTATCTCTCACGTGTAGGACAGATTCTCTCTCAATGGGTGGCCCAATACGTGAAATATTTAATTAAATGGGGTAGAGTGTAGAGTCAGGGTTCGTAACTTCGAACTCAGGACCTCTGCTTCTATACCATGTAAAATTACCACTTATCCCAAAAGTTTAATTGATGAGAATAGATAAATTTTATTATTTATTTTATATTTTAATACAAATCAAACTTGAGAGAGTGTTTGTGACTTCCGGTCTTTTAGACTCCTCCGGTTTGATTCTCAACAAGTATGGTGTTGATACTTAATAGTATCATGATAAGTTAAGGGGATTGCTCCCCCTATCATTTTCATTCATGAGAAAAATACTATTTTCCTTTAAATAATCTTGTATTGCAAATTGTAGTAACTCTAGATATCTGGCTTATTTGCCTTATTATTTTAAAAAGTTAGAGATATAGAAGTGTTTTTTTAAAAAAACAAAAAAAAAAACAAAAAGGAATATCCTCCGGTCTAAATAGAAAAATCCTCACTTTTGGCAAAGGAATACCTTATACATAACCCATGTTCATTACAAACTTATTCCAAAAAAATGAAATAAAGACCAAAATAAACAAAGCAAGACTAAGGCTTAGCCGTGTAAAAATAGCAGGAAACCGAACTCATAACCAACACTTAGACAATTCTCAAATACGGTAACCCACTACGATCAGTGCACAATATGCCCTATGCGAATCAGGAATATTTTCTTGTGAAAACTCTTTGTTGCAACCCCTACTTCTCAATCTTGCAAGCCAACCTGCTGCAGAATTTCCCTCCCTAAAAACATGTTGATACCGAACATTCAACACCAAGATAAGGCTTCTTATTTCCCCCCAAAAGTCCTCCAAGTACCAGACATTACATTTGCCTTCCTTCAACCAATTAACGGTCAAAAGCGAGTCTAGTTCCAGAATAACATTATTGAATCCAAAATTCTTGCAACGACGCAAATCAAGTAAAAGAGCCATCAACTCCTCCCGATTATTAGAACCGAAACCAGTACAAGCTGCAAACGCAAACTGCATACTTCCATCATGATTTCTTAACACTCCTCGAACACCCAATTCCCTTGAATTATTTAGACTACTTCCATTTACATTTAACTTAAACCATCCTAGACTTGGCTTATGCCAAGAGACTACATAAACCTGTTTTGAACGAGTATGAGCAATCAGTAACTTCAACTCCTAAAGAATTGTAATGTCCCTTTGATTCAATCAATCTGTAACACGCAGCCTATTATCTACCCAGCCGATCCAATATTTAACGGACCTCCATAAGGAACCAAAGGGTTCCCTTCGACCTTCCATTCGAGCAGAGTAGCACCAAGACCACATACTCCAAGTCAAAATAACCAAAATCAAACCAACCAGATTCCCTACCTGTGAAGCCTTCTTTGTTCTTCTAAACCATGCTTCTACCGACTCAGACCAAGATTGGTTTACCACATAAGGAATACCCAATAGATTAGAGCAAGTCTTCCATAATTCAGAAGCAATTCTACCCCCATACAAAACATGGTTTAAGTCTTCAAATGCTCCCTCTTCACAACATTCATACTTGGACACCATTGGTATACATATGTGCCTTATACGTTCATCCACACTCAAACTTTGTGAAAAAACTTTCCACATATTTCCTTGGCATAGCAGCATGCTATATCCATTCCAACCACTGCCGTTTTGGGGCAACTACACAAACCAAGTCCCATGCATTTGAAGTGCTAAACCTGTCATCCAAATTTTCCAACCAAATCAAAATATCCGAACCATTTTTTGTGCCCCCTATATTAGATAAAACCTTGTCCGATAATTCCCGACCCACAAGTTGCACTAAAAGGTCCACAACCCAACTACTTTCCACCATCCATTGCTTAATTTTCAACTTCGGGAAATCAACAATTCTGAGCTCTTCACATATAGGTCCCGGCTCCAACCACTTATCTCTCCAAAAGGAAATATTTCCTTCCTTTACATGCCATTTTGAATGATTAAGCACAAATGAAATTGAATCCATAACCATCTTCAAAAATCGGGACCCCTTCAAAGGATTGACTAACGAAATATGCTAATCCTTCACATATTTGGCCTTAAAAAAATTTGCCCAAAAAGAATTTTCAGTCAGCAATTTTCAAGCAAATTTAAAATGCAAGGACTTTTGAATGTCGATTAGATTTCTCAAACCAACTCCTTCCTTATCAACTGGTTTACACATCAAGTCCCATTTAACTCTTCTTTTTTTTTTTTTTTTTTTGCTTCCCCTCAATCGAACCCCAAAAAAAAGTGCTAAACAACCTATTAATCGACATGAAAACCAACTTAAGAGCTTGTAGAACAGCCAACAAATGAACCGGCAAGCTTGATCGTGCCCCTAATGATAGAAATCTCATCTTCCATCCTTCTATCCCAACTATGTTATATCTTTTCCTAATTAGGGATTTTAGAGTTGAGGAACTGGGTCTCTTCATCAAGCAATTCAAAATAACATTCTGCAACACAAACCGTCAACCATCGATTATATTGGTAGACTGTATTATACTTGGCTAATTGTAAAAATTTTCATTTAAGACTACTCTCCCTTATCAGGAAATGAGTGGGGACCAATTTATTGGCTTCATGGCCCTTTTATTTTTCTTTTCATGTACTGTAATGTTTTATATCGATGTTTATTGAAATCCCACCCTTACTCTTTATATATTTTTAATGAAATTCTTGCTTAAAAAAACAAGGAAAGAGAGAAGTTTTTTATTCAATGCATTCTCAATACCGTTGTGTTGTGTTGTGTTTAAAACCTAAACCTTTCCTGGTGGACCATTGAAAGGTTGTGGACCTTAAGGCTACATAGTGTGAGTTGTGAATATGATGAGTAGGCCAACGGACAACTTGTTTAAAGCCATCAAACAATAACAAATATTGCTGACTGCTCAATCCATAAATTCTCACAGCCCTCAAAACACAACGAAAGAAATACGGTAAAGGGCAAAAGTGTGAGAGCAGCTCTTTTTGCAGTGCACATTTTTCCGACAAGGCGGAGATTTTGTCCTTTCTCTTTTATGAAAACCTCGTGCGCCCACCACATCCATCATCATTAAAGTCACAACGTTACTATTTTCAAAAACCCGTTGGAGCCAAGTAGAAGCTTAAATTATCAATGTGTCAGTAAACCATCTCTCTCTCTCTCTCTCTCTCTCTCTCTCTCGTCTCTCCCTCTGCCTGCATTGAGGAACTCAAATCATGAACAACATTCCTCGCTCTTTCTGAACTTAGCAGAGAGCAGTCATGGTGTGTTTTCTTGCATGTTTTGGTTTCTCCAACAAACGAAGGCGGCGAAAACCTTCCTTTAATGTTCTATCTGGAGGCCAGGTAAACTCATGCTTTAAACTTTCAACAAATGGTTCTTTTTTCTTAGTTTCGTTTCATATTGCTTTAGTTCATTGTTGAGCTAGTTTTTTGTACTGTGTTTGTTGCAGAAGCATGGAAGTTATGAACCTTTACATTCATCTGTGCCTCTAAATCTTGACTTCACAGAAGACCCCATTGGCCCGTGTTCTGAGTTCAGGTCAGACATTGATTCATTGTCTCTCTCTCGTTTATGATAGATGTTAGGTGCTATTGTAATGTCTTTGTTGTTTCTCAGAGTTAAAGAGAAGCCCAAGGAGCGGCCAAGCCTCAAAATCAGAAAAAAGGTCAGCTTTAATTTGAATGTCCAGACCTATGAGCCGGTTCCGACCGATTACAATCTTTCGGAGAGCGATGAGGAGAAAGAAAAGTTAAAGAAATGGGAAGAAACAGAGGAGGGAGGCCTCCTCCCTATGTTTTCTAAGGGGGGCACAACAGAATGGACAATGGGCTCGTACCCCTCAAATTATAGGTACCAAAATTGCAGTGACAGCTACGATGAGGAAAACGACATAGCTTACGAAGAAATTGATCTGGATGATGATGATGATATCGATTATTACGATGACATTGAAGACAACAGTGACGGGGGTGATGAAGAATGTTATGGAGGCAATGAAATTCTCCATGAACGAGGCCAAGAAGAGGTTTCTTGGCAGTTGGAGTCTTCATGTATGGAATCACATAAGTTTGTTTCTTCGGTTCAGTTGACAAAGGATAAAAGCACCAATATAATGCCCACTTGTGCATCAAACGTCAGAGAACTTAAGCCACTTGGGTTGCATCAAAATGCTCGAGATAGAAGCCAGTATGTGCATTCTGTGCTAAACCCAATAGAAAACATCACCCAATGGAAAGCAGTCAAAGCGAGAGCAGCACCACCTGAGCGCCAGAGGAAGGAGAACATAGAATCAATGAAAAAACCAACTTTACCGTTTACTTTGAAGCCAATCGTAGATCCAAGGTCTTTCTCCCATCCAAGCCAGTCCAAGCCTCTAATGCAAGAAATTGCCGTTGATGCCAGCCTTTCAAACTGGTTACCAAAGTCAAATAGATCTGAGATCACAACCCATTGCTCTTGAAGCTTTTTGAGTGAACAAACAATTGTCTTGCTGATCCTATCCAAGGAGAAGAAGAGAAGGTAGACCAGTTCTAGAGATCAGAAGATTAAATTGCCTGCAGGGGGGTATTTGGTGTTAATAGCGGCAGACTCGTATATCAGATTCTCAAGGGAGTATATCTCGTATGAAATGTGATTATAAAATTCAAACTTGCACAACCACTAAAAAGTGCAACTGGTAAACATGGCTAATTTGGATACAACGATGAAGATTACAACAGCAGCACAGCCACAACTAGTTTTTCTCATCTTTCTTGGCTATTTTAGACAGGGTGTGAACAATCTGGCGTGTTGTTTGCGTTTGTGTTTATAATCTTTGATCCTCTTCCGATTGTTTTGTGAATAATGGCGTTGGGTATTTTTCTATTCCACCGTGTCGGTGGGTTTTGGTTGTCTCTTGTTATGTGTTACTGTTTGTATGAGGGATTGATTACGAATGGAACCATTCAATTTCGCTGATTTTGACATGATTCTCCCATCTGAGTTAAGGATATTGCAAAGAGGATATTTATTGCTTTTACAAATCAGTTGCGCACAAAAGGGTGTCCAGACGATACCAAAGGCAGGAGTCAATTCCTTCCACAATAAATAAAGAAAGAAGACTTCTAAAACTTCTCAAACTCACTTTAAATTAACTCAGTCTGAATTCAACTGTAATACTACTTGAGAGCCACTTTCACCTTCTGAGATCAATGAATGCCCAACCAGCGGTTTTGGCAATTCTGCTCATGAAAAGATATCGATAACCAGGTCCATAAGAATATATAAGCACAGGGAAAATGATAGTGGAAAACATGATTGTTTACGTGAGAATTCTCACATTTGGAAGTATTGGTTCCCATTAACAAACCATCCTACGGATGATCGATGGGTTAGGATTCCAATTGACAAAAGATCTATAATTTCTGTGCTCGTTTTGTCTATTAGTGAGTGGACCATGTGGATGCAAATGTCTTTTGCCTAATTAAAGAAATGCATAAATTAATGGAGCATATGAAGGTTTATGTTCCAGATGAAGATATGCATGGTATATGATAAGAATCAACTCATTAAAAAATAAAAAGTATGAATGTTCATGATATTCTAAATCAGAATACAACTGATCATACAAGATTCAATAGCCACAATTTGATATAACCATGAAGTTTCATAGAGGTTTAACACGTTCCAAACTACACTGGTTGAAAGAATGTATGCATTTAGCACGTCCTAAAATATTTGGCAAATTATGCTTCTGTCAGGAAAAAATGAATGCCATTTTCAGATTTTTTTAATTTATCAAGCATATGCCACATCGTAAGTTCATAGGAGACTAATCCTCTTTAAATGCAAAATGGGATGGTGGTAAGAAAGAGTGGTGTGTATCAGCAGATTAATTTTGTAGATGCGATACTGAGGAAAAGGAGAGAATTGAGGCGATTTATGCATCGTTAAACATGATAATCAATATTCTTTTGGGTGTATATTGTACAATACAAAAGAAATGTGCGTGGCAAAGCATCAAGAAGCTTGATTCTTTGAATACATAACAAACAATAAGTGAAGCAATATTGGTATCACCCTCATCGGATTTCAACACGATGAGGAGATCCATGCAGTTTGCCTATGGTTCCAAGAAAGTCACCAAAATCTCACCTAAGAAATGGTTTTAGACTTCACTTTAATGAATAGCACACAAATCATGCTAAACACAAGACTGCAGCTTTGAACCTCTGGCCTATCCTTTCAACTTGAAGATGAGAGGATGCCGGAATTGCACTATAATCATCCAAAGTTGGAGAGAATGCCCCATTAGTTTATCCAAAAGACATTTTCTGACACTCCGTGCACCGAATGAAATCTACATTATGGTACAGATGCAAGAATCTGAATCCTCATCGTCAGAGTCACTTGCGTCACTGCAGGCACAAACAGGGGAGTGGGGATGATAGAAGATACCAAAAAACCATTATGCATCTGAAGCAAACATGTCACAAATTCTATGTTTAATCTCATATTTCATAATTTTAAAATTAAAACTGGAGTCTATTAGGCTATACTGCCTAGTACTAATTTAGTTCTGAAGGAAATGAATCAGATTGAAAAATCAGAAAGAAAATAAAAATCAGGATAGTGTTTATTGACTTTCTTTACTAACATCTTCCCGAAACAATCATTGCATGTTAGGATACATGAATGCTCAATTACCTCTGAAGGCAGTGGATCAAACTGAAGAGTTTGAAACAATTATTTGTCTTCTATGCATCAACCTTCAATTACTATTATTTAAGGAAGATACTCTTTCTACCTCCCAAGTAATAGTCATTCTCCAATTTGCACCTCCAATTGACACATTGCACCATCCAACCACAAAAATTGACAAATAGCAGTCGTGTCTAATTCTAGCCATTAATGTGAATGAAAATAGCTGATGCTGAACAATTCTTGACTGTCAGATCTTAACAAAGGATACACATTACAATTTTTTGGTAGCTTGAGGGCATAATGTTTCAATAATCATGGTTTGGAGTGCAAAATGTAAAACGCCTTTTAGTTGAAAGGGTGAAAAACTGTGATCTTCTCCATATTATTTTAGTGATAAGGTATTGTCATAAGTGGCATCTGGGTTGTGCATAAGATGTGATGAGTCGATGACATTGTTTTCTGGTCCTTCAGAACATAACTCTGCATGCCCTAAAAACTTCGGCCAGTCCAAAGTTCAACACAATAGAAAAAGGACAAGAATTTTGTCCGTCCAAACTTTCACCAAGTGCTCCAGCCTTTTTAATATAAAAATTCACCATCTCACACAAACAAGCAAATGCAATGAAAAATTGGAGTACGATAAGAAGAGCCCAACCAAGTAATAAAGAAATTTCAATTGTCTCAACCATGTGTTTCTATTTAGATAAACTATACTATCCCAACAGTTAGGGTATAAGAAAAACATTGAAGTTCATGTCTTGCAAATGTTCTTAAATATGAAATGCTCTAATCCTAAGATCCTTATAATAACCTTGCAACCTAAGACATGCATATTTAAGTTCTTGTCAAAGTAAATAATGTTAAAGATTGGACATAATTATCTTCCAAGGTTGAATCAGGTAGCTACAGTCTAAGGTTAATACTGTGCTTAAACAGCCTTACTTCGGCTTACCAATTCATCATATGCCAACTTAAACCCTGTCAATTATTCTCTTCAGAAAACACAAATCTTTGTGGTGTAAGGCCAAGACCAAAAAATGTGACGAACTTGTTTAAAGCCAAAGTATAAACCATAAATTCCAAAAACAATCCGATGCAACTCTTTTTTGCGCTACATGTCACTCGACTATAGCTTCACCTTTGACGGCACAAACATATTCACCGCGATATACTCAAGTGAGCTCCTATCCTTCTACAAACATGTTATCCGGTTAGACAATTCTGAAATCATGTTGCAAGTCTATATAAATTCTATCATCTGAGACATTCACTTGCAAAGCCCGACTCCACTTTGCATGAGATCCTTCAAAAAGAAAGACACTGTGGCCCTTTCTTAACAAATTTATTTCCATATATTACGAAATATATTGCCAGATTAGAAGCATGGAAGAAATTTAACAAAGAAAAGGTCATACGAAAATGGTGTGTCAGCCAGTAATTTAATATTTAGCCAATATATGGTGTGTGTATAACGTTCAACAAACAAGGACAAAGAAATGAAACCAATTATATGCAAAACCACCTAACAAAAGAAATCCCCAACGAACTGATGAAACATGTAGTAACATGGAAAAAGAAATCTAAATGAATAAGTCCAAGAATATAGAAATTTACTCTCGCACTCTACCCATGATCATTCGACCACTAAAAGGATGTGCCTATGGACAGCATAGAAGTGCATGAAAGGAGAAAAATATAAGGCTGAACATGATGGGTGTAGCTTAGCTTACAAAAAATATAAGGCTGAACATAATGGATGTAGCTTAGCTTACACACACAAATCCTCCAAAATGCCATGCGTCAACTCATCAAAGTAAAAAGAGAATGTACTGCCTGGTGTCACTTACAACAATACAATAATGAAACAAACTTCTTCATGGATTTTTAAGTTGTTGAAATAATTGTAATGCATTATGGTCTGAAAGGTTTACATGTTTTTTCAATAATTGGAAAATATAGATGATTATGTATGCTTTAGTTGAATTCAAAGGGCCTGTATTAATTTTATAGTTGAAAACATATAATCAAACAATGGTGGTCTTAAAACACTACATAGATAGATTAATGACAATAATTTAGCTTCCATGCATTAGCTACCATAAGTTTCCAAACCAAGAAACTCTCTACTCGGGAAAAGAAAACAACAACCAAAACACCAGTATTCTTAACCTATCAAAAACCATGCATATTTAGTACATGACGCCGCGCAAACATTACCTCGGATAGAATTCCAGAACCTCTGCGAGCTTATTCCCATTCTTGTCGTTCCACTGCACCTTGAGCCGCGTCTTCTCCGACTTTCTCGATATCCCACCTCGCCGAGGCGGCAACAGCGAATTGGACTCACTTTCCTCCACTCCATTAACACGGTGATCCTGAACCTTTGGAGGGTCTGTGGCACCAATAGTGCTACTTTTGTATCCATTAACAAGCTTAGCATCCGTATCCATAAAAAAGAAAAAATCAATAATCCTCAACACCGAGGACCCAAATTCTTCGCCAATCAGCTCCGATGAAAACAGAGCAAAGCACAAATCTCTTATCCAAAATTCAGATAATTTCCGGAATTCATCAGAAACCCAATTCACCCAATTGTCTGAAAATTAAGAACTCACAAACTGTACCCCCAAAAATTCCAAAAATTTGAGGTTGATTCTGGTATAAACTATAAACTATAGCCTTTTCCCAGTGCACAGAAGCGGGGGGGGGTCAACGCTCATTCCCAGCTTTAGTTTGCAATGATAAAAATCATATAATGAATAAATAAGATGACCGACATCATTAGAACTTAAAGAGATAACAATAAAGCCGCCACTGGGTAAGCAAGGGTGGGAAGAGATGCCCGAGAAAATGACGGAAATTTATTTTTTCATCACGGAATTGGAGAGAAACAACTAAGAAATGAGAGAATATGATTTCAGGAATGGAACAGATCAGACAGCTCTCATAAAGTAACAACTCGATTGGATTAAGAAAATATAGTCCAGAATTTGAGCTATTAACTACTGCTATTAATACGAAGAACGAAAAAGCAGAGAGCTTTCTACTTTTCTGATTGGTCAGGGAGTGAACCCAAACAGTAAATAAAGATTTATGCCGCAGTCAGACTTGGAATGGTTTATGGCAAGTCGGGGAATTTTTCTGATCGACGGCTGAGATTGGATAGAGAATAGCATGCCCGTGGTCAGGCTGCTGGCATACCGTTAGAGCAGCATTTTTTTTTTTTTTTTTGAAATACATCATTTCATTCAATGAAATGGAAAGTTATAATTGTGACTTATCTGAGAAAATTCAGACTACAAGCCAACCATTAGAGCAGTATTGGTTTCTCTATATCCATATTTAAAATCACATCTTTTAAAGTTTGATTTTACATATAAAAAAAAAAATTTCACATTAGATTATATATGTTGGAACCATAATAATAAAATATTATTATTTTTTATTTTTTATTTTTTTCTTAAAATTATTATTTTTTATATATTTTACAATTAACACTACGTGTTCAAAAATTTCAATTTCATATATCTAAATATTACTAATTTCATATATCAAAATGACTAATAATATCAATAAATATTAATATGTACTAAAAAAATACTTTGTATCATTAACAAATTTCATATATCAAAATCATTTTAATACAAATTATATAGAGTTGATTTTAATGGGTAGGAGAGAAAAAAATAGTAAAATAATGTTTGGAGAGTAAATAGTACACTATTTATAGTTATGTAAAATTTTAAAAATGCATAATCTAATGTAGACGAATTTAGAGAGATATTATACAAATATAAAGATGCATAAGCCATTGTCAATACTCTTAGTTACTCTCGTTGCAACAGTTTGCATTGCACTCTAGGAGAGTAGCGCTAAAAAACATTGGCTTATCGCGTGATTCTTTCACTTTTAGAATAGGTTTGGATAGTGAGATGAGAATTTTTTATTTTAGATGAAAGTTTAAAATATTATTTTTTAATATTATTATTATTTTGAGATTTGAAAAAATTAAATTGAGATTTGAAAAGTTGAATTGTTTATTATAGTTTGTGTGGAAATTTGAAAAAATTGTAATAATGAAATGAGATGAGATGATAATTTTGTGTCTCATCCCACTTGAGTTTAACGAAAAATACTAAATGTAATTAAAAAAAAATTACAAAAATTTATTTCTCCACATGTCAGATACGTTGAAAATCATTAAATTTGAAATTCTAACAAAATGAATCTTATAAATAAAAGTATAAATAAAACATGCTTTCTATAATTATAAAAAAATACAATCACACAAAATTTTAATATCTTTTAAAAAAATGCTACTAACGAGTTTAATCTTTTGATGTTTTCCTCATGGTGATTTGTAGTTTAATCTTTTGATGTTTTCCTCATGGTCTTGATTTTATGCTAATTTATTGTGTTTATAATTGAAAATATGTGGTCTAAACATACTCGTATCTATTAATATTGAGTTAGAGTATTGTTACATATATTTATAATTTTATTTAAATAACATACAGTATTTGTTTATAATATACTATTTAGCTTACTTAAATAATAAGATATGATTTATAAGATTTAAAATTTAAAATTTATTTTTTAAATTAAATTATATCGTGTAAAAATTTTATTACGTATACTCTATATACCTGCATGAAAATAAGTATAAGTACAATTCATCTCAATAAAATTTATAAAATACTATTGTTTACGAATCCGCATAAGTCATCTCAACACGTCGAAGCTTTCTTTTCCATTCAATTAGCTCCCTGAATCCCCATATATATATATATATATATATATAGTAATATTAGAGAGAAGTCACAGTAGCAGTATACACTTTACACTCACTACATGACTATTTTTAATTCTCTACTTCTTTTTTCTAGACTTGAAATATATATAGTTTATATGATACCATATCATATATATATATATATATATATATATATATATATAAAATAGTTACTCTCAACAATAACTTTTATTTATATTTATTTATATAGAGTCATGTATATATATATATATATATTTTCCAAACTTTTATCTTAGATTTTTCTTGGGCAGATGGGTTCTGTCAGAACTCCTTGGGGCCCAAAGCCCTGTAAAGTACAACAATGGATAAGGATTCATTGGTTCGTTGGAATTTTTACATTAGAATTTAATTGATCTGTTGATTTTTTTAATTCAAAGCATGTAATATTTTACTTGTAAGTGAATAAAGAATCTGACATGAGCCATAAGCTCACTGCATTGTCCGGATGGTGTCGGAAAAAAGTGTGGCAAAATGGGAGAGACTCCATTACCTGAAAAATGATTTTCGGAAGCATGTAAATAGTTGGGAACTGTTTACAGATAAGAGATGAGTTCAAAGAAGTGTCAATGTTGAAGAAATTCGTTACGAAATCATCACTTATCTTAAAAGTTTAAACTGATAGAAAGAGATGAATTTTTATTATTTATTTTATATCTTAATACTCACACTTACGTGTGGGCTAGACTCTCCCTCAATGGGTGACCCAACACGTAGAATATTTAATTAAATGAGATAAAATGTAGAATCATAGTTCGAATTTAAGACATCTGCTTTGATATTATGAAGAAATTTATGAGCCTAACTCATCTCATAAAACCGATTCTACAAGAGATGATTGTTCATTCCTTATAAATATGCCTAAAACCTTATCTACAGGCAATGTGAAATTATTTCTCAACAAATATCCGAGCCCATAGACCTTACACCCCTGCTTTTACCCCCCACGACTTCCTTAAAAATGTGGCAAATTACCTTAATTAATTACATACTGCAAAAGTTTAAACTTTGTACCATGAATTTAATATTTATTGGTGTTTGAATTACAAAAGCATCTTTTATTGAGATAATAAAATTAGAATTCTTCATTTGATATCAGAGGGAAGTCTTTTAAATTGATAGGCTGTTGGTGATTTTGAATCTCTTTTGATATAAAGGATAGAAGAAATCCCTTTCAATGTTAGGTATATGAGACGTATTGTCACTTGAAGACCCTTTGCACCAGCTCTCTTGACTTCAAGACTACTTCAATCAATAATCCAAAATATTCAGCAAAAGAGAGGGAAAAAAAAAAAAAAACGTTGTAAAACAAGACCAGCAAACACAGATTGTTCAATAATACGGTTTCTCTTTTGTACAGATCTTGTGCCAAAACAAACATATGCTGCATACAACATTACATAAGTGCTACTGCCAGATGATTGTTGGGATCTCACCTCTTCTGTTTGTGTCTCTCTTATTTTAACATTTCATATTATTTTACCTAGAAAACGAAGTGCTTTCTACTGCCAAAGTGGGATGAGTTTGGAGATCATGATGAGAAAAGAAACAAAAAACGAAGACGACAAACAAGTGTCACATTAATTGATCTAATCAACTTAGATTGAATGCAAAGCTCAAGCAAAGATCGGTCTTTACAATGGGAATGTAAAACAAAAACGTGTCAAGAAGATCAGGATATAACATACATGCAGGCTATCTGCTTGGCGTGCTTTTTACCCAAGTGAATGATAAAAAGTAAGCTGATAGAAAGATGGTGGGAAAACTACTACTTGCTTCAAATGTTGCTAAACTTGATTGCAACATTGAACTTATATTCTACTCAAAGTTCAACAACCTCCAAAAACAGCTACACCATCTCAGTTCACTTCCACTTTCACCCATTTGTGTGGGGAGAGTTAGAGAGTCAGGCATTTTGGAGGATGGCATGTTTTGAAAGAGCGTCTCCGGCACTGAAGGATATCCTGCTCAAACTCTACCGGTAAGAACATTTTTATCTATTGGTAAGTCACTAATAACCATTTGCGAAATTGCTTTTGTGGTCCACTTTGCTGCCCATTTTAATGATGCGCACCCATGCAACATGTAAAGTCCATCCTGCTTAATGCCTTAGATAAACAGGCAACTCAGATAGGCCCCATCAGTGCTTGATATGTAAATCCTGGATGTTGTTTGTTTTTTTTTTCGAAACAAATCAAAAAGGGCTTTCTAACATGTTAAAGCATTGGAATCAAAGCTGATATTCATACCTTTAACCTTGAATATTCAACTTTCTTGCCTTATTTTATTAGGAATCGGCGGCATAAAGTCCAGTAATATTGGACATGACATTCATGCTGTTTTCTTCATTTGGTTGATAACCACAAAAATGGCATTCAGCTTTAAATCATCAGCAAGTTTAGAAAGTATAATCTACATTCAGATCTCCTGTAGGAAAAGATGCAGCAAATGAACTATTTTCATGAAAATGTCATTTTATACAATAGAGCATTGCCCCTCTTTGTGCGGGGGCCTGAGGAAATTATACTTTTCAGATGAACTTTGGCAGACAAAAATATGTGGTTTCCAGGAGGACAAGCAACGGAATATCCTCCCATCTGAATTGGTGGGTGGGAAGAAGCTGTATACTTCCATTATCATAAATAGTTGATAGCTACATCTTCCACCAGGCAGGCATGAATGTGTTGCTTGTCCTTAGGAGGACCAGTGATCTCTGGGTTCAGTTGATCATAGAAGCTCTGAGCGACATGACAGTGCAGAAAATCTTTCTTGGCCTACTGGTAAAAAAACAAAATTCGATCCCGTGAAGGGAGTGACGCATCACTGAAACAGGCTGAAGAATCACCCATTATATCTCTGAAATGCTACATTGGAGTTATAACATCGAATCATACCTTGAAATCGTAATAGCTAAACTTGGTAATGGATTGGTAAGATCGATGGTATTGTAAATGCAAGGTCGCAGTTTAGTTGGAGAAAACAGGACAATAAAACTCCGAAGTATGAGAAACAAGGAATGATGTAGCTGTCTCGGAAGTTTGAAGACTCTAAGCTTTTCTTTAGTATTTTCAGGACATAAATGGAGCAAACATAAGTTATATAAATATTTACAACAAAATTATAAACATTATAGTTTTCAAAAAAATAGAAGAAAAGAAAGCATGATGACCACTCTGATGATCAACGTTTTTCCTTTCATGACAGAGCTGAAAAGCCCATGGAGATTGATCATCAATTGTATGAATTTGGATCCGTCCAATATCACATCCAGGTAAAACCCTCGGCACTCTTCATCATACAAAAGCCTTAATATCTTTTAGTCACTCTCTATCCAACATCCATTTTTATGTTTCTTTCACCTAATTCAGTAAAAATTTCAGAACTCGGGAGTGTTGTATTCTGCATATGATTCTGGTATTGAGGTGTATATGATCATATCATGATTGTGAAGCAAGCAAATACAAATTACAGATCTGAGAAAGAGTTGGGATTTAATTTTTGCGTATACGCGTTTGTGTTGTCAGCTTTCAATTATGTGTGTCTCTGAGGTTTTCACTAATCATTCAAGAATCATGCTGAATTGATGATGATTCCTCTCCAATGTCAAACAGTCTTCAGCATCAGACCCACATCACACTTACTTGTCAATATCCACCCCACTACTGTCCCAAGGTGCCCTGCTATCGGATAGGCTCTCGCATGCCACTATAGAGATGATAAAGGAAGTTGGTTCTAATGCTGTTGATATTGTTGAACCAGCAAAAGAAGGATACCATCTCACTCTAAGACTCAACTTCAGTAAAATTCCACGTGACAAAGGTTTGGTAATCCTTCACATCATTTCAGAGATAGATATACAAATAATTACTTGAACTAAGATCTTATGGTAGTATTTACATCTTAAAGCTGCTTTTCACTTGAAACAGTAACAACTTCTATGGCACCATAAATGGAGGTTAATATGCATTTGCAGAGTCTTGGTTGCCAAGAATGGAAATAAAATGATATCTTATACTCTCTTCACCCAAAATAGTTGGGACTTTGTAAAATAGAAGTTTGTATTCATTTAGTTTCCCTTATTAGATTTAACCCCAATATGGTAAGCATTTGACCAGATTACAGAAAAAGATACAATGGAGTGGGTTATTAGGTATTCAGATGAACTTAAAATTGAAGATTAAATACTGGCTATTCAATCTGAGTTGAGGGAGTAAACATCTTGAAACATCTAAGACACATAAGAAAGAAAGAACATTCCTCCCTGTGCATGAGTAGACAAACCCAAGTATCCAGAAATATGAAGCTAGTTGAGGGAAACTGACATAATCTCCTGCTAAACCTGCCAAAAAAAGGTAAAAGGATATAGGTAAAGCATCATTTATGGAGGAAAAAGTTAATACTTGGATCATAAATAAAGTTCAAATGTATTAGAACATGATTTCCTTCTGGGGAAGAAAAACACTAAGAAAAAAAAAATTATAAAATCACAAGAACATAGGCATGAATCAGCAAAATCATTTCCCTTCTTCCGCAAGTCATTGGTTATTCAAAAGTAAATTAATAATGGATGAATCAGCAAAACATGAATTATGGTAATTGAAGCATGTTTTATTGTTCCAGACTCTGTAAAGGTAATAACGCAGATCTCTGCAATGCAAGCAGTAATAATAAGTTCTCAGCTGAAAGAAATGTTGCAGAATGTCAATTCCCAGGTTACACTTCATGGGATGCACAAACCTATCAAACTAGTCTATCACCCAAGGGAGCCGTTCTTTGTCATCAGACAGGTAATTCCCACATTCATTCAAACCCTCCATCGCAAGTGGATTCTAGATATACCAATTTTATGAAGCCTTGCCTACATGCCCATAAGAACATTGGCTGCCACTTGCCAGAGACCTGCGAGGTAGCTGCAGAAACAATCATCTAGTAATTTGGCATATCAAAAAGCTCATCCAAAACCCAAATTTCAAATTCAAGCCCAAATTGAAAAGTCTGAACAGTTTCAAATCTTACTCTACTTGTTTCTGCTATTCTGGATTTTCTAAGTGGAAGGGAGTTCATATGTTTGACAGCCACAAAAAATCATAGCAGTATTTCCAATGCGTTTCAAAGAAAATTCGGATGTCATTATTGCAACAGCCTTCTTTCAGGTAATTTGTGGCTGAATGTATTCTCAATATTTGAATCACCTAACCATTATCTTCTTGAGCTATTCCTCAAAATGGCGGATTTCTTCTTACTTCTTGGTCCTTCTTCTATTCGTTTTCTCTAGGAACTTATGGATGTGGGAAGCTCTCAAGAATGGGCTAAAGCACCTCCTTGCATCTGGTCACCCATTCCTCCTCCAGAACTGAGAGGAGAAACTTTTGAAGATTTGAGCACCAATGGAGGATTTGTTTCTTTTGGTATCCTATTATTCTTTATCTTTAATCACATTGCAATGGAAAGATTGAATATTATCAACCACATTTTGAAAAAATAATTGTGTTACTATCAACCACAACATCAATTAAATCCTTGATCTAAATCTTTCATCGCCAACCTATAAAGAGAACTTCATATCAGAGTACTTCTTCGTTGTTTTAGATACAGCATCTAATTTCATCTCTTTAATTTTCCATATACCAGATAAAGCTCGAGTAAGCTCAATCTAAGACATTTACGCATATTTTTTTCAGATATTTATTCACGCCATGTTGAGGGCAAAAGACTAGATAAGACTGTATGGAGTCTATTGAACTTCTATGCCTACGTCAAATCCCACGTAAAAGTAGGATTTTTTCCCCTTTTTTTCTCTCTTTTTCCTTTCTCTTCTGATTGTTCTTATTTTTGTTAAGCATTCTCTTACATCTTTGGCTGACATGGTTCTTAAAATAGTGCACCAGAGGTTTTATTCAACGCAGGATGAGAAAGCGTTTGGAAAGTTTGGTTAAGGTAACCCAAGTTGCATCATATAAATTACACTCCACAGACGTAGCAATAACTATTAAAAAAACTTGTTTTTTTTTTTCATCTGATTCCCTTTCATGAAGGTAATTTGCGACTCAAAACTTGCGACTCAAAACAATCGCTCAATGTTGCAAAAATAAAGCATTCCAATCAAACCACTGTCAGACCCCACAA
The DNA here is from genome assembly GCA_022457165.1 of Juglans mandshurica. Taxonomy (NCBI): domain Eukaryota; kingdom Viridiplantae; phylum Streptophyta; class Magnoliopsida; order Fagales; family Juglandaceae; genus Juglans; species Juglans mandshurica. Next base: position 13,592,968 of record CM039619.1, read on the forward strand.
AAGATAAACTAGAACCAAGAAGAAAGCGATCGATAATGGTTCTCTCCATGTGACTCGCAGGTCCTGCAGAAGGCAAGCTCAGAAGAAGAAGAAGAAGAACAATTTGGAAAAGATCAAGGTATGCTTTCAACAGACATATTATAATTAAGAAAGACTCGGGAAGAAACAACAGCACCAGTACCTTATCTTTTCCTCAGACGTGAACTTAATTCAATCCACCAATTCATCCAATGCCATTCTGGAACAAAAATAATGATATTTTCTGATAAATTTTTATATATTTGTTAATGCTCGTTTTGATGCAGAGAGATAGTGGAACTAAAACAAATTATATTTCTTCTATGTTGGCATATCTGTTGATTTTGGATTTGATGCAGATGCAGGGTGTAATTATATGAGAAAACTGGTCAGCTTATCAAAGTTTAAAATCCTCAAACGAAGATCATATGGCGTCTTAAGCAGGAAGATCAAGCGAATACGTTTCAGAATCAAAATCCATGGATTCGGGCGTTTTCGTCGACGATGGTTGAGATTCCCAAAGTTTTCTTCTTCAATGGGATATACCAAATTAGATTAAAGTTTTCCAAAAGTTTGTATGTCCCATTGTATGATTGCATGAAATTGGGACATTGAATCGGACTTCTACAACTCCATTGAGTCCCATAATTTAAATGCTTCACATCATCAATACAAAGCAACCTATGTTCCTAAAACTTTTTATGTTCTTCGCTTCTTCTGCACAGCAATGCTTACTTTGTCTTTGTCAAGCATCCATTCTCTTGCAAATCTATAAATAAGTTGGAGATCTCCATCTTCAAAATAACTGAATATCTTGGATTTACTTCAGACAATTAGATAAATACTTTCCTTGAGAATATGTTGCTTGCACAGAGAAGTTTCAACGTCTACACTACAAGTGATCATTATAGTGTTAAATATTTTATGATGAGCATTAATAATTGGATTTTCAGTTTTCTATCATCCACGATAATAAAATAATAATAGTTAGAAAACGAACCTCTTTCTATTACAGTTTGATAGAGAATCTAACCTGACTATGAGAGAATGATCACCCTAACAACTTTACCTCCGAGTGTCTACCGATGGCTAGTAGAAGCACAATGATGTTGTAGGTGAAAATCTTTTAACCCCTCAATGCTATTTATAGACTTCTAGCCATCATGAAATCTAGATACTTCATGTCCCACTGTGACTATATATAGAGGTATTCTTCTTTCACTGTGACTCATTAATTAAGTGATAATATTTGAACTAGTCTAAACCATTAGGATATGGGTGTGTGGGACATAGAGTTTTAATAAAACTCTTACATTCTCTCACTTGGCTCATACGCCCATAAAATAACATTTGGGTTTATTACAGGAAATTAATCATACTGCGCACATTCATTTCCAGGAAATTTTCTAGCTCAAAATAATTTACATGAGTTTCGTAATATCAATGTCAAATCAACTACCAATGCGAGTCATGGCGATCATTTGTTATATAACCAACAAATTTTCTTCTATGTACTACATCACCAGTAACTTAATTTAACATGATCTTTAATTTGGACAATTAAGGCTAATATTATTATGCTTTGGGTTCCAATTCATGTCTATTGCAGACATTATATTGTCATCATTCATCCATACCATTTAATGTACATATAAAGTGGAAGACAACATAACAGAAACAACCATAATAGATATCTATCAATGTCCAGTAACAAAATACTCAACATATCAATTATCTCTTTAACATGTTCACATAATGGATATAAGCATATGACTCATCTTTTCAACATGTCCTTTAAAGTATAATCATTAACACACTATTGTTATGGACATATTTGTTTCTATACTTTCTCTTTAACACTTAGGTATAAAATCTCATTAAATACTTATCATTCGGAGAAAAATACTCTAAGGAATTCCTGTAGTACTTTCTTAGCGACTTGGCTATAAGTCGATAATTAATTCCAAGTCTTAAGATAAATTTCCTCAGTCAGATACCATACACTCTGGCCTTAAAGCATACCACAAAATCAGTCCCTATTACACATGAAGTCGTAAGAGATTTACCTCATACTTTTCCATAAAATAACTCTACTAAATAGTAAAATAGATAACCATAACTGTATTATAGAGAAAAATGTTTACATTCGTCTATATGCATTATCTCAAGAAACTCTCTTTTCCTTGTACCATCTTTCTTGATTAGTTTAATTTGTTTTCATTTTATACAAATCAACACACATCCAAAGATTAGAAAATCCAAATGTGAGAAATATTTTATTTACTAACCTTTACAACTTTTCTTGAAAATATTCTCCAAACTTTTATGTCACAAATAAATTCTATGCTACAAATTATAAAAAAATTTCATAAATCATTTTTCATTTGGTTCCAATACATGCCTCATGAGTGAAAGGAAAAACTTTTAACAAAAGCACTAATATGAAGGCATGACAAATAAAAGTTTTATTGGAAAGAAAAATAAAACAAACATAAATGGCATTTTGAAATAATTCGAACATTTGAACATTTGTGCTTAAGTTCAACCACTAAAATAAGTATCAACATTTATAGAGTTTGAAACTTTGATTTGAAATTTATACATACAAAATAAATATGAGCATTTGCACTCGAGTTTAATCTAAAAAGAATGTATAAACATGTATAAGATTTTATTCAAAATTTATACAGAAAAATGTTTACCCTTCCCTTCGAATCATGTCTTATGCTTAGGGCACCTAAACCTTCACGTGTGATTGTTTCTTTCAAACTTCAATTGACACAATTCTTATATTTTTATCACCATAATTTTCTTCATTTCTCAAAAGATACAAATGATTTTTCATACAAATTAAAAATAAATTTGTATCTAGCTAACAATCATGCTACCAACTTGTTCATATCTCATTACTTTAATGAAATAATAATGCCTCTAAAGTAAACCATTATGTACAAAACTAAGAAATTTCTTATAATTTGATATGTAATAATTAATTCAATATTCTTAAACATTGTACTTTTCTGACCCTTATCACTATTCTCAATAATAACTAATGTTAGACTTAAAATGGATAGTTTAGGGTCTAAAACTCTTAGTGTAAATTTGACATGCTCATGTTTCTTTATATTAGAGTTCATTCCGTACAGAAAACCTTGTAAAGATATTCGTATACTTATTATAAGAAAAATATTTTAATCACATTAATGCTTTGAGTTCGACACTCATAAACAATAACAGAATTTAAACCATTATAGATGAACTAATGGTGTCATCGAGATCCCTCCTTTAGGAGTGAATCCCAACATACAAAATGTTCCCTCCAATTTTAAATTATGTCAATGAACTAGTTGTATCATTGGAATTCTCCTTTGGGAATAAACTCTGACATACAAATTGTTCACTCTAACCTTAAATTATGTGGATGGACTAGCTGTATCACCAGAATTCTCTTTTGAGAGTAAATTGTGGCATACAAATTGTTCACTTCAACTTTACTTTGATGAATGAACTAGTAGTGTCATCAAAATCCTCCTTTGGGAGTAGATCTTAACACACAAATTTGTTCATTCCAACTTTACTTTAATGGATGAACTAGTAGTGTCATCAAAATCCTCATTTGGGAGTAATCTTGACACACAAAATTATTCAATTCATCATACCCATATTTACTATGGAGTTTAATGGTTTGTCCATCCAAAATTAAGAAAATTCTTGTACCTTTGGACAATTAATATTTTCCTTAATTTGGTGCAAACCATTTACCCCATATGGTATAAACAATTATATATATATATGGCCAACCATACAATAAAATCAATAAAAAAATAATTATTGAGAATTTTATAACTAATAGCCATAATTCAAGTCCAAATAACTCATACATTTATATGGCTTACCATACAATAAGATTCACAGGGAGCAATAATTAAGAACTTTTATAACATATCACCATAATTCAAGTGCAAATAATTCATATATTTATATAGTCTACCATAAAATAAAATTCACAAGAAACAATAATTCACAATTTTATAACTAATAGCCATAATTCAACTTTAAATAATTCATACATTTATTAAACAATAAAGCACATGCTTTGAGAGAGAAGAGAAAGAAAAAATTATTTTTCTATATTTTTTAATTGTTCAGTTTACTTTTCGAGCTGGGCCACAATACTAACCCATTTTGTTGGCCCACTATCCATTTGTCTCTCAGATTGGGTCAGCGCCACGGCCTCCCAAAGTCCAAATGGATTTTAATGTGAAAAACTCTACCCAAGTCTTCTTCTTTTCTCCTTCACTCAAGCTGCTGCCGCACCAGTTTCTTTCAACCACTGATCTGGCATGGTTGCGAGGAGAGGCCGGCATGGCATCCCCTGCCTCCTCTCACCGTCGACGTCCACCTCCTTTCACCGTTCTCTCCTCTCTTTTTTTCCTTCTGTTATTACTAAAACGAGCGGCCACCTTTGCACCGCCATTACATAATGTTTGGCCTCCTCCCGACGTCAAACATTCTCTCTTCCCTTTTTTTTCTCAAAGAGATTCGGGCCACCAAATCGAAGGGATCTCCTATAGTGACGGCGGTATTCTTCCATACCAGAGTACCAACAAGGCCATTCCGACCACCTTCATGCCGCCCACTACTAACCCATAAGGCGGCCATTCCTCAACTCTCTCTTCAACCCAACACAAACAAAGTACAAGCAAAAAGGGGAGGAAAATAAAACCCAAGTATAATTCTGAATCCAAAATCCTTCAGTATACATTTCAATGTGCAATTTCATGAATATCAATATACACGTACAATAATATTATGAATATGTGCTAATCGGAACAATCATTTGAAATTCCTAAATACCATCGTAAACTTATTTCTCAGACCGAAAGGACACTCAACTATAGCATGATAAAAATCGAGAAACACACGGAGGTCATATAGAATCAATCAAACAGATATTTATTTACTGTATATTTTATCGAGATCATAAAATATTTGTATCCTGACGCTCTAATACCACATTAAATATTTTATCATGAACATTAATAATTGGATCTTCGATTTTCTATGATCCACGATAATAAAATAATAACAGTTAGAAAACGTAAGTACTCCCTCCATTACAGTTTGATAGAGAATCTGACCTGGCAGTTTGATCATCCTAACAACTTTACCTCTGAGTGTCTCCCGATGGCTAGAGGCACAATGATATTGTAGGTGAGAACTTTTTAACCCCTCAGTGCTATTGCCATCATGAAATCTAGAGACTTCGTGTCCCACATCTGTGACTAGATATAGAGGTATTCTTGTCCCATTGTGACTCATTAATTAAGTGATAATATTTGAACTAGTCTAAACCCATTAGGATATAAGTGTGTGGGACATAGAGTTTTAATACAAATCTTACATATAGTTCAACAAGCAGACTTAAAAAAAAAATACAAATAATATCAATGAAGAGCAACAATATCGATCATCCTTTTTTTTTCATTTTTAGGTAAATGATATATGAATAAGACCAAGTTTACAAATGAAGTACTGGTGGGTTTTCAACAAGAGAAATGATATTTTGTCACCTGTGGAGTTCAGAAAGAGGAAATTATAACCCTTCGAAAAAAAAAATGCTTTTAAACAAGTGGCAGGCCAAGTAATCAAAACAAAATGGGAAGGAAAAAGCCTATTAGACCAACATTTTTTTCTGCTTCGACACATCTTACTAGCACCAAACACCGTCCATAAGAACCAAAATTGAACATATTATCAGAATCTTCCTATATATGTCACATTCACCAAAGTTTGAAACTTCCATGTTAATAGTAGCCGCCCACAACCAGAAGCTGCATGTTCTTCACATGGCAGATGGTAGGGACTGGGAATGTGAAATGAAACTTCGATTGAAAAGCCTACCTCTTTGCCACGGTCAATGTCAAGATCATGAAGTTCTCCAGCTTCATTATGCAACGTCCAAGTGTTATCAAATTTGCGTTTTACCTTTTCTTTATCAACGACTAATTAAAGATTCGACTTGCTTCCTAAGTACTGATATCGAACGGCTTGTAAAAGGGTGGATGAAGGGGGCTGGACCCACAGAAAGAACCTCTAAAATTATAGATTCAGATCTCCAATTAAATGGGGACCATAAGTAAGTAGTAATATCCAATTCATACTTTTTGTGTTGTTAAAAATCCGAAGCTAAATTCCAAGCTACGTTACACGTATACCTGTATGTGTGGCTGCTAATGTCTCTTGGCCTCTCTCTCACATTACATCCAATAAAAAAACCAGAGGCTCTCAAGATTACACCATGATATCCCCTCCCTCACAAGCACATAAAACCCATCAAAAAACATCTTAGCCTTTGAAATCTGCCGTTGTTTGTGTTTGTTTGTCGATGGCTACTTCGATATCTGCAATTGGGTTCAAGGGAAGCTTGTGCTCCTCCTTCCATGGAAGCTGGGGAACTTCAATGACTGGTGAAGATTATGCCATGTTAGCCAAGTCAGTACCAAACCATGTTCGAGTTGGAAAGCCGGTGAGAGCACGACCCATGATGAAGAACGTCAATGAAGGAAAGGGTCTCTTTGCGCCGATTGTTGTTGTTACTCGTAACATCATTGGCAAGAAACGCTTCAATCAGATTAGAGGAAAGGCTATTGCTGTACACTCACAGGTACCTCTCTTTAATAAATATATATATTTCAATTCTATGCGCGAATGGATGAACAAAAAACAGAAACTATTCTTTACAGTTTCTGCCTGAAGCTTGTGTATTCACCAAACCTGTGCACTTTTTGCAAGCTAAAAGTGCAACTCTCTCTCTCTCTCTCTCTCTCTCTCTCTCTCTCTCTCTATTTTTGCATTTCGAGGCTTCCTGTAGACTACTACTAGGCATGATTTCATCATTCAATGATATGCTTGTTTCTTTTTCTTGATTTCCACGATATAATTTCAGGTGATTACTGAATTCTGCAAGTCAATTGGAGCAGATCAAAAGCAAAGACAGGGTCTGATTCGACTGGCCAAGAAGAATGGAGAATTGCTAGGCTTCCTTGCATAGTGGAAAATAGTTTTTACTTCATACTTCTAGATTTGGCACGTAAACTACATTCCTATATATCCTGAATCCCTGATTCCCGTCTGTATGTACTTCTCAGTTTTCAGATAGCTTTAATATATATTCAATTATCCGAATAAATTCCCATAAAGGCAGCAACCTGAGAGGGTTAACTCCCAAGAATAGTAATTATTCGTTTGATCAGAGCCGATATAATCACATTTTTAGGGTCCTCGCCATAATTTATTATATAAATAAAAGCAGGACCTGGGTTGCTAAACCTAAAGGAGGAATGATATCTTTGCATGGGCCAACAAGCAAAAGTGAACATCAATAGAATATCTGTACAGTCAACATAAGTTTTCAGCCCTTCCCCCCCTCCCCTCTACGGGCTATGATCATGTGCAATGTCTTGTTATATTCATAGGGACTCGATTCAGATGGTGCTGGAGGGAGACGACTCAGCACTGTTTTGCATTTGCATCTGATTCCAGTTTTAAGCATGAAATATGTAGCTATAAGGTTTTTGTGAGTTCCATAATTTTGAGGTCTATAATTCAACCCGAGCCCTGAGCTTGGCATTGCAGAGCCATCTGCAATTCGGCATTGAGCTTTCGCCAGACAACCCTGCTGCCGCTTCTGCCAATTGATGAGTGACATATAGCATGAGATTCAACTATTTCGATGAACTATCATTGTTGAGAATTCAACCACTTTCTTTGTGAAACAAGATCTCAGGAATAATAAAATTTTGAAAGATTATAGTAACAATGCATTTAATCTTTGCATTTTCACCGCCTCGTGAATTGTGAACACACTAAAGATCACAAAAGTATACCAGAGTTAACAGCATATTTGATTCCTTAATACCGACGAAAATTAGCTATCCAATGGGTCTTAGCCTCTCTCAAGTTTTTAAAACCGTAGGAGGAAGAAAAGCAGCAGATTGCGATACATATAATCTTTCTTTTGCAAGTAGAGGCCGTAGTAAACAACCAGTAATAAAAGTATTTAAGTACCAAAAGGCAAAATATGAAAAACCTAAGAGCATTACATCCCTTAATACACATATCACTTAGCAAACTAAATATCAACTACACGTCTTGTAGATCATAACAAAAATAACATCATAGAAATTCCATTGACTTTCATCGTGATGCCACAACTGATGGAAGAAAACCAGACAGCAAAATAATTGCACGATTACAGAGTGTATCGAACTTTCGCTGTTCTTTCCCTTCTAGAATCATCCTGCAATGAACAATGCGGTCAGAGATATTGACACATAAAAAACATATACCCATATACATGCTAAAATTTTAATACTACTACACCATAGAGCTTACGTGGAAGTTGTAAGTCATTTTATCAGTAACATCAATGATCTCCTTCCACTTCCTCCCAATGCTCATCTGCATAAAATAAACAACATTTTGTGTCAAAGAATAGAGCAATCACGGAGAAAACATCATTTTGAGGTTTAAGAATAGAGCAATAAAGGAGCAAGCTGACTTGAAGCCACAGGAACCCCAAAAAAACACTTTATTAGTGCAAAGATTCAAGTTGCTGGATCAAAGTGTAGTCTGTGTGATGCACTCAAATGGATATACAGATCTCTGTATTATGTGATTTGCAGCAAAGGCACAAAGCAACAAAAACAAATAGAGAGATAAATGCTTGGTCAAAATACAGTGACACTTGCAAGAAGCTACTGCATTTCTCAAATCTGTCCATCTGGCCTTAAATAAATCAAAAGGATTTTGATTAGCATTGGTGGTCAAGCAACCATCTTCGACTCATAACCATATAAAATAAAAATAAAAAATTTGATTCTAGGACAGAATGAAACAATATATCAGCAGAAGAGAAGATAAAGAGACATTCTGCACACATTAATAATCATTGGGAGGCAGCAAATAGTACACATGTGTGAATGCAATGTGTCATGCACATCAAACCTCTGATAAGGTTTCATCATGCAGCAAAATGAAAATTCATAATTACAGGCATGCACGCAAAGGACGAGGCACTAATCTGCCTAATGAATCTTTCACACAGGGAATAGGTAAAAGCTTCATATATGCCAAGGTGTTCTAGAATACATAAAAGCTTGATATGTGCCACCTCTGCAAAAAATCACAATTTCCCACACACAAACTCATATTTTGATAAGATTCAAACAATTGGCCTCAACGGATCATCTATTTAACTAACAAAGTGTGTCTTTGTGGAAGCACCCAAACCAACAGTACAATTGAACTCTTGATATAAATATTAATAGTAAATTAGACCTGGACAGCTTCATTTGCCGCTGTCTTGGTCCACAATGCAAGTTTGTCCTGCCTCGGTCGCACACTTGCAACCACACCACAAATCTCATCAGCCTCATCAAATTGCTCTCCAATCAAGGCCATCAACTATCCAGTAAAAACAACCGTTAATTGCCACAATGCCCATAAGTTCTGTACCAACACTCAATTAACCATGCATTACAAGATAATATTTCAGAAAGCAAATGATAGGAATAGAGATTATTACAGTTTCTAGCCACATGTTATCAAGATTAGTCTTTCTGCTGCTGGGGATGGACCACTTTCCTCCATTAGCACACTCGGGATCTTCCCATTTAGGTTCAATCCCAGCTTTGAACAAGTGGAAATCTGCATTTGCCGGCAACTTGCTGGGCCTGAATATCTGATCATACAAACTGCGGAAAGAGATCAAGCTTTAAACTTGAATGAAAAGAATCGACTCTACAACTTTCTACTGCAGCTGAGAACAAAATTAAAAGATATAAGAACTAGAAAATCATAACGGGAGCAGAGAATTATTATTTCTGAAGTTCTCTTAATGGAAAATAAATCAAGAACTAGATAATATTGGGAACGCGGAGTTTTATCGAGCTGGTTCAAGAAAGACGACCATGGAAATTAATATTAATAAACAAAGCTATTTGTTTTGTTTTCGCTACCTTGGATCTAACTATAAACCCAATCACAACATTCAAACTTCGATATTTTTTCTATGTGCCCAAGTAACTTCCACAGCAACCAAACAGGACACGAGACGAAATAGCTCAAATCAAAACTCAATAAAGATATAGAGATCTAACTTCTCACTAAGAGAAAGAGAGGAAGAAATAGGGAATAAAGTGGAATATGTACCACCAGAACTCTTCGACGGTGTCGAAGGTGTAGAGCTTGCGGAGAGAGGTGCCCCAGGCGGCACCTTGCTTTGGCTTGGACTGGTTGTCGAACCAGAACGTCCACTTTCTCTCCAACTTGTGAGGTTGTTTCGTCACTGTATCCTCCGAAGCCGTCGCCGCCACAATCGCTACCTCACTAGCCATGATTTTTTTTTTTTTTTTTTTTTTTATCCTTCTCGCTTCGCCTCTCTCCAAATCTCTTCTCGCTCTGCGAATGCGCGTTTGTTAGTTTGTTGGTGAAGTGGGCCTGTTATAGGGCTCTAACCTGTTGGGTTTTTGGGCCGGATTCGGTAGGAAAATCATAGCACAGGTTGAGAATTACAAAGTTCTTGCAAGAGTATTGCTGCTATGCGTCTTCAATTTGCTTTGGTGTACCCCTAATCTAAATTGTATTTTTCTTTTATTTTAGTTTTTTATTTTAAATATTTTTAAAAAATAAAAAAATATCAATATATTAATAGTCACTTTCTTAACCATTAAGAAAAAAATTTTAAAAAAAAATTTAAATTGATGATCAGTCAAAATGAGAGGACAAATTAATAAGGCAGAGTAGCATTATTATTTCAGTAAACATTATACTGTAAAACAATTACAAAACATTATTTAACAATAGATGTTCCTTTTTTGTGATAAGGATATCTTGTATAATCTATAATATATATGAGGTATTTATTTTAAGGAAAATGATACTATATCGTATAAGTTTGTCCTTCAATTTGATCGCTCATGTATTTTATTTTATTTTTAATTATTTTTTGCTTAGTGATTAAAGAAGTGACTATTGTATTGATGTTTTTAAAAAAATATATATTTAAAAATATTTGAAAGAAAAGAAAGTACAATTTACATTAGGGGCACGCAAAGTTGGGCGGCACAGTAACAGTACCCTTATTTAAAACTATGTCAATTTATAAGATTTTATTTTAATTCCCTATGTATATATTTTAAATTTATTTACATGTACGTATACTGATATACATACGCATATGTATATATATTTTTTTTTTAACTTCTATTTTTGTTTAATTTCAACATGTGGATAACACAACAGATGTTATATCTGTCCACATCCACATTTTATTATAAGATCTTGAATTCAACATTTTTTTTAAATGTATTCAATTTATCAAGTTAAATTCTTTGATCTTGATGTCTCAAAATTAAATAAAAAATGGATTAAGACTTCTTATAATATTTTATCCAAATATTTTTTACAATTATGATAGAATTGGGCATGTAAATTTCCTTGTGCGTGGCAACCAAAACATGCACCAACTGCAAGCTGTAAACATGCAAGACAAGGGATCAAGGCCCGGGTGTTGCATGTCCAGACTCCCGAGAGCTTGCCACAGCATGAGTTTCTTTCATCGATGGGATCGTATGTGGCGTTTTGCTCTACACGCCACGCAAACCATGATTCGTTTAGGTTGTCCTCTGGCCTCCTAGTCCTAGATCTCCCCCCTTCCCTTCAAAACATTTTGCACTACCACAACTTGTTTATATCCAACGCTGCTATACTGCTAGCGCAAAGCCACAGGGAATAGATTGAAATCAAGAGGAAACCACCTTGCAAGATCCAGAAAAATGGCTGCTTTGATTGAGAGAGATTCACTGGCAACAGAGACTCGATATGCACCTGTGACATCTGAGAGGAAGGTCAGAGATGACTTGGAAGTCTCTCTTCCAAAGCCATGTAAGTAGTGCGACTCTCTATCGATCTCTCTCTTTCTTTGTCCGTCTGTGGAGATTTCCTTTTTTTTTTCTTTTCATCTGTGGGAGTATTTTGTTATTTGATTCTGGAGAATTTTAATTTAACTAGTGAATCAACCCTCCTTCTAATTATGTATAAATGAACGATTATCAATCGTATTAATTATCTTCCTTTTTGGGATATCCGCCATTTTAAATTAAGGGTGAGTTTGGATTTAGGGATGAGATGGGATGAGATAGATGAAAGATGAAAATTAAAAAAAATATTATTAGAATATTATTTTTTAATATTATTATTATTTTAAAATTTGAAAAAGTTGAATTATTTATTATATTTTATATGAGAATTTAGAAAAGTTATAATGATGACATGAGATGCACTTTCCGAATTCAAATGGGACTAAGAGATCATAACAAATCTTATAATGTCTTTTATATATACTTAAAATTATACATGCATGCATGCATGTATGTTGTTCGTACTATGGTTGCCTTGTATGATATATATATGCGAGGAAAATAAACAGATATGCCCAGAGCATTGGCTGCTCCTGATACATACCATCCATATGGCACACCTGGCCACAAACATTACAACATGAGTGTTCTTCAGCAGCATGTATCGTTTTTCGACTCTGACGACAATGGAATCGTTTATCCTTGGGAAACTTACTCTGGTAAATTCCATATATATACCATCTTGCGCGCTTGCTTCGGAGTTAATTTTCTTAGCATATGGTGTCTAATTGGGTCAATGTTTGAATGTGTCTTAACTTTTCGCTCCCTTCATGTGTTGTTTGTTGCTGGTTCTCCTACTTTTTCCCAGGACTACGAGCAATTGGTTTCAATATCATTGCCTCTCTTATTTTCGCCATTGTTATCAATGGAGCGCTCAGTTATCGTACCCTGTCTGTAAGTAAATCTTCTCGCTGCTAGAATAGGAATTAAGCTTTGCGCATATTGTTAACATTTTATGCCTTGATGTTAATTTGACAGGGCTGGTTCCCTTCTCCTTTCTTTCCTATATACATATACAACATTCACAAAGCCAAGCATGGGAGTGACTCTGGAACCTACGACACAGAAGGAAGGCAAGTGCAGCATCAACGGTCACTTCCAATATCTCTCTTATAATGAAATTTAATATTTTTTCCACCAAATTATAGGTATGTGCCGGTCAATCTTGAAAACATATTCAGCAAGTATGCTCGTACAGTGCCGGACAAGCTCACTCTTGGCGAGATATGGGAAATGACAGAAGCGAATCGAGTTGCATTCGACCTCTTTGGATGGTTATATACATATATCATTGCTACCTTATATATTAAACTAACCTTCAAGTCAAAATGCATGCTGCTGAGGATTAAATATTAATGGTGCTCACACTCCAAGGTTTGGGGGTTTTTGCAGGATTGGATCCAAGGTGGAGTGGGGGCTTCTGTATGTCCTGGCCAGGGACGAGGAGGGAATGCTGTCTAAAGAAGCGGTGAGGCGCTGTTTTGATGGCAGTTTGTTCGAGTACTGCGCCAAGATGAATGCAGGCGGAGAGGCTAAGATGGGTTAGAAAGCCTACAGAGTTAAGTTTTTGGTAATGTATGAAGATGGGGGTTGTAATAATTGAAAGAGATGGCATGGGCCTTCTCTTTAAACACTTTTCGAGTCTTGAGTAGCTCAGACTAAAAAGCTCTTTTATTTATTTATATAGAACCATTAACCAGCGGGCGATGCTGCATGTATATTGTGCGTAAATGTTGGTATGTGTATTTTTCTTCATCCCTCTCCTCTGGCATGGATTGTGTCTACTGCCAATTTCCGGGGCAATGTAGCTCCTTTTTTTCAATCAAGAATTCAAAAACTGCATCCCAACTTAATTTCCCTCAATTCGATGCTTTCACACCTCATAGCATCCGTAAATGCTGGTATCCAAACAATTTTCTAAAAAGCCTCTCGTGAAATGTATTAACTAGAAACTTCAAAGTGTAATTTATGAAAAGTCTGTTATCAGAAAATTGGGAGTACGAGATTTGATTAGCATGCAAAGAACGCTCACGATAAAAACATAGCTTTAAAATACAGAAACAAGATCATACCATTCTACAAACCTCCACTGTAAACCGACCATATTCAAAATTGATATAACAAAATCCAGTCAATTTAGGGAAAGCTCTACCGGTAAAAAAGTAACAAAAATTGTGACTTTAGAACTATCTTAAACGATGGCATTCGCTGCACTTGCGATCCTCGGCCAAAGATCAGCACATTCCTTCCCAATAGGACCAGTAATAGCAGACCCTGGAATATAGAACAGAAATCGGTCGGAATAAGTCGACCTCGGTATAAACATAAAATATGACACAAACAAAATTGATATGAACTAGGGCGGGCAGACCCAGAAAGTCACCATCACATATAACATTCATGCAAATACACAACACTTAGCGCTAGTCTGGCTCTCTTGAGATAAGGCAATACCTTTCATTTCTCCTTTCGGATTCACGATCACACCAGCATTATCTGCCAAAGAAAATAGTATATCAATGCAGGCACCGCAATGTCAAATAAGAAAAACAAGAGACCGGTACAGCTGACATCCTAAAAACAAGCTAACTTAATATGCTAATACAGCTATATGTAGGGACCAAATGGAGCAGATGCACGCATGAAAAGCACAGTAACATCTGCAACGATGAACACAATCAATTTTCCAGACTCGTAACTGTATCTACCGTGGCATATTAAGGAAGATACCTGACTAATGTCTGGCAAGATTACATATTTTCAAGTAACCACGAAAACGGTAAACCTGAATTCATTTAGTGGACAAAAAACAACAACTGTTGTAGAGAAGGATTAACATTCAATAATAATCAACCACCCATGAACTTTGCAGTCAAAGAGAGAGATTACACACTTATAGAACTAGATATAGGGCCAAAATGGAGCAGACGTAAGCTTGAAAAGCAAAATCACATCTGAAACGAGTGGCACAACCATTTTCCAGAAATGTAACTGTATCTTCCATAGAATGTTGAAGAGGATACCTGACTTATGTCTGGTTATATCACACACAATAGGAGCTAACTACCAAAATAACGGACAGCCAAGTTTTCCAAATTGTGAGATGCAAAAATTATGGCCATGGCAATTCGACACCCAATAGCAGTCATATAAATTTTACAGAAAGGCTGCATCACTATCACTGACTACCCTTATTATTGGAGGAGGTTGAGAAAAAGAGGAGAATAACCCTATAAATCTAACAGAAAAAGCAGGAACACAAGTATTCCAACCTTGACAGGGATGATTAAACAAAAAAAGTTACCATCCCGGTTTTGGGAGGTTGGTAATTTAACTATAGCTGGGTATGGGAGATGTAGAGAAACCATAAAATTGTTTTATTCTCTACACCACATCACCAGCATCTCAGTCAGACATGCATATAGCAAGTACAACAAGCGAAAATAACAGTAATAATGCTGGCAAAAAATGTGTCAAATATCACAAAGAAAGATTCTAGAAAATAGAGATCTTGCTCGATAAGATATTTGACTGCACAGCAACATATCGCTGGTCTCAGGAAGCACCATACTACACAACCAAACCCTCTAGCAAGTAAGATATAGATGCATTAAGACGCTGCTTAACCAGCAACCTTAATTTCTTCCGCGGCCAAGCAAAAAACAAGGAATGGATCAAAATCCTTTTTAATTGCATGAAATTAATGCAATAAAGAGACTGAAAAAGCAGTATTACTGGAAAGCCTAGTTTCAAGTCTCAACACCACTGAGTTTCCAGGAACAACTCTAAAATGGCATGCCACACCTCGGATATAATAACCAAAAATAGAAATGATGGCAAGGCTAAGCTCCGGTCAATTGCTGTATTTAGATATAAATGACACTTCACAACATTAATGTTACACCAAAGAAGGCAAGCAAACCATTCATATTCCAGTTATAATACAAAACCATTCCCAATAACAAAATGACAAAATGAAATGTGTAGGTACTAAACAAAACAATAGCAGATACAAATGGAGAATAAAACAAAAATAAAATCAAAGTACACCATAACAATCAAGACAACCAAGTTATGCAACCAAATAAGAACTCCCCATTACGTAACCAATGGTGAATGGCAAAATGAACGAAAGGATAGGATCATATCACAAGAGCAACAATGTAATTAAAAAATTACCTTCAAAGTACATGAAGACCCCATCCTTTCGGCGCCATGGCTTCCGCTGCCTGACAATGACTGCAGGCAGAACCTTCTTCCTGAGATCAGGTTTCCCTTTCTTGACAGTGGCCATCACCATGTCACCAACACAAGCAGATGGCAACCGGTTCAGGCGACCCTTGATCCCCTTCACAGAGATGATATACAGGTTCTTTGCCCCTGTGTTATCAGCACAGTTCACAGTTGCCGCCACTGGCAAACCCAGTGACATCCTAAACTTGTTACCTGCTGATCCTCCGCGTCCTAAACCAGAAAAGCACCAACAACTCCTTAATACTATTTCATTTGAATTCACAATAGCGTAAATTCCCACTTCAATCGGTTTTCCATTCCCTCATGGCACATAAAGTTGAAAGTTCCTACATTCACTGTGTAATTCGTTCCCTTTTCTTACATTTTTCCCCAATCAAAAAGATCCCACATGCCATGTTACCAAAGCATCCAATACGTATAGCGACAATATTAACAAATTCATATAGCTTTTCTATGGCTGCTAAAACGCAGAGAAGTTAGCATGGCAACAAGATCAAAAACATAACAGCAGAAAGAAAGGATCTCTGTCAAATCCATCGATTTTTCTCGGAAGCTAAACAGATTCCACACTCCATGTTATCCAAAGAATCCACAACCATATCAGATTAAAAAAAATCCAAAAAGTATCTTTCTGGAAGCCGAGAAAACAGAGTATATAAAATGATAAAGGAAACAAAAAACTTTTGATGTGAATTTATTTTAATAGGCTTCCTCTCAGAACAGTAGGATCTTAAACCCTACATATGGCAAGCGCGCCTAGCCAGGAAAACCAAGGGAAAGAAAAGGAAAATTCGATTCTCATATCCCAAGCTAATTGGTCAAAGATAAACACGAGAGACAAATAAACAAAGTTCAAATACTTGTGTGGTATAGTCTCATTTTAGTGATCCATGAAAAGTATAACAGTAGGAAAAAAGTTGGATCTCTCCCCTCGTCATAAGTTTTTTCTCGGTAACCAAGCAGAAACGAAAAAAAAGTCTAATTGATAAAAGAAAAACGAAAAGGAGGGAAAGGAGAGAATACAATATCGGACTCACCTCGCTTCGACATTTTCGCCGGCTGAAGATACTGCGAGGTACTTAGGGTTTTGGTGACTGGTTATATAGATGGATGTCTAGGCCCTAGTGCTTAAATTCCAAAACGCCCATGACCTTTTTTCCTAATACCAAGATAGTACCAGGCTATCGGAGAAAACACGGCCCACCATAAATTAGTTGTGCTGAATTCGTATTAAATTTGAAGGCCCGTTTGGGTGTTATAATCTCTCGGATTGAGATAGTTTCGCATGGATGGATCTTCATTCAAATACACAATTTAGAGAAATTTTATTTGCAGTCTCTAAATAAAAATTATATGTGCAAGTCTTTCATTACATGAAAAAAAATATCATTTTGATAAAAATATTATTGTAATTTTAAAAAAATTTAAAGATAAAATTAACTAGACTTACAATATAATCCTTATTTGATGACTGTACGTAGCATTGCTCCACAATTTATTTCATCTTAAATAATTTTACTTTTCTCATCTTTATTCACTATTGTTCATTAATGAGACTTTTATTATTATTTCATCACTACAATAACAAATTCATTATTGATGAGACTCGTTACTTTTTCAACTTCTTATAAAAAGTTAAAGAGATTTACTACTCATCATCCCCACACACCATACTTTTTTTTTGTTTTATTTTTTTAAAACTAATTGAATTCTTCTACTCATCATCCATATATCACACATTTGGTAAGATAAAAAAAAATGTAGTGTGTGGTGTGTGGGATGATGAGTTATGACTAAAATTTTTCAAAGTTAAAACATGCAACATAATTTATGCATTCAAATACATCTCAATGGCACTCACAAAATCTACTCAAATATCATAATGAACTACTATTTATAGATAAACTCATATCATCTGAAATATTTTTAGCATCTAAATGAAACCAAATTTGATAATGTTAGGTATTTGGTTTTTTTTTTTTTTTTTTTTTTCCTCATTGAAATCGAGTTCGAGACAAAATTTCGACTAAATTGAAAATATTACCAATCATAAAATATTACTAATCTTAAGTAAGTTATTGGGAATTACACCGGTTTATACGGCTCGCTCTATGACCACTAGACCATCTTTTGGAGTTCATTTTAACTATTTATTTGTTGTATAATGAGTTAAGGTAGGTATGTTACCAGTCATTACATGGCTGGGCCTGGGGTCTTCAAAAATACTGCTGAATCCAGGCATAGGATTTTCAGCAATCCTACGTACAGTTCCTATTTGAAGATTGTAAATTTATAGATTGTAATACAAACTTAAGTATTTTTATCTTTAAAATTTTTTAAAATTACAAAAATATCCCTCCTAAAATGATATTTTTTCTCATTTAATAAAGAGCATGCACATACAATCCCCACTTTGAAAACTGCAAATGAAATTTCTCTTTTCCTAATGAGTCATAAGCTAACCATGTTTTACTCCGAAACTAATAATTTTGGAGCTTCCACTGTCCTGTTTGTTTCTTGGTTATCAAGACAAATAATAGAAAAATTATATTTGCAGATCTCACTTGAAGAATGTATATGCAGGTCCTTTATTAAATGAGAAAAAATATCATTTTAAGAGGAATATTTTTGTAATTTTAAAAATAAAATTACCAAGGCTTGCATTGAAATCTGCAAAATAGGAACTGTACGTAGCATTGCTCCATACAGTTCTCAAATAGGGACTGCAATGTAAGCCTAAACAATTTTATCTTTAATTTTTTTTTAAAATTACAAAAACATCCCTCCCAAAATGATATTTTTTCTCAATTAATAAAGGGTATGCACATACAATCTCGAAGTGGAGACTACAAATAGAATTTCTCTTGCTCCAAATAATAATGTCCAAAAATTATTCCCTAAATTAAGCTAATTAAAATACTGTTATAATTAAAACTATCTTATTAATTAGCAAGATTATATATCCCAACCAAAGGAAAATGAAGTAGCTAACAAAGACAACTTATTTTCAAGTATTTCATTTTTAGAACGATTGCAAAGAGTGATGTTATCAACTCTCCTTCATGATACACCCATGTGCGTCTTTACTCTAATACCAATTGTTCAATCACGAGTTGTCAAGTCTCCTACTACCAACTGGTGGTAGAGAGATGTATTTAAATATCTATAATGACACTCGACATCGTATGGATCACAAGAAATGTCCACCCAACAAATACATTTCCAGTTTTTCTTTCTTAGATGTGAATGGACACTGATAATTTTTCATGCCATTTCCCTTTCTTGAATGGACTCCCTAGGACCCGTATCATATGCTTGAAGAGTAAATAAAAAGAATTCAGCCTCGCATATGACTGACTCTATTCATGTTTGAGAGCAGAAATGGTCAATTTGACAAAAATAACATAAAATGGCTAAATAATTATGAGTAATGCTACATACATCACCGTGCAGTCGCTTTGAAAAAAAAATGAGGTCCACTGTTAAAAAAAAATTGATTTTTTTTATGTAAGTCTCGTATTTCATTTTTTTCAAACTGATTGCGCGGCACTTGAGCACTCACGATTGCAACTATCATTTCTCAATAATTATTATAAACTTGAAAAGAAAAAAGAGTAAGAAAAACTCTTTAACACTTTTCCCTAAACAAAGTAAATGTATGAAGCTAAAAAGTCTCTTCAAATACGAAATGAAAATGAAAATGAAAACATGCACCATGCTCACAAGTCACATCTACATTGTTGCATTATTTCCATGACCTGTTTTTTGTACCACAGTATATTCTTATTTTTCAATGATGCATGCATCATGACTGGTCTATAGTTGCAAAGATAAATTCATTAAAATTTCTAAATGAACAACTTTTAATTTCAGCAGAATGAAATATATACTTATTTGAATCCTCATGAATGAACAATAAATGGATACGAAAATGAGGACAACAACATCAAATCTACTGCTCTAGCAATATAGGCAGGTTGACCCTTCCATTTCACTGTCTCACCAATTATGGCTTTCAATGTGCAACAGGAGACTGTTACAAGAAAGGAAAAGTGGTATAACATAAACAAGACAGCAAGAGGATTGCAGAACCAAATTCACTATACCAAAGGCTTGTACATTTGACATAAAGCAGCATATTACAGGAGTTTTTGGTCTAAGAACCAGAACATAAAATAAACCCTGCAGGACCAAAACCTAGAGTATGAAAACACTCTGAATATAGGGTAGTTACCAATTGTAAAACATGAAAACCAATATCTCAGTTCACGTATAAATACCAAAATCTTAACTTGCTGCAGTAATACTGAAAGGTTACAATTATTACATAACCGCCAACCCTGGATCTTGCTACTTCATTTCTTGTACATTTCTGGGCTAGCGAGTTGGACACCACATGTGGATAATCGCTACTGCAATCGAAAAAGACTGCAGAACTGACAGAAGTTGTCGAAAATGCCTAAAATACAAACCATCATGAACATTAACCATCCTAGAGGTGGGGTTCCGCAGCATGCAAATTGTCATCAAGGGGATTTCAAACCAAATTCATTATACCAAAGGCTTGTACATTTGAAAGAAAGGAGCAGGTTACAGGATTTTTTGGTCTAAGAATCAAAACATTAAACAAACCATGCAGTATCAAACACTCTAGTAATTAACAAGTGTAAAACACTAAAGATAATATCTCAATTCATGAATAACTGCTAAAATTTTGACTTACTGCTGTAATACTGAACGGTTACAACTATTACATAACCACCACCCTGGATCTTGCTACTTCCTTTCTTGTGCAATTTCTGGCCAGAGAGTTGGAATCCATGTGTGGATACGCGCTACTGCAATCGAGAAAGACAGCAAAGCCAATAGAAGTGGTTGAAAATAACTAAAAATACAAATCATCATGAACATTTTCCATCTTCAAGGTGGGGGTTCACAGCACACAGATTGTCATCAAAAGGATTTCAAACAAAATTCACTATGCCAAAGGCTTGTACTTTTGATGTAAAGGATCAGATTACAGGAGAAAGTATAAAAACAATCTGAATCTAGGCAGTCAACAACTGTATAACATGAAAACCCATATCCCAAATCATGAATAAATGCTAAAATTTTGGCTTACTGCTGTAATGCCGAAAGGTTACAACTATTACATAACCAACAACCCTATATCTTGCTACTTCCTTTCTCGTGCATTTTTGGGCTGGAGAGTTGGATTCTGTGTGTGGATAATCGCTACTGCAATCGAGAAAGACTGCAGAGCTGATAGAAGTCGTTGAAAATGAACAAAATACAAACCATCATGAACATTTACCATCCTCAAGGGGGGAGCAGCATGCTGTGAGCCCTGAAAATTTGAAGATTGGTCACAGTTATATCATTACATGTCTAAGGAAAGGTTGATTAAAACTTCAGCAAATATGACACATATACAGTGTGAATGGATAGGAACAGGAAAAATTGTTCCCAGAAATTTCTCTATAACAAGCATAATACCTTAGTTTGGAAGTGCAAAGAATTAAAAGACACAAAAAGATGAAGGATCGATCAACTAAAAGGTTTTAGTATTAACACAGTGGACATCATATCTAGTCAGCAAAGTATGCCATCATTTTTTATAAGTCACAGTAGAAAACGGCAGGATTACGATAAAATTAAGTGCTCACTAACTCCAAATCATTTCCAACCCTAATCACGAAAAATATCATGACAGAAGGAGTATTAAATAACTTCTTATGTGGAGAAGAACAGAAAACACAGTTCTTATGAGAGACAAAAGCAAACTCTATAGTAGTCACAATCATTCACCCGCAATTCTGAATCTTTTTTTAATAGGTACCTGCAATTCTGAATCTTATCGGAGAAAAAGAATACAAGTAGAGTAGCACACCTGTTTGAATAAATCGACCAACTTGCACTCATCCTGCGTCTCCATTTTGGGAAAATTTTCTTCTTTGCTCAATTTAGTTTTAAGTATTGTCAAAGGACACCCAATGTCCCAACCCCCACAGTCACAGTGTCCACCAGATCTCCATCTTTCAATGAGACTAGAAGGGCCACAGTTTTTTGTTCTTGGCCCACCATGAAGACCTGCTGGGATTAGAATGTCCATACTTGTAGAGCAATCGCCGGTATTTCGAGCACAACTTTCACAATGTACTGAAGCTTCCAGAGAATCAATCTTCTGCTTAGGCCTATTTTTTTTCAGAAATTTCAAGCCCCAACCCCCAGTTTCTTCTCTATGATAGTCATGGAGATGGTCTTTCACAATAATGGCAGCCAATTCAAAATTTGGCAGAAAAGGATTTTCAAACTTATGGGCCCCACCTGTTGCATCGAGGTTGTTACTTGTATCTACAGATGACTCCAAAGAACAATTTTCTAGCATGGTACCAGATCCACCAAACTTAGAGAAAGTTCTCAGTTTGGATGAGTGGCTTGCTCTGAAAACTTCAACCACCTTCTTTGACAAACCCTTATTCTTTCTCAGACTAAGGTTTGAAGTGTGCGTCTCTGTGCCACAATTTGCATCACTACGGTATAAGGTAAACTCGGTCTCCATGATTTTAGAACTGTCCGGACAGAGGGTGAAAGAAGCTGAGACCTTCATCTTACCAACTAAGTGTGACTCATTATCACAGCTCCTATGATCCTTCTGGCCAGCCTTTCTTGAATAGAATGAGTATATATAGTCCACAGCCTTGTCATCAGTTGACCCAACCTTCTGCAAGTTGGCTATGTAGGCCTCCCCCTGATCATCTGCGGAAAATACAAAATGAGGAAGCCCTCCCTTCCATACGCATTGCAGCATCCCCTGAGACACAGAGGCAGAGGCAGAAGAAGAAGGCTGATCAGAACATGTAGAGATTGTGCTAGACATAGAAACAAGCCTTTTATTCACACTATCAGATCCACTTTTATGGCTTCCAGTAACTGGAGGTTCCTTTTTTAGTTTTTGTGGTGAAGATATACTTAAACCACTGGGAGATTCCACGATATCATAGCATATTGAGCGTCTGACATCATTCAAGTTCGATCTTCTGAAGTTGTCATTGCCATCTAAGGCACCAAAGTGGTGAAACAAAGGGCTCTTCAATATGTTCATCATACTCTTGCTCCCCATGATCGTACCTACAATCCACTGTCCTGCAGGGCTTACAACTACACCCCCAGCCCCAGAATCCAATGGACATTCAAAAATGAAACTGGCTGAGTCATATGTATCTCTGCTTCTGATTTTAGCTGGATTTAAGCTGTCAGACAAAATGCCCATCTTCAGAGACCTCAAATTTGTAGATCCATTGCATCGTGCTGCTTTTGATGCATTGATATTAATCAATTCCAGGCAATGACGAAGATATTTCTCGTCCACACTTACCATATGCTTTGGAATCCTCCTCTCCGAGACACAATTACGCAGATTGCATCCTGTGCACAAATGTGGTTGCTTAACATTTAAAATAATCGCGTGAGGTGAATTTATCCTTCTCACCAACTCTTTTGATTTTGACTCAGAAAATTCCAGACTATCTTCTCTGGATAATTCTCTGTCCTCACTCAAGCTATGCACTGAATCTTCTTTTGCCTGGAAATCTTCCCGAGCATTGACAAATGTTTCTTCCATCCTCTGATCCAAAGAACGACAGCACATCAATGGCAGACAACTCTAGTTTCCATCTTCCAGATTCAACAAGATATTACGAATTTGATGGCAGACAGCACTATATAAACCTCTCTCTCCATGTTATTCCTAACAAGGAATCTGAATGCAAAAGAAATAGTTAGTATAAAGCCATAAAATATTTGCGAAACAAGGAATAAGATACAATAAAGGTCAGAAACCAACAGAAACTATAACAAATCACGGACAGTTTATTTATGAACATCGTCATACAATAAATAAGAAGCAACTCCCAACTTTCCCTTTCTTGTATTAACGAAATTTGTTTCTAATTCGAAAGGAGTAAATTAGGAACCCTTATCATTTCATGCTATTATATCAATAGGATACCTCTAAACATAAGGCTCAAGAAAAGATGAAGACTTATTTGTGGAAATATACACATATACAGAAACCTCAACTATGCATCCGAAACACAATTTCATAACACAGACATACAGAGAGCAAATTGCTGGAAAATCATTCGCGTTCAAATGAAAAAATGGTAGGTCGCCAAAATTAAATTGAAAGAATTCCTCAACGCTAGTTGGTACCGACGCAGCTCAGCGCAACACTGGAACCCCTCCCACGCCGTGATATATCTTTGCATGAACAGAGAAACATGAAACAGAGGAAAAAGATTTAATTTATCAACATCCTCCCAACCTTGAAACCCATTGAAGAAAAACAAATAGAAACCCATGAAGGAAATCAGTTGAAAATGCAATAGACCCACAAAGTCACTCAAATAAAAATAAATAAACTATAAACAAAACCCCAAAAAACAGAGAAAACCCACAAAACAAAACGGTAGAAAATGCAATAAACCCACAAAGTTGCTTTCAGAAAATAATAAACAAAAACCCAACAAAAAGTTGCAGACAGAGAAAAAATTATTAAAAAGATAAACTTTTCTTACCTCAGGGATTGGATCCAAGAAGAACAAATACCACCCCAGTCAAATAGACTCGCACAGGAACGTACCCAGGTGCAAGCTGACCAGAAGTAGCCGATTCCCAATAAACCAAGACTCTTCTCCTTAAACTTCGAGCTCGTTATCGTTATCCCCCAAAGCAAGAAAAGAAAAGACTGAAAAGTCAAAACTCAAAACATTGGAAAAACAGAAAGAAAAAGGATAAGAATAGGAAACCTATACTTTGGACAAGAAAAAAAGCATAAGCTCTGATACTATCTTCTAAAACTCACTGTTCTCTCTGTTTTTTTTTTTAAATTGTAACTGTTTTTGGACACCGTTCTAGAAAGCGTGTGTATTTGTGTGTGAAGCTACCTGAACGAGTGGCGTAGTGGGGGCGAAATGGGTGTCACTTGTCAGCGACGTCTATCAGTTGAAATCGCCTCCTCGGCCCCAAAATCCGTGTCTTCGTGTAGGACCCCCCCACTTTCATTTACATATTCTGGCAGTTTTCTGGGCCAATACAAGCCTTCGTCCCAAAACACAAGAAGCAAAAACAAAAAAAAAAAAAGAATGGAATTTTGGAGATCGAGTGAGCTGGTGCGCATGATAGCTACGGGTCTCCACTAAAGCCAAAGGAGGATGGCCACTCGGGTGCCAAGTGGGAGCCTGGGAGAAAGCAAATTGTTTTTGTTATCTATGGTGATTCCTGGAAAGTGGAAACATTTTTCTCTGTTCTGATATATTGTGTCCTTGTTCTTTTACCTACCCAGAACTTCTTAATTTCCCCCGATCATGAGAAAGAGAGAGATCCAGAAACAGAAAACACAGAAAACGGGATAACGTAGGAAGTGAAGTGTTCTTGAAGTACATACATCCCTTACTCACATTACATTCCGTCTTGTTTTAATGCGCTCATATTCTCCTCCACCACTTCTTTATTGTAGGGCGGCGTCAAATTTAACAATCCTGTTGTCGTATTATAGTACTTTTTTCGGTGGAAATTGGAATATAACCGAGGACAGCGGGCCTCGCCCCCCGGTTTGAATTCTCTTGTAAATTTTTATTTGATTATTCTAAGAATTATGCTCGTTTAAAAAAAAAACAAAACAAAACAAACGTGTGTTGTTTATGATAGGCACATTTTTATGAACGTGTCGCTACAGAGTGTGTACTGTATAGCTCTCTACCTAATCTCTTTACCAGGGTATGCTCGTATGCTCGTATCATGTATACCATGGCCGTTTTGAGTCTGCAAAACACATGCGTTCGTTGTTGTGTGCGTGGCGGCAGCAGCAGCTCTTTACAAGAAGGTACAGTGGAGACATCTTGACTTTTTCTGCTTCTGCAATATATATCCACTATCATGTCCATGACTTCATGCTCATACCAATTTGTAACGCACACGCACCTTGTATGTGTAATTATGACTATTAAACAAGCTGCAGAATGGTCAACACGAACACCAACCATTCCACTTTAGCACGAAAGCACAAGAGACAGAGAGATAAATATTAACCTTACACTCGTACGGTACTCAGACACATACACAACAAAACTTTAAAGAAAATGTCGGGTGAAAAACCCATGCCTGGCCTGCTTGTAAACTGAAAACGAGAAAACATGATCAAATAAATATTTGGTATGTAGCTTGTTTTGAAGTTCGTATCCATACTGTTGAGTTCAATTGAAAAGGAAGTGGGATTTTTTGTTGCAAGGAAGGAGAAGAAGTGAGGAGATTTAGCACCGAGTTTGAAGCATAGAAGGTTGATCCTCACACCAGTCCAAAGAAAGAACTTGGGTGAGAACAGAACCGATTTCGTACCTACCGAGCAAAAAAGAATCAAATATGTTCTCAAGACTCGTGTGAGTCATGTTTATCGTGAAAGAAATGTTGTAGTTGATTTTCTTGCTAAAAGAGGTGCAGGGATTCTGATATGGATTGGTATAATAATAGTGATCATCTATTTAGCCAATTATATGGTCTCAGAATAGATAAAATTGATCTTCCTTATCTACGCATTTCGTAGCTTTTATCCCAAGTACGCGGTTTTGGTTTTTATTTTATCTTGATTTGCTTGTGTGGTTTTTTGTGTGGTTTTTTTTCTTCTTGCAGGTTTTGGTTTGTTTTGGGTTTTTTGTCTTGGTATTGGTCTTGTCTTTGTAGCTTTTTGTTTTTGTTGATTTTGATGTTTGGGAGTTGGTCTTGTCTGTGTGGTTTAAAAAAAAGTGTAAAAAAAATTATTCTTTATTAGTTGAATCTATTTTTTTACAAAATATTTGTATAAAATTTATCTATTTGAGACTTGTATCTAGCATTACTCTTTTTTTTTTATCTTACTTATTTGTACATCTCAGTTGTCTAAAGTTTGTAATCACGATTTTCCTCCACTATAAGTGAAGGTTATCAATAAAATTAAAGTTACATCCTCATTCTAAAATATATATATATATATATATTCCATGTTCTAGGATGGTAACATATGCTATACATGCAGAATATATTCCTATTATGAAATAGTAATGTTACGTATAATTGTGGAGTGCGTAAGTCTCGTATAGTCGTTTTGAAAAGAGTAGAGTTTATCATTAAAAATTTTTTTTTTTTTTTTATGTAAATCTTATATATATATATATATATATATATATTAAAATAAGTGTACGGTATTTAACTACTAACGATTCTAAGTATCATTTCTGATAATGAAACGAGAAGGTGAAAAAGTGAATTCCATTTGGGTAGAAGTTGGGGGCCTGGGTCTGGGGCCCGTCGAAAGTGAAACTTTATGCCCCCTCCACAAAATGGAACCCTTTACTCTGATTAGACGGACAATCGGAATCTCCGCAACCATGTGCATGTGCATGTGCATGTGCGGCATCGGTCTACACGTACGTCATGCTGATGATTCGACTCCGGGAGTGCATAATTTATGTGGAGTTTTGATAAGGGCTTAAGTGAATTCTAGACCCAAAAAACTCACTATTTTGAGTATTGGCACCGATCCTTTGAGTAACCAATAATTATCAACTACAAGTGTACATCGTTTTGGGATTTTTTCAAGACTAGCAACAGTTACTTATTATGATCATCAGCAGAAACATGACTTTGTTTCGCTTAACACAACTGAAAATAAACAAAAAAGAAAAAGAAAAGATAATACCATTCACATATGGGTTACTCTCGGCCACTCGAAGAATAGTGATTAACTACTGGACGAAGATGATGAGAAAATAGATGATGAATAAGTTTTTTCTTTTAAAATTCATTTTCAAATCTCAAATTTCCTGTCTTTTTTGCATGTTCTAAAAAGATTAGTTATGGAAATAGGACAAAAACTGAATCTTGAATTGGTCTATCGGAGGCCCAATTGGGTGAACCAATATTTAAATTTTGATTGAAAAAGGAAAAGCTCTGTTTTTATAGGAGCCGTCCGACCAACAACCTATTGAAAAATTATAACCTTTCTGTTGTTTGGCTCCTCGGAATTCTACATTTTTAATCTCACCTAACTCTCTGGGGTTGCATTTGTCAAGCCACAAAGGACAAATCAACTCTCTCTACTCTTTCTTTACTCTTGGATTTGGGTTTGTTATTTGCGTTAAGTTTTGGTCAAGAATAAAAGAATGCGTATTCCAACTGCTAGCAGAAGGAAGAGCACAAAGTCATAGAATCCTAAAAAGTCTGCGCGATTCTAGTCAAATTTGACAGTTCGAATGACAATGAAATGTACCAAATTAGCAGAAAGCAGGACGTGGTGTCCATATCAAGTTTACCTGACCCTGAAAAGCTCCATTGTTTCAGATGTTTTACAATCAAGCTTTTGGCACTCCAATAATTAGCTTCCGAAGATGCTGTTCTTAGTTGACTGTAACAATATATTGCTTTTAATACACATGCTGTTTTTATAACCGAGTCGTGAAATGCTTTAGTCGTGAAATGCGCAAACGTCGTGAAATGCGCAAACGTCGTGTAGTCACTTTAAAAAAAAGTAAGGTTTTTTTATATTTATTCACTTTTTTCAAAATGATTACACGATACTTATACGCTCACAACTGCAACTATCATTTTTCTAAATAAAGAAACAGATCACATTTAATATAACTGAGAGAGAGAAACTCGTTTCCCTGAATGAATCATAATTAACAAAAATAAAATAAAAATGATTCCGATTTGCACTTTTGTTGGGCTGGGTTTGTGCTGAGCAGATTGTGGGCTTCAAACCTGTGACCCACTGTGATTGAATCAATGAATTATATTTGGACCCCAATCACCCTCAACTTATTTATACGTGGTTTGGTTGAAAGAATTAAAATTAAGTTGGTTGGGACTAGGTGGCCTCCATTTCAAAGTTTTGAATACTTGACTGTTTTGATTAAAATATTAAAACAAAATATTTTGAAATAGTATATATATAAATAAATTAATTATATATATAAATTATATTTCAAAATAATATCAATGCAAGTTTTAAAAAGTTAAAACATATATTTATAAAACTTAATGATATTTCTAAGTTCTCAATCCAACTATTAAAAAAAGTAATCGCTCATCTTCATCATGAAAATGAGGATAGGGATTTGATTTTCAATTCTTGAGAAAATGGGATTAAAAAAAGTTACAAAAATAGTCTCCAGATGTGAAAATTATGAAAATATATTGAAAATACAAAAATTCATTAATTTTAGCCGGTACGCCGAAACCGGCCGGTATTGATCGAAATGCACCGGTACGATCGGTATTTTGCATGTACCAATCACTACTCGGCACGGTATTTAAAACTCTGCTCCATATTGTGTTCATATTCACGAAGAAAAATACACTGCAGAATGTAAAATACCTTTGAATTGAAGCATGAGATCGCACTCTATACATCTGGTAAACTTTTTCATGAATATAAGTAGTCTAAGAGCTTAAAACAGAACTACATACATATGCTTTCTCTCTCATCTCTCTCTCTCTCTCTCTCACTATTTCGAGCCAGAGTTTTGTTATGTACAAACAAGTTTGCATACTAATCTGCGTACTAATGTTGTTGTCTTCATATTCTAAATTCAAATTAGCATTGTTTTCAATAAAATATACTTTCTGACCAATCATATTGAAGAGGTACGCGTATTAATGCGCATAATTGCTTATAATTATATTTTTCCTTCTAGCAATGCCTCTTTTGTTTTCAGAGACGAGACGAGACGAGTTGAGATTAAAGTTAAAAAGTTGAATAAAATATTATTAGAATATATTTTTTAATATTATTTTTGTTTTGAGATTTGAAAAAGTTGAATTATTTATTTTATTTTGTGTGAGAATTTGAGAAAGTTGTAATGATGAGATTAGAGGTTTTCAAAATTTTAGATTTTAGTCTTGAAAGCAAACCAGGCAAACTTGCCTTCTGGATTTGCACAACTTTTGGATTTTTGAAGTGTGTACAAAAGTATACAAAAATTATAATGTTATATACTCACTACATGATCCTGACTCCATTACCTATTATAAATAATGACCCAATTATTCACTTTTTGTTTTGTTTTGTATAATAAACCCGGATAGATACATACATCCTGGCCAAAATAGGGTCCCCCAAAATTGCAGTGATATTTGATGTCCCAGAACCTTTGTCAGATCCAGGATTGTATTGGATAGCTGCATTTAAAGGAGTTCACTCCACTAATATGAGAAAAGATATCTGAAGAATCAACTAGATCATCTTCTTCTTTCACAACTACCTGTACAAAAGATGAACATTTAGGATGAGATAACAGCTTGATCCGGCATTTTAAAGTTTTTGAGAATTTGTAAATACAGTTGCTAATTTTAATGTTTCATGCTCAGCAGATATATCTTACTTCATCCTCGTCATCCTCTTCATGATTGCTACAAGCAGGCCTATGGGCCTCTCCAAAGTCATCATTCTTTGCAAATCTTCCTCTGACTCGGGGTCGGCTGTCTGCTAGTGTTTTGCGGCAGGCATACTGCACATATGCTTTCAATGATTAGTAACTAAAATTTCAAAACAATCTGCCTGCACATAAGATTCCGACGGTAGTGAATGCATAGATTCTTGTTTTGAGCATGATGCAGAGAGAGAGAGAGAGAGAGCACCTTTATTTTCTTGCTGAAGTTCCTCTCATTCCTCTTCTTCAGGTACCTATGGATCTTCTCTTTCCTCTGTTCGACAGAGAGTTTTCCTACTTTGTAAGTTGAGTCTTCCAGACTTGAAATATCCGATGCTAATGGAGTAGAACTCCCAGCCTTACCCACGAGTTGCTGACTCTCAGTAGTAAGTGCCTTTTTAGAAAAATTGAGAAGGAAAATAAACAAGAGTCCCTTTTTGATGGAAAAAGCTAGAGCTAAATTTCTGTTTCTGAAGCCATGTTATGGTAAACACGTATTGATATTTCCCATGTTATTAATCTCAAAATTGATAGATTACCTAGTCAGTAATTTGATACGTATGTTGATGTGGGGCTTCATGAGGGTGATAGACCAAAAGTCCTTCACAAAGGTCCTCTTAAGTCTATTTTATCTCTTTTCTGTAGCATTTGCCACTCAGTTCGGATGCCCCAAGTAAGAGACAGGGAAGTAAATGCATACCCAGTTATCCACACTTCCTTTTTGATTAATTAGAAGTTTCAACTAAGATCTTTTGGCAAGAATGCCATTGTTTTAATATTGAGAAATTTTCAATCCTAAATGGTGTTAATCATACCGGTTCACTAAGAGAGAGCACTAAACCTGATAGCGATCTATCCAGAGCAGCATAAAAAAAGTTCTTTTTGTACTTTGAATTCTTTTATTCTCCCTATAAAGACTAAAGTGGAACCTCTTAATGCTGATATATTAAGAGCAAACTGTTATATAGGTTCCTATGGGGCAGAAGATAAGAAATCTATTAAGCATTTCATAAGCAGCAAACCGGTCCAACAGAACTCCTTGTACCTGAAGGTCTCCAGAGTTGAAAACACGCTGCATGGAATCTGAATAGTAAATTCCACCGTTGTCTCCTTGATAATCCAATTCTTGTGGTTGCAGGTCAGAACCCATAAGAATGGTTCCACCGAAAATCCCAGAGCTATCAGCAGATAATGCCGCAGCATTCATGGCCCCTGCAGGCATGTATGTTCCCAAAGCAGGGCCAAGAAAAGAACAAGAAGGAGATGAAGGGTTCAAAGACACATAAGATGGCACTGAGGACAAACAATCCTCTTTGTAAACGGCTGGTAAGGAAGCCCCCATAAGAGGTGCAACTGGGTCAGCAGGATACTGTGAGAACCCATCAACAACAGCATCCGATATAGGAATTTGAGGCTGCACTGAAGAGAAATCAAATTGATCATGTTGGATTGTAAGATACGGTGGAACAGAGAAGGGAGAGGATGGAGAAAAGTCTATGGAAGCAGATATATCATTGTCAATTTCCTCCTGGGAACCAAAGATTATAGACAGATTGCTACTGTCGTTGGCTGTAATGTTTGAGGTGGTGGCTGTGGTGGCAGTGCTGGTGTTGGTGGTTGTGGGGGCAGGGTAGTACGTTGTGTTAGAATTGCCATTATTATCTTGGTAGCCGTTCAACTTAGTGTCTATATCTGGAGGTAAGGAGAGATTTGTGGTATAGGAGTTTTCTTCATAACAACAGTTGGAGCTAGAAGTACCCTCAGAATTCTGCAAGTTCTGATCAGGGAAAAGCTCTAGGTCACTAAAATCAAAAATTTCATCCTGCAAAACATTGATTGAAAAGGCAATATTAACATCATGACAATAAATAACTGCAGCATATGCAAACCTTAATATTAATCCTAAGATTACGGCGAACCTTCTTTTTAAGCAAAGTATTTGAAGCATCCTTCTTCATGAAGTTCCTATTTACAAATAGACACGATGCATCTATTCACATAGGCCATGATTTGAGAAATAAAGTCAAAACTGAAAGCTAATATTCTCTAATGATGCTGATTTTTTAGTTTGCAGGTCATCAAAGGTGAGCCTTTTAAAGCGTGCTACATATCTCTTTAAGCCGACCTTAATTGATTCCACTGAAGCATGCGTATTTCACTTGACATCCCCCTCTCTCTGTACGCATGTACCAAAACTCAAGGCGATGTTATAATTAGTTCATGAGTGGTAGCCATGAACCAGTGTTCTGTGTCCAATATGAGATAAACAAACATACAAGTTCTGCAAAAGTGGATGGTCTAATGGTGGGTTTTTTTGCTAATTGAAAAGGATGCGCATTTATGCTCTCCTTGTGACATGTAGGAACAAAGGTATCCAATATTAGCAAGAAATCAACGTCATAAACAAAGAAGGAAGCTAAATGGTATGTTGATTTTGTTCAAGATATATATAGAGATAGACCAGTTTGAACAAACACTGGGAATTGAAAGGCACTTAAAAGAACGCCTAATGTTATCCATTTGCGATGCTTGTCACAATGAATGCCCTTTCATTCAATCTGAGTAGAGAATCGTAATTGGAAAAGTTCAAAAGAGAAGCGTAAGAGCTACATATTCCACAAGCACCAAAAGCAAAGCTTGAAATTTACTAGCTACAGGGAAATTCAGGATTATATTACTGCAACTACGATGGTGCCCTTGGACAATGACAGTTTGGTGGGCCGGCGTGCTTGGACACAAGATTGAAATAATGTTTCGGTGAATGTTCTAGCGAGCTGTGACTGACTCGATGAAACAGAAGTTACTTATACTTTAACACAGAAGTTCCCTTTTTCTTTTTTATTTTAATTGCACGTATACTTGAACTTTTGAGAATGTAAAGATCGTTGATCTAGACGTTCAATGACAAATTTAAACGAGGAGATGTGGGGAAGATCGAGCAAAGGATGACTTAAGATCGGAAATATCAAAAGAAGATAATGGAGGGGAAAAATATTGGTGCCACTTGAGAATATATGTATGTATATATATGAATTTTGAGAAGTTGAAAGAGGAAAATCGCACCTGTGAAAATAAGAATATGTACGGATATCAGAGCTTAATCGCCAATGAACATGTTAAAAAAAATCTAAGATATCTAATCCCCACGAATTTGTTTGACGAATCGAGTTCATACCCCAAATTCGGGCTTCAAAACACAGAAAATCTCGTGGAAAAAAGAAAAGAAAGCGGTAACCCAACTGATCAACTTGCAAAACATAATCATATAAGCCAAAAGCTAACGCAAATTATTGGTTCTGGAAAAACATGAAGGAAACACGCATGCATTTAGCCAAAAGAAGAAACAATTGCATGCACGAACGTGACAAATGCACATGACTTTGTTTAAGGTCAGGAAACATTACAAGGGGAAGCTGCTCCGGTGGCTGAACCACGTCCTGCAACATCTTACCACCTTTACACAAGGCCGCGAAAGCCGAGGTTCCCTGTCGAGCAATGGAAAGCATGTAATAGAGTCGACCTCGGACGCCCCAAACCTCAGACTATAAAAGCTTATCCGAAACAAGAATACACTCTCAAACAGATCACAAACAAACTGAATAACAGAAAAGAGAGCTCTAGAGAGAGTGATTTCGGTATGAGTTTTGGTTTTTCTTGTTTCGAGAGAAGAAGTTAGAGCTAATTAATAATTAGCTTGGAAAATGGAAGTAATGGGGTGGCAGAAGTTACAGATATATATAGAGCCTGAGGGTTGTAAAGGAGCGTCCGTACTTAGCACAATGTTGGAGGGTCAACCCGAGGGTCGCGGTCGTCCACGAATTGCCTCCCTGGCTACTCGCGCACGCGTGGCACTTCCTCACAGGGGTAGAGAAACTATTCCCTGCTCCACTCTGTATGTGCAACCTCAGTCGACTGCATGAGGGTATGCCTCGTGACACGTGGCATGTAACGGTCTAGCTGAAATTCCTTTGACCAAGCCTTTACTATTCCTGGGCCCTGGCCGAGTTTGAATAGTAAAAACCTCTTCTGTCTTTTCTCTTTTGACAGTTTTTTTTTTAGTAAATCATATATAGTTCAATATATATCTGGGATTTGGCTTGTTTGCGGCTTGCTTCTTGGAGGACCTGCTTTTTGATAGTAACTTTGGAATTTATCTTCGGATTAATAAGGAATTCTTCGGTCTTTTGAGTTTAAAAAAGTATGGCAAAGTGGCCCAAGAGAGAAATAATTGGTATTATATATGGGTTAATTAATTGTCGAGTAGTACTATATCTATAAAGAAATTTCATAAAAATAAAATCACACATTGACGTAATTTCATGTGATACGTTAGCTTTATTTTATAATAAATGTAATTTTATAATTTGATGTAACAGTACATCAAATCACGTCAATTTATAAATTTATTTTTATAAAATCTTTTTATACCTAATACATTTCACTTAATTGTTATTATCTATTTCTAATGCCATGAACATGTCAAACGAATTTAAGGTCACAAAACTAATTGATGCAGGGCAGGTTCTTAATTGTTATACAAGCATGAATTTATGTTTTGCTAGTGTGTGAAGGGAACAATAGTGACAATGTTAATATTTGTGTGGGCAAATTCTAAATTTAGAACATAGCTAGGCATCTTGACTTGTAATTTATTATAGTTGAATTAGGGTTAGGGTGGTTTGAACTTTGAAGAAGGTTGACACATGAATACTTGCTCGAGCAAAATTCATCTAGCAAGTTTAAAGGATCGTCGCTTGAGTGGAAATTACGATAACTCTGAGAGATTTGGATAGTGAGTTAAGATGATATGAGAGTTGAAAGTTGAATAAAATATTGTTAAAATATAATTTTTTTAATATTATTTATATTTTGGGACTTGAAAAAATTGAATTATTTATTATATTTTGTTTAGGAGTTTGAAAAAATTGTAATGATTAGATGAGATAATGAGTTGAGAGTGTTTCGTTATCCAAACCACCCCTAAAAGAAAAGTTTGTTATACCTTCTCGGCTCTCGCTCGAAGGAAAATGCAACAATTAGAAATTTCAATTGATATTGGATTCCACACTTAATTGATGATTAAACCTACCCACATATACTCCCTTCCACAATTTTCCTCAACCTTTTAATAATCTCCTTATTATCAGACCTAAGCACCACCATTATATGCACTACTGATTATTAGATGTTTAAATATTTTTGGTGAATTCATCGGTGCTGTTGGAATTAATATCACAGAAATGGATCGATGAATTAAAGTGATTGCAACATCCACTCTTCTATATATATAGTGGATTTGTATATAAGTGGTGTTTGGATATGGCCTACTTGATTTTTATGATGTTTTATAAATGAAATCACTTTAATTTGTCAACAAAGATCATGCACGGGTTCATTAAGTTTTACTGCTTTTATACATGCATGTTATTTTGATTTTTGTCGAATTATATATACTACTTGGTATTTGCATATCCATGCATGTTTTAAATTGATAGAAATTGTAATAGATCGAACACCAATTCATCTATTGCACGATGCGTTAGACTAAACCAAACCCACGTTTTCCAAATTGTTCATAGAACATGCTGTTTTAGCATCCAAAAACATGTTCAGGAAGTTGTCCTAGTCCAAACGGTATGCTTGGATGTTAAGAGCATCTCAGATCATCGATCCGTAAATAGTAGTGAAATAGTTTATAAATAGTAGTAAATAGTTTGTAAATAATAGCGAAGTAGTAATCTTAGATAATCTCAACAACCAAACAGAACCAATTTACATGCTTTAATTTGCCTAGCTACAATATCTCCATCATCCTGTATGGATAAAATTGCTTATGCTACGAACATGTTGCCATTGCATAACGTACGTAAATTACATGCATGATCAAAGACAGCCCAAAAAAAAAAAAAAAAAAAATCAGGTTGCACAACTTTGTTTTGTTCGACACGTGGACAGTCGAAGCCAGCTTCTAGTCCACCACCATACGTAATTAAATATGCTAGCTTGCTATAATTTTCTGCACTCGATCGAATGCATTAACACGAAAATGGGATTAAATCTCCATCCATCCAGAAGACAACAAAATAGGTTTTACGCTAAACAGAACAAAAGCTCGAACTGATGGGAGATTTCATGCACTCATATATGCATGATTCCCAATACAATGCAAAGGACAGACAACCACATGCTGCATGCATTACCACCTAGCTAGCTAGCCTACGAAAATGAAGTCTTATCTCATGGCGGCCTGCTCTGCTTTGCTTCCCTTACGTATCTACCTATCTTCAGCAATCTTCAGATACTCCTTTCGTACATGTCACAGGAATCAAATCCCTCTCGTTTCTTTGCCACACGACCCGTAGCTCGGGCCCATTCGTCATCTGCTTGATTAATGATCAAAACATACCTCGTGCATTT
This sequence comes from Juglans mandshurica, assembly GCA_022457165.1. Taxonomy (NCBI): domain Eukaryota; kingdom Viridiplantae; phylum Streptophyta; class Magnoliopsida; order Fagales; family Juglandaceae; genus Juglans; species Juglans mandshurica. The sequence goes on from CM039619.1 coordinate 13,630,106, forward strand.
GCTCAGCAAAAGATGGTTAAATTCCCCCTCCACTTTTCTCAGTTTGGGCTATATATATATGTGCTTGGTGCTGCATGCATGCTATATTCAGATTCTAGCTGCATTAACTCTACTCAGTTCTTTCGTTACCCAATATGGCAATGCAGATTATAAATTCGCTCGCGCGTAGAGAGCTTCTGTTTTGCCTGTTTTGGCAAAATTCGATTGCATGATCGATCACGAACTGGTTCGCGTGCTCCTTGAAAAATCTTCCCTAGTAGTCCTGCAAAATATGCTTGCTTGGGCTCTAAGATCATGTTTCGCTGTATTTTGCATCTATCTTCCCTGGTCTGCTCTGCTGCAAAAATCAGATTCTAGCATCGAGAGGAAAATGGATGACTGGCTAGCAATGGCAGTCTCCATTCACATGCCTAGCTGCTACAATGAATGCCAGGATTCTCGACAGAGGGGCATCAATTCGCCACTCTACCATTGCGGTGTAATCTTAAGTATATAATATAAATAATTAAATATGTTTTTTTATGGTTTAATTACACTTTGCCCCTCGAAATTTCACTCAATTTACAATGTGCCTCCGAAACTAATAATTGCATCAAAGTGAACTCTCGAACTTTCAAAACTTCTCAATCCCCCTTCAAAGAAAAGGCATTGTAAATTTGTAACATTTGCATGAACGAAAAACATGCTAAGAATAATTGTCCTTTAGTAAGGTATACGATTAATACAAATTTTTTTAGTTTTATACGTCTTAATCTAAGAACTTATTTCTTGTGTGTTTATTTGTGTTTTGTTATAGGGATCTTGGGCATACGACTGACAACATATCTTTAAACTAGGATCTTTAGTTTTATTTCAGTTATACATTGTATGTGATATTTATATTAATTTCATTTTTATGTTACGGTGATAATTTTTTAACAACTATAATTGATTTTATTTTTATGTTACAGTGAATGATCATTGGAGTGAAATGGTAAAGTTTTTGCATTCTGAATGAGTTTTGGCTTATGTTACAATGAACGAAGAATGATGTATTGCTCGTCAACTTATTTGTTAATATTGTAGAGTGAATGAGATTTTATGTAACTTATTGGTGATTTTAGGGAACATGTTATTTTTATGGAGTGAATTCAATTTGCTAGTTATGGAGTTCAATTATTTAATTGTTTGTTATGGTCTTCTGTTTCAGCTGAGGATTTGTTACGCATGTAACTGCAACATTTCCTTCATACATTTGGATTAAAAAACTGGTGGTTTCATTCATGTGAGAAACAAATAAACTAGTTGTCATAAACTGGTGGGTTCATTAAAAAAGGCTAGAAGTTGGATACAAAACAATATATTCTTTGATCTTGAGTCCTCACCTGCACTTGAACATAACAAGAATAATCCTATTCTGGGTCGGTGGCTCTTGGCATCATTGAAATGGCAGTGGAAGATGATTTGTGTCCCTTTCTAAGCTTTTGTTTGTGGGCATCTCTTCAAAACAAGAACCCACAAGATGCCCCATTTATTTTCTTGTCCCATACCTATTTCAGAACTTGATCGGTTCCAAAACTTGATAATGTCAAAGCTGAATTGTTTGACCAGGGACATATGTAATTGTGTGTATGCACTGTGTGGAATGACAATAATCCTCTGTGTTTCTGTTTATACTTGAGTTTTTGTTTCAATTGTATCATGCTTAGAGCATATTTTATCTATTTTTCAAAAAATGAAAAGTTCGAGTTCTCATTCCAGTTCAAGTTCTTGGACTGCAAGAGATAAATATGTGGCTAGTTTTGAGAAACCTTTTTGCTACTATGGCATTCCATCGAAGCTACGTATTTTTTGTAAGGATACTAGTTTTGGTAGAAGATTTTATAATTGTCCAAACTATAAGAGCAACAACCAATGTGATTTTTTTGAATGAATTGATCTTTAAATTGAACAGAACACATGATGTATGATGACGTTGGAGTTAGCTCAACGAATAAACGATAGGATACATGATGAACATGTAAAGATTGAACAAGCCAAATTACAAGCTATGGAGAAGAAGTACATGAGAATCTTGAAAGCGTCATGGTTGTTTTTTATTGTGATTTTTGCTGTAAATTTTATATATCCGAGAAAAAATAATGCATGTCAATTATTGCTAAGATTCATGTAATCATTAAGTCAATTTTTTATAATGTTTAGAGTACTTTTTGTATGCTGATGGACGACATTTTGTATCAAAAAAAGTTTGAGGAAATGATAATGGAGATGTCACTTTCTATCTCCACAAGTTGAATGCATTTTCCTGTCTCATCACAAAATATTTCACACACGGATTCAACGCCATATAGAACATCTAATACAAATAAAGATTTCAATGAATTTGGAGGGTGGATTATGCATCATCTGGTCACATAATTGGCATACAGTTTATTAACAGCAAAATCCGATCCAAACACGAGCACAGTCATACTTAATAAGTGGTATGGAATACAAATAACAAGTTTCCTAAAATCACCAATAAGTTACATAAAATCAATCAAGTAAAAATCTCATTCTTGATTTATTTCATGACTGCAAATATCATTTCTTGACAAAAGTCTCTGATCTCATTTTTTTGTAGTTAATTGACAAACGGCATAGCGTGATTGGTTGAAATAAATGTGGGGTTAAAAAAAACGGTTGGTTTGGAATAAGAGATGAGATGAGATTATTTTAGATGAAATATGAAAGTTGAAAAATATTGTTAGAATTTTTTAATATTATTATTGTTTTGAGATTTGAAAAAGTTTAATTGCAATTTGAAAAAGTTGAATTATGATTTGAAAAAGTTGAATTATTTATTATATTTTGTGTGAGAATTTTAAAAAGTTGTAATGATGAAATGAGATGAAATACTTTTAAATCCAAACAGAGCCTAAAATGATATAAATCAAAGCACATATTCTATAACAAGACTAGCTAGTTATAAGCTACTCTCATTAAAAAAGTTGTGATAGCTACGAAAGTGGCATCAGATCCATCTCAAACATGCCTAGTTTTCTACGTGCACACAGATGTTTGAATTGAGAATCATACATCTTGTTGAAGAATATAAATATAGATTTATATATCATGTAATATCTTTTTCAGCCAAACAGTCAATCTGCTTTAATTTGCAGCAATACTTAGCCAAACCTCTCTCTCTCTCTCTCTCCTGGAGATCAACTGCATGCATGGTTATATATATCTTGATCTTCAGTCAAATAATCAATCTGCTTTGCGGAAATCCCGATAAGATACCTAGTTTGACTCCCTTTTAATTTCTTTTCCCTGCAGATCGAACTGATCAATAACTCATCCAACTTTTGCATGTGCTGTATCTTTCGTGAAAAAGCATCGATGATTCCTGCAATAATATGGATAATGATAGAATTATTACATTGTATTATTCGTTAGTTATCTAATTATTACATTTTTTTAAATTTCTATATAAAATATAAAAAATAATTTAATTTGTTTAAATCTTAAAATAAAAATTATATTAAAAAATTATATTATAACAATATTTTAACTTAATAATATTTTTATTCAACTTTTTCTCTTTGTTTTTTTTTTAAACTCAACAAAAAAATATTAATTTAAATTATTTCATTACTATTCGCATATCATCTTGGAAGGGAAATACCCTTGGCAGGATGAATGAAGGCCCTAGCCTAGGACCTTCTAGGACTAGGCGTGCAACCCGACTCCGTATGGATAATAAGAGAAGACTTGGGTCCAGCCCACGAGGTACGTGTCAGTGAGAAGAGGGCGGTCAAAGCGACCACGTGTATCACTGCCGACACATCCTGCAAGAGATCACACTGCGTTGATGGTACGAGAACAACCACAAGTAACAACAGCAGCAAGAGCCACGCCTTGACCCAAGAATTTTGATAGTGAGCGCACTTCCTCCACTCGACGTGAATGATACACTAGCATTTAATGCGACAACATGGCCACTAAAGAGACATGTAGTCGCCTGCTAGGAATGTGGTGTTCAGTACTGCTTGCAGACAACCCGACAATAGTAAAGAGGAGACCGCCTCAGCTAAGTATTTAAATCTTTCTTCAGGCTTAGGTAAGGGGATCTATTTGGAACTCTCTTCATCTTCTTTTCCCTCATTCATCTTTCCTATCACCATACTCAACATTAAATTTGCATTTGAAGTGTCGTGCACATACCTCAAACCCTAAACTACTATTCATTTTGCACGACACCACCACAGGAGGAGAGGAACGGAACAAAACACGGCATCAATACATCACATTTCTATTTACTAATTTTTTATTTCGTCCAATCTCAATATTCAAAAGAGGAAGTATCAAAAGATTCAAAACGGCTTCACTAGCTACCTCCCACTTAAAGTACTCCTCGGCTCAGACTTTCTAAGATAATTTATCTTGGGTTTGAAAAACAAACAAATAAATTTTAAATAACTTATAATTGAGAAATTGCCATCACCCTCAATTCATTTACAAGATATTAATGTTTGATTTGATTTGATTATCTCTCAGATATTCTCAACAGGAACTACAGTTCTCTGTTTGCATGTCTTTGTTCTTAAGATATTGTTGACAAGATAATGCTGAAATCCGATGTAGAAGAAAAACATTTCCTCGTGTAATTTTAGTTGGGATAAACAAGGTATAGATTTCAATCAAGAACAGAACAGTTTAGTAGAATTATTTATATTAACTGTTTGATAATTTTTCTCCAATAATTTTTTTAAATAATAAAATATTATTATTAATTTTTGGAATAAATCAGTTTTTTAGAATAATTTTTAAGAATAAAATATTATAATTAATAAATAAGTTTTAGAATAGTCCTTGAAGATTCATGCAAGTACACAAATTATTATCTGTTCTGAAGATATTAATAACACGATATTTTCATTTTTCATTTTCTTATAGACTATAATATTGACGTATTTTTATTTTTCTTTTTTTTAAAAACTTATTATATATCCATAAATTATAATTAGACCGTAATTTCATTTTGGACTCGTCAGGTCGGAGGCCGTACATCCCAAATCTGATGTCTATTTTTTATTTATTTATTTATTTACTATATGATTTTTTGTTTATTAGTTAATTTTATAACGAGATGAAATGAATTGAAATTAAAATTAAAAGAAGTTGAATAAAATATTATTAGAATATATATTTTTATTTTATATTTAAAAGGATAAATTATTTATTTTATTTTATATAAAAATTTAAAAAATTTATAATAATTAAATGAGATGAATTGAGAGTTAAATGTTAAAATAAACTAAGGTCAAAAGCCACTTCTCTCTCAATTTCCTCTCTCTTCTTGTTCACTCCTCTCATTTCGGGCGAGACAGGCTCGGAGCGAAACCCTAGCTCTCTCACCTACAATGAACTGCTCAAGTAACTCTATCTTCTCTCACTTTCGCCTTTTCCTTCTGGTATTCAGTTGCATTTTGGTTATTATTTTCTGATCTCTGTTCTATGTGCGTTTTACTATGCCTGTACAGTCTCCGGCGAGGTGCCGGAAGAGCCCGTGGTTTCCAAGAAATCTGGGCTGCTCTACGAGAAGCGGTTAATCGAGAGGCACATCTCCGTATGTTTGTTTCTCTTTCTTTGTTCTAGGGTTGTCTTTTGCTCTCTCGTTGTTAGTTGCTTGGTTGCTCAGAAAAGCTCGGGGAGTAATGTCTAGAATAAAATTGAGGTTTCAGGATTTTGGTAACTAAATATCATAAAAATACAAAAAAGGAGAATTTTTTAATTCAGAAAGACTAATTCTATGGCAGATTCTGTTTTCCTGGCTAGTAAGCTGAATGTTGGCTCCTACTTAGAAGCTGAGAAGGGCTTGAAAGTGTAATTCTTAATCGTTAGGTTAATTGTTTCTGATTTTTTTTCCCACTTGGAGAGCAAATATTTCGGCACAAGTGTGATTTCAATGCTTCATTTCTCCTTTAATTGGTTTTGGGAGGCAAGCTGGGGTTGTGGATTTATTTGCTTATTCACAGAGCTTAATGATTTCCCGGACGCCAACCAGAATTATCAATTTATCTGCCCTAAACTGTGCGGTTTGGGGAGGTAGTTTGGTGCCAAAATGTGATTTCCCTTTGTTTATTCTCATTCTATAGATCTAATTAATCTAAATGGAGAAATACTTGTAAATTTTTACTCCTGTTCTTCACGGCATTTTGGAATGTTTGGAGTTTCCGTTCTGTTGTGAAAACAACTTGGGATTTAGGATGGATGGGATAACTTTTCTGATTTTCTTTCTTCCGTTCAGAACATTAATACCTTTGCTTCATACTTTTCTACTCTTTTTATAAGTTGAATGGAGGGCTGCTTTTATCTTTTTTATTCTTTTGGTTCAGTATTTTCTTAGTTAATTTTTCCGCAATTTACTTGTTCATGCCAAAAAAACCTTGATATATGTCTTCTCAATAGTGTCTTGTAACTTTCAGTGATTAATTTGCCTTTTTTTTTTTATAACAGTGCTATTTTGATGAAATACTGCATCTTTATTTTGAATAGGATTTTGGAAAATGCCCAATTACGGGGGAACCACTTACACTGGATGATATTGTTTCAATCAATACAGGCAAGGTACGCTTAGAAAATTTTTATATTTTCTGTTTTTAACATTATAGGAAGCTTGAATAAATTTTTAGTATGGAGGACCTTCCTATCAATAAACTTTATTGGACTCAACCTGCATGAATTTTTAGTATCTTTTTCACCTTCTAGATAGGTGTCTCTCTTATATACCTCCTGTGTACTAGAGTTGCGCCTTTTGGGCTTATCAGTAAATATTTATTACTCATAAAAAATGTTATAGGAAGTTTGTGCAGTTGGATTTGAACCTAGTCATCTTTTACACTGACAAAGATATTGTATAAGCTAGGTAGTTAAGAGACTTGCTGTTAATTGCATTTATCGTGCACTGATGCATTCTTGGTGGCTTGACATGCAGATAGTGAAGCCCAGACCTCTACAGGCTGCAAGCATACCCGGCATGCTTGGAATGTTCCAGAATGTATGGGGATTCGGTCTATGACCATATTTTCCCGATTTGTGTTGTATAGATTCTTTATATATATATATATATAAAAGTAAGAAATTTATTAATCCACATAATTAGGCATATCCCCAGTACAGAGGGAGTATACAAGAGAAATTGCATTGATTCTTTAGATAGCTTTACATGCTGCAGACTCTTGTCCATTTTTCTCAGTTCGTAATACAGTACTGTTCATTAGATTGTGGTTCTTCATTGTCATTAGTTTGTCATGGCTATGAAACTTGGACTCTAGTTTGTTTTTTATGGTCAGTAGATTTTAGACATGCAACTAGTGCATGTATTGATATCATCATCGTTAATTCCTCTTGTTGAAACTCTATAGCTGTGGTCAGACATGATGGAAAGTAGCAATTACATCATTCAATATGAGGAAAAACAAAAAAATTGGAATTTGGAGATTTTACAATCCTTCTCCCTTTCTCTCACACATACAATTTTGACCTAATGTCAAACTATTATATATCGAAGATACTCGTGGAGTTCACATGGTGTGTGGGACAATTTCAAAATTAAAAGCATGGTTGTCTGCTGTTAAAATCAATGGGCTATCATGTTGGCTTATATGGTATGGGAGAAGGTAGAACCAAAACTTATGAATCTTGCTTGGGTTTTAAGTGTTTCATGGATTGACTTCACTGATGTAAACTTGCTGTAATTTCTTGCAGTAAGAGAGAAAATTGTAGAAAAAATTGCTTTGTGAGCAAGAAGAGTGAGGTTTTCTGAATGCCCTTTGGGTTGAATGATACCTCAACCACCTAAAATAGGGTGACCAGTGGGGTCATGGATATGGATGTTTATGAGTGGTACTTTTGTGCAAGACTGCAAGAAATTAAAACAAGAAAAATACCTGATTTAGTCACGTCACAAGATAAGAGATTATGATAGGATATACTTGTCTATATTCTGGTACTCTTTTGCTTATTAGGTGGATCTCTTGTATACTCTATGTGTACTGGGGTAACACCCTTTATGACTCTTAGCAAAACTTATGTTACTTAAAAAAAGTCTAATGCTTTGATTGAAAATCTAGGTTTCAACATACTGTTATATTCCACCTACAATGGAGATTATAATATAAGTAGTAGTGAGTGGTGGTATTGTTTTATTTTATTCATTGGGACAACCACGAATGTTCATTGTTGCTATCTCTGTTGTTCACAGCACCATCTCTTCAAAATCACCATTATATTGGTTGCTGTATGGTATTTCCATTCTGATTATTGTTTTTGTGACCATCTCCTCAGTGTTGTTCTAGTGCTTTATTGCCACTACTTCCATTGTTGACCCCTCCACTGTTGCCCTAATTACCTCATGACCACCGTGATTTTGTCAACTATGCCACCATCGTCACTATGTTGCTGATGCTGCTGCGGTCTGGTCCTCTATAACCTGTGGCAATGCTGACACAGCATCCGAGACTATCACCATCAGCATGACCACCACTGACATGATTGTTATCAGTATCACCACCGCCACAATAGCTACATGCTGTCATCACTGTCACAAAACCATATCTGTGTCAAGCATTTCAAATCATAGCCCAAATTCCGAGTCTTGTGGAAATGTTGATCAATAATTCATTTATTAGTATATTTCGTTGAAATGGCGTTTTCAGTGCAGGCTTAATCTCTTCAGTCACAAGTTTGAATAACTGCATTGGAAAACTAGATCCAGAAGAAGGATAAAAACTGTATTACTTCCAATGAACTCTTCTTGCCACAGAACTAGTAATACACATAATATGGGTCTGAACTAGTTATACATGTAATATGGGTCTTCAGTTTTTGTATATGTCAAGTATGCTTGAGCTGTATAAGGTTATCGGGTTTTCATACGCCTGAAGTAGGCAATAATTGTGTAGATTTATTTTATTCCTTGCAATGGTCATAAGCACAAACTGAGTCATCAAGTATAAGGGATTTCTTATATTGGGTTGGATGATCCTGTTCATGTTTTTTCTTTCGTATGTGAAACATACTGTCTGCCCTGCAGGCTGCAACATCCCCTTGTGTTTTTTAATGAGTTAATCATCTATCAAAAGTTTTTGATTAGTAATTGGAAGCTTTATTGACAATAACAATAGGCGTAGCCACGGTACACGGGTAGTATACAATATCCTTTTATTCTGATATGTTGTGTGTGCATACTAATTTATGATATCAATTTGGGCTCTAACTTAGTGAGCTATGTCTTGTATCAATTTGTTAAATAATGCTGATTGCTATAGTGGCTTATGTTTTGCACCTTGATTCTATCAATTAAGAAGTAATTGAGTTTCTCTTTATTGTCAAGTCATAAGGTATCCTCCTCTCTGTGCTTACAGGAATGGGATGGTCTGATGCTATCCAATTTTGCTTTGGAACAACAACTGCATACAGCAAGACAAGAGCTAAGTCATGCACTGTACCAGGTATTAGCAAAAACATTCTTCTGGAGTTGGTTTATTACTAGAGTTTGTTTTTTAGGCTTTGCGGTGAACTTGACTAAGTTGGAATTGCTTCCGGTTGGGAGAGTGGGGAATGTAGCTAGTTTGGCAGATATCCTTGGATGTTAGGATGCAATCACTCCAGCTCGCTTCATTTTTCAATACTTTGGGAATTTGTTTTCTTCACTCTTTTCACAATATCTCATGCCCGGTTCCTTATCTTGCACATTCCCGTTTTGCCTTTTAAAATCTCTGATGACACTTGATTTCTATGTTATGCTTATATCTTATAGATTTAATGCATCTATAACTTCCATGGCTTCATCTAAAATTTGGTCGGTTCAACCTGTCATTTATGGGCAGCATGATGCTGCTTGCCGCGTGATTGCAAGACTTAAAAAAGAAAGGGATGAAGCAAGGTCATTGCTTGCTCAGGCTGATCGGCAGATTCCCATGTCAGCATCAGTGGCAGTTACAGCAAACGCTCCTTCAATTAGTAATGGTAAAAGAGGTAGATAGTTCCACTACGCCATTCTTGGTTTGTATTCTTTTTGTATTAATTTAAATCATAGCTAATTGGGGTTCTGTTAATGCCATTATAGCTGCTGAGGATGAGGAGTTGGGCCCTGGTGGAAAGAGAATACGGGCTGGAATATCTGCTGGTATTATTGCTGAGCTAACTGACTGTAATGCATCTCTCTCACAACAGCGTAAAAAACGCCAGGTATTGCTCGTTTTGATTTAGTATTACAGAGATTGTTTTGATTGCTGCACTAGCTGATTTGTTAAAAGGACATTCTCTTTTACTTATTATCTCTTTTGTCTGTAGTACATTCCTTTTCATTGCTTGGTTAGGGGGAAGGGGGAGGGGAAGAAGAAGTACAGGAGCACAGAGATTCCTTTTCCATTCCCCTCTAGGCCCACCATTTTACATCCTCCCAAAGTTGAGGGGAAATGGGAGGAAGAAGAGAGGAGTGTGTTTCAATGTTTTTAGTCTTGGGGCTCACAAATCATTTATCTTCTCTCCAGTTCCACCAAAGCAACTAAACACCTAAAGGGACAATAAACATACTTTGCTTTTTCCTTCCCTATCCCTCCATTTTGCCAAATGTATGTTTTTATTTTTTTTTTATAGGTGAAAGTAAGTTTTATTGATAAAAGAATAGAAACAAAGTACCCAGGAGTATACAAACAGAACATGAAACCTAATTACATCTAGGTACTAGTGAGAGATACAAGCAGATCATGGAAAGTATCCATATTACAAATAATGGTTGAAGCCCAAGAAAATAAAGTATTGTAAAAGAATCGCTTTAGCTCCTCCAAAGAATGCTCCATGTCTTCAAAGCACCTCTTTTTTCTCTCTAGCCACAAGCACCACATAATGCAATGAGGAATCATTCTCCACATAGCAGCTATGTGTGAATTCCCCCTAATTCCTGTCCAACACCCGAGAATATCTTTAACTGTTCTAGGCATAACCCAAGCCACCCCTGTCCTATTAAGGATCTCATTCCATTAACACCTTGCCACCGCGCAATGTAACATAAGATGATCCACTGATTCCCCATCACACTTACACAAGAAGCACCGATCTACTATGATAAGACCATGTTTTCTCAAATTATCTGACGTGAGGATCCGCCCAAGAGATGCAGTCCATACAAAGAAAGTGATCTTAGACGGTACTTTACATTGCCAAATGGCCTTCCAAGGAAAATTATGGTCATTAGAAACTCCCAAGAGGGCCTTGTAGAAAGAGCACACCGAAAATTTGTTATTGCCATTCAAAATCCAGATCAGATTATCCTCCAACTCACTGCCCATCGCTATTGCATATAGCGAGTCAAAAAATTCAGCAAGCATATCCAGCTCCCAATCACAAACAGCTGTCGAGAAGCTTACATCCCAATGGACAACACCATTAGAAATTACCACTAAGTTAGCCACGACAGCATCTGTCACTAGAAATCTGATAAAGTGTGGGAAACACCTACTTTAGGATCCGTTCACCACACCAAGCATCGTGCCAAAAGAAAACTCTATCACCTCTTCCAATTGCAAATCTAAAATACTTGGAGAATCTATCCCATCCCACTCTAATATTTTTCCACAATCCCACCCCATGTGTTCCCCAAGCTTCCTTAGAACACCAGCCCCCCTTCATACTCCCATATTTAGTATCTATGACTTCTCGCCATAAACCCTCCCCTTCCTTGGCATCTCCACAACCATTTCTCCAATAGTGCTTTATTGAAAGCCCTCACGTTACACACCCCCAACCCACCACATTGAATAGGTAAGCAAACTTTATTCCAACTTGCAAGATGGAACTTCATTTCTTCCCCCATCCCACCCCATAGAAAATTGCGAAAGATTTTCTCCATACAAGAGGCCACACTTGCCGGTAATGGAAAGAGGGATAAGAAATAAATAAGGAGATTAGAAAGAGTGCTCTTGATAAGAGTCAAATGACCACCTTTAGACAAATATATTCGTTTCCACCCAGCCAATCGTCTTTCAATTCTTTGTAACACACCATCCCAGATGGTTTTTGTCTTGAAAGCAGCCCCCACGGTAAGCCCAGATATTTCAAGGGCAGCGAGGCAACCTTGCAACCCAGAATGTTCGCCAAACCTTGGATATTATGTACACTACCCACAGGAACCATTTCAGACTTTGATAGGTTTACCTTCAAGCCTGACACCGCTTCGAAACAAAGTAGTACAGCCCTCAAATATTGCAAATTATCAATGTTCGGCTCACAAAATAATAGTGTGTCATCAACAAATAAAAGATGAGATATGGGAACCCCACCCACCGAAAATCCAGCAAGAAAACCTCCATTCAACGCTGCTCGCAACATTCGACTCCGTGCTTCCATAACAACCACAAAAAGCAAAGGGGAGAGTGGGTCCCCTTGCGGGAAGCCCCTAGAGCTGTTAAAAAAATCCTTCCGGTACTCCATTTACCAAAACTGAGAACCGAGCCATAGATATGCAATGCCTAATCCATGTAATCCATCTATCCCCAAAACCGCACCTCCCAAGTAAGTAACACAAAAAGTCCCAATTAACATGGTCATAAGCCTTCTCCATGTCTAACTTGCACAAGAGTCCGGGTAGGCCCTCCTTGATTCTACAATCCAAGCATTTATTAGCTATCAATACCGAATCCCAAATTTGACTTCCCTTCACAAAAGCATTTTGAGATTTAAAAATAATGCTACTCATAACTGTGTTCATGCGATTAGCGAGCACCTTTGAGATGATCTTATAAACTCCATTTATGAGACTAATAGGCCGAAAGTCCTTCACATCCACATCACCAACTTTCTTAGGGATAAACGCAATAAAAGACACATTAATGCTTTTTTCAAATTTCCCAAAGGTGTTCCTGAAAAACCTGCATAATATCACCACCCACTACCTCTCAACAATCATGATAAAAAGCCATCGGAAATCCATCCGGACCCGGGGCTTTATCCTTGGCCATCCCACGAATCACCTGAAAAATCTCCTCCGACTCAAATGGCCTCTCCAGCCACGTAGAGCTTAGCTGGTCAATAGTCTCGAAAGGCATACCATCAAGTTTGGGTCTCCAAGGAGCTGTTTCAGAAAGAATATCTGTATAAAAATTAACAATTTGATTCTTAACAGCATCAGGATCCGAGTAAACCTGACCCTCCACCTGAATCACCTCGATAGCATTATTTCTGCGATGAGAATTGGCCACCCAATGAAAGAATTTAGTGCATTTGTCTCCTTCCTTTAGCCATAGGGCACATGATTTTTGTCTTCAAGAAATTTCTTCCATAAGAAGCACCTTCTCCAATTCCGAAGTGATGGATAATTTCCTACATAAGTCCTCAGCCGAAAGAGGGAGGTGTATCTCCCTTTCCTCCAAACCCCTTAGAGCCTCCAAGAGGGACAATTTTTTATTAGAAATGTGACCAAAGACTTCAATATTCCACCTTTTCAAGTCAGTCTTCAGGGCTTTCAGCTTACCCGCAAAAGTGAAGCTTGTGATCCCTCAAAGGAGTACGAGGACCACCATGTCCTCACCTTCTCCACAAATCCCTTAGTTTTCAGCCACATGTTCTCAAACTTAAAATATCTTTTTCCTTCACGAATACCTCCACAATCCAGAACAACGGGAAAGTGATATGAGCATACTCTATCCAATCTTTTTTGGATCCGAGCATTCTCAAAATTAATATTTGTTTCATTTGTTTATAATGACAATGAGGAAGAGTTTAATGATGTATATTTGTACTTTAATCATGTATATCAATTACTAATCACTGTGAATTTCCTGGTTCTCCCCCCTTTTCCTGTATGGTTTCTTTTCAGATACCTCCAACAGTGGCTACCATTGATGCTCTAGAGAGTTATACTCAGATTTCTAGTCATCCACTTCACAAAACTAGCAAACCAGGCATTGTATCTCTTGACATCCATTATGAAAAGGTAAAGCATTCACTACGATCTATTTTCTTTTTCATGCATATCTTATTGTTATATTGGTATTTCATTGGAGTAAGTTGTCATTGGCACTGTGCCAAGTAGTTGCCTGAAATGTATTGGCAAGTGCCTCGACTAATGGTTGCTCCTATCTTCTGCTTTGATTTCTTTGCACGTGTTACCTTTATGTTTTTGGTGCATTATGGTCTTACTACTGTCAAGTATGATCCTGTTGCCAAAAGTGCTACCAGGAAACAAAAGGTGCAAAAAATACAAAATAAGAGTACACGGCTATTACCACCTTTTGTGAGGGCAGATCATCAGATATTCTCAAAGAGAATACAGTTTGGTGTGTTCTTTGGGACCCTATTAAGACAGGATTCGCACACTTTGGTTAGGAAACTGTGAGCTTTTTTATGTTTATGTTGTTGTTTACTTATTGGACAGATATGCCATACTATACAGGTGGGGCTTAGAAGCTCTTATATACAAGTCATATGGAGGATTTCCCTATGGACATTGGAGCTTGGCCACTAGCTTGCCATATTGTTTTTTTTTTTTTTTTTGATACGTAAGAGATAAATTTTATTAATATGAATGAAATAGGCATGTACACATGAAGTATATCACAGAACACCTAAATACATTCTAAGAGTGATGAACTAAAGACAATAAGTCATGAATATTATCCCCAATTAAAACAATAGCAGAAAACCAAAGCAATAAGGTATTTAGAAAGAAATTCTTCAGCTCCATCACTGTGCGTTCCTTGTCTTCAAAACAACGCACATTCCTTTCCATCCAAATGCACCACATGAATACACAACGGAATCATCTTCCAAACTGCTGCCACTTGATGACAGCCCTGCAATTTTCTCCAATAGCCCATCAAATCCACCACCCTCAAAGGCATTACCCAAGCGACACCAACCCTCCGAAAGATCTCATCCCACAACACCCTCGCTACGTCACAATGTAGTAATAGGTGATCCACCGATTCTCCATTCTTTTTGCACATGTAGCACCAATCTATCACTACACATCCTCTCTTCCTCAAATTGTCCGTGGTCAAGATCTTCCCAAGAGCGGCATTCCAAACAAAGAAAGCAACTTTGGAAGACACACGAGACCTCCAAATGTTCTTCCAAGGGAATGGAGTATGATCTTGTGTTATCAGAAGGTTATAATATACCTTAACAGTACATAACTTATGCTCCTTAGACCTCCACTTCAAGCTATCATGCTGTGCCCTAGTAGTCCCCGAGGAATGTAATAGGCTGAAAAAGTCAGTAACCATATCTAGTTCCCAATCGTGAAAATCCCTATTAAATAGAATATTCCACTGATGCAAACCATGAGAAAATATCCGCACATCAGCCACTGAAATCTCCCTATTAGCTGCAAGATGATATAAAGCCAGAAAGACCCTTTCCAATGCATGATCTCCACACCACGTGTCCCGCCAAAAACTGATTCGGTTGCCCTCACCGGCTACAAAGCGAATATGATTTTCAAAACATATCCACCCCTTCCTTATGTACTTCCATAATCCCACTCCATACCCCCCTCTCACTTCGTTGGATCACCATCCGTCCCAAGCAACACCATATCTCGCGTCTATAGTTTCCTTCCACAATGTTCCCCCCTCTCGATGATATCTCCAAAGCCATTTCCCCAATAGTGCTTTATTAAAGGTTCTCAAGTTACAAACACCCAACCCACCATTCACAATTGGGGCACATACCGTCTTCCAACTAACCAGGTGGAATTTTTTCTCCTCCCCATAAGAATGCTCTAAAAAGTTTCTCAATCTTATTCACCACCCCTGCAGGCATAGGAAAAAGAGATAAGAAATACGTGGGGAGGTTAGTGAGTGTACTCTTGAAAGAGTAAGACGTCCCCCTTTTGATAAATACACCATTTTCCATCCTGCCTGCCTTTTCTCTATCTTCTCCACACCCCATCTCATATAGCTCTACTCTTGAAAGATGCTCCTAACGGAAGACCCAGATATTTTATTGGTAATGAGGACACCCTGCAATCCAAAAGACGTGCTAGACTGCGGATATTAGGAACCTCACCTACCGGTACCATCTCAGATTTGCTAAGGTTTACCTTAAGCCCTGACACTGCTTCGAAACAAATTAACAATGCTCGTAGAGTTTGGACCTGACTGCTATCCGCTTCACAGAATACCAGAGTGTCATCTGCAAAAAGAAGATGTGAGATGATAAATGGGCCACCAGAGCCATTTCCCACCTTAAAACCCGATAAAAAACCCCATCAACAGTAGCCTGCACCATCTTACTCAATGCCTCCATAACGATAACAAATAGAAGAGGAGATAACGGATCTCCCTGTCGCAAACCCCTCGAGCTATCAAAAAAACCAGCAGGGGTGCCATTAACTAGAACTGAAAATTGGGCAGTTGAAATACAATGACTCATCCAAGAAATCCACCTATTTCCAAAGCCACACCTCTCAAGCAGGTACAAGAGGAATTCCCAATTCACATGATCATAAGCCTTCTCCATGTCCAACTTGCAGAGAATACCTGGGCTTCCCTCCCGCAATCTAGCATCGAGGCGCTCATTTGCTATGAGCACCGAATCAAGAATATGTCTCCCACGAATAAAAGCATTATGAGGCTTGGATATAATATTTTCCAACATTGGACTAAGTCGGTTAGCAAGAATCTTCGAAATAATGTTATAAACACTACTAACCAAACTTTTAGGACGAAAATCCTCAATAATTGAGGCCCCGTGTTTCTTGGGGATGAGAGCAATAAATGTCGCATTAAGGGATTTTTCAAACTTCTGAAAAGCGTGAAATTCACTGAACACCTGCAAGACATCACCTTTCACAACATCCCAACAAGTTTGGACGAAACCCATTGAGAAACCATTCGGGCCTGACGCTTTATCCTTAGCCATACCAGAGATGACCTTGAAAATCTCTTCTTCATCTAACGGTCTCTCCAAAACACTCACATATTGCAGATCAATTGTCTCAAAAGACAAAGCATCAAGCTTCGGCCTCCAATTTGCCGATTCAGTGAGAAGAGTCTCATAATAATGTACAACATGATTTTCTTATTCTGGAGGAGAGGATAGCACTTGAGTACCAGAATGAAGCGACTCAATAGCATTGTTACAACGATGTGAATAGCCACTTTGTGAAAGAACTTTGTACACCTATCACCCTCTTTCAACCAAAAGAGCCCTGGATTTTTGACGCCATGATATCTCCTCTGACAACAAAACCCTCTCCAACTCTGCCACAACCGTGCCCTTCCTCAATAATACCTCCTCCGAGACATCTCCCAATAATTCCCTACCCTCTATCTCCTGCAATTCCTCCAACAAAGTGGACTTCTGATTGTCTGTGTGACCAAAAACTTCCAAATTCCATTTTTTCAGATCTTATTTTGACAGTATACTCCAAAATTTTCCAGTTGATTAAGAGTTTGCTTCAACCTGTCAGGCTGCAGCCTAGTGGTCAAAGTATGGGCTTAGAATGAACCGTAGATCCTGACATCTTAGGCTTGATTTCGTACTTGGAATTCCCCTGGATTACTGATGGACAATAATAGAGGGTGGGGTCGTGTATTTGGGTTTTTTTACCGGGGTGGGTCTGAAGGGCCATGCCTTAGTGAGGTTTCACATCATGAACCAATGAAGTCTTGAATTGCTTATAGAAACATCAATAAAGATTATTACTTATTAAAAAACAAAAAAAACAAAACGAACCTCTTCTATTCTTGGCGTGGAGGTATATGAAGAATGACCTTTGGGTCTGTTTTGTCTAGTGGTTATGACATTGTCTTCTCATGTCGAAGAAAACCATCAGTAAGAGTAACGTGAGCATGAGAATTTTTGGTAGTACTGGTGAACCAGATGGCCGCAATGGTGGAATATGGGATGGAGGGCTTGAAGTATTTCTCTAGATCTGGCAAAAGCGAAAGACCTCCTAATGTAATTCAAATGGGGGCTGACCTGACCATGAATAAGAGTTTGCTTCACGTGTGCATCTGTATGATTGCTTTAACTATTATGTCTGAATTAGAGGTATTTGGAGCTTGAGTGGAGTTCCATTGCTGCATGTGATTGGATCTTTTTGCTTTTTAAGTTCTGTGCTATTTTTCATTCAACACTCTTTTGGTGCAACAATGATTTTCATTCTAGATGGTGCTGACATTGACTCAAATATGGTTCTGGCTAATGCATTTTTTCCCCTGCTATCTAGGACATAATTGCAACTGGAGGGCTCGACACAAATGCTGTACTTTTTGATCGACCATCAGGACAGATCTTATCTACACTCAGTGGTCATTCCAAAAAGGTTTTGACTTTTATTCTATTATTCAATTGCTGGAGTTGTCCTGTTTTGAAAATCTGTTGGCTGATTAGACATTGCATTTGATAGGTTACCAGTCTAAAATTTGTTGCTCGGGGTGATTTATTCTTAACTGCCTCAGCAGACAAGGTAAGTATTTGGTTTCCAAGTTTTGTAGTTATGAATCATGAATGTTGACATCAACCGGTTCTTAATAAAAGGAAACATTTTTTTCCGAAATTTATTGTTTAGTTAGCCTGACCATTAGAAGTGTGTATGGGTGATTTTGTAAATCTTCTTGACTATTAGATTAAATGTATGTAGAGAGCCTGTACTTATAAAAAAAATTGTAGAGAGCCTGAATTGCAAATATTGACCTGGGTGCCACCCAGAGGAAATCAGTAGGTACTGGAATGGAAAGCTGCAAGTGAAGGTTTAAGCTTTGCTGGCATTGGCTTTTGCCTTTTAAGTTTGAATGTCTCTACAAGTGACATTGAATAGCTTTGATAAAAAAAGAACACCCATATTATTTCTTGAACAGGTGATTTTGCAGCTGAATTATTAGGTGTTTTCCTTGATTCTATTTTGTAATTTGTGATGACTCTGTATGGTGGGTATTTTTGGTGGTGTTGGTCAACTTTTTTAAGTGCACATTTTCTTAGGAGCTCTGATTGAATTTAGGCTTTCCATTTACCAAATACTAAAGGTCTATAGTTAATAAAGATTTTGCTTTCACTCGAGTCTCTTACAACTTGCATATTAGAATACTACAGTGCTTCCAGCTGTCTTGATGTAACTCCATGCCATGAGCATTTAAGAATCAATTTCTCGACAAGTTTTTAAGAATTATTTTAACAATATATGTACTTCTATTCTTGCCTTCTTTTCTAAAATGTTCTTTTTCTGTTTTTTGCTCAAGACTGTACGTGTGTGGCAAGAGTCTGATGATGGGAACTATAACTGTAGGCACATCTTGAAGGATCATACGGCCGAGGTAAGTAAGCTTATGATTCTCTTGATGTGTTCCTTCACCAATTTCGACACTGGGTGTAATATGCCTTCCTATGCTTCTTTCTTTTTGCTGTCCTTTGGGAATAGAAGTGGAATTTTCTCATTCCATCCTTCCTTCTCTGAATTTTGTTCTTAAAGTTGCTTATAAAAAAAAATGTTCTTAAAGTTTGGCTACACAATCTATAGTCTGCTGCGTTAAACTGTCACTAGAACATGATACCTGTATTTGGTCGTCAGTTTTTATGTGGACATGCTATGTTAAGAGTGGTAACAATTGAGCTGTTAATGTTGCGGAACTCAACTCTCTCCCCATACTAATTGCGCCGTGTTAGTCATGTTCCTGTTCATCTCACTAAAGGCAACATGATGCATTATTTCTCTTTATTAACTTCACAATTGATCTAGTATTTTTAGATATTTTGTGATCACGAATAAAAGTGTGGCATTATATGCAATGAAATCTTGAATACCATTGACAACAATGTCTTGGTCGAGAGGTGTTCGCAACTGAAGAAGGATGGCATGCCATGCTTAGTTTTCTTTTTCTCACTCCTAGGATATCATATTTATGTCTTGTTGACTGCTATTTAATTATGATTCATGTGCTCTCATGTGATTTAATAATGATATGCCATTTATTTTTCTAAGGTGCAAGCTATTACTGTCCATGCGACGAATAACTACTTTGTGACCGCTTCTCTTGATAGCACATGGTGCTTTTACGAGCTTTCTTCTGGATTATGTCTCACACAGGTCTGTCTCTCTCCATCTCTGTGTGTCTCTCTCTCTCACATGCACCCATGTGCACTATTATCTAGTACCTCTATAACCGCGAATAGCAGGAATGATATGTATCTATAAGTTGACGTCAATGAAGTCAGTACACAATCCTATGTATGTTGAGCATAAAATAAATCAATAGAGGTTGCAGAAGAAATAAAGAATTTGAAATGTTTTCAACAATCATAAGATGCCTTGCAAGCATTTGTATATGTATCCCTTTTGCTCCATCTTTTCTGGTGAGTTAAGTTAATTATAATTAGTTCTGCAGGTAGTGGATGCCTCAGATTCTAACGGCTATACATCTGCAGCATTTCATCCTGATGGCCTAATCCTTGGAACAGGCACTTCAGAAGCTGTTGTTAAAATTTGGGATGTGAAAAGTCAGGTGGAACTTGCTCCTTGTATGGCTTTCTATCTTGAAGTTTTTTTAAATTTTTTCTGATTAAATTTTCTTTGATTGGTTTACAGGCAAATGTTGCCAGATTTGATGGACATGTTGGGGCTGTAACTTCCATATCTTTCTCTGAAAATGGCTACTTCCTTGCAGTAAGTTTTCTGCAAATAAATTATTCCCAGTGTATAGAGGGTTGGACATATCTTGTTTGATTTCATGTATGAAATGGACAGACTGCAGCTCATGATGGTGTTAAGCTGTGGGATCTACGCAAATTAAGGAACTTCCGTACATTTGCACCATATGATTCAGATACCCCAACAAACTCGGGTATGTAATTTTAATATCTCCATGCCCAAAATAGATGGCTCCATGTTGAGATCAAACGTGGTTTTGTTGATCTATTATTACTCTTTCTTGTCTGTTTTGTCCTGCGCCTTTGTGATGGAACTGGGGAGGTTTTAATCCTTTACTTATTCTACCTGTTTACTGACATGATACTAGTGTTTGAAAAATGTATTTTGTAATGGAAGCTCGTTTCTGCTTGCAGTGGAGTTTGACAATAGTGGATGTTACCTTGCAATCGCTGGATCGGATATAAGGTGGGTGTTAAAAAACTCCACAACTACTGGGCTTTGATAATATTTAAACTTGTTGAATCAATTTCAAATCCAATTTCGCTGAGTCTGGAAGATGTTTTTTTTTTTAAAAATGAATCATCTCTAATATTGAATTAGCTCGGGCTATTTTGATGTATGCTTTCAGTCATTTCTACAAACAGCCTCTAGTAAGTAACTGGAAGGAAATTCATGGCATGCCAGGAGCTCCTTTAGCCACATTCACTCTCATCTTTTCCCTCTATCTGGCCTTATTTGCCCCCTTATTCTTCTTTGGTGGGAAGAGAAAATTAGTTGCAATACCATCATGTATGAACCAGCACTCTATCTATTGCAACTAGATGTTGGAAGGGTAGTTGGGCCCACATCACAGCATTTTCACGAATTAATCCCAACCTAGCTGATTAGTTAGCAGGTTCATGTGAGAAACCTGACATCTCTATTTTAACCCGAGTCTTAAGATTCAGTTTCTAGCCTTGACTTTAGCAAACCCTTCAACCACCTTTTCTTGGCAACCACTTGAACTGCTGACTAAGTGACAAACCCTAGCCATCTTTCATTGCTAAATGCTGTTTTGCTTCTGTAGTTTTGTGATTTTTTGCAGCCATGGAAACTAATTTGGGGATTGTGCTTCTGCAGAGTTTACCAAGTTGCAAATGTTAAATCAGAATGGAATTGTATCAAGACCATACCTGATTTATCTGGCACAGGTTCTCTAAATTTGGGCCCTATTTTTTTTAACCAGTGGCTCTTACCAGTCAAATCCTTGATGTTCAGTCTGTTCTGCACTTATTTCAGGTAAAGCAACTTGTGCAAGATTTGGTCCGGATGCAAAATATGTGGCAGTTGGATCAATGGATAGAAACCTCCGCATTTTTGGCCTGCCTGGTGAGGATGGTCCATTAGAATCATAGAGCACCGTTCAAGTTGCCCTATGCGGGAAGTGGAATCTTGGTATTTCCTGCAGTTGCTGTTACTGCTACTTGTAATTCATTGGCTGAACTGAATGGTAGAGATTTCATTAAATTATATAGTGTAGGCGCTATTCTCACGTTCCTCTCCATTGAGCAAAGAGTACCCTTGAGCATTCTGCATCGTTCTTGTGAGGTGCGATGTCAAACTGAGCTGAAAATAGTCATTATCTGTCGGCCCATAATCCCATGTCATCATAACTTTCTAAGCGCGTCTAATCTCCTGTATTATCAATTTTTTTTTCTATTAACTGTTGGTAATGAGATTTTGCCCTTATTGATTAGCGTTTGAGTTGGCCAACATTACTATCCTTGTGTTCACATGTGGGGGTAGCTGATATGACACTGACAAGGTTAAGCAATTTAGAACAGCTTCTAGACCAAGTTTGGCATGCTTGCAATTCATGGTAGTCATTATTAACGATGTGGGATGGGCATTCCAAAGTTCAGTTTTTCAATCCAGACAATCATGAATGATCAAACTTACAATGGCATTGGATGCCGAGATTCATGCCCAAATCGCATTCCCACGGTATGTTTACGGTCACTAACATCAAGACATGCGGGCTGTATAAAAATTGCTACTTCAGGTCAGCCCTACGGCTTTGTACTGTTGTAAAACAATTAGTGCTGAATGTTTGCACTGAAGCAGCAGTTAAACAAGTCTAAAAGTTTTGAATAAAATATTATTAAAATATTATTTTTAATATTATATTTATTTTAAAATTTTAAATTATTTATTTTATTTTATATGAAAATTTGAAAAAATTATAATCATCCGAAGATATGAGTTGAAAATAATTCTGAAAAAAAAGGAGCCTGTCATTCGTACTCGAACCAATTTCTTTCACGACTTGGCGTCAGTCACCAGTTTGGAGCATTATTGTGACCAGTCTCAGTCGTTTTGTTCGCAAGAATATTGTTTACACCCAAATGATCTCTGCCACTTCGTATCCAGTAAGTTCTACAACACTAATAGCTCTGTAAATTCATTTTTTTAATGGAAAAAAGATTATTTATTCGGGCGTGAGTGATCAACCACCATCTACTGCCAAATCGATCATGTGGCCAGAAAGCAATTTTTAATTAGTTTAGAAATCTATCAATTCACCAAATGGAAAATCCCTCATCTGAGATATCAATCATACCTCTCCTTAAAATAAAAAAGGAGGCAACTTTAATGTAAATGAATAAAGAATAGGATCATAATAGATTAAGAAAGACAGATCTGGGAGCCTCATCTTAGGTAAGGTAATGCGATGCATGCGTAAAACCCCAAAGCTGCAAAAGAGACAACAAGACGTGCATTAAAATCTCGTCGGGTATAAATTGAAACGAGAGTAAAGTTTAATTTGCAGTTGAGAACATGACTCTGCTTTTGTAAATGGAACAACAGTTCGAAAGAGCTAACATAGGTATGATTTCTATATTTCTTTCATCAAAATGAAATTCCACATGGTTTTGAGAAGTAAATCCATTTTACTGGAGCTAACCAGAGTTGGCATTCTAGCAAATTGCTGCTCGTGTACTACTGTTCCACTTCATTTGTGATTCATCTTATCTCAACACCTAAAAACAATATTTGTCTTACCCTTGTTACCGGTTGTCTGATTTTAGGGATCCTAAAGTTGTGTTTCTAGTCAGCGCACATCAGCCACTACACTACAAATGGTTTTAGTAGACAGAAAACCTGTATAATTTAATGGCTGGAATGGATTTGAAATATGCATAACATGACAAAGTAACTGTATTATAGGATACCCTGACTTGGAGCAGGTTGGTGAGTTTAACAAGATAAGTAAGGAGTACGAAGGGGGTTGAAGTGGGAGGCAGCAGCCAATACTCAAATCTTTCTTATGAACTACAATGGATTTATAACTAACAAGAGCATCTACCAATATAAAGGACAAGCCAGAGAAAAAAGGGTCCCACTCACCAGACAAAGAAGCAAAAGTAACAATGTAAAACAGTCACTGGAAGTTAACAATGTACAAGACAGTGGTTAAACATCAGGCATTACCTCAACATTCTTTAAATCAAACTCTTGGTTATGAGCCAAGCACAAGCTCCCAAATGTTTCACACGGTCCACTGGTTCCACTTAACCTTTTCACAGAGTTCAAAAGCATGAGAAGAGAAGCTACTTAACCGCTGGTGCAAATTAAAATTTTGAATTTGACAATTCCAAAGAAGAATATTCAAAGAAACAACTTACAGATCTCCATCCAAGCACAAGGCAAAGTTACCACCACCACCAAATGCTAGCAAGTCATTCAAACACAAGTAATAATATCGATTGGCTCCTACACAATTTTGACATGATGTCATTTTAGGCAAAAGAAAGGCCCATTAAAGGCTTCTCAGGCATTGTAATATGTTTTTCTTTGATTTTAAGGTGTACTAGAGTTCATTTAAGACTTTGGTCATTCTTCCCATTCAATGTTCATAAATTCCATGACATCGATATGACAACGAGCATTGATATGGGCAACTCTTATAGGAACGGCCCTCTTAATGTAGCAGTTGAAGACTGCCAACCAAATCCAGGCTTGAATAAATGTCCCAATTAACATCTTAGTAAATTGGGTATCCTGTCTTCCTATTACCAAACATCGAGGGGTCCAAAAAGGCAGCCAAATACTTGGCTCTACCACCTATTCACATGCATGATGCAACTCATGAGAGCAAGCATTACACGTGATTGAATCAAGGTCCTTACCAGTTGGTCTAAATAGTCTCGGTTCGCCATATATGGTTGTAAACACAAATGTTTGGTTTGTTCCCTATCACAAAAAAAAAAAAAAAAAAATCATGCTTCAAATATTGAAAGAGAAAATTAGAGATACAGACCCAGATAGATGAAATATCAAGGAGATAGCCACTTCATCGAGAAGACATCTATGAAAGATTAATACCAATAATGATTATAACATGTTAACTTACTAGGTATTTTCTCTTTGTTGTAGGTTTCAAGGGACATTCCAGCAACCCACCAAACACAGCACCTTGCCTATCACCAGCAATCTAGAAGTTGTACATCACAATTACATCAGCTACCATTACTAAAAAGTGAATGTATATATAGAAGATAGGTAATCTCCAAATTGTATCACCACACAAGAGATCTCATTGGAACTTAGATAGTAGCGTACCAGCAAACAAGGGCCAGAAAGGTCGGCACTCTTGCGAATAAGTGTACGCAGTGATATACCATGTTTCAACGTACTGCCCTTCAGTTGAAAGAACCGATATTGAATCAAGATGTGAATACAAGGATACATAACTGCATTTACTGCAGAGTGTATAAGCTTTTCATCAAAACTGACCTGTACAGCAACACCCATTGGCATCCTTTGACAATATTAGGAAGGGACGACAACAAGAACTCGTACAAATCTGTGGAAATAAAAGCAGACTCATCCATGAGATAGGGTAAAGGCTTCTGTGGACTGTGTTGATCGGCTGCATCTTCAAACCCTTCAGACCCACTAGTGCTCCTTCCTGAAGTCGGCTCTTCATAATCTTCTTGATTAATTGGTGTTACCTTCTTGTCATATGTTGGACTATATTTTACATAGTCGTCCAAGGATTCATCTAGAGCTTTAAAGTTCACATTTCTATGTTGAGCAGGGTGTGCTTGAATTGGTTTGAGACCATGTTGATGCTCATTTGATCTTGATCCAAAGCCGGCTGAAGGAATAAGGTAAGAAAAATATGAAGACAAAGATTTCTCCCCTTTAGAACAAGGCCTGGCCTACACATTCAAAAACCTCAAATCATCATGAAAGAAAATTACACATTCAAAATTCAAATAGAATACGAGAAAATCAGCCACTTCCAATTGGAATATACAGTAAACAGGGAGAAAGATGCTTTTTTCTTGAATTGTTTCCAAAAAAGCGAAAGAATCAACTTGACTAATCCACATAGTTTTAAAAGGCACATTTGAGTTGAAACTTTGGTTTTTAGTCATAAACCTCATCTCTATCTTTCTCTCTTAAAGAAATAAAATTTTCACATACCCTGCATTCAAAACACAAAATATATATATATATATATATATTTTTATTGGTAATCAAGAAGTTTTATTCATAAAAATATGCAAAACCCAAGTACACAAGGAGTATACATGAGAAGTACCTAACTAGAAAAGTCATGGACATTTAGTCCGTGACAATCAATGGCCCCCACCCATAAGAAAAACGTTTTAAAGAAGAAAACTTTCAGAAAACTTTAAAAGAATCAATTAAAACAATAGAAAACAGTGGAGTACTAATTAAGAAGCTAAATTCGTCTACAGCCTAAAAACCACATCCGTTCGAAGATCATATAAACCTCATTTCCTTCTAGTGTGTGCACAGGAATAACTCCGACAACAAAAATTACACGCTTGGTTTTTTAATAGTAGGAATGACTCCAACAATCAAAATACCCAGTTTTGGCAGTTATCTTGATAATTAAAAAGACTTTTTTTTTTTGGGGGGGGGGGGGGGGGGGGAGGGGTAAAAAAGAAGCTAGATTTAACGACAATTCAGCAAACACTAGTTGACAAATAAATAAATAAATAATCCGTCTCCACATTGGATCTCAATCGATCAATAGCTAGTCCACCCAAATTCAATTTCAACTGAAGGAACTCCAATTCTTTCAGACACCCAGATCTAACTTTTCCAGAGAGCCAACCTTACAATCAGCCAATCAGGCTCAACTATTTACGTGTCAAAGAACAAAAAATAAAGAGGAGAGATTACCAGAGGGGAGGAGGAGGAGGAGGAGGAAGAGGAGTTGGGAGAATCGGCGAAGAAACGGGAGAGCCTATCCGTCACTTTCTCTTTCAACGCGTACATAATGAGTGTCGTGATTAGAATCGGTCTTGGGGTGTTTTTCTTCAAGACATTCGAGTTTTTTATGTGTTTTATCGCTTTTGCATTGGGGAATGGGAAAGGAAGGGAAAGCAAACAGGGAAATGTCGGTGGAGGGAGAGGGACGAGTGATAGTAATGGCAGGCAGCAATCAACGGAAATTTGGAAAGTTAGGGGCGTTTTTATCTTGTTCGTTTATGCGCGCGCCTCTGTTGGATTTTGACTTACGATACTGCTATAGGCCGTGGGCTGAGGCATCCTATGCTTTTGAGGTTTTTTTTTTTCTTTTTTCTTTTTGTTTTCCTTCTAAACAAACACATATCGCACAGAATAAAATATAAATAATCAAAAAATCTTCACAACCTCCTAACACTCCACACTCTATATTATTTTTAATTTTTATTATTTTTTTCTTTTATTAAATATTTATTATATAAATAATGAATAAAAAATTTGAAATAATTTTAAAAAAATAAACTCAAAAAAAAATTTAAAAAAATATTAAAAATTTAAAAAAATATGGAGTGTGGAGTGTGGTGGAGGTTGTGTAACAAAGCTCATAAATAATTGTGTGTACGTCAAATTATAAAATTATAACTCAAGTTTTCACGTTTATATAATTTAAGGCCTTAGTTTTAGTTTTTGTAAGATTGATATTCAAGTTTCATGAAATTTATAATGAGATACTTCCGTCAATTTTTCATTTAGGTCTAGTTTGGATAGTAAAATCTTCCCAACTCATTTTATCTGATCTCAATATTCAAACACCACAAACACAAATATTTTTCAATTTTAAATCTTAATTTTCTCAAATCTCAAAACAAAAATTATATTAAAAATTATATTAAATAATATTTTAATTTTATAATATTTTTATTCTATTTTTCTCTCTTATTTTTCAAAATCCCATAAAATATATTAATTCAAATCATTCACTAGTATTCACTACGAATGTCAATATATGACACAACTCGTTAACTCAACACGAATACGACACTATAATAGCGGGTTTGGGTTTAGCTTATCGGGTTCAGGTTAAAACGGTTTAACCCGTTAAGACACGATTGCTTAACGGGTCACTAACGAGTCAACCCGTTATGATCCATTAAGAAAGTTAAATTTATATTTTTACCCTTATACTTAAAAACTAAAAAACCCCAAGTCCTGCCGCACTCACAATCTCACACTCCCTCGAACCCTCACAAATTCACAATCTCATATTCTCACATTCATCTTCTTACTCTTAACCCCGTTTTGAAAAAACCCTAACCCACACTACCACATGAGCCACCTCCCTCACGAGTTGCAGCCTCACTGTTCAGCTGTGTCACGGTGTCCCAGGCCATCTCTCACAGTCTCACTTCTTCTCTTCTCCTCAACCCTGTCTCACGAGTCATGAGCCACGGCTCTACCACTTACTGTAGGTTCGTTCTTCTCTTCTCCTTAATTATTCTTTTTAAGATTTGTAATTTGTTTGGTTCCCGCATGGCTCTTTCTTGCTTTTGAGCTTCTCTCCTTGGTGGCAGCTTCTGCTTCACTTCTTCTCTCAAGATCTCCAGCAACAGGGTAACACTAAACCTTAGCACTCGATCTCTGATTCTTTGTCGTTGCTTTGATTTGAAATTTGCTTGATTAGTAGTAAAAACTGTTTTAACATTGGAATTTGTTCTATGTTAACTGAACTCGTCATATTTCTAAATTTATATTCATTTTAT
Source organism: Juglans mandshurica (assembly GCA_022457165.1). Taxonomy (NCBI): domain Eukaryota; kingdom Viridiplantae; phylum Streptophyta; class Magnoliopsida; order Fagales; family Juglandaceae; genus Juglans; species Juglans mandshurica. Next base: position 13,658,750 of record CM039619.1, read on the forward strand.
TTTTGTAATTCTTGAAGGCTTTGCTTGTTGTGGATATAACAAAATGTTAAACTCAACAACTAAATATGTATGCTAGAAATGAGTTTTGCTACTTATCATCCTCACACACTACACAACACACTTATTTTTATTTTTTCATAATTTTTAAATCTCTTTTGGTACTAATTGATTTCTTCTACTCATCATCCATACACCACATATTTGGTAAGAGAAAAAAAAAAAAATTTATGTGTGGTGTAAAGATGATGAACATAATTTTTCGCTAGAAATAGGGTTCAAAACAACTTCCATATAGTATACTCAAAATCATTCAAAATTAGCACAATGCTATTGCAGATAATTGAGGGAAAAACAATACAAAAGATCAATAATTATATAAACACAATTGTTTAACAACCCAATTGATAATGAAGGACATGAGTACAAATTAATGTGAGAAAATATACTTACAACCGTGAATTGTGTAATCGCCGCGTAATCGCTTTGAAAAAAATGAATAAAGCATGGGATCCACATGAAAAAAATTACTTTTTTAATAGTGGACCCCACTCTTTTTCAAAGCGATTACGCGGCAATTATGCATTTCACGGTTGTATGTAGAATTACTCAATTAATGTAGCATGTGCTTGTGGGAATTATTCTCAAGAAGATTTTAAGAAGCGGTGGATTAAGATTTGGTCTCCAGCAAGGCACAAGTACTAAAACTATCACAATTATTGCTACTCTTCTAGCTGCTTTGCAGACCATTTGATTTATTTCCTATTTTGCCGATATCTTTCCTTAATTTTCCTGTCATATATTGATCATACTTATAATAGAATGATCATCTTTGTTATCTAATAAAAGAAAAGTGCTAGAAACAAAGTAAACTGTTGTAGATTCTCTCTCTCTCTCTCTCTCTCTCTCTCTCTCTCTCTGTGTGAAATATTCAAATCAATTCTTAACATGTCCACAAGATGCAAATAGTAAGTCTTGTTATTGATTTTATTTTGTAAGTAATAGCTGCTTTATTGAAGAAAATGAATAACGAATAGTGTGCAGGAGGCACTCCTAATTGCTTGTTATGAGTTCATATTAATGCAAGTTTAGGTTGAGTCATCTTACGTACTTCAGTTACAATTTCCACCTTCTAATCGTGTATCTACTTCCCCTTTCACTTTCCTTTCATATTCCTTTTTCTATTTGTTTTTCCTTTCGGCAATCTCTTGATTACCAACAAAACAATAAAGGAAAAGAAAAATAATATACTTTAGTGTATGTGCCACCTTTATTAGCATCTCATGAGAAGATTTACAATTATAGTGTAATTGTTGTGCAGAAATCTTGAGTTGTGTAGAAATTACATTTCTTCATTTCAATCTTTTAAGTTATGGTTAAATACTTAAATAGTTGCTGATTTTCATGTTCGACTTTTTAAAAATGTCAAATGAGTGAGGTAGAAGGCGAAAATAACGATTTGATTGACTTGGATGTGCTAGACTCGAAAAGTTTTCCTAATGATAAAGCTAAAGCAAAATGAAAGAAGTAGTCAAACATGTGAAGTTTTTTTGAGATGGATCCTAATTTTGACAAAGGTGATGATAAGGCACGAGCCAAGTGCAATATGGAACCAGAAATTTGAAGCGTCACATTGACACATGCCCTAGAAGAAGTTCACGAGATATTGGTCAGTTGATGTTAGCACAAAATAGTGAATTTGTTTCGGTAAGCGCTTCTAAATTTGATTATGAATAATTTAGAGAAATCTTGGTAGGTGCAATTGTGAAGCATGAACTGCCTTTTCGGGTTGTTGATTATTTAGGGGTGAGTTCTTTATTACAATATTTGCGTCCAGATGTTTCAATTATTTCTAGAAATACTACTAAGGCTAATTTGGTTAAGGTGTAAAATTAAAATTAAAATTAAATGATCTCTTTAACATTTGATATATGGTTAATAAATATTAAATAATTTCATTGTATATATAGTTAATAGTGATCCATTGGATGAAAATTATATAATTAATTTATACAACTACTATATAAAACAATATGTTATATATATAAAGAATATTTAAATATATATACATTCAGTCAGTCTCAGTCCAATCCGGTCTAAAACAATCACACCCCAAACCTATAAAATATGAGATGGGATGAAAGTTGAAAGTTAAATAAAATATTGTTAGAATATATATTTTTAATATTATTTTTTGTTTTGAGTTTTGAAAAAGTTGAATTATTTATTTTATTTTGTGTAAAAATTTTAAAAAAATTGTAATAATTAAATGAAATGGGTTTATAAGAGTTGTGAAAACAAAATAGGCCTAAGACTATCGGTTCGGTCCAGACTGAACCATTAAGTCCGGTTGATTTTTCCGATCCAGATAGATAGACTTACAGCCCTAATTGAAAACTATAGCCAACTAGAGTGGTGTATACTTTGGTTTGTTATTGTTTTTAGTAGATTATTGGAGAGATTCACTCCTTCCTTCCCGCCCTGACAAAAGAGAAAACTAAGGAATTAGGAAAAACAACTTGAGAGCACTAGATGTGACAGTGCATCGGTCACATTATCAATGATTTTATACATTATAATTATATTTTAAATGGGGTAGTATATTGACAATTGAATAATGCTAATAAGTTTCATCATTTTACCACTTTGAAGTTTTTTTTTTTAAATGGTTAACAAATTTATTATTAGTGTATTTGTGTTTTTTTTTTTTTAAAAACAAAACATACAAAAATCAATTTGAACTAGAGCTAACTTTGAGAAGGTAAAATAATAGGACTGAGTAGCATCACCCATTGGCAGTTACTGGAGCCCATAGAGTGTCTCATGGATGCTTGTGATTGGTGTAAATGATCAATTGGTACAAAAAGCTTTTACAAATGAAACCTCAAACATACATAGGAAGAACTTGTCCCTTCACTGCTTATGTAGGCCTTCTGGCTTTCTTGGTCGTTGATTCTGCTTTTTTATAGATGAGTTTTGCTACTCATCATTCGTACACCATATATTTGATAAAGAAAAAAAATAAAAAATTATGTGTGATGTGTGGTGTGTGAATGATGAGTAAACTTTTTCTTTACAAATTTATCTCCTTTTAATTGATCTTGTTATGCAGTTTTGTGACATTCATATCTTCGTAAAATAGCCCGGGATTGATCACTTATAAATGTGAGATTGTTGTCGGAATTGGTTGGCTTTTTGATGATTTATTCACTCCCACACCATTTAGTGAAGAGTAATTCTACATACAATCGTGAAGTGTGCAACTGTCGCGTAATCGGTTTGAAAAAGAGTAGGGTTCACCATTAAAAAATTAATTTTTTTTCATATAAGTCTCATATTTTATTCACTTTTTTCAAAACGATTATGCGATAGTTGCATAATTTACGGTTGTAAATATTTTTTCCCTTTAGTGAATGAGGAAGTTATTGAATCTAGTTTTCTTGACCACTAGGCTTAGAGACCGAGACTTGAAACAAAAAAGTGTTATAGATACATAAAGATTATATAAAAGTAAATTCATAAACTAAAGTGATTTTATAATCTATTAGATTTATTTTACGATAAAAGTAACTTTACAATTTGACGTACCACATAAAGACACATCACTTTGTGTGTTTACTTTTCTGTGATTTTTTTGTAACTAAAATATTTCTCTAAAAACAATACAAAAACCTCTAACAACTACATGAAAAAAAAAAAATGTTGTACCCTTCTCTCATTTCAATGGAGCCTCTGTTTGTTCTAACAGTCCACGACTGTTTGGATCTTGGACAGGAAAACTGGTGGTTTTCTTTGCTGATGCGATGGCATAAGTTATAACCAGCTTTATTAATTATTGAATTATATGTTCGATTTTTATGTTTTTTTTTTTTTTTTGGTTACGGAAACTATGAGAATTAAATATATTAGAAATTTGGGAGAGAACTTTCTATTTATTTTTAATAGAAAATTCAATAAAAAGAAAACAAAAAATATGCATATCCAAAGGTACATTAAAGTCTGAGTTCATCTGTATTGAAGAGGAAAAGGAGTGTGAGAAAAGTGGCACTGACTTGTATGGTGAATCCATGGTTTCTTCAGTTTTTTATCGTCCTTTTGTAACGAATTATTACTTACTTAATGCTCACGTAGTCCTCTCTTTCTATTCTATGATGTTTTCATTTCTTTTTTTTTTTTTTTTTTCTTAAAGAAATATTTATCAAGGCTTTACTCATCTTTCTCTTAGCACGGTCTGAAACTTGCCTACCAACTCCAAAGTCAGGCACTTTCTTTGATGAATTAGCTTGAGATTTTATCTAAGTAATGGGATTTAAAATGATAAAACAGAATTATTTTATTCTCAAATCGTGAATATAACACATTATTTATACTATTTAAATAGTATAAATTTGATTATAAGATTTAAATTTTTAAATTTATTTTTTAAATTAAATTATATCATATAAAAAATTTAGTATGTGTGCTTAGACATCGGCTTGATAATATTATTTTTATAATAATAATTATTGTAAGGATTGCTCTACAGCCCACCGCTTCCAGCTTTCGTTGGGAGCTACCGTTAGTGTTAGGATTTATTTTTTATATATGTATTTTTTAATATTTTTAAATATTTTTTAAAAAATAAAAAATAATAATATTATTAAAAAAAATATATCTTTAATTATTAAGTAAAAAAAAAATATTAAAAAATAAATAAAAAATAGAAACGGGAGCTACCAGCTGGAAGTGTATCATTTCTCTTATTGTAAAACCTACTAATTTAGATGTCTATTATTCTCTCAAACGTTTTAAAGTTGGGACACAAACTTTTGAGATCTCGGGTATGTTTTGATTGGCGTACCATTTATAACGGAGACCGATAGTCTACCGACAAAAATAAAAATAAAAAATAAAGAATGCACCAATCTGTGCAAATCCCCTATGGTCTACCTAGCATTTCTCTTTACAAAAAGGCAATCATACTAAGGTTCGGTCGTGTATATAGAAACAATATTTTACCATCTCTTGGAATCTATTGGAATTAAGATACCACCATCTTGATGCATATCCAATGATGTTAACCAAGATCTGGCTTTTTATTCCATAATAGTCAGCCACGCGGAAAAGAAAAATAAATAAAAAATGTTACTCATTATTTAAATTCTCATCATCTTATGATGTGATATTAAATGATTATAAATAATTTATTATATGAGTAATTCCACGTACAACTGTGAAGTACGTAACTGCCGCGTAATCATTTTGAAAAATAGTAGGGTCTACTATTAAAAAATTAATTTTTTTCATATGGATCTCATGTTTTATTTATTTTTTTCAAAACTATTACGCGGCGTTTACACAATTCATAATTATAAGTATCTTTTCTCTTATTATATTTTATTTATAAATTTATCATTTAATGACACATTATGAAATGACGAAAAAATAAATAATAAATAAATTTTTTTAAAAAATAATGCGAACAGAATGATATCCGATGCCAATTATTGTCTTGAGTCAGTCACTTGACACCTAATTTATTCTTCCAATCCATTAATTTCAATGCCCCAAAACTGAGAAGAGGACGATAAAAACAAAACAAAAGACAAAAAAAGAAAGCTGGAAGAATCTGAGTGTTAGAATAGAATGGCTAATACTACTTACCACTACCATTGATATAAAACGACAGATCGTATATAGTAAAACAAATAAATTAACTGGTTTTTGTTGTCCAGTACTGGCCATTCCAGAATGCCTTCTTTACCCATTGAAAGGACAACCAAGTAAGATTTGCAAACCGACAAAGTAAGCTGATTACATTTTGTACTCTTTAGTTAATTACGTAATGTATCGTTTAAATTGATAAAAATTACATTTTGCAGCCTAGTTTTTGGAAATTAAATTTATATCAACTCATCATTAGAATTTTTTTAAATTACATATTTTAAATTATTATTATTGTTTAATAAAAAATTACATTTTTTAAATGAAATTATTCTCTATTCAAATTTGAACCTTCCTTATGGCCTAAGGGCCTAAGTCGAAGTTTTTTTTTTTTTTTTTTTTTATTTGAAATTTATGAGTAGTCGAAGTTGAAATATTGATCTTTGCCAGAAGTGAATCAGTAAAGATCGCTCAAAAAAAAAAAGAATCAGTAAAGATCTAGAAATAATAGATCTACCTCACCTAGCTTTCTTTAACGTCTATCATAATCATACCCAAATGTGCCAGATATGTATAAATCACGTGCCTGTCGTGAGGTTTTCCACTACTCCTAAATTCTCTGCTTGAAGGCTCTGCCACGGTAAGATGAGATAAAAATTTTAAAAATACTGGTAAGATAGTTTAGGAATAATTATGAGGTATTTTTTAAATTTTAAAAAATGAGAGAAAAAAATTGAATTAAAATATTATAAAATTAAAATAATGTTAGAATATAATTTTATAATATAATTTTTATTTGGTTATTTGAAAAAGTTCAATTGATTTTTATTTTTTGTTTAAAAATTTAAAAAAGTTGTAATGATTAGTTTGAAAAAATTGTAATGATTATTTTAAAAATATTTGTATTTAAATTATGTCTGAGAATGAGATGAAATAGAATTTTGATACGAGAAATATTTCCAAACAATAATAGCCTCACCTGTTTCTGGACTCCTCCCAAACCCCAAATTCCCAATGCCTCAAGCTCAAAGCTTTTACAAAATTGATAACTTTTAAATTGAGATTTCAAGCTTCACTTACCCAATTGATTAAAAAAAAAACAATAATTTCAAATCATAGCTCAAGTATTTTGAACTTCAGTCAAACTTCATGCACTTTCTTCCCACAAAGTCAGATTCCTTTCCCTTCACAGTTCATACCCTCCTCACCTTCTTCCACCTTCCTTGCATTGAGAATATCTCTTGTAAATGTAACCATTAGCATACATATTCAAACCATTTTGTTCTCATTCTCTTTAATTATTTAAGAAATATTACGTTATTAAATGCAAAAAAAAAGAGTTCACTGTTCCAAAAAAGTTTATTATTATTATTGTATACATGTATGCCCATCAATTGTACGTTGTACTCTGGAGAATAGGAAAATCCACGTCCCTCGCCCGCTCTTTCTGCTCATCTAAAGAGATAGGGATGCCCAAAGCGAAAGTAAATCCCAAGCACCGCATCAACAATACCGAAATCCAAGAACTTTTCAGCAAGAAGTAGCAGAAATCAACCCAAAGAGACGATCTTTCTCTCTCAGTTTTAACCAAAGCTTCCCGAAAACATGCCATGATTTGATCCATCAACACGACCCCAAATGGGTTTCCCTACAAAACCCTTCTCCTTTTTCCTCTTCTCTCTGATTTTCTTTACCAATCTTGAGCTCATCCCACTTGTTGAATCTGCTTCTGACTACACAGCCTTGGTCTACAAGGGCTGTGCAAAGCAGGCCTTTTCAGATCCGACAGGGGTTTACTCCCAGGCTCTCTCAGCCCTCTTTGGCTCTCTGGTTTCGCAGTCTACAAAGGCCAGGTTCTTCAAGACGACCTCTGGCAGTGGCCAAACCACCATCTCCGGTCTCTTCCAATGCAGAGGCGACCTTAGCAATACTGACTGCTACAACTGCGTGAGCAAACTTCCTCAAATGGCTGACAGTCTGTGTGGCAAAGCCATAGCCGCCAGAGTCCAGCTATATGGCTGTTACATACTCTATGAGGTTGCGGGGTTTACTCAGGTTTCAGGCATGGAGTTGCTCTACAAGACCTGTGGAACCACAAACGTGGCCGGAAGTGGGTTCGAGGAAAGGAGGGACGCTGCGTTACAGGTGTTGGAAACCGGCGTGGTTAGCGGCCACGGGTTCTACACCACGAACTATGAAGCCGTTTATTTGCTGGCCCAGTGTGAGGGGGATTTGGGGGACACAGATTGTGGTGAGTGTGTGAAGAGCGCTGTGCAGAGAGCTCAGGTTGAATGTGGGAGCTCCATTTCAGGCCAAGTTTATCTGCATAAATGCTTTATTAGCTATAGTTACTATCCTAATGGGGTTCCCAGGAGATCATCTTCATCCTCTTCTTCTTCTTCTTCATCATCATCATCTTCTTCAGGTATGTAGTTTCTGCTCAACCCTGACTTTAAAGTTAGAATGATTAAATTAGTATAGATCTCTCCGACTGTGCATAAATTTATGAGTGCATCTGGCTTTTTAGCTTTAAATGCTGAGTCAGATTAGTGGTTTTCTACCGTATAAAAATTGTTTTACTGGTGTATAATATTAATAACGTGAGATGTGTTGTAATCAATGTCGGGACAGGAGGAAATACAGGAAAGACAGTGGCTATAATATTAGGAGGGGCAGCAGGAGTGGGGTTTCTACTAATTTGCCTACTGTTTGCTAGAAGTTTGATGAAGAAACATGATGGTACGAACATATGTGGAACATGAGGTAGATCTACCCTTTTTTTTAGTTCTGCTTTTCCTGGTCCTAAGGCTGATACTGCTGGAATTTGTTATTTTGTGCAGATTTTTGATAGGTGATGGGTTTTTGCAAAGAGGCAAAGTACTTTTGAGGTAGATTCTTTCTACAATATTATTTTTTGTTTTTTCGGTTAAAACGATATGGGATTTTGTGGCCAAGATAAGTGCAGAGAGAGAGTGTGTATGTGAGAGAGAGAGAGAGAGAGAGAGAGAGAGGAGGGCTTCTTGACACTCATCATGTTCCTATAGTTTGGTAAAAATTGTAAAGAAGGGATTGGGAAGAAAGTCTTGAGGCATGAATGAAAGAAAATCAAGAAAGAAATTTTCACAAAAGTGAAAGTTGTGGGAATGAATGAATGAATGTCTGTGATATTGGGTTGGATGAAGAAAACAATTTTCAGTGTGACTTAAATTAATGGGGGATTCGGTCTGTTGTGTTTGCAGGATCCCTCTAAAGCCATGTGGGGGTGTTTGTCTCTTTTCGCTCTTCTCTAGATTAATGCTTCTCTCTATTTTCTTCACAAACTTTATGCTTTTTAGAAAGTTGCAACCTCTCTCTCTCTCTCTCTCTCTCTCTCTCTCTCTCACTCACGCTCCCCCACACGCATTTTGTCTATTTCTTAAGGAGTCAGACTACTCTGCCCCTTTAATTGACCGACAGTTATTTTTTTCAATTTTTTTTTTAATTTATATTTTTTAATATATTTAAATATTTTTAAAAAATAAAAGACACTTAAAATTAATTTCTTAATAAAAAATTATTATTAATGTTTTTTTTCGACCTTTTTCCTTTCTTAATTCTGCTGACAATGACACTGACAATTTTGTTTTGTTTTAGATAATTGTCATTAATCAGTCAGTTTCACTAACTTAGGCTTTCCTTAATTTGAGTGTCACTCAAAACTGAGCTCTGTAAGGTCACTTTTGAGTTTTTCTTTTTTGGTGGAACTGGAGTTAATATATTTATAAACTATGTGTAATAATATTTATTTTATATCAAATCTTGTTTAATATTTGATAAAATATTATAGAATACATTTCATCTATATGACTCTACAGTTACATTTTTATTACTATTCACAAATCATTTCAATTCATCTCTAAACGGACTTTAAATAGATTTTTACGTTTGTCATTAGGGTATGGGATGTTAAAATTTCAGTATCGATGAGATGAGTTCAGCGAAAGGCATGCAACAAATTATTAGCACGAGATTTCCTAAGAAGAGACGTCTGCATTTGAGATACATTTCGGACATTTATCTTCATATGATATTTAAACTCTAATACGATTATGATGAATGATGCTCTTTCTACATGACAATGATGAGAAATTCCACGCGGAGACGTAATCGAACAGCTGTTGTACACGTTATGGGATGTAGCAATGAATGATGGTTCAAAAGTCAAAGCTGAGAGGCTACCCTTCACAAAGTCTGGTGACAGAGTGACTGTGGGTCCTATTTCCTATTTTTTATTTCATTTCTGGTTTAAAATTGGGTCGAGGTGCTCAAAAGCCCACAACTTACTTACGTTTGTGGAAAGTGGGGACGGCCCAAAACTTGAAAAATGAAAAGAAAAACATCATCATCCAAATGCACAAGCATTTGCTAAACCAACAGACACCGATGACGATAAAACAAGAACACTATAAATGATCAGCGGAGCATTTTAGATCAACAATGTTTTGCACATCAAAGGAAAATGTTAAATGTAATTAAAAGAAAAGTTTACAAAAAATATATTTATCCACATGCGAGTTATTGATATGCATTAAAAATTAAGAAATTTAAGATTTGAATTAACAAAATTAATAAAATAAATTTTATAAGTAAAATTGTAAATAATTTAAAATTCAAAATAAAAAAAATTAACAAAATAAAATTGTAAATATATATAGTATTACTCCGCATAAATTTTTTAAAAGAAAAAATGTTGAAAAGGATAGTATACCCCCGCTTGCCTCCATATCAGTTTCTTTTTTTTTACGAGCGCGCATATGACACGCCAAAACTCTCGCATCCTCTATCAAGATTCAACGTCAACAGCATAACATGATCGACCACCTAATATTAGAGTCCCAGTCCCACCCAAGCCCAAGCCGAAGCAAAGCCACCGACCCACGCGTTGTCCACGCTCAAGCCATCGTTGCCGCCAACACCGACCGCTCTGTCTACAACAACCTCATCACTCTCTACTCCAAATCCGACCTCTTGTCCTACTCCCTCCGCCTCTTCCACCAAATCCCTTCTCCCAACGTCGTCTCATGGACCGCCCTCATCTCCGCCCACGCCAACTCCATCCTCTCCCTCCACCACTTCGTTTCTATGCTTCGCCACCCCACCTTCCCCAACCAGCGCACCTTTGCCTCTCTCTTCAAAACCTGCACTGCGCTCCCTTCCTTCTCTTTCGGCCTTGGCCTCCACTCTCTCGCGCTAAAACTCTCCGTCTCTAGCGAGCCCTTTTCTGGGTCCGCACTCGTTAATTTCTACTCTAAATATCGCTTACCCAATGAAGCTCGTAAGGTGCTCGACGAAATCACTCACAGAGATGAGGTTTGTTATTCCGCGATTATCGTGGGACTTGCGCAGAATTCACGGCCCTTCGATGCGTTATCGATGTTTGCCGAAATGAGAGCTTGCGATGTGGCGTCCACGATGTATAGTGTCTCCGGCTCGCTTCGTGCAGCCGCAGAGGTTGCTGCATGGGAGCAGTGTAGGTTAATCCATGCCCATGCGGTTGTTACGGGGTTAGATTCCAACGTGATTGTGGGTAGTGCTCTGATTGATGGGTATGGAAAAGCAGGTTTTGTTTCAGATGCTCGGGAGGTTTTTGATGAGAATTTTCCGGTGATGAATATCGTGGGGTGGAATGCATTGATGGCTGGCTATGCGCAGCACGGAGATAACAACATGACTCTCCATCTTTTCAACTCAATGGAAGCTCGAGGGCTTGTACCGGATGAATATAGCTTTCTAGCAGTCCTAACATCGTTTTGCAATGCAGGTTTGGCTGTTGAGAGTGAGCAGTGGATGAACAGGATGAAAGTGGATTACGGTTTGGAACCGGGACTAGAGCATTATACGTGTTTGGTGGGTGCATTGGGACGAGCTGGTCGATTACAAGAAGCTGAGAGGCTTGCAATGACTATACCTTTTGTGCCGGATGCTGCAGTGTGGCGGTCACTGCTATCCAGTTGTGCATATCACGGTGCAGCCGAGATGGCTTGGACCATGGCTAGAAGGTTATTGGAACTTAACCCTCATGATGACTCGGCTTATGTGATTGCTGCCAATGTGTTATCAGTTGCAGGTAGGTGGGACGAGGTGGCAGAAGTGCGGAAGATGATGAAAGATAGGGGGGTGAAGAAGGAAGGTGGGAGGAGCTGGGTAGAAGTGCGAGGGAAAGTACATGTGTTTTTGGCCGGGGATAGAAGGCATGAGAGGACGGAGGAAATATACGAGAAGTTGGCAGAGTTAATGGAAGGGATTGAGAAATTAGGGTACGTGCCGGTTTGGAAAGAGATGTTTCATGAGGTAGGGGAAAGGGAGAAAAGGGAAGCTCTTTGGTATCACAGTGAGAAATTGGCAGTGGCTTTTGGAGTGGTGAGTGGAGCTGCACCACCCGGTAAGGCACTAAGGATTGTGAAGAATTTGAGGATTTGTAGGGATTGTCACGAGGCATTCAAGTATTTTAGTAGACTTTTGGAGAAGGAGATTGTTGTGAGGGATGTAAACAGGTATCATAGATTTTTATATGGTAGTTGCTCATGCGGAGATATCTGGTAACTTGTAGGAGATGAGCCATCTAAGCATTTTTATTGTCACCATTCGACGTTCGCTTATAAAGATTGTTTTTCCGTAGTGTCTGATGAGTTCCTTTTATTGTTAAAAGAGAAATTCTATTTGCAATCCTCCCTTGGGAATACAGAATTGTATGTGCAAGCCTTTTATTAAATGAGAAAATATCATTTTAAGATGAATGGTTTTGTAATTTTAAAAAATTTTAAAGATAAAATTGCTTAAACTTGCATTGCAGTCCCTATTTGGGGATTGTATCTAGCATTGTTCTTGTTAAAATGCTTTTGCAAATTGTAACATAGGTATCCCTTCAGGAAGTCATTCATTTCTATGATCCACGATTTTTTTCTGCTCTAACGGTGGATGATAGATCCCCTCGTTCATGGGTTAAAGCAGAAAAGCTTTTCTTGATAAGCAGGGTGAGGTACCAAAAAGCTAAGAAAACCTGCGGTGAAAGACCAGTGCTAAATCAATCGACCTGAAAGAACTCTTCGCATTTCAGCTGGCAGTGGAAGTTGTGTTAAAGAGAGAACTGGATCGCAGATAATCAGCAAAAACGCTTATCAAGAGACGATCACGAATAAAAAAATAATGGACCTGGTTACAGTATTTATCTTCCATGAGCATAAAATGGAAGTACTCAGACCAATGACTCCATTCCAACTCTACCTACGATCGTCTCCAAGCTTCAGACTATTGTCTCGGCTAAACAGCGAAATATTTCTAAAGCGTCTTAAGCCATAAAGTTGAATGCCTAAACAAAATGAACGTGCCAATTCAAAAATGAAATATAGCCCTTGATAAAAATAATGGAACCTGAAGGAACGATAGCTCACTATACCGCAAAACATAGAGGCCCTACTCGGTCCTTTCAGAGTTCGGACTTTTGTATCTCTAATCAATCAAGCAAAATTCTTAATAGATTTAAACAAATTGTTGGCATGTTTTTCTAGCTAAGGTGCACAGACGAAGACTGACTTAGATGGAACTCTTTATGGGTACAACACTTGCATGCGCGTAAATTTGCGGATGAGCCAAAGCGTAGAGAGAATTTCAATGTCTTCCAATCACAAAGCACCACAAAGAAGGAATCGTTTACAGAATTTCAAGTACAACTCCTGAATTGCAAATCAAATACTTCGATGAATCCAATTTACAGTCTATGGTTATTAAAAGACCTCAAAAGGGGGGGGGCACTCTTATGGTCTCCATCATCCTGCAATGAACACGTTTATCGAGTTGACACCATACGTTAACGATGGAGGCATTATTTCAAAACAATTCTTAACGCAAAATCAAGAAACTTGGGGAGACTTTGAGTTTTGTCCCTCATTTGGGACTTGGTATCAGAAGCAGATTTGCTTTATTAAGCTAAATTCTTGGAAAGACTTTGTTTTTCCGTTTTCTCACCAACCAAACGGCATATCATAGATAGTCTCAAAAACATATCAAACAAGCCCAAAAGAAAACAGAAGAAAATAGGCGATAATTAAGAACCCTAATGACGGCATCCATTTGCAAAACATATCCCAAGCTATTAAGAAAAACCCAAATAAAAATTGCTCTGATGTACCAATCTATGATGGAAAAACCTTAAACCCCAAGCAAAACCCTCTCTCCGAGCTGAGCTGAGATGACCTGAGGCGAGAGGAGAGGAGAGGAGAGGAGCTGGGTCACTTGGTGGTGCCGAGGAGGCTAGCCTGCTGGAGTTCAAGGTCGTTGAGCTGCTGCTCGCGGTCCATTTCGATGATGAGTGGAACCACCAGGATCAAGAAGGTGGTGCCGGCGATCCAGGCGGCCCTGCCCGTGCTGCGCATCAGCTTCTTGGACACGGTGGCGGCGTCGGAAGCGGCGCGCTTCGTCTGGTTGAGGATGGGGGACTGGGACACGCTGCGTGAAACCCTCGAGATGAGGGACTGGTCGTTGCTGGCGGCAGAGACTCGCTTTTTTCCCTGGGACGACGCCATATTCAGTGTCTGATGGTGTACTGAAGGGAAGGGTTTTGGGGATCGTTGTGAAGTCGCTATATAGGGCACTCCCAAGCAGGCTCAAGGGTTTTGAAGCTTCCTTTGCTCTCTCGAGTCTCGGCTCCAATTTTTAACTCGAGTTTCTTTCTTGGACGAGGAAAAGATTAAAAAAAATAAAAAAATTATTTTCTTTTACTTTATTTATTAGTAATATTTACTTCATCCTTCAAAAAATATATATTTAATAATAAAATATACGAGTCTTAAATGTATAAATTTGGAACAATTGTTTTATAAAAAGAAATCACACCATAAAAAAATTGTGTCAAAAATTAATTTTTTCTTGATAAAGCCTATATTTTTACAAAGACTTGTATATGACTTATGTTTTTAAAACTTATACATAGTATAACTCTGTGAGGGAAGGCCCACTCCCATTGGGTCCATGTAAGCCAAGGCCCATCTCCGAAGGGCCCAAGCCTGGGAAGGCTGAACCACGAAGCCCGGGCCTGAATAGGGAAGCCAAGGGCTCTAGACTAGAGGGTTGAGAAGTCAAGTAAACATGGGACCGGACTATCCGGGCCTATCCATTTAGATCCGGGAGGATCAGGGTCTGCCAAATCGAATCACTGGGCCAAGTGGGCAACACATCATCATGCCCCTGACCCCAGAGTCCTGAATCCCAGGCACGAGCCAACCCAAATCGATGTCAGGAAATCCGGCGCATAGTGGAGCGACAGAGAAGTGGTGGCCGCGCAAACGTAGGACAACAGACACGGCGCAATCCCTCGTTAGGTCGCAGACTAGCCCCCCACGAGGGCGACATAGAAGGGGTGGTGGCAGGCCTGGCATCTGACACACTACAATTTCCCTCGAACTGAAGGACCTGACTTAGGTATAAATAGGGGATGACCTCCTTACGGGAGGGGGTCGATTCAATTTGGGATAACTCTTATTTTGTATTGTGTTTTCTCTTCTCCAGAGAGCAATCAATTGACTTAGGCATCGGAGTGATCTCGGAGGCCACGGGTGCCTCATTTTCTTCTTAGCTATAGGTACTTGGAAGCTTGGGTTCTGCAGAACTGTTCGGGCTGCGGAACACGACATCAACATACTCCTACGTTTATAGATAAATTAACCGGTCTAGATGGATTTAAACCGCAGGTCAACCAACTTGTGCCAAGTGATAGTTCTAACTGTGCAGACATTGCTGAACAAGAATTCCGGTCCATTCTAATTAGTGTGAAGCATGCACATACTCCACAATTTTTATGGCAGAAAATTTTCAATCTGACATAATATAGAAGGTGTGTCTTGCACGTTTGTAATTTTCTAGATAATCATACGAAATGTTCATTAGAGTAACTTAATTTTGGATGACAAACGCCATTAGATTTTACCTACAAGTTAGTGCTGATGCTCATTAATCCGTTCATAGACGTGTCAAAAATGGGATCTTCTGTCCATGTGGGATTGCTCTTGTTTAAGTTACTGGGATTGGCAATTCAAACCTTGGGTAAATGCAAGCACACAGTAGATGGACTTAATTAATATCTGGGTAAATGCAAATCTTTTGTCACCAGTCTCTTTTGTTAAATTATGGGCAACCATGCCTCATACCGCTGCTCTTGCTACACATCCTCAATATTATATCCCAGAATTTTAAGAATGGCGATCTGCTTGACCATTTGTAGGCATATTTCCATCTCTGTTGGTACGCCTGCCTACACCTTTGCATGCTTTCTATCGATCTGTTGACTGGTTAAAAAAATAGCAGAGTCGTGATTCCCATCTGCATTTCAATGTGTTAATATGAGTATATCAACCCAATATTTCCCACTTCTCCTGCAGGGAAGGACTATTTGATATATGCTCTGATTGGCAACTCCAATCCGCAAAGGCAGCAACTAAAGGCCCCGATCCATAATTATCAAGTCCTCATTATCCCTTCTACTCGTATCCACTCGTTCCTTGTTTCTAAGTCATGGATTTGAACAATTTAGTACATAAATCGTGCGTGAAAAAGACAATGTCACCTGTAATGTCCATTGAATGCAACTTGTATTTGTAGAAATTAAGCAGCATCTGATTTTATGATTTAATCTCCATCTCCATGTATATCAATTCTAAAATACAACAGATTCTACAAAAATCAGGGTGCGAACTATCTCCTGAAAGAAATATACGTGCGCTGTTGTTCACCTCAATCCAACTACACCCCGGTTGCTTCTTGACTCCCTTCTCTTTCATCCGGGCCAGAATTCTACCGGCATCTTCTCTCCTTCCACCGCTCAATAACAATTCAACCAAAATCAAATAAACACCAGAATTACAAGGGTCTACTTCCAAAATCCTCTCGCCAGCAATGTTGCCCACCTCAATGTTCTTGTAAATTCTACAGGCTCCTAGCAGTGCTCCCCAAACACTTACAGGAACTTCAACTCCATCTGCTCTCATTTGATCTACAAAAGTCATCGCCTCATCTATTAGTCCAAACCTCCCCAACAAATCCATGATACATGTGTAATGCTCACTTGTTGGCTGAAGAGAACACTTGGATTTCATGAAATAAAAGTAGTACTTACCTTGGTCTACCAACCCTGCATGGCTACACGCAGATAGAACACCAACAAAGGTTATATGATTGGGCAAAACATCAGTTAATCTCATTCTTTCAAACATCTCTAGGGCCTTTGTGCCGTTGCCATGATGAGCAAAACCACAGATTAGAGAATTCCAAGAAATAACATCATGGCTTGGCATGGAAGAAAATTCTAGTAGAGCAGACTGCATGTTTCCACATCTCGCGTACATGGTAACCATTGCATTGGAAACTTCAATGTAACTATTAAAACCAGCTCTGATAACATCTGCATGAGTTTGTTTTCCAAAGTGTAAGGTCGGCATGTCAGAACATATTGTCAAAACACTAGTGAATGTAGCCTTGTCCAGGGATGGACCTGATTCTTTCATTCTAATGAAAAGCTTTAAACCTTCCTCACCTTGACCATTTTCTCCTAATCCGAAAACTGTGGCATTCCATGCAGTTGTATCTCGGATTGGCATCAGATCAAAAATCTTAATTGCACCCCGAACCTCACCTAATCCAAAATATCCAACAAGCAAATTCGTCCATGACACAACGTCACTGTATGGGGATTTCTCAAGAAATGCATGAGCTTCTTTGATGAGCCCATTTCTTATCAATTCCAATAGGATTGAGTTCCACGTTTTCTGACATTTTTGTGGCATCTCCATGAAAAGCCTTATAGCATCATTAGCCTTTTTGCTCCTGACCAACCCACTTACCAATTCAGTCCAAGACTCAAAATCCCGCTCGGGCATTTTCCGAAACAAATCTTTCGCAGTTTCAATATGGCCATTTTCTATATACCCAACCATCATTGCATTACAAGCTCGAACATCCCTAGTGGGCATGTTTTCAAAGAGCTTACAAGCTTCAACGATCCGTCCTGACTTAGAAAGCCCCGAAATCATTATAGTCCAAGACACAACATCCTGAGCACTTGATCGTCCAAAATACTCTTCTGCTAAAGCCAAATCCCCACAATTCACCAGCCCCCCGACAATCAAGTTCCATGAAATCACATCTTTCAACGGCATCCCATCAAATAAATGCAGTGCTGTGTCTATCATTCCGTTACGAATATACCCTGCAACCATCGAATTCCAACTCACAACATCTCTGGATGGCATCCCATAAAAAACGTACCTCGCACCATCCACATCCCCACACTGCATCAACCCAGCAATCACCGTATTATACGAAACAATATCCCTGTCAGGCATTCTATAGAATAATTGGAGCGCTTCGCAAGAATTCCCATCTAAAAAGTGCCCACGAATCATCGCGTTCCATGTGACCGTGTTTTTCTGAGGCATTTTATCGAACAGTTTCCGAGCTTCTTCGACGAGGCCATTTTTTACGTAGCTCGAGATCTTGGAGTTGAGAGGTTTTAGGTTGGGGATCGTTGCCTTGGCACGGTTTTGTGTAAATAATTCTGGGTTTGCGAGAGAGAGTGTTTTGGCGAGGTTTAGAGAGGGATTTTGGGTGACTTTGAGGGCTTGTGTGGCACGAGAGACGAAGAAGAAGAGGAACATACTCCATCAGTTTCAACGATCAAATGGGAGGGAAGTAAACCGAAGCAGAAACAACTGTTAAGCGTAAATGCATGGATCCGCCACCGTCGGTGGGTTCATGGTGTTTTTAGGCAATACGTTAACCTTTATCTTGTCCGGTTTGGATAGTGGATGAGAGCGTGGTTTATTTATTTATTTATTTTTTAAATCAAGCTTACATATTTATAAATAAGAAGTTTAAGTTATAAAATAAGGAGGATCCTTGCCACTATCAATAAATACAATACTAGAAGCTACTGGTATGCGACCAATCATACTGTTGGTTGTGGCCCATTGCGCCGCAGAATGTGCAAATCGATTTTGAGATGGATTTATTTTTTGAAAACACTATCTTTTATAAGAGGACATGGTAAGAGCAATATTTTCAGAGATGGTAGAAATTTGCCATACTGTAACAGAATATTGAGAGAAAGCAGACTAAGAGAATGAAATAGCTTGTAGAATTGATCTGTCTTTCTTATTCTGAATTACAAGTAAATACTCTGTATTTATACAGAGTCAAATGTAACTAACATTTAACAAACTATATTGGAAACCAATGAAATGCATCCACGTGTTCATTCTATACACTTTGAAGTAGATCAATCTATAATAGTCCCCCTCAAGATGATGTGTATATATTATGCACATTCATCTTGGATAATAATGTATCAAATTGTTTAGAACCAAGAGGCTTAGTCATTAAGTCTGCAATTTGATGAACAGAACTAACATGAAGAACAGTTAATGATCCTTCTTGAATTTTCTCTCGGACTAAGTGACAGTCCAATTCGATATGTTTGGTGCGCTCATGGTAAACTGGGTTAGCTGCTATGTGAAGTGCCGCCTGATTATCACAAAACAATACTGCCGGTTGATTGTGCAACTGATGTAAATCATTAAGCAATGCTCGAATCCATGTTATCTCACAAACAGTAAAGGCCATTGACCTATATTATGCCTCTGCTGATGATCTTGAAACCGTGTGCTGCTTCTTTGATTTCCAAGATATTAATGAATCACCAATGAAAACACAATATCCACTAACTGACCTTCTAGTGTCTGGACAGCTAGCCCAATCTGAATCCGAGAAGGCTTTTATATGAACATTTGAAGAGCTGGAAAATAGTAAACCTTGCCCAGGAGTAGATTTCAAATACCTCAGAATTCTCATAGCTGCTTGGAGGTGTGGTATTCGAGGAGTATCTAAAAATTGGCTTAAATGGTGGACTGCAAATGTGATGTCTGGTCTGGTATGAGTAAGATATATTAATCTTCCAATTAATCTTCTATATCCAGAAATGTCATCAACTACTTCACCATCATCTTTTGACAATTTAGTATGAGTATCCATAGGAAATAATGCAGGTTTGGCAGCAAGTAAACCAAAATCTGCTAACAATTCTAGAGTATATTTTCTTTGAGATAAAGAAATACCCTTTTGTGATCTTGCAATTTCCATTCCAAGAAAAAATTTGGCTGGACCCAAATCTTTCAACTTGAACTTCACTGTTAAATCTACTTTGACAGCTTCAATAGCCTCTAAATCACTGCTAGCAAGTAGAATGTCATCCACATAGAGTAGTAGTGCCACAAATGAGATGCCTTCCTTCTTGGTAAACAAAGAATAATATGCTTTTGACTGTGAAAACCCAATGTCAAATAAGACAGATTTGAATTTGGAATTCCATTGCCTAGATGCTTGTTTCAAGCCATAAAAGGGATCTTTGCAATTTACATACCCTTGTGTCCCCCTTAGGTAGATAACTAGGAGGTGCTTTCATGAAAACTTCTTCATCTAAGTCTCCATATAAAAAAACATTATTGACATCCAAATGAAAAATATGCCAATTATGTATAGCAGCCAGTGACAAAATACATCTAACAGTCACCATTTTTGCAACAGGTGAGAAAGTTTCAAAAAAATCTAGGCCCTCCTTTTGAGTATACCCTTTGGCTACAAGCCTTGCCTTATGTCTCTCAATAGAACCATCTGAGTTGTATTTTATTTTATATACCCACTTACAACCTATGGGTTTTTTATTTGGAGGAAGTGATGTTAAAAACCAAGTGTTATTGGACTCAAGTGCAGATAATTCTGCAAACATGGCATCTCTCCAATGAGTATGCCTAACAGCTTGGTGATAAAAAGTTGGTACTATTTCAGAAGAAATTGCAACAAAAAAAGCTTTATGAGATTGAGATAACTTGGAATATGAGATAACATCAGAAATGCTATATTTATTACCTGAATTGATGATAGGAGCTGTAGGAGATGATTGAGAAGCAGAAGTAGCCAGATTACAGTGATAGCTTTGCAAGTAATAAGGTGCTTTGTGTTGTCTGGTTGATCTTCTAAAAGAAGGAAATTGATTTTCATCATTGAGAGGTGGTATATTTGTGGTTTCTGTGTTAATATATGTGGTAGCAGTATTGGACTGATTTGAATTATTGATAGATGAAGAGGAAATGCTATTTTCAATGTAATCAGGAATTGCTTTTGGAAGAACATTGTCATCTGACTTCGAATTGAAAGATTGAGAACTAATGTCCAGATTTGAATTATGAGTTGAAGAATCATGTTTTAAAATAAATGGGAATATTGATTCATGAAAAATCACATCTCTGGAAACAAAAAAACTTTTAAATTCCAAGTCATACAACTTATACCCTTTTATGCCAAAAGGATATCCTATAAAAATACATTTTCTAGCCCTTGGTGAAAATTTATTTCTGTTTTGAGTAATAGTTGATGCATAACATAAACAACCAAAACTCCTTAAATGAATATATGATGGTATTGCATTATAAAGAACTTCATGTGAAGATTTGTTGTTTAAAACCAAAGATGGAATTCGATTTATAAGATGACATGCAGTCAATATGCATTCCCCCCAAAAAATTAAAGGAACATTTGATTGAAACCTTAAAGCTCTTGCTATATTTAGCAAGTGTTGATGTTTTCTCTCAACTATTGAATTTTGTTGAGGTGTTTCTATGCATGACATTTGA
This sequence comes from Juglans mandshurica, assembly GCA_022457165.1. Taxonomy (NCBI): domain Eukaryota; kingdom Viridiplantae; phylum Streptophyta; class Magnoliopsida; order Fagales; family Juglandaceae; genus Juglans; species Juglans mandshurica. Next base: position 13,680,103 of record CM039619.1, read on the forward strand.
TGTATAATTCCTTTTGAAGCATAAAATTCAACTATTTTGAATTCTGAACCATTGTCACTTCTAATACATTGTATTTTTCTCTCAAATTGTGTTTCAACTAGATTGTAAAAATTAGTTAATATGGTTCTGACTTCAGACTTGTTTTTCATCAAATAAACCCATGTAAATCTTGAATGATCATCAATTATAGTAAGAAAAAATCTGGATCCATTATGGGTTGGAATAGAGAAGGGTCCCCATATATCACGATGGATAATATGAAAAGGGAAGCTTTCATTATATGTATGAACTTGGAAAGGAAGTCTTTTCTGTTTTGCCAGTGGGCAAACAGTACAATGATCAGAAACTTTATCTGAAAAATTGATATCAGATACATTTTTGGAAAGGAAAAACAATCTAGACATGGAAGGATGTCCTAGTCTGCTATGCCAGACTTTAGAATTTAGTACATAATTGATAATATTTGATTTGGGTTGAACCTCATCACCACTAGCACCTGATTTCTGCAATATGTATAAACCAGCTTTTCTTCTAGCTATCTCAATCATCTTCCATGGGGTATGCTCCTGAATAGAGCAAGAATCAGATGAAAAAATGAATAAGCATTTCTGTGTTGAAGTAAGTTTACTCACAGAGAGTAAATTGTATGAAAAAGATGGTACACAAAGTACATCTTTAAGGATTAAATTTTCTGATATTTGGACTATACCAGAATGTGTAACAGGCACATTTTCACCATTTGGTAATTTTACTGAGGTGTTTAGAATTTTTGTAATGGAAGTAAACAAATTGATTGAATGTACAATGTGATCTGTAGCTCCTGTGTCTACAATCCAAGTACTATGGGACAGTAAAGTGTAAGCTGATGCACTTAAGGAAATACTTTGATTAGATGATATACCTTGAGTGGAATGAGCAACAGATTTAGAAATAACATTTGTTGCTTGATGATTGGTATTATCATCAGGTTGTGAGTGAATTAAAGATAACAACTTTTGATAATCTTCTTGAGAGAGGCAATTGATTAAAGTTCTCAAAGGGATTACTCAAAGTTTGACCCGAAACTTGATTAGCAGATGCTTGAAACTTTCCTTTCTGTCGATTATTTGTGAAAGTTTGCTTGAATCCGGGAGGATAGCCATGAATCTTGTAACATTTGTCCATTGTATGATTATTCATACCACAATGAGTGCAATACAGTTTTTCTCTTCTTGTCTGCTGCTGTTTTCCAGAATTAAACTTTCTCATTTCTGTGTTTGAATTTTGCACTTTGCTCATGAAAGCAACAGTATCCACAATACCATTCCTGTTGATTTCTCTTCGTTTTTCTTCTTGAATTACCAAAGAAAAAACTTTGTTTATTTCTGGTAAAGGATCTACCATTAAAATTTGCCCTCTGATATGAGAAAAACTGTCATTTAAACCCATCAAAAACTGCATCACGTGTTATCGATCTTGATATCCCATAAAGGTCTTTATTGCACCACAACTGTACTTTCGTAAGGCTCCACATGAACATGTAGGAACTTGATTGTAATCCAACAATTCATCCCATAAGGATTTAAATCTTGTATAATAATCTCGTACAGATAAATCTGCTTGCATCAAGACTGACAAATCTTTTTGCAATTGATAGATTCTTGGACCATTACCTTGAGTAAAACGATTCTTTAAATCCAGCCACATATCCCTTGCTGATTTCGCACATATTATGCTGCAACCAATCTCCTTTGAGACATAATTGATTAGCCAAGAAGACACCATATTGTTGCATCTTTCCCATAATTCGTATGTTTTATCTGTGAAAATTGGTTGACCAATTGATCCATCCACAAATCCAATCTTGTTCTTTGCTTTAAACGCCATGACCATGGACCTGCTCCATGTATGATAATTGTCCCCAGTGAGGATGTTTGACACCAGAATTGTTCCCGGTGAATCACCATTCTGTAGATGATAACAACTTGGAATATTATCCATTCTTGAATTAGAAACGGAAGCGTAATTATTTTTTCTCTGATACCATGTAACAAAATATTGAGAGAAAGCAGACTAAGAGAATGAAATAGCTTGTAGAATTGATCTGTCTTTCTTATTCTAAATTACAAGTAAATACTCTGTATTTATTCAGAGTCAAATGTAACTAACATTTAACAAACTATATTGGAAACCAATGAAATGCATCCACGTGTTCATTCTATACACTTTGAAGTAGATCAATCTATAACACATACTGATGATGACTCTTAAATTGCTGAGACTATAAGAAAATAATCATCTTCAATTGTGACATCTGAAAAATTTAAATGTTTAGCCATATTTACTGCATGTCTTGCAGCAATTGCTTCTACTACTATTGGATTTGTTGTTCTAATTTCTTCTGTCCATATTTCAATTGCACTTCCTTCAAAATCACGACTCATTGCAGAGGCGAAAGATGAAGTAATCCTAACTGCCGCATCAAAAGAAATGCTTACAATGTTGAGATGAGGGTTTTGCCATAGTTGTGGTTGTTTTTCTTTCAGTTTCATTTGCCATGTAGATGGATATTCTTGATAAAGGAAATCCAATTGATCTATAGCTTTCCTAATAGATAAAACAGTTTGATTATGAACTATATCATTTCTCAATCTTCAAATGAAATCAATATCAGAACTGCAAACAGCTGAAAAGTGTACACTTCCTGTGAGCTTAATCCCAACTTTTGCTTTGGATGAGAGCATGCTTGTTGGATTATGCAAAATGCAAATTTAATGAAATGTTTAAATAATAGAGTCTAAAAATAGACTATATTGAATTATACTAAAAAAAAAAAAAAACTTCTAACTATAATAAATTAGTATGGTAGGTCATATTTAGATTTTACTGTAAGTTCAAATGGAATAAAAAAGTATTTCTCTCTCCCTATTTCAACACTCTTTTTCATTTTCTTTTCTTTTACTTCTTTCCCTCCTTAATTTTTGGTTGATCAGAACTCAGAAGCAGTAAAAAACGTCGACTACTCTACAGTACGTTACATTCTCATAAGTAACGTACTTGGTCATCGCGCTTACGTGGGTCCTACTAATATGGATCACATATTTTATTCACTTTTTTTAAAATGATTATGCGACAGTTATACAATTCACAATTACAAATATATTTTCTCTTACTGATTACCTCCAAATAAACTTAATGAGTTATTGCTTCTTCCATTAATAGAAAAAATATTATTAAAATAATAATATTTTATTATTATTTTAATTAATAAATGAATAATTCAATATAGAAATAAGTTTTGATTGGAATAGTCAAATACAAAATCATGTGATATTTTATAAATTTTACATTTACATAATCTAATGAGGATGCTTTGAGATAAGATGATTTTAGATGAAAGTTGAAAGTTGAATAAAATATTGTTAGAATATTATTTTTTAATATTATTATTATTTTAAGATTTGAAAAATTTGAATTATTTATTATATTTTGTGTTAGAATTTGAGAAAGTTGTAATGATAAGATGAGATGAGATAAAACACTTTCACTATCCAAATAGAGCAGTGAAAGTCTTTCAAGTCAAAGTCTCATCAGTAAGAGAAAAATAATATTTGCAGTCGTAGAATACGCAAGCGCTGAGCAATCATTATGAAAAAAGTGAATAAATACGAGACTTATATGAAAAAAATCAATTTTTTAATAATGAATTCTATTCTTTTTCAAAACGATTACATGACGTTTACTCACTTTATAACTATATGTGGATTTTTTGTTATTTCTTGTTGGCTTGTCATGGTTTTAGTTTCCTTAAATATTATATATGTGCCTGGAGCAATGTTACACAACTTCTCCAACTTTCACACACCACCTTTTTTTTAAATCTTTATATTTTTTATTATTTTTTTAATTTTTTTTTAAAGTATATTCTTTTTAAAATAATTTTATTTTTCTATTCATTATTCATATATTAAAGACTTGACGAAAGAAAAAAATAATAAAAATTAAAAAATGTGTGGTGTGTAGATTTTTTCATGTGTCTGTGTCAATTTATTATCTACTTAATATGTGACGTGGATGATGTATGATATAAAAATTTTCAAATAATATTATTTTTTCATGGGTAATGTTACATACAGTCGTGAAATGCATAAATGCCGTGCAATCACTTTGAAAAAGAGTATGATCCACTATTAAAAAATTAATTTCTTTTTATATGAGTTCTATATTTATTCATTTTTTTCAAAATAATTACACGACACTTAGACACTTATAACTACAAATATCATTTCTCTTTTTTCATTCTCTAGATCAGTGTGATTTAAGAAAACACTAATCATAAAATATTTTAATTTATCATTATATTTTTATGCATCATCAAATATAAAAATTATTTATTGTTTTTACGTATCTGTCAATTATCGATACCACGTTAAGGAATAGAGAAACACTACACTCACCGGATTTGTATACTGAATTTTTCTATCAAACTGTATTTTTATTTTTTTAATATTTTTTATTTAATGGTTAAAGAAATGTTTTTTAATAATTTTTAAAATTTTAGTTTTTTAAAAAAATGTCTAAAGTGATTTAAAAAAAAAAAACAATTATACTCATCATCCTTACATCACATATAATTTTTTTTTTTTTTATAAAAAATATGGTATATAGATAAAAAGTAGAAGAAATCAATTAATTTAAAAAAAAATAAAAAAAATAAAAAAAAATTTAATGTGATGTGCTAAGATAATAAGTAACAATTCTTTAAAAAATGAAAACTGCCAGGGCGGCAGGGCGGCCAAGATAAATCCCGAGAGTTTCTACCAGAAGTACAAAACGTACTTTTTATTTTATATGTTTTTTTTAAGCATTTTTAAATCACTTTAAATATATATTTTAAAAATAATCACAAATTTATTTAAAAACGCTTCATTCATCATTAAAAAAAAAAAACACCATCAATAGTCTTTCTCAGTGACTTTCTTCCGTGGGATAAACATTTCCCAATTATTTTTTTGGTGTAGTTTATCTTAGCTAGTCGTTATTTTCCACCTAAATTGTAAGAAATTAATGGCGGCTAGACAGCAGAAGAAGTGAGCAAGACCCTGACAGAAAAACCCATCCATTATATTACACCAGTCTAATCTATTTTGGACTCACCTTATCCATCCCCACAGTATGTCACTGGACACAATCTTCCCACATCAGCTTAGATAGCTTGCGGAGCTTTACACAACTCCCCATCCCTCCCTCCTTTTCTCGCACATAACCAAACTTTCCGCTCCTCCAACCACCACATTATAAGAAAACCACCGCCACCACGACCCCTAGAATCGAGTTCCTGAGCCATGGCAGCCACTGCAGCCGCGGCTGTTGGCTCATCTTTCTCTTCATCCATCCACACCCTCAAATGTATCCGCTCCAAGCACTGCCCAACCGACGTCCCTCTCCTTAGAATTTCATCAACCCGCATGTTAGCATCGACATCTCTTTCTTCCAGGATCGAACAGCTTTCACTTAGTGCCATCTCCAGCAAGTGGCGGCTCCTGAGGATATCCGCTGCTGTTGCCCAGGAAGAGGTGGCAGTGACGGCTGAGTTGGACGCGGGGACGTTGGTTGAGGATCATCAAGATGATAAGGGAGGAGAGGAAGTACTGTTGGATGGAGAGGCCGAGAGTGCCGTGAACACTAAGCTTTACTTCGGGAATCTGCCTTACAGCGTGGACAGTGCTCAGCTTGCTGGCATAATTCAGGACTTTCGAAGCCCAGAGCTGATTGAGGTAACTAGTAGCATGCACTGTTTTCTTCGACAAGCTGTTCCTTTTTTCTTTTCTCTTCTGTGTAAGTTGATGAGGTTCGACCTGGACTACATGGGAAGATCAGGAAACAGATCTTCATACTAGGCATAATTGGCAGTTGGGTTTTTTATTTCTTCAGTTCGATTTTTTTTTTTTTGGTTCTTTTCCTTATTAAGACAACATTAATTATTCGTTGATGAATATGGCTTAGCTTAGTTTTTGCATCTACATAGGAAGGAGTGTTTATGTGTTTCTTAGAACTGGTAATCCTCCCTTATGACGGAGGAATATCTTATACAAAGGGAGCATGGATTACAACCAAAATCCTAAAACCAAGCTCCTAAAGAAAATTATGAGTGGAAATTAATTTATAATAAAAGATTTACAAGTAGTCCATAAAGAAAATAAAGAGACTAAAGTTACTGACGAAAGTTGGGAGCACCTACATGATTAAGAGAAAACAGACCATTCATATGTTGAACATGTATATCCATTAATTAATGTATTGGAATTGGATTTGGTAACAAGCTTTTCTCATTCACTAACCTAATCAGACAATTCCCCAGTGTGAACATCTAGTTTGATTGCTTGATTTCTTGATTAGCCATGCTTGAGCAATCTTAATGAGACATTTGAAAACGTGAAATAGATGCTGTGTTGCTTTGGCAATTTATTAAGGAATGTAGTCTCAAACAAGTGCTATTACTCTAGTGGCATGTGTGTGATGTTTGGGAGGCCAACAACTAGTTTGTAAATGTAATGGGTTCCCTGATCTTGATTGGTAACGTGCGAGTGAGATACTCTGAGTCTGGTGAATTTGGATCTTGCTAATTAATAAGTTCAGTACAAGATCCCAAAAAACTCAAGGAAGGGTGGTTGTATGATAAACACCATAATTTGTTGAATAAAGCGTGATAATTTTGTCTTGTTGCAATTCAAATGTCCCGCTAACATTTACAATACTTTTGGTTGTGAAGTGAAATGAGTGAAGTTCTTATGAATATTCAACGAGGATAGGGGAAGGATAGCTCTCTCTATTAATCAATTCATTTTACGATATTTTCGGAGTGATGAGAGCTACACCCACAAAAAGATTTTACAAAAGCAAATTCACAAATTGATCACATGACTTCTTGTGATACGTTAGATCTACTTCACAATAAAAGTAATTTTACAATCTGACGTACCACATCAAGTCACGTATGTTTGTGGGTTTACTTTTGTGAAATTTCTTTGTGGCCAAAGCATTTCTCTTTCGGAGTTCAACCTTATCAAAATGGAAATTTAATGCTGCAAGCCTTCATCAAAATCAACTGCCTTCTGGGGGCTCTCAATTCACATTTGAAGTTCTGTTTCTCCTCTTTTTCCTTTGGCATACAATTATATTTGATAACACACCATCACCGGGGTACTTATGTATTGAGTCTCACCATGTCCTTACTTATTGATCAAATTGTGATAGGTGCTCTATGATAGGGATTCAGGGAGAAGCAGAGGATTTGCATTTGTGACAATGAGTAGTATTGAAGACTGTAACTTCGTTATTCAAAATCTAGATGGAAAGGTAAGAAACTAATTCTTTATGCATGCCCATATCAATATCATTAAGTCCCGTTTGGATTCAGAGGTCATCTCACTACTATTCACAAAATTTAACTCATAAATCTTACCACTATTTACAAATCATCTCAACTCATCTCAGCTCAACTCTACGATGACTGCATAACAGGCACAAGTAATTTGGTAGTTTCAGTTCTTTGTTTCTTTCTTCTTTCCATTTCCTCAATTCTAGAAGAATTTGGTTATGGCAGGAATACATGGGCCGAACCTTGAGGGTGAACTTCTCAGACAAACCTAAACCTAAAGATCCTCTATATCCAGAAACTGAACACAAGCTTTTCGTTGGGAATTTATCCTGGTCAGTCACTTCTGAGAGTTTGACACAAGCATTTCAGGAGTATGGAAATGTGGTTGGCGGTAGGGTTCTGTATGATGGGGAGACAGGGAGGTCACGTGGTTATGGTTTTGTGTGCTACTCCACAAAATCAGAGATGGAAACTGCCCTTGAATCTCTTAATGGAGTGGTAATCTGTCTTTCCCTCTTTCCTGAATCTCTTAGACACATCACAGACGAATATTATGGTCTTACTAATTGCTATTTCTTGGCATTACAGGAACTAGAAGGGCGAGCAATGCGTGTAAGCCTGGCTCAAGGAAAACGATCATAACATGAACAGCAAGGGATAAATATGAGGCAGGCTTCCCAAGTCAGTGGCTCTTAAGCAACAAAAAGGATATGCCATTTGGCTATCAGAAACTGTCGTTGTGAAAATTGAATGATTGTCTTTGCTAATGCTAATCATCGTGATTTTGTTTTCTGTAGCTAATAACAAACACTAAGAAATCTCATGATTAACGAATCATACATGTCTGATGCTGTATATTAACATCTGCTATAAGCAATCAGTACCTAAGACAGGCATAAAAGTTCCTTATCCTGGCCGAAAAAATGAACTTATCATATTACTAGTACTTGGTAGGCTGTACCAATCTTCACTTATTTCCTTTATCTGCCCCAATCTTTCATGAGCGGACACAGCAGGAAACAACCCATCATCATCTTGAGCTCTGAACACAGGTCAAAACCCTCTTACATGTCTTTGGAATCAAGTTCCAAGAAGTTGAAACTAACTAAAAGAACACTCCTGTAAGGCCTTTGCAGATAACTATTATGTGGGAAAACTGGGTCTCATTCAAAAAGGAAATCAATATATCTGTGATTATTGTGGATGTTTAATGTTGTTGTGCATGAAGCAGACACAATACAATAATAATACTGAATGATCTTTGAAAAAGTTTTAAGGATGTCGTGCAAGTCATATGCCAATATGAAGTGGGCTACAATTGCTGGGAAAATTGGTGCTCGACTGATTGAATCTTCCATGAAAGTAATGATGAATTTTATCGAAATTTGAGAGACAATACGTCCAAATCTCTCTAATTACCGTTGTTGGCCTTGACACTAGACCTCCACAGATTGCAGGCCTAATCATGGCGTCATGGATATCAACCACTTCATGCATTTCACCGCTGGACTGTCTAGGTCAATGCCTAATCTCATTTTGTTGAAAAAACACAAAAGAAAGAGGAATGATTCTCTCTTTATATAATTATTATGTTTTAAAATAAAAATATATATGTAATGTAACGATTTTTCTAAAAATTATTTTATAAAATTATTTAAATATACTTTAGCCATAAAAGAATTATACAAAAGTGAACCCACAAATTGATGTGACTTGATGTAATACGTCAGATTGTAAAGCTATTTTTATTATAAAGTAAATCTAACAGATTTCATGAAATCATATAAGTTTGTAAGTTTATTTTGTATAATATATTTGTGTCTGTAATAGTTTTCATTTAAAATATAATTATAAAAAGGATTGTATTTTATTTATCCTAATTAATCTATCATTCAAACTATTATTTTGGCTGCTTTGAATACCCAAACACATTACAGACACACAATGTCTAATCGTATAATGTAATAATAATTAACTTTTAATCTCAAATACCAACATAAAATAAAAGCATGAAATTGAAAAAATGTATTATGACAATGGTCCACCTAAATCATGGAACACTTTAGCATGTACCCAGAAAGAAATCTCATGGTACTGCAATCTGATGACACCTGTCCAATTTCTTGTGAGGTAAGAGCTCAAATGTCAACCCAAAAGCTTCCATAATTTTGCTTTATTTAATTTTTAAGCTCGCAGGAAAATAGTGAACCAAAAAAGATAAAAAAAGAAAAAAAGAAAAAAGGAGAACTGCGTACGGATAGATACATTCGCACAAGGAACAAAACAAAACCCAGCAGAATCACAACCCGTGGAGAAAAATCCTCCGCAAAATCTCTCTCTCGACCTTTCTATCTACAAAGCATCACCACCTCTCAGATCTCTCTGTTTGCATTCATAAGTATTGTTTTCTATACATACTCTGTTTGGGAGTATTAGAATGATATGTAAGGTGTTGTTTGTTGCTGACGGCGGCGGCGGTGTCTGTTTCAGATCTCGGAGGAGCGAGGGGGCCTTGGGCTTTCTTCTACGGTTTTGATTCGGAAGCTGCTTTTTCTTTTTCTTTTTTTTTCCCCTTGCTTTTTAGGGTTTTAGAGGGCTGCGGAAAATGGCCGCACCCTTTAGCATTCCGGTCACTGCTCAACAGGTCCCTACTCTCTCAGCTATCTCTGGCTCTCTCTCTCTCTCTCTCTGTGTGTTTGTGTGCCTGTTTCTGTTTCTAATGGCGATGGTGAATGGGTCAGGTGGGGACTTACTTTGTGGGGCAGTACTACCAGGTTTTGCAGCAGCAACCGGACTTTGTCTACCAGTTCTACTCTGAAGAAAGTACCATGCTTCGTATCGATGGAAACACACGCGAGACCGCCACTGCAATGCTCGTATGCCCTTTTTTTTCTCTTTTCGTTCATTTTCTTTCATTCTTATTTCATGTTGTGTTTTTGCCTTTATTACCCATTTTAGATTGAATTATGTTGGAATTGGTGTTGAATTATTGATATGGACGGTTCCAAGCAAAAAAAAAGAAAAGAAAAGGAATTTCTATTTCTTCAGTTTTAAGCTTACTTAGCGATTTTTCCTCCTATAAACGAATATTTCCAGTATCTGCTTGGAGTTTTCGCTATATTGTAATACATTTTTCTAGCTCGGTGGTGGGCTTAGGTAATCTTTGTGGTTCATTAGAATATTAGGTGCTAGGTATCAACCCCAAGTCTCAACTCTATACAGTTCGGAAAATGGAAAAATAAATAAATAAAGGAAATAAGTTGATGAAGCGTGGGACTGTGGAGTGGACTATAGATTTGCAAATATGCATAATATTTTTTGCTTATTGGGAAAATTCTAATTCTTGTAAGATAGTTATATGCTCCATCAGTGGTGTACGTTCTTGGTTGAGCATCCCAAAAGCATGGAAGCGAGATATTTGTTTCTTTGAACTATAAGAAAGCTGGCGGGAGTGAGGGTTTATGAACTACTCCTTGCAAACTATCTGTTAGCTTTTGGGGAGCACATTGATATGGCGACTATGTTCAATCAATGTGCTGTGTGATGCTTTAGACTAATTTGTTGCATTCTTTTACGTTTGAATTAATTTTTTTTACATGGTTGCACAGATTAATGAAAATCTTATATGCCAACAGCATTGAGAACACATTAGGGTGCGGAGATGAATGTTTTAGTTGGGTTTCTTTTTTTTTTTGGAATAAATCTGTAACTTGCGGAAGTGTATCTGCTACTAAAATGGTATTAGAATTTCATGCCCTTTCTTCCCCTGTTATATGACAAAAATCCAATGATACAAGGTTAACATTGATATCATACCCTTTTTTTAATTTTTTTTTATTGGCACCGGTTGTCTGAGAATATTGTCCCAACTAATCCCAGGGGTGCATAAGCCCTCGACAAGGAGTTTCTTGCAAGTGCACGTTGGGTAATTCAAGGGGAAAATCCCTTTTTCCTCTTGAATTTGGTTCAGACATCCAGTTAACAGAGGGACAAACAGTCAATTTTGAAAGAACTTATTGTTTGCCTTTCTTCAACTGTAGCACTCATAGCTCATGTTGGTGCATTCATTACTGAAATAGATCGATTAATGATTAGTTAGTACTGACTTTTCGAGGAATTTGTGGTAGTAAATGCTGGTAGTTTTGCATTACGTTGTAGCTGATGGTTGTTTTCCCTTGATATTTGTTGCGCTGATTTAATAATCTTTCCTTATTAAGGCGCTATTTTTTTATGATTTTATTTTCGCTGCTCTGGTACTCACTTTTTAAAAATCATTTATGAGTGTGCAATTAGTAGATCTCCTAGTTTAGCTTGCCTAATTTATTTCTTCTTTTGGCAGCAAATCCATTCACTTGTTATGTCTCTCGGTTATACTGGAATTGAAATCAAGACAGCAAATTCCCTGGAATCTTTGAATGGCGGTGTTCTTGTGATGGTTTCTGGCTCGGTGAAAATTAAGGATTTTGGTGGAAAGAGGAAATTTGTGCAGATGTTTTTCCTTGCACCTCAGGAAAAGGGCTATTTTGTGCTTAATGATATTTTTCACTTTGTTAATGATGATCCAATTCACCATCATCCAGCAGTGTTATTAGCCCAGAGCAAATACGAGTCCAAATTAAATGCTCCTGTTACTGTTTCAGATCCAGGTAATGGTTACTCGACTTAATTTGTTGGGGGTGGACTTCTCATCCATCTCTGCGTGGAAAGAGGAAATTCTTGATTACCTATCAAAAAAAAAAAAAAAATTTTTTTTTTGGTCAGAAATTGTTAAATTTCTCTCTACAGATCAGTATGAAACTGTATTTATGCACGACCAATATCCGTAGGGAATATCTTCAGTAACTCTCCATTTGTATAGAGACTAAAGTTTTCCTCCATTCAATAATTTAGCAAATCAAAATGATGGTGGTTGCAGTGTCCAATTATTTGCTTGGTGGAGAAATCCAAGCAAGGGAGTTGGTGGCTCCTACTGAAGTAAAAAAAAATGGTATTGTTGAAAATTATAGTCTTGCAAAGCAGAGATTGCAGCAAGTCCCCGAGTCTGAGAGCATCTTGGAGAACAATTTTGCAGAAGAGTCAGATGATTGGCTTCAGAATACATTGAATTCGGTACAAGACCAACTTCCTCCAGTGGTTGAGGAACCTGTTGGAGAGCCCCAAAAGCACACTTATGCTTCTATTGTACGTACTAAATCTAACAATTATCCATATTGTGGGGATACATTCCCACACGGGACTGATTGTTTCTGCTTGCTTGTTTTGGAAGTTACGGGTAGCTAGAGGACAACCTACACAAGCAGTTGCTTCACAGCCTTCTATAAAAAGTGCACCTCTTAATTCAGAGTGGGATCATGTTCCACAGCCCACCACACAGCAATCAAATGTGGTGTCAAATACATTTGACAGGTTTGTAGCGGAGGTGCCAGAGGAGGTTCCCTCAATGGAAGATGAAGGTGTGCTTTCTACTACTTCTATTAGATATTTACATTGAATTATACGAGAATACACTTTCTTATGATTGTTAGGGTTTTGCAGTTACTTTCCTGCAAAATTGGATAAGATATCATATGTTTGTAATTGCCTTCAAACTCGTTGGTTATGTTGGGTTTTGGAGCCTTTATTTGATTTTATGTATGGATGCTTGCAGACGAAATCAAGTCTGTTTATGTGAGAAACTTACCACCTACTGTATCTGCTTCTGAAATTGAGGAGGAATTCAAGAATTTTGGTAAACTCAGTGAGGAGGGTGTGGTTGTTAGAAGTCGCAAGGTTCATGTCCTTTGCACCTTATTGAACTGTTCTACTTCATTATAGCATCGACTTATATGAAGCTAAATGCTTATTGTGTGCAGGAGGTTGGTGTTTGCTATGCGTTTGTCGAATTTGAAGATATGATTGGTGTTCATAACGCAATCAAGGTCTGGATATGTTTAGAGAATCTGTGATATAATAAATCTTTTAGTTATTATGAAATTATATTTTACTTGGACAAAAAAAAAGCTATTATGAAATTATATACCATAGATGACAATTACTTTAAACTTATTTTGTGAAATGAGCTTACTTTCTGAATTTTTCTCAACTTGGTTATGTCTTTCCAGTTCTCTAGTTTGCATTAGCTTTTGGAAGTTATATATGTTTTTTAGTTTAACCCCTAGGGGTTGGCTCAAGTGGTAAAGGCCATGGTATTGTTGGTATGCTCCCTCCAGGCCTAAGGTTCAAATCCTCTTGTGTGCAAACATTTTCTAGAGGCCATTGAACTGGGGGAACTTCCCCTTGAATTACCTGAGGCGCACTTGCGGGAAACTTCTTGCCAAGGGCCTGTGCAAACCCGGGATTAGTTGGGACTTTGTTCTCAGACACCCGGTGCCAATAAAAAAATATATATGTTTTTTAGCTCTCTTAAATTTCCAAAATCGGATATATTATAATTTAAAATTAAGATTCTTTGTTTCTTTGGGGAATTTCCATTACTTGTGCAATTTAATGCTTTTATTGCTTTTAAAAAAATAAAAGGAATTTTCATGTTTTTGTTGGATTTGTATATTAAAACAACTCTGATTTTTGTCTGTAGGCGGGTTCTGTTCAAATTGCTGGACGACAAGTGTACATTGAAGAGCGGAGACCAAACACTCGAGGATCAAGTGTGTATTTTTTTTCTTTCAATCTTTTCTTTCAGGAAATTGCCCCAAATACTATCATGAATTGTTGCGTAAATATGACATTCTTTGACGATAAGCCAATGCCGTTGAAAGACCAGAAATGTTTTAAAACAAAAAAATAAATGTTGATTTAGATTTTGATGATACCTGAGGTGGATTGTCAGCATCACTTTTCTTTTCTTTTCTTTTTTTTTGCAAGGGGGGTTGGGGTGTGATGGTGTTTCAAACAACCCTGTGATATGTTTAAGTGAAATGACAAAATCACATTTGAAAAAGTTTGCCACTTTGGTTTTGCCCGCAACGTTATGCCCTCTTGTATTCATAGTGGATATGTTGATTATGGTTCTTGGTTATAATATCTTTTTTTGATTGGGATTCTTGGTTATAATATCTTGTCTGACCTGAATTGGTAAGCTTGCCAAGCGGATAGAATGAATACAGTAGCATGGATTTGGTGACATTTGAAGTATTTTTTACTCCTTCCTTTACCGATAAAAAAAAAAAAAGTATTTGAGCTTTGTTTTTGGCAAGTTTATTGTAGCATGGATAATCACCGGTTCCATGTTGGTCTCAACAAAACACTATTTCAAACTAAATTATCAGTTAATTGTATATTGTTTACTTATCAGAAAAGAGCTGTATATTTTTATGAACAGGGAGGGGCAGGGGTAGGGTCAGCTACCAAGCAGAGGCACCAAGGGGACGTTTTAGCTCTCGGAGTTTTGGTAGGGGAAGTGACCAGGACTACAGCAGACTAAGAGGAAATGGTTTCTATCGGCCGGGTTTCCGGCAAGACAGGGGGTTCTCAGGTCACCAAGTATCAGGAAGTGGACAAAGTCCACCAGAGCCATTTAATTAGAATTCTTTATTTTTTTATATATAAGTAATTTAATTAGAATTCTTGAACAAGGGAGATTGCAGTTTTGAGTTGAGCCATGCAGCTCGGCACATTCACCATTTAAAGATTATGATATCATTTTCAGGAGCCAGCTTTGTTAAATGTTTTGAACACATATGTCGCCCCATTCTCTGCCAGGAAATTATTTTAAATCAACAGTAACGTGTTTGCAATTTTGCGCTCTTAATCCAGTCAATGTGGCATTTTTTGTGCTATTGAGAACTGCTTGTTGAAATGATTTATTTATTCATTTATATATTCCTGTTGTCTTGAAGGTATGACTTTGTTCGCCCTGTAAGCCGTTATTTTTTAATTTTGCTGGAAGTGAGATTTCAGCAACCTGACGGACTGATCATTATTGTTATTATTTATCTTCTTTTCCTCGTAGTATAATTGCAAAGAAAAGGAAGTGCGTTCCCTTTTTTACTTTAATCTGAAAGATGGTTTGATTGTCATATGTACCCTTGTTTTGGAATTAGAATGGCTCCTAAACCAGGGATGTTCAGGGCATGATGGTTTGTTATCTTAGTTAAGATTATTTATAATCCGCAATTGTCCTCGAACCGTTCTGTCTTGTACTCGGAAATTCTAATTTGTGCTGGATGCATCCTTTTCTGTATTTGATCATGAGTTTGAGTTATCCTACTCACCAGACATCGAGACAGGCTGACAGGTTTCAAAACAAAAGCTTGACAACCCCCCCCCCGAACCGTTCTGTCTTGTACTCGAAAATTCTACTGTGTTGGACGCATCCTTTTCTGTATTTGATCCTGAGTTTGAGTTATCCTACTCACTAGATATCGAGACAGGCTGACAGGTTCCAAAACAAAAGCATGACAACACCCCCCCTTGAACCGTTCTATCTTGTACTCGGAAATTATAATATGTGCTGGACGCATCCTTTTCTGTATATGATCCTGGGTTTGAGTTATCCTACTCACCAGGCATCGAGACAGGCTGACATGTTCCAAAACAAAAGCATGACAACCCCCCACCCCCCAATAAAGCCAACTGAGATTGAAAACCCATTCGTAAGTTTAATGGGCAACTTTTTAGGCATCCAAGCATGCACCATCAATCGAAGCCCCACATCACAAATCTCAGATAGCTCAGCGAAAAAGATGAAGTGTACATTGACATCAACGAATCACTGGCCGAGATTGCCAAGGCAAAAGGAATAGCAAGGGAATTTTCAGCAGCCAGGAAGAAAATTTATCAGAAGAGCAAGCCCTCTAAAGAGATCCTAACTGGTAATCTTACTCAAACTCAGACTCTAATCTCGCATGATGATTTGGCTAAGGTGGTAGAGCCTAACCTGCCCCCAACCCAGAAATGAAGCCAAGTTGTTGGAATTGTAGAGGGATTGCCCGTCCCTCTGCAATGCGTTCTTTGATGGGCCAAATCAGGTTACACCAACCTGATATTGTTTTCATTGAGGAAACGATTTTTTCAAATGTTAATACTATAATAGCGTGGTGAATAGGTTAGGTTTTTCTATCTCTATGCATGTTCTCCCTTTGAAAAAATGGGAGGGGGGGGGGGGGGGGGGGGGGGGGAGGGCTTTTTTGTATGTGGCGTCCAGGTCTAGACATGGAACCCGTGTATATATCTAGTAATGTAATGGCTTTTATGGTGTACTTTGATCCAGTGTATTTACCTTGGCTACTCATCTTAATTTATTGTCTTGCGCAACATAATCTGAAATATGCCATTTGGGACCTGTTGAATACTATAGTCTCGAGTTTTCCTGGCCCCATTTTAGGTTCAGGTGACTTTAACACAGTCCTTCATCAGTCTAAAAAAATAGGTGGCAGACCATTTGCATCTTCGTCTCAACATACTGGATTAAAACTTTTCATGGACCAAAATGGACTTGCAGATTTAGGATACTCTGGCCCTAACTTGGTCAAACAAGAGGTTTGGTAATGCCTACATTAGAGAAAGGCTTGACAGGGGAGTGACAAACATGAAATGGGCTACTCTCTTCCTAGATGCTAAAATAACTCATCGGCCAATTCATTCCTCGGATCATGCTCCCTTTCTCCTAGACACCATCGGTTCCAAAATATCTCTAAGAATTTTCAAATTTGAAGAATTTTGCATTAGAGATCCCTCTAGCTTTACTGTTGTGGCAAAGGCTTGGGACAAGACCATAACAGGCCCTCCAAAACATGTCCTAGCTCAAAAACTCATATATGTCAAGAAAGCTTTAAAGATTTGGAATAAAAATCACTTTGGGCATATACAAACAAGAATTAGAGAATTAAATCATCATTTAGTTGAGGTTCAAAAACAAGATCCCTATGATAATTCTCTATACATTGAAGATTGCACAAAACAAGCCCTGAATGAACAACTCGAGGGAATAGATCCTTTGGAAATAAAATTCTAGATTGCAATGGCTCACAACCACGAACCTCAATACCAAATTCTTTCACATGACCTCCACTATGAGAAGAAGAAATAATAATATCCATTACCTTAAAGATCAGTCCAATCAATGGGTTCATGACCCTTTCACTATCCAAAATATGTTCTTGGAACATTTTCAGAGAATATACAGAACATCAGAACCTGTTATTCCTGAAGACCTTGATTCTCTTTTTCCAAATAAGTTGTCCAATCAATATAATGAGACTCTTTGTATAATACCTGATGAGGAGGAAATCCTTTCAACTATTAAACCAACCCCCTCTCCCAAGGCACCTGGCCTGGATGGCTTTTTTTTTTTTTTTTTTTTTTTTTTTTTTTACAAGCACTACTGGGACATTGTGAAGGATGAATTCAGCAGGACCATAAAATTTTTTTTACTAACGGGCATGGTCTAACAAAGCTAAATCAAACTCACATTATATTAATCCCAAAAACAAACTCATCTAGTACTGTGCATTAGTACAGACCTATAAGCCTCACCAATGTTTGTTATAAAGTGATTGCCAAAATTCTGGCCAACAGACTCAAAAAAGTCCTCCACAAGTTATCTCTCCTCACCAATCTGCTTTCATTCTTGGCAAAGTCATTCAAGAAAATACCACAATAGCTTAAGAGATCTTCCATCACCTTAAGAAGAAAAAAGGTGACAAAGGGTTGATTGTCATTAAAATTGAGAAAGCCTTTGATTACATGGAATGTAAATTTTTATTGTCTGTTTTTAAATGCTTAGGATTCCACCGTAAATGGATCATGTGGATAGAAGAGTTCATAACCACAGTATTTTTCTCAGTGGTTATCAATGGGGAGCCAATAAGGTGTTTCAATCCATTTAGAGTCTTGAGATAAGGTGATCATCTTTCCCTTTTTGTTTATTATAGATAGTGAGGTGCTTTCCCAGCTCATAAATAGAGAGAAACAGTCGGACACTATCCGTGGTATTAACATTAGTAAAAGAGGGCCCTCCATTACTCACCTCCTGTTTGCGGATGATTTGATTCTCTTTACTCGAGCAATTACAAGTAATGCTAATTATCTCCTCAAGTGTCTTGATAAATATTCTTCTTGGCCTGGGCAAAAGATAAACAAACACAAATCATCCATCCAATTTAGTAGAAATTCTTCCACTTCCATCTTTAAACCAATAAAAGAGATACTGGTCTTTAAAGCCTCTAAATCCAGAATCAAATATCTCAGTCTTCCATTAAGCTTTGAAAGACCAAATAGGAGTAACTACATTGATATTCTAGAGAAAATTCAAAAGAAACTTTCTAGTTGGAAGTTGAAGCTCTTATCCCAAGCTGGTAGAACTACTCTGATCAAATCTGTTGCTAGCTCCATTCCAACCTATATGATGTCAAGTAAACTAGTTCCAAAGTCCATCTCTAAGGAAATTGACAAATCTTTCATGAGATTCTGGTGAGGTTTTGACCCCAAAAAATTCCATAATTTCACTCCAAAGTCTTGGAAATCCATCTACAAACCCAAGCCCATGAGAGGTCTTGGGTTAAGACAAACGTCACTCTTCAATAAAGCACTACTTTGTAAATTGGGATGGAATTTTCTTAGCAATGATACCATTCTAGGGAAATATCTCATCTTTAATAAATACGTGAAACAAGAATCGACTATCTTTGCTAAACCCACTGACTCAAAATTTTTGAAAGGCCTGTTAAAACTTAGAGATTTCCTTGCCTCTAGCATATGCAAACAGATTAATAATGGGGTTAACACCAAAGTTTGGATTGATCCTTGGATTCCTACTTTATCCCAGCAAATCCCAATCCCTTCATCTTCTCTCATCATTCAAGATCCACAACTGAGAGTATCTGAATTAGTTTTTAAAGAACCTAGAAGATGGAACATTATTCTTCTTCAAGCTCTATTCCCTCAGGATACAGCTAGAGAGATTGAAAACATTCCTCTTTGCCCAATTGCATTTTCATAACATAAGGGATACTCTCAAATGGATTCATCACTCTTCTGGTAAATTCTTTGTCAAGTCGGCATACTCTGCTGGTTACTCATAACAACAACACCATCCAATCGCAACATTCATCAATTTGGAAAAAACTGTAGTCCTTGAAAATTCTAGACATGCTTAAGCTCTTTATTTGGAAAGTCTTCAACAATATTCTTCTAACAAGATCCTTACTAAAGAGTTGTATATCCCTTAATGAGGATCAAGTCATCTGTCCAATCTGTAAATCCGCAGAAGAAACAGCCTCCCACCTTTTTTTAGAATACTCATACTCTAAAATCCTTTGGAGGCAATCCTCATGGCCTCTTAATATCTCCTTCATTGGAAGACAGAATATTAATAATTGGATTTTGTGTATTCTAGATCCTAAGGAGAAACTCCAGATTTCAAAAACAAACACCTACAAATCCCAACTCTTTGTTGTTATTGCTATGGATAATTTGTGGTTTTACATAACTTAGGTTATTCACGACTCTCTTAATCCATCAATAGATCAATTTTTCAAAAGAGTCAGCCAATCATATAGGAATCATTGTAATTCTTGGGAATGGAAAGAACTGAGCAGTGAAACCAGATGGTCTCCACCTCCCAGGAAAATATTCAATTGCATTTGATGTTGCAGTCAGATCGAATGGCAATACCTCTGTTTCTATATGCAGAACACACAGTGACGAAATTGTATTCACCATAGTTGAGCACTTAGGGAGTGATGAAATTGTATTCACCATAGTTGAGCACTTAGGGAGCTATAATCCAAATCAAGGAGAAGCTATGGCAACGTTCATAGGAGTAGAATAAGCTCAATTCAAGAACCTAAAAAATATCATAATTGAGGGAGACTCCCAGAGAATCATATCAACAGTAAAAGAAACCCAAGGAAATCAGGATTGGATTGTAAAAGGTATTATAAGATACACAAGACTAATGCTGGAGAAAGTTGAGAGCTGGGAGGCGGTAAAAATACATTGTTCTCATAGTCGATGCGTGCAATTGCTTGCACAATGGGCAGCATCCAAATGTACATATGGAATCGTATCCTTGATCAAAATCCCACCATGTGTGTTGGAATTTCACTGTGGTAAGTATCCACCAAATGTAACTATTCATAATTAAGTACACTAGCTGTTTATGTTTGAATTATGTATCAAGACCTTGCTTATTAATGAAGTTTATTTTATCTGAGAAAAAATAAAAAGAATAGGGCCCATAGGCTGGGCAGATATGAGATTTGCCATCTCTTCTTTCTGTAAGTAGGGGTTGAAAAAAAATGACTTTGTTTGCGTATGAGGTCCAACGGGATCTTCAACGCAGCACAATGTGCTCCTGTGCACAAGCTTCAGGTTTCGCCTTTCAAGATTTCCAACCAAATCTCCTCAGATACATTCTATCACTGTGCAACTCCTTCTCTACTCTCAAACTATACTCTTAGGGTCGTTTGCATTCAAAACCTACCTCAACTCATCTCAACTCATTTCATCTTATCATTACAACTTTCCCAAATTTCTATACAAAATATAATAAACAATTCAACTTTTTCAAAT
This sequence comes from Juglans mandshurica, assembly GCA_022457165.1. NCBI lineage: Eukaryota > Viridiplantae > Streptophyta > Magnoliopsida > Fagales > Juglandaceae > Juglans > Juglans mandshurica. The sequence continues at coordinate 13,700,975 of CM039619.1, forward strand.
CTCAAAATAACTTTTCCAAATTCCCACACAAAATATAATAAATAATTCAACTTCTATTCTACTATTCATAAACCATCTCAACCCATCTCAACTCATCTCTGAATCCAAACCACTTAAACCTACATTGCGACTAATAATAGATCCTATCTGTCCAGAGCACACAAAAATATGCAAGTTCCAATCACATTCAAATTGAAATGAAACACCAAACGTTACTGCTTGTCTTGTTGCATCTGTTCCATGCCTTATTCCAACATTTTAAAATAAAATAATTCACTTATTTCATTATTTTCGGGTACTCTGTTACAACATTGTATTGCACTTTTTGCTAAAATTTCATTTTATTTCACCTTCTCAGGTTTGGACCCCAACATTCATAAATAGGTGACTAAGGAAGCCCTCTGAATAATGATGAACCATATTTCAGTAAACAACCCAAAATTACTGGAAAAGTTTTAACCTTCCAACAGAAGTGAGTGCTGGTTTCATTCTTTTGCACCTTTGAAGCATTACAACTTACTAATGGTCTTCCTTTCTGTGTTGGAGTTAAGCATTTGCTGCACTCATGGGTTATCCGTGAATAAGAAGTGCCTGATTGCAGTCGAGCCTTGGGTCACCATCTTCCTCATCTTCCGTCTCCCAGAGGAAACTAGCATATGCTGCAAGAACATGACTGAAAACAGAAAACAATCAACCAAAACTGGTAAGGTCATATAGGCAATGTCTTTTTGAGAAATATCCCTCCTCTTCATTTTTGTAGTTATGTGAGAAGTTGTGGATTTCGTTCTCTAAGCAACTTCTATCATGAAGCAGATCATCTAGTGCCTGGAGAACAGGATTTTCTCAAGGGAAAAGAGTTTGTGGCGACTATTACTAAGCATCCAACTTAAGTGATACCCTGGATCATATTTATTTTAAGCTTGGAATAACCTCCTAGATGGCTAACTAAGAGCTTGGTCCCACATCATCATAATACATTATATATGTGCTAATGGTAAGACGTGTGCATTCAATGCTGAAGGAACATCTTTTTAGCATGATGAGAATAAAGGAAACAATTCAAGGTTCAAACACTGAAATTAGGAGTTGTGCAAGAAAATTGTACCTATCTCCAGGAGAAGCCTGAACTGCGCTCTCAAAGTAGGACAATGCTTTATCTTGGTCATGGTAGAGTTCCCACACCAATTTAGCATATTGTGACATGATTTCACCATCACTAGGATCAGCTAGTATAGTGCGCATGTAAAATTCCTCCGCTGTTTGGAGGTCTCCCTTGGACTGTAGGTTGAACATGATAATTAAACATGAGTTCCGTTGAGTCAAGCAGAGAAAACAATATAATGTTATCAAGAGACACTATGTATAATCTTCTCCGTGCATGTTCTTCTTATCCTGATAAATATGTGATAAATGTTCACAGAATATCTTAATATATGTATTGTTTTGCTGCCTCAAAAGTGCAATGTTGGTCATAAAATGGGCTTTATACCAATTAGCAATAACCAATCCTCACATAAATTCTTGAGGATCCAACAAGTACATCATTTTTTTTCTTTTCCAATGCTCCATTAGGGGCAAAGGCGCCCGTAGTGAATTTAACGAATATCTTGTAACAGAAATATATGAGTTACACAGTAAATTTCAAGCCAATGGATTCCCAAATAATTCAATTCTCTGTCATGAGTTATTGTGTCAATGAATTACTTTGATCTTAAGCTTGTGATGATGGGTGCAATCTTGAAGAAAGGTTCGGAGTTGTTGTTAGTGGAGCTTCTACATACTTTTGTAATCGTGTTCTACATGAAGTCCCGGCTTCCTCTCTTATCAGTTTTCTGCTGTATCCTCATCAAGCCTCGTGATTTTTACACTAAGCAAACTTTTGCTTGCTTGTTCTAGATAGATCCCACTGAAAACCATGATGTGACTGCCATTGATATCTAGAATACTATTCATCAACGTAGGGAGCTATCTTGACCAGGTCCATATATGGACTTTCCCTTTCTGTACAGTCACAAGTAGCAGATACATAAAATGTCTCCTTACTTCACTCTAAACGAGTCTTCTAGTTTAGTGCTGAACAATGTAATTCTTGTTCACACCCTTTATCCATGGATGTCATCTAGCATGTATGGATCCATATATATATTGGAGCCATTTTTCAGCCATGGGCAAGACAAATAACTCCTTTTACCTGAAATGGGTACTCCAATTAACTAATCTACTAATGTATTTCTAGATTCTCCATTCTACCACTGACATGATTTCACCAGTTCAGCAGGAGGCACGTCCCTATGTATCTTGGGACTTGTTCTTGACGCAAACATTGAAATACAACATTAATGCCAAGATTTCCCATTACCGAATCCGTTGGTGCATAGTTGTATTAAAATTATGAGCAGTTCATGTGAGGGGTTTAAACCGGGGTCCTTTGTTTGCAATAACATTCAAGGCTTCTTCTCACAGAAACCCCCACTCCCAAAAAAAAGAAACATGAGACCTGCACAGGCAGCACCCCTGCACACACTCACACATACACATGAAAACACTCATGTGAACACACGCACATGAAGTCATGAGCAATTGTATCAAGTTTTCACGACTTAAGAGTCTACAGAGTATATTCTAATCTGCAGTAAGAGGCAAAGGTCATTTTAGCTAAGTTAATATTGCTAAATGTGAGAGAAACAGTTCATGTGTTCTGTAAGTACTAAACTCCTGAAAATCAAACTATTCCAAAATCTTACTATAATACAGAATGAAGGCATATGTTGATCACACCACTAAAAGCATGCAATTATTCTTAGTCTTCCACTGAGCTGGATGAAGTGTACTAACCCAAGAGACATGCTACAGAGCTGGGTCCCATAAAGAAGCAGAATGAGCTCACCCAAAACAGTTTATGGTGATGTTTAATTCATTAACTATATTGGCCTCACATTCTTGTCAATAGATATCGAGTAAAATGAGCTAACCATGAAGAGTTCAGCCTCGTTTGGTTACACAGATGAAATAAGATGAGATGAGAAATCTGTGAATAGTAGTGAGATAATTTGTGAATAGTAGTGAAATGGTTTGAGTTAAGATTTTTATGGGATTTTGGAAAAGGAGAGAGAAAAAGTTGAATAAAAAAATTATAAAGTTAAAAGAATATAATTTTTTAATATAATTGTTTTTTGGATTTGAAAAAGTTGAATTATTTTTTGTGTTTTGTTTGGAAGTTTGGGAGAGTTGTAATGATTAGGTAGATTAGATGAAAAAGTTGAAATTTTGAAATTGAAAAATGTTTGTTTGAATGGTGTTTGGATGTTGAGATGAGATGGTTTCAAAGGTTTGTGAAACCAAACCAGGCAGACTGAGATGAGATAGGGAACAAAATATGATTATCTTACCTGACATAGGAACTGAGCATAATTTCTTAGAAACAAGGGGTTGTTAGGATTATCCTCAACCATCTTCTTATGATACTCCTCAACATTGCTGCCTTTGCTGGATTCAGCCGCAGGAAAATCAGCTACATCAATCTTAAGCCCTGCTGCATGATGGGATGAACTTACCATTTCAACTTTTTCTTTGGAGGTTGACATTTCGAGTTCCTCTGCACGTTTTTCCTCCTCAATCTGCACTTTATCCTGAAAGCATTAGAATCTTTCTGACAATGTGAGACAGTTTTTGAAGCCATCAATTCCTCTGACCAAATGCTACACCTGAATGTGAGCTTGAGATGCTTCATATTCTTCCTTGTCATCCTCTATTTCCCAGAGGAAACTAGCATATGCTGCAAGAACATGGCTGGAAACAAGAAATTAAAAGGTTAACTTTTAGGCATGATTTCTAAAATTAGGTTTGCAAGTTCACACTGGGTCATCCAGTTTCTGAAGCTCAGTGATAGGTTTTGGCGACAAGAGTCTAGAATCTAATACAACTCCATAAAGTATAAACTCCAGCAGTTCAAAGAGCAAACTTAGAGCCATATTCTTTTCATGATGCCAGATGGAGGAAGTGCTTACCTATCCTGAGGAGCGGCTTGAGCTGCCCGCTCAAAGTAACTCAAGGCTCTATCTTGGTCATGATGGTGCTCCCACACGAGTTTAGCATACAGCAGCAAAATTTCACCATCTTCAGGATCTGCTAGTGTAGCATGATAATAGTATTCCTCTGCTGCTTGAAGGTCTCCTTTGGACTTGTGGAAAAAAAAAAAAAAGAGCATAGAAAAAGGAGGCACGTTTCATAATGTGAAATCTAACCTTTGAATTGTACAAAGACTGCTTCCCTTTATTGAAATGATATGAGCATTATCAGTTATTTTGAAGATTTTTTTTTTTACAATTTAATTTTCCTAGCCATTCTACACTTGCGTTAGTTGTAGTAGATCGTTTTGATCTGTAGAGTTTTGACCAAGTTTCCATATACAATAATCTCAGCTTTCATCACCAAACTATTTCTTGGTAAAAGAAGCTTTAATCGTGAGTAATGCAATTAGGCTTAAAACTGAATGGCATCACTGCTGCACCCCAGAGGGCAAAGGTTTCATCAAATTGAGGCACTTTCGCTCAAGTATAGAGGTAAAGCCTCATGGGAAAGGGTCAGAGACACATATAGCCAACCTTATGGTCAGGCCTAATAACAGGAACATAGCAAAAGCAGCAGCAGCAGCAGAAGAGCCACCACCACCACTACCAACAACAACAAACGTAATAGCAGAAATTGAAGTACGAGTACCCTCTGAGGTGGGGTCTAATTTGGTTATAGTCTACTCATTGGCCCACGATCGAACAACTAGAAAACGATAAAGGCTTCGACCCTGCCACTTCCAAGCGCTATTATCAATCAGATCCGATTAATCAGGAGTTGAAAATAGGTATTCGATATAATCAACCGATCTATGGATGCATAAACGAGGCTAGTATTCACAATTATTAGTGGTTCCCAATTCTTGTAAGATATATTTCCTCAAGTTTTTGTGTAGCTTTAAGACAATTACAAATTAGGAAAAAAGCAGAAGCATGAGGCAAAGAAGACTAACCTGCAAAACTTGAGCATATTTTCTCAGAAACAAAGGGTGGCAAGGATATTCATCAACCATCCTCTTACAGTACTCTTCAACATCGCCACCATCATCAAAGTTCTCCAGAGATAAATTGAACCCATCAACACCAAAACCAGAAGTGTCAATCCCAAGCCCTGTAGCAAGGTACATGGGTGGACTAGGTGGTTCATTCGCTTCTTCTTCAACACTCCCACTCTGAATCCCATCAACAACTTCATCCTTCTCCTCTTCCCCTTCCACAATCAATCTCATACTCTTCTTGTTAAAGGTGAATTCACCACTACCTATGGCTTCTAAGCTCTCACCTATGGTAATAGTTCTCTCCAGCGCTTCTTGACTCGGATCTCGAGCCTCTTCATCCTGAAATCCATCCCCAGAATGGTATATCGAAAAAGACGGTGATGTGTGCAACATTGAATTGTTATGTTTCATCTTGACCAGGCTCGTCGAAAGCTAGAGACTTGTCGATCGAATTCAGTTCAGAGAACTGGGCAGCACAATCAAATACTTGCTTGGCCACCCGCGCTAAAGCACGGGAAATGGCTTACTTGTCCGAATTTGACCCTCCCAATCCGGCAAGTTAATATTGACTAGAAAATCGTGAAAATCCAAATTAGCCAGCTTGAGCTACTTGTGATCGCATTTCAAGCTTGAGAGTCTCCCATCACATGAAAACTTGGCTCAAGCACAATCAGGCGGGTACTTTAATAATGTCTCAACCGTCTCCGAAATTTCATCCGTGAGTGAACCATGTGCAGTTCACGAACTGGGTACAAAACAAAATTTAGCCACAAATAGATTCTATAAAAAAATAAATTTACAAATTAATGTAGTTTGATATGATACATCAGATTATAAAGTTTACTTTTATTATAAAATAAATCTAACGTATTATATGAAATCATGTCAGTTTATAAATTTATTTTTGTAGAATTTTTTTATAGTTGTAGTACTTTTCTTCCAAAAATTACATTTTAATAATGATAGAAGATATAAAATAAGATGAGTTCTTGTATAAGCCACCGTCGCTACCCTAACTTTCATTCTTGTTTGATTGGAAATGCAAATGATTAATATTATGAAAAAAATAAAAATATTTTTACAAGCTTATTATTTATTCAAAAAATTTTCACAACCTCCTAACACTCCGCACTCCATATTATTTTTAATTATTATTTTTTTTATTAAATATTTATTATATGAATAATGAATAAAAAAGTTTAAATAATTTAAAAAGAATAAACTCAAAAAAATAATTAAAAAATTTAAAAAATTAAAAAATTTTAAAAAATATGGAGTGTGGAGTGTGGTGGAGGTTGTATAGCAAAGCTCTTATTTATTTACACGCCAAGATATTCACATTAGCAAGCATACAATGTATTGATGTTTTTATTTTATTTTTATTATTTCAAACTGAAATGAGTTAAATCTAATCCTTTTTTTCAAGCATATAATAACCTCAATATTATCGTTGGAGATCATTAATGGAATGGGTCCTAAAGAATGGCCCACTACTAACCATGTCCACGATAGGCGGGCCCATCCCAGCCCGTAACTACTCTATTGGCCCAGTTTCAAGTGTGCCTTCCTAGTTTTTTTCCTGGGTTAGTTTCCTTTGTTTTTAGTCCAATTAGAGTTCTTATTTTTATAATTTAATGGCCTATAAACGGCTTATGGATGAATTTATTCTACAAGTAGCCGTGAAGTGTGTAAATATCGTACAATCGTTTTAAAAAAGAATTAAAAAACTAATTTTTTTATGTGAATTTATTTATTTTTAAATAATTAAGTGGTGTTTACGCACGTAACTATCATTTCTTATTTACATTATGGGATATGGAATTTTCATCTTCAACTGTCAACAATATGCCTTAAAAAATACTACAATTAATTAACATTAAAAATTCTCCATTTAATAAAAAAATAAGCTGGTAACTATTTTATCTTTTTTTTTTTTTTTTTTTAAAGAATTACATAAACCAGCAATATTTATGATGGATAAAGTTATTATCATTTAAATTAACAGAGAGAATTTAATGATCTAGAAATGTTATTTTTGGGGGTAAATAATTGTAGCATATTTTACGACAATAAACATCCAATTTTTCGGAATCAAGGTGTTAAATTCTAGAACATTATACCTACCATTCTAGAAAGTTCAGTTGAAATTCCGTTTTCTGGTAGGGAAGAAAGGGGGAGGTAATAGTACCTGATAACCAATACAACCAGATACGACGAGGATTTCTGTTACGAAAAAAACTGCAAAACGAACTGGCGCCACCTAAGATGAAAAGAACATACCGGGTCTTAGTAAAAAACATACCTGGCTAACGGCTATACATTCAGACCATGTTAATTTTAGCAAAAACGACAAATCCCCATCCCTCATTAACACCCTTCTCAAATCCCACCTTCTCCCCCAGCATTCATTTCTTGCCCATTCACCCATCTCTCGTCGTCTGCCCCTCCCTCGGACGGCGAGAGCGGAACCCTCTTTCTTGATCTTCCTACTAATTCAACCAACCTTATTCAGCTCTTCTTCATCTCCATTTTCTAATTTATTTTTACAGTATCGTCATATTTTAATCATGTCAGCCATTCTATCCCCCTTCCAGCTCTTGGAACTAAATCTCATATCCGCTCAAGACCTCGCCAATGTCTCCCGGTCCATGCGGACCTATGCCGTGGCTTGGGTCCACCCAGACCGGAAGCTTTCGACCCGAGTCGACACCCAGGGAGACAACAATCCCACCTGGAACGACAAGTTCGTCTTCCGCGTCGACGACGAGTTTCTATACTCCGACACCTCGGCCATCATGGTCGAGATCTACACGCTCCACTGGTTTCGGGACGTCCACGTGGGGACCGTCCGTGTCCTCGTCGGGAATATCCTCCCTAACACGCCCCGGGCGTTCCGTCAGCGCAACTTCCAGTCGCCGGCTGGGATGCGTTTCGTGGCGCTCCAGGTCCGCAGGCCCTCGGGTCGGCCCCAGGGGATTCTGAACATTGGCGTGGGAGTGCTTAACAGCTCTATGCGGAGCATGCCGTTGTACACGCAGCTCAACTCCTCCGGTGCAGTTGGGTATCGCCACCTGATGGGAGAGGATGACTCGCATCTCCAAGGGAACGGGTCCATTCAGACGGCTGTTTCCAAACCTTCCGGCCTCCGGCGCACCAAGAGTGACACCAGCTCCATGATCAGGTCTGAACTCCGGGCCTCAGAACTCCGAGGGGTCCCAAAGAAAGGAAAACCGAACTCCATAGTCAACGGGTCCGATGTGGGTCCCAAGAAAAAGAAATTCTGGTCCAGAGCAAGTAATTCGTTGCTCAGCGGTTCAGACGTCGGGAATGGCAAAAAGAGAAAGAATAAGAACACAAAGAAGTCCAGGCCCAGCTCCGTAATAAGTGGATCCGAAGTCAGCGGGTACGTATCAGTTAAGGATAAAACCGGAAAATCGAGTTCGATAGTCAGCGGTTCGGAAGTTAGCCGAGACCCACCACCTAAGAAGGGCTATAAAAAAACGGGTAAAGGCAAGCCGAGTTCCGTCCAAAGCGAGTCGGAGGCAGCACCTGAAGTAGACCCGCCGACGAAACGGGTGGTGTTGAATGAAAAACCCATTAGACAAACCGACAACTGGTCTGAGTCGGAGGTGGACACGCCGAAAGTGAGACTGAGCACACTTGAGAAAGCGGGTTTCTACTTGGATTTCGAGAACCCAAGAAAATCCCGCATGACGCCCATGCACTCAAATGCGACACCCATGCCTGTCCGCATGACGCCCTTGCATACACGTGGGACACCCAAGCATCCACGTCTGATACAGGTCCACCCACGTGCTACACCCATTCGTACGAAATCCTTCCACAAGTTTAACGGGCTGTTAGAGTACGGAACCCCGCGCAGGTCGGCGTTGATGGACTACAATATTACCCCGCGCAAGTCGGTATTACCGAACACGAGGGTGTTCTTGACAGAGTCTGAACTGGGTCCATCGCCGTCTGAAGTGGCAGCAGAAATGGCTAAGGTGCAGCGACTGGACGAGGAAGGGAGCTCATTGGTGGGCGGGGCCAGCATGGACGAGAGCGTGGAAGGGCTACAGTCTAAGCTAGAGCGTTGGCGAACCGAGCTCCCGCCCGTGTATGACCAAGGTGAGTTCTCGAGCGTGATGTCGAGCAAGAATCATGAACATGAGCCGCATAAACCAGATGGCGGTAACGGCTTGTTCTCGTGCTTCAGCAATATCTGTGGGTGTCAGTGCCAGATCGTTTGCGGTGGCGACTCTGCAAACAAACCAAGCAACAAAGTTGGAAGTGGGAGAATCCACCGACGGAATGCCTCGTCCGAGAAGGTGAGTTTCGTTTGAATGGATGAGTGGGTTGTGGACCGATTGATCCGGATTGGTACTTGGGTTGTGAAGAAGAAGAAGATGAATATCCCAAAAAAAGTGGGAAAGGAAATTAATTTATACTTTAATTTTTTGCCCTCACGTAGAGTATATATGTACATTTTCGAAATTATCAATATTAATTGTTGTGGTGTGGGCAATTCCTCTTAAAAAAACATGCAGCCACTTTTGTGTATTTTTTGTTCACTCTATTAATATGATTGATTACATCATTTTTTTTAATATAAAATAATTATTTTGGCCAATCACACTAATAGAGTATACATAAAATATGCCAAAATGACTGTATGTAATATAATTCATTCTTTTTTCCTACTTGTCTCTGCATATAGAGCGATGCTACGTACAATCCTCATTTGGGGACTGCATTACAAGTCTAGTTAATTTTATTTTTAAATTTTTTTTAAAATTACAATAATATCCTTATCAAAATGGTATTTTTTTCATTTAATGAAGGGTTTGCACATGCAGTTCCTATTTAGGGACTGCAAATAAAATTTCTCCTACATATATAGCTCTTGTTGTGCTCTCTATAAATCTCTTATGGTATACATACGTATTCACCCCGTTAACGAAAAATGAAATGCAGAGAGATTTGTCAAAGCGCATACGTGCGGCATATAATATATATACTACAACAAGAATGGCTTTTTGCGTCAAAAACTTTCGACGTAAAAAATCAACACCTTCTCACCAATATTAATTCCTGTCCAAATTCGATCGACGCAAAGTCGATGCTATTAATGACTCTCAAAAGGTTTATCCCGTCAAAAAGTGTTAATGCCGCAAAAAAATTATTTATTGCGGCTCAATATATTTGACACAATTATTGATTTTAAGTGACGTAAAAGCATACGTTGCTGGTAGAAAAAATGTATTTACTGCAATACTTTTGTGCCGCAAATACACAAATATTGTCAGGAAAAAGATTAGTTGCGTGTTCATTTTATGGTCGCAAAATGCATTGTTGCTATAAGTTATTAATATCGTCAATTAAAATCATCACCAATGTTTACTCAGTGTGTCGCAATAGGTTGTCCAACCGGTGTACAAATCTTTTTGTGACTAACTCATTTTTGTCGCAAATATTGTGGTATTAGGAACACTTTGTATCCAACACATAAAATCCTGTCATAAATAAAAAAATGTGTCGATAACTTTATATATGCAATGCAATGCAATACCCATGCACACACACACACACACATATATATATATATAGCTTTAATTAGGTTTTTGGACTCGACTTATTAATTCTGGCCTATTACTTATAACTTGGCTTCTTTTCGTTTCACCCACAACAATATGCTATATATGCACCCAAAGTTTTGAATACTATTTTGATGATTATTTGGATTGAGGTACTTGAACGAAATATTTCGATATCAGTACCATTTTGAGATAATCTACAGATGAATAAATTAACAACACATATTTGTAAAACTTAATAAAACTTAACAACGTCACACGATTCCTGCTTTGATCTCCACATCCAAAAAAGCCACCGGAAACATAGAAGAAATATTTTTCATTTGGTGTAAACGGAAAAGTCTGCATTAAATTGCTACAACCCTCCCAAATAGTTCAATCACTTCAATCCGCATTAGTATTCATAAAAGTTGGGATCTTCTAGCTCTGGAGTGGGATAAATAATGAACTATTACAGATTGGGAGTTTATGGAGCTACCGATAAGGGACTTTGCAAGTTAGCAACACACGTAATTGAGAGTTGCATGGGAGTCTTGGGATAGAGCTTCGAGCTGCGAATCTGGGATGCCATTGATTTTCGATCACCAGAGTGTGGCGGACGTTGGTGACTGGATTGGAGAGATACAAACAGAGAAAAAAGTAAGGGTTTCAAACTTTCAAATATGATTTCAAAGAAATGGCCAAATGGGGGAGAAGACTTGAGATTCTAAGAAGAGACCAAGAGGGTAAATTACACTTTTGTCCCTCCATTTCTAATGTATTCTAAAAAATGTCATTTACCTCAAGTAATCAAATTCGGTCCGAAGTTACCATTATGGCCAGAATACCGAACTCTAGCCGGAATGGGCCAAAACTGGCTGGAATTGTTGGGATTTGAGGCAGTTTTAAACAACACCCTATCCTATACCGATTACTATTCTAGCACAGAACATTCTGACCATTCTAATCAGTACGAAAAGAATTTTAAAACTTTGATGCACACATATGCGCGTGCCTCTAGTTCCGTTCACATGTATGGAATACAAGTTCATGTCGATGTAGTCAGGGTATGTGATACTAGTTATTATTATTTTTATAATTAAATATGCATAAAATTAAAAACAGAAATATAAGGATAGGAGAGTAAGGTGTCATACAAAAACTTCATTACAATAACTGTGATGCCAGAAGGAATAAGAACAAAACAAAAAGAAATGAGTAACGAACTATAGGTTTAGGCCTATATTTATTTCACAACCTCCATGCATTTGGGGAAAGCGGGAATATAGTAGGATAACTAACGAAGCAAAGTCACAATTGCCGACTACACCAAAGGATCGGCCATTGTACTTGCACATTGGGCCCACATGCCGATGGCAATAGGCCGGTGGGATCAGGCACAACTTGAAGATCAGACTCCAATGAATCCATTGGTGTTGCACATGTACTCGTTAGAATTTTGGAGCAACGTAGACACATGGAGCTAATTACGTGCATCCTGGGTGACGCATGAGCCTCAAGTTCTGGCCAGATGACAACGTTCCTTGGCCCATCTTGAAGATTGGCTATTGAAAACTACAACAGGGTGATGCGTGTATAGATTTGATAGCCGAAAGGTATGGCAGTATTGTCCAACCTAGTAGAGAAAAGTTTTTCAAAAAACAAGGGAAACACACTAGGAACATGGAGAGGAAGGGGAGATGGAGAATTAAGGGCTTGAGAAATTCTACATAAACCTACACCCCACACTTGAGTTGGAATATTTTTCTCCCCCCACTACAGAAACGCGCGTTTTGGATTAAGTCCCATTTCAAATTAGCATCAGGCGAAGACCACTTCCTCCCTAACCTAACGCCATCTCGTGTCGCCTCTCTCTACCTAGCGCCACCCGGCGTCACCTCCTTCTGCCCAACACCACCCCGCGATGCCGTCTCTCTGTGCAGTGCCACCTCGTGACATTCCTCCATCACGCCGCCCCTCCCCGGAGCCCTCTGCCCAGTGCCAACCTGCAAACACCTTTTCAACGCCAACACCAAGCTCATACTAATTGTTGAACATAAGGTTTCAAGTCTCATATAATTACATATCTACATATGGATTTTGATGATAACAAACGAATTCAAGCATAAAGGAATTTCAAGCTCAAGTTGTCTATACAATGAAGCCAAGCATATCAAATGAACCAAGCATGAGCAAGAAATGGAACAAGCTCGCAAATTCTTGGAGTAATTTTGTACATTTCTTGATAAAATTCGAAATTGGATTAAGGCTCAAAATTAATCTTTTATCATAAAGTATCAAATTGCATCTTCCGCATGTGCATGACATATTTGAAAATTAAAAGTTTGAAATTTAAATTTTTTAAAGATGATTGATTGTTATTTTTCACATATACATGACATGATTAGAAGTTTAAATTTTGAAAATTTGAAAGAAATTGATTGTCATCTTTCACATGTGCATATTTTGTTTGAAAATTTTGAAAAGTGATTGATACTCTTTTTGACATATGCAAAAGGAAAATGATTTTGTATGAAAAAATTGAAAAGTAAATAATGCTCCCTTTGTCATATGCGAAAAGTAAAACTTTAATTTGAAAATTCTACAAAGTGGATGATGTTGTCTTTGACAATTGCAAGAAATATAAACTTTGATTTGAAAATTTTGAAAAGTGAATTATGTTGTTTTTGAGAATTGCAAAAAGGAAAAACTTTTATTTGAAAATTATGAAAAGTGAGTGGTGCTCATTTTTTACATGAATCTTTTTAAATTTGAAAATGAAATCTCATATGTCTATAAATAGCTCATTTGAGATCTTCAAATAAAATACAACAACAAGAGCATACACACATAAAATTGCAAATGTAGAAGGTGTTCTACATGGATTCTTTGTAACGATACTGCTCAAATGTGTAATAGGTTTCTATTTCAACTTGAAGGAGGTTGAATAGTGAATTTGGGAATCCTCAAGGGGTAGCTTGAGGCGAGGACGTAGGCAGTGGGGTCGAACCTCGTTAAAATACTAAGTTTGTTTCTCTCTTACCCTTACTCCTTATATTTACTGATGCTTCGTATTTTGTTCATATTTTATATTATGCATTTAGTTTATAATTGTTAGTTTTTAAATACAACCCAATTCATCCCTCTTCTGCTAGTCATCTGGGCAACAATTGGTATCAGAGCATGGGCTCTTTTTATAAGATTAACTATCTTTTGAGTTAAGATCTTATGGCTAACATTGCAGCTACATTTGGTGAAGGCCAATCTAGCAATCGGCCTCCACTATTTTGCGGAGACAAATACACATTCTGGAAAAGTAGAATGAGAGATTTCCTTAAGTCTCAAGATCTAGAAATTTGAAGATGCATTATAAATAGATCTTATATTCCAAAAAAAGTTGTTGATGGAGTAAAGGTCAAAAAGGAAAAATAAGATATCGATCGTGAAGACGATAGAATTACAACATTGAATTTAACGGGTATAAATCTTCTATATAATTCTCTTAATAGGAATGAGTTCAATAGAATAATGATTTGTAAGATGGCAAAAGAAATTTGGGATAACTTGGAAGTTACTTATAAAGGAACTTCGCAAGTCAAGGAATCGAAAATTTATATTTTTAATCATGAATATGAAATGTTTAAAATGAATGATGATGAATCTATTTCTGGTATGTACACTCGTTTCACTAACATCATAAACAGCTTGACAGCTCTCGACAAAGTCTATTCCAACATGGAGATAGTAAGAAAAATTCTCAACTCTCCACTAAAATGCTGGGAATCAAAAGTGACGGTAATTCTTGAAGGTAGAGACCTCAAGAAACTCGAAGTAAATGAACTCATCAGGTCACTTACCACTCATGAGTATACATTAAAAAGAGGAAAGGAATAAGGAAAGCCAAAGAAGAGCTCGTCACTTAAAGCTGTTCCTCATGAAAGCGAAAGTGATGAAGATGAAAAAGTGATGACAAAGACGAAGAAGTTGCGATAATAACAAGGAGAATTAAAATACTCATAAAGAGAAATAAAGCTCCTTAAGGAAATCTTTCAAAAAGTTTAAAGAAAGATACTTGTAAAAATGACTCTTTAATTTGTTACAAATGCAATAAAGCTGAACATATCAAGACATATTATCCTTTGCTAAAGAAAGATTGAAACAAGGGCAAAAAAGTAATAAAACCTATATGAGATGATGATTCAAACAGCTTAGACAGCAAAGCAAGCAATAGAAAATATGCAAATCTTTGTCTTATGGCTAAAGATAACCTTGAGGTAACAGATTTGACAATGTTGAAAATCCTTGGAAGAAGTATATGAGGAACTTGAGAAATTGGGTATCAAATATATTACTTTGAAAAAGAAAAAATCTTCTTTAACAAACGAAATTGATGTTTTAAGAAATGAAAATATCATTACGAAAGATGAAAATCATGAGTTGAAAAAGAAAGTGATTGATTTAGAAAAAAATGTTAAAAACTTTACAAACGAAAAAAGAAATTTGAAAAACTTCTTGATAGTCAAATATGTGTTTTTGACAAAGCAGGCTTGGAATACATGCCAAAATAAAAATATAAACCTTATAAAAACCTCTTTAATAATTATTCTAAATCAAAGATCAGTATTCAAAATTATTCTCATAAAAATAAAATTTTCAAAGAAAGATACTATTATAATCACTCAAGTTCTTCATATATGTCACATGCCATCTGTAATTTTTATAAAAGAAATGGTCATAATTATCGTGTTTGTCCCATTAGAAGAAAATATACAATGACCATTAAGGCAGGTGTGGACCTGCGTTGATACTTACCCCCCCCCCCCCCCCCCCCAAAAAAAAAAACTTGGTTTAGTATATAGTTTTTTAAAGATGTCCTAATGTAAATATAATTTGCCCCCCCAAAACATTTTCAAAAACATTACTTAGTACTTGTCTAGGTTTCTTTTAGTTTTTTAACAACTTTTCATACTCACACCTATTTTTTGTCATTAATAAAATCTCACATTCTCATTTTTTTCACATCTTATAAAAGGCAAGAAAATAGATTGGTCTCTTTTTATAAGCTATTTGGTAAATATACAATCTTATTTTTTCAATTTATTTACACTTGTCTTCTCAAGTATTCCACTAGCTATTTTATTGATTTGGATTAGTTTTGTTAGTAAGTACATATGTACTACCATCGAATTAACAATTAGGAGTACACAAAAATAAAACCACATAGCTAATTTTTATCGTTTGTTTACTTAAATTTTAGCGTTTGTTCAATAAGTCTCACATATCTATTTCTATCTTAATTTTTATCGTTCACTTAAGTTCGATGGAGCTCAAGTGAGAGGTTCAGATTGGCGGCTTGAATAATTTAGTTATCCCTAGATAACTATCTTATATAATTAATGTTAAATGTTGGTGACACACTTTACTACCTTAAATGTTGGTTACCGTTTATCCCTACATACAATACATTTTGCTAATCGCCCCCCCCCCCTCACACACCAAATCCTAGTTCCTCCCCTGCATTAGGGTCATATGGATACCTAAAAATCTTGTTTACTCTAAGACTAATAAATGAAATATCCAAAGAACTTGGGTACAAAAAAAATCAGTTTAATTATTTTTGTAAGTATGCATGAAGTCCTCTATAAGTAAAAGCAAATGGTTTTTAGATAGTGGATGTTCAAGACACATGACGGGAGACAAGTCTAAGTTCATTGATCTTACATCTAAAGAAGAATGACACGTGACATTTGGAGACAACTCGAAAGGAAAGATCATGGGAATAGGTAAAATTGGTAATGAGTCATCTCTCATAATTGAAAATGTTCTTCTTGTTGAAGGTCTAAAGCATAATCTTTTGAGCATAAGTCAATTATGTGATAAAGGATTTACAGTTACTTTCAAAATGGATAAATACATTATTTTGAATGATCATGATTGCAATGTTTGTTTTATTGCTCTTAGAAACAATAATGTTTATATTATTGAATTTTAAGAAATTGCCTCACAAGAAGTTATTTGTCTATCAGCTCAAAATGAAACTAGTTGGCTATGGCATAAAAGACTAGGTCATGCTAATATGGAACTTATTTCCAAACTTTCAAAAAATGATCTTGTGAAAGGTTTACCAAATACAAATTTTCTTAAAGACAAAATTTGTGATGCATACCAGTTTGGTAAACAAACAAAAACTTCTTTTAAAACTAAGAAACATATTTCCATTACTTGACCACTGCAACTAATACACATGGATATTTTTGGGCCAAACAGAGTTGCAAGTCTTTGAGGAAAATATTATGCATTTGTTATTGTTGATGATTTCTCTAGACATGCTTGGGTCATTTTTCTTACTCATAAAGATGAGGCACATAATGCCTTTATCAAGGTATGCAAGCGAATTCAAAATGAAAAGGGCTATATTATTTCAAGTATCCGAAGTGATAAGGGGAAAGAGTTTGTTAACAAAAATAGTGAAACTTTTTGTGATGAAAATGATTTTATGTATAATTTATCTGCTCCTTGAACTCTTCAACAAAATGGGATAGTAGAAATGAAGAACAAATCTCTTCAAGAGATGGCAAGAACAATGCTCAATTAGAACAACTTGCCTAGTTATTTTTTGGTCGAAGCAGTAAGTACTACTTGTTATGTTATAAATAGAGTTATGTTAAGGTCTAAGTTAAATAAAAACCCCCTATGAGCTTTGGAATGAGAAAAAGCCCAACATTGGTTACTTTCAAATATTTGGATGTAAATATTTCATTTTCAATGACAGTGATAATTTAGGTAAATTTGATGCAAAATCTTATGAATGCATCTTCTCAAGTATTCTACTAATAGTAAAGCTTATAGAGTATTCAATAAAAAGATTTTGACTGTACAAGAACCTGTGCATGTAGTATTTGATGAATCTAATCATTTACTCTCTAAGAAATCTATTGATGAAGAAAAAAAATGTATAAATAAAACAGATAGTCTCAATCTCAACAAAGAGAACTTAATAGAGGAAGTCCAACATAGAGACATCAGGAAAGATTATCAAAACTTAATGCAAGATGCAACCAAACAGTGGAAACTTGTGAAAGATTATCTAGCAGAATAAATTCTAGGAAAACCATCACGAGGTGTAAGTACTCGATCATCTCTTAGAAATGTTTGCAATCATGCTGCTTTTTTATCTCAGATTGAACCCCAAAATATTGACGAAACATTTCTTGATGAATCTTGCATTCTAGCTATGCAATAAGGGCTAAATCAATTTGAAAGAAATCATGTTTGGACACTTGTTCCTAGACCCACAAATCATACTATTATTGGAACAAAATGGATTTTTAGAAACAAGAAAGATGAGTCTGGAGTTATCACTAGAAATAAGGCTCGACTTGTAGCCCAAGGTTTCAATCAAGAAGAATGAATCGATTATGATGAGACATATGCATTGGTCACAAGATTTGAAGCTATTCGAATGCTACTTGTTTATGCTTGTTATAAAGATTTCAAACTTTTTCAAATAGATGTTAAAAGTGTTTTTTTAAATGGTTTTATAAATGAAGAGGTATACGTTGAGCAACCTCCAGGTTTTGAAAATCATATTTCTCCAAATCATGTTTTCAAACTCATAAAAGCATTATATGGACTCAAACAAGCCCCTAGAGTTTGGTAAGAGAGACTTCTCGTTTGTTTTCGGAGATGAGATGAGATTAAAGTTAAAAGTTGAATAAAATATTGTTAGAATATATTTTTTAATATTATTTTTGTTTTGGGATTTGAAAAAGTTGAATTGTTTATTTTATTTTGTATTGGAAGTTAGGAAAGTTGTAATGATTAGATAAGATGAGATGTTTTCCCAAAACAAACGAGGCATAGTGGTTTCTTGATTGAAAAAGGTTTTTCAAGATGAAAAATCGACACAATCCTTTTCATTAAACACAAAAAGAATGATATTCCTTTGATTCATATTTATGTGGGTGCTATAATAGCTGGTGCTACTAATGAAAATATGTGCCAAGTTTTTGTTAAGAATATGCAGAAAGAATTTGAAATGAGCATGAAAGAAGAACTTAACTTATTTATCAGATTGCAAATCAAGCAAGTAAAAAATGAAACATTCATTAATCAATCAAAATATATCAAAGAATTACTCAAAAATTTTGGGATGGAAGGTACAAAAAAAATTGGAACACCAATAAGCCCATCTACCAAACTTGATAAGGATGAAACCGGTAAGCTAGTTCACTCAAAGATATATCGAGGTATGATTGGTAGTCTATTATATTTGACAGCCAGTAGACTAAATATTATATTCAATGTATGCTTATGTGCACGTTTTCAATCATCTCAAAAAAATCTCATTTGACAGCAGTTAAGCGCATTCTTAGATATCTTGTTGGTACAATTGACCTAGGGTTATGGTATCCTAAGCATACTTCTTTCGATCTAATCAGCTACTCAGATGCAGATTATGCTGATTGCAAAGTTGATCGACAAAGCACTAGACCATGTCATTTCTTAGGTCATGCACTTGTTTCATGGTTTAGTAAAAAGTAAAATTATGTTGCATTATCCACTGCTGAGGCAGAATATGTTGCTACGGGTAATTGTTGTGCTCAAGTTCTTTACATGAAGAAACAACTTGAGGATTTTAAGTTCATGTACAATCACATTCCGATAAAATTTGATAATACAAGTGCTATAAATCTTTCAAATAACCCAAAACAACATTTTAGAACTAAGCATATTGAGACAAGTAAATGAAGAGACAAGTAAGGAGTTTAAATCCTTATTCTCCTGCTTTAAGTCTCCTATATTTTTGTTAGACTTGTGAATAAGTCGTTGAAGTACATAAATCTTCTCGTTAAGCTTTTCAACTTCACGAGTTATGGACCACAACTGTTGGGAAAATGTGACAATGGACGATCAGTATCATGTAGCAAGACTCACAAGTCCATAAATGGCGTCATCATCTGACTTATTAGTCAAATCATTCTCATGTTGTATCATGGCACCTATGGTAGATGCAGAAATAAATAGTGGGTGAGGTGCAGAATAACCCATATAGTGATCGAGGGAATTGTTGGAAGAAGATTGCTGAACCATTGCAAAGAAAAAAGAGTGAGAATGCAAAAGGATCACAGAGAGTAAAGAAGATTTGATGCGGATTAGATGAAACTCAAGAACTGATTTTATAGAAATAGAAATGAGAACAAGACAAGCTATCATTTCTTCAAATCTTACTTAGTCAAAAAAATTACAATATATGTTGGACGCATATTGTCAAAAGTTATCTAGTTAAGCCAGCGAGATTAACTGCAGACTGTCCCTATTTTTCTCGTAAATGCTGAACCTCTTTTGTTATCTGCTGATGTTGAATTTGTATGTGTGCTCTCTCTCGTTCTAGCTCATTTATTCGTGGTTGCAGGACATGAGCATACTAGTTCGCAAATTTCTTCAACTTCTTATTTTCTTGTTTTAATCTTTTATTTTTTCTAGTTTTATTAGCAAGCCTTTGACGCAATTCAGATATTTAATTGTTAACCGATCAACCTCACTCACCCTCGCCAGTAACCTCCGAGAATGGTCGTAACAGAGGCAGCATATTGAGCATTAAGCATTTTTGATTCAGCAACAACCTGAGAATCAATTCTACCAGAAAAATGTATCTCTACTCCTATCATGGTATTGACAACCTCAAGAGAGAAAATTTGTGGTTGAGGCGTAAAGGGATCCTGATTCAAATCTGGAACATTAATGGAAGAAAGTTGATCTATTATACTATCGTTCTGGATAAATAGAAACAAAGTCAATGAGCAACATGATAAATCTTTTTTCGTGAGTATTCGATGGATGAAAATGGTCATTTAAAAAAATAAATAAATAAACCTAGAAACTTCAAATCTTTGCAAAATCTCGTTTGTCAACAACATTAAGCGGATTTGAATCTCTTCCCACACTAAATCCATAGAGCTAGGCCTCAAGGCTTTACAACACTTATTGGAATCTGGGCAGCTCTAATTACTCAACTCCCCACAGTTTCTACTAACGCACGGTTTTCATCAGTCCATTGGCATTAGTTACTATAGCTTTATTTAAAAAAAAAAATACTAGGGCTTCTTTTTAATGATGTCAAAGGGGGGAGAAGTTTTAGAATAAGAACATTAACATATTCTTACTAATGCTTTATTTAATATTAACATCCCTTAAATTATTAAACTTGTTATATATACTTGGAATTATGTGTATCTATTGTTTGAAAAACTAGCGCACATTCTCAGGGGAGCTTAAGTATTACTACAGAGTTCAGAGTTCTACTAAGTATTTTTCATCATAAAAACGGGAGAGATTGTTGAACCCAAGGTTTCAAGCATCATATAATTACATATCTACACATGGATTTTGATGATAACAAATGAATTCAAGTATAAAGAAATATCAACCTCAAGTTGTCTATAAATTGAAGCCAAGCACATCAATAAACCAAGCATAAGCAAGAAAGGGAACAAGCTCGCAAATGAAGCTCATAGAGTAATTTTGTACATCTCTTGATAAAATTCGAAACTGGATTAAGGCTCAAAATTAATCTTTTATCATAAAGCATCAAATTACATTTTCCACATGTGCATGACATATTTGAAAATTAAAGATTTGAAATTTAAATTTTTAAAAGATGATTGATTTTCATCTTTCACATATGCATGACATGATTAAAAGTTTAAATTTTGAAAATTTGAAATATGATTGATTGTCATCTTTCACATGTGCATGTTTTGTTTGAAAATTTTGAAAAGTGATTGATACTCTTTTTTACATATGCAAAAGGAAAATGATTTTGTTCAAAAAATTTGAAAAGTAAATAATGCTCCCTTTGTCATATGCGAAAAGTAAAACTTTGATTTGAAAATTTTGAAAAGTGGATGATATTATCTTTGACAACTGCAAGAAGGATAAACTTTGATTTGAAAATTTTGAAAAGTGAATGTGTTGTCTTTGACAATTGCAAAAAGGAGAAACTTTTATTTGAAAATTTTGAAAAGTGAGTGGTGCTCATTTTTTACATGTGAATTTTTTTAAAATTTGAAAATGAAGTCTCATATGCCTATAAATATCTCATTTAAGATCTTCAAATAAAATACAACAACAAGAGCATACACACATAAAATTGTAAGTGTAGATGGTGTTATACACGGATTCTTTGTAGTGGCACTGCTTAAATATGTAATAGGTTTCTATCTCCACCTGAAGGTGGCTAAATAGTGAATTTGGAAATCCTCAAGGGTAGCTTGAGGCGAGGACGTAGGAAGTGGGGCCGAACCTCGCTAAAATACTGAGTTTGCTTCTCTCTTACCCTTACTCCTTATATTTACTGTTGCTTTATATTTTGTTCATATTTTATATTGTGCATTTGGTTTATAGCTATTAATTTTTAGATACAACCCAATTCACCCCACCTCTTGTGTTAGTCATCTGGGCAACACTAATTCACAAATAAAACGGCGTCATCACCTCCTCCTTCTCAAGCTCCCACCGCCTCTGGCTCATCTTCGTCACCATGTTCTTCACCATAGCCTTCACTCTAACCCTCATCAACTCTACTGTCCAATATTCCTCCTCCAAACTTGCAAGCTTAACCTCCTCATCATTTACCTCTTCGCTTCCGCCCTCCATCTCTGACTCCCTCCTCCACTACGTTGCCACCGTCCTCCATCACCACGTAGCCAGTCCAACCATAACCAAACCAGGATGGCAACCTCTGCTCAGCCACAGTAGCCCAGCCCTCAAACCATCGTGTAAGAGAGCCAACAAGTCACTTGCAATCATATGGCAAGCCTCTGTTTTTCACACCTAAAAACATAGCAACGCACGTTCAGCAGCTCTTCAACGCCTTTTTCCTCAGCTACAGATAACGCCAACTAGCCGTGCCGTTTTCTTGAGCACCTCCGTTCGGTCATACTCCTCCGCCTCTCACCACGGTTGCACTATTGTAGACAAGCCCCACAGTTTGGTTTTGCTACTCCCCACGCCACCTTCGTTTCAATTAACACCCACTCCACCATACATAAGCCTCTCTCTCTCTCTCAGAAAAGTTTTGCTTCCTCCCGACTTCAAGCCCTCTAGTAGTACTATACGTCTTCTATTTGTTCAAAATTTGTAATCCCTCCAAATTAAAATACCTAGCAACTGCATGCATGAATAGTATTGTACGTCTTCTATTTGTTCAAAATCACTGGAGGTGTACGTGTAGATCAACTGGTAAATATAATAATATATATATTGTTCTATTTCTAAATGATCGTGTTTCAGTAGCAAAGTACTTAATCCTTATGAGTTCCTTAACTTACATATATATGTTGGTACCCATACATATATGCATGCACGCCGCCGTGCATATACACATGTGATATATACATGCATGATATATATATACATATATATATATATATGTATGTATATGTGTATGTGTGTATAGAAAGAGACTCGATCAGGATCGAGACTCGAGAGATTCAGTCCCCAACTTAATTAAATTCTAGGATCGTAGAATAGGACTCCAATATTTGTCTTTGACGAGCAGTAGTACGGAAGTTTTTTTTTTAAGAAAAGGACGGTACCTCAATTTTATTGATAGCCCTCACTTGTGGTGGATGAAAACCGTGGTCACAACAAGATACCTAGAGGATACATAATTAGCAGAAAACCCAAATCCAGGTATCAAAACTTATTAAAAATGTTCTATTACAACCAATTACAAAACAAATACTAAGGACTCCAATCCTAGACAATACAGAAAAATCATGCAAACAAAGATAAATGCAAATAGGAATTAGACAAAAATTTAAAAACTAGAGAAAATGAGCATACTAGGAAGCTCATTTCGATATACGCAAATAAGGGAGACCAATACTATCCAAGCGAAGAAGACCTCTAAGACTACTAGGCAATGAATGGCCCCCAAACCAGTCCATGTTAGAGCCCCCAGTACCCCACTTGGCAAGAAAATCAGTCACGACATTACATTCCCGAAAAACATGTCTCATTCTATACTCCATGCAATTCAAATAATCATGTAATTCCTCCCAAAAGCCTTCTAAGTACCAGATATTACATTCACCCTTAGTGATCCAGTTAACCAAGATTTGAGAATCAGTCTCAATCTCAACTTGATAAAAGCCCAATTGGTAGCATCTACGAACACCTTCCACCAAACTTCTTATTTCAGCATAATTATTGGATCTCGGGCCCAAATCCACAGAATAAGCCGCAATTAGCCTGTCATAACCATCACGAATTACCCCCAGCTCTTGATGGCCCCGGATTGCCAAAACTACTCACATCCGTATTAAGTTTCACCCAGTCCTACGAAGGCCGACTCCACCTCACCACACGAACCTTATTAGATCTAGGTTCTAGAATCGGGATTTCCGATCTTTTTAATATATCAATATCCTTAGAAGAAATAGTAGAGACTTTCATGAACAAATCCATAACACGATGAATCCAAAATTTAATTGTATGCCAAACCGACTCAACCGCATCCATCTTATTATCATGTCAAGCCTTACAACGCCTATCCCAAAGCTTTCAAGTTATAATAGACGGGAGAAGACCAAAAATGATCCACACCTGGGAAGATTTTCCCGCCCGATGAAACCAAAAACTAATTTGTTCCTACCACGTATGAAAAACACCCATATGCACACCAAGCTTAACGACAACTAGATGCCAAATACTTTTGGCAAACTCACCATTACAAAGGACATGATTCAAGTCCTCCATGTCACCTCTAATAAAACAGTTGCATTTAGAGGCCATAAGGATGCCAACCCTTTTAATCCGCTCATCAACACTCAAACAGTTATTAGTAGCTTTCCACATCATAATGGATATTTTCTTGAGAAGATTAGTATGCCAAATCGACTGAGCCCAAGGTAATGGAGAAGCTCTAACCCTGACACAATCCCAAACACTTTTGGTATTAAAATTACCAGCAGTATCATTCACCCAAATTAAAAAATCTTGCCCCTCCTTTCCCGTAGCCAGAAACTGGTAAAAATTAGAAGCCTTCTGATTACCCACAAGCCTTTCCAATAACGGAATGTTCCACCCATTTTCAATACGACGATCTTTAATTTTTATCAAAGGATTTTCATGCACTGGAAACAGGCCACTAAGAGGGCCTCCCCCTCCCATTCAAAAAGAAATATTACCCTCTTTCACAATCCATTTAGAGCCATTTAAAGCATCCGAAATACTATTCATGATAGACTTCCCAAACTGGGTCCCCTTATTAGGCACCAAAAAAGATAAATGACTACCCTTAACATGCTTCCCATTAAAGAAATATGCCCATAAAGACTGACCATGCATGAGACGCCAAGCAAATTTCATATGTAAAGCTTTTTGGACATCCCCAAAATCCCGAATACCCAAACCACCTTCATCAGTCGGCCTATATATATGTTTCCAAGAGACCCACTTCTTCTTACATTTACCATTAGAATCACCCCAAAAGAAAGAGCTAAGAATCTTATTTAAGGCCATGAGCACCACCCTAGGAACATGTAAAACAACAAGAAGATGAACAACCATACTAGATAAAACATGGCGCAAAAGAATGGTATGACCACCACCCGAGAGCGTTTTCATCTTCCATCCCGCAATTTTTTTTATTAACTCTTCCAAGCAAATCACCAAAATGGCAAGCCTTAAGTCTACCCCTCACTATAGGCACACCCAGATATTTAAAAGGAAAATATCCTTCCGAAAAACCAGTAGTACGAAGAAGAGACTCCTTCCTAGCAACATAAATTTTATTAGAAAAGTAAATGACACTTTTATCTTCGTTTAGAACTTGACCAGTCCATTCTTCATAGACCTTCAAAACCTTCATCAAGTTTGTTTCTCATAGATCTTTACCACCATTAACAAAAATAACATCATCAGCATACATAAGGTGAAAGATGAGCGGAGTACCTCTAGCTTGAGAAAACTGACCAATTTTGCCATTTTCAGAATTCTGTTTAAGAAGCTGAGAGAGCACCTCATAATGATGAACAAATACAGAGAAAGAATATCTCCTTGTTTCAAACCACACTCACCTTTAAAGAAACCCAGAGAGGTACCATTCATCATGATAGAATAGCAGGGTGAGGAAATACATAACTTAATAAGATCACAAACCTGAGAAGACAACCCAAAATTAGCCAAGACATGAAGTAAAAAGTTCCAATTTTCTCTATCATAAACCTTGGACATGTCAAGCTTCACCAGAACATTTCCCCCATTTGATCTTTTGTTAATAGAATGGACCATATCCTGGGTTAGACTGATATTTTCAAATATACTACGGCCCGAAATAAACACCCTTGTTCTTGAGAGATTATCTTAGAAAGCAAGTTCGTCATACAACCCACGATGATCTTAGCATATATCTTGTAAATCACCGAACAGAGTCTAATAGACCTAAATTTATCAAAACCCGAAGGCTTATCAACTTTAGGTATCAAAACAATTGTAGAGGAAGTGTAAAATCTGGGGAGCGAGTGATTAGTAAAAAAATCGGTAGTTGCTTCCAAAATATCTTCTTTGACAATATCCCAACAGACTCTAAAAAAATCAGAACCAAAACCATCTGAGTCAGGACTACTCTCAATAGGAATACTAAAAAGGGTGTCCTTAACTTCCTCCAAAGAAGGAGTATTACAAATAGCCCTATTCTCCTCTTGGGAGATATATATTAATTAACCATGCTAATATATATTGAAATAATTAGTTCAAAGTTGAGGTATATCAGATCGACGCAGATTTATCCACCGAATATTGACCAATATTTTGCATGCATGCAACTGATCATCATCATCATAAAGCTTTGATCTGATCTTTATATATACCATTAATTTAATTGTCTTTCGTCCTCCTTTGCATATCTACCACAATTAATGAATTTTCCGTATAATTAAGGATCTGATCGATGAGTGATATTAGAAAATTGAAAGGGAATAGTTTGAAGATAAGTTTATGGATCGATCTGACATAAAGCAGTAGCTGTTGTTCCCGGAAGTGAATCTTATGGGGTATATATATATATATATTATATATATTATATAATAGGGGAGGTGATAAGAATCTTATCACTTAATAATTTCATTATGCATGCCCTTAATGGAAAAGATCCAGCAGATTTCAGAATATAATAATTAATTGTGATGGCCCAAGAATCTGTATCAATACTGCTAATTGAGTGAAGACGACGTTCCTGTCGGATCGGGATGGTTAATAGGTTATATAACCAAATTGCTTCTATGGATCTATATATGGAATAATTCTCGCCTCCACTTGATGATTTACCTTTTGAGTACTAACATATATATATATATATATATATGCAGATATTCCTTCTATATATATATATATATTAAAGAATTTATAAGCAGTAATCTCTCTCTCTCTCCTCTCTCCTCTCTCTCTCTCTCTCTCTATATATATATATATATATTTATAAAATGCATTAATTGGAACATGTAATTTACAGTAAACAATGTTGCTTGATTCTCAAATTGTTCCTAATTGGATGAACATATTATATATAGCATCATCATCAATATTTGAGCATTTGGATGCAGGAAATGATGCAGCAGCTAATTGCCTTGCCCAAGTGGAGACTGTGGAGTTAAAGTTCACTTTTCTTTTACGTACGTACGTACGGGAGAGATCGATCGATAGAGATAAATTGGAAATCTCTTTGAAAAACTTCGATCTTGGTCTTTTAAAGTTGCACTACAAATCAATAATTAATCCCTTTGGGAGAGTACGTAATATACGTTTTTAATTAATTTAGAAATATCTTTTTTTTTTTTTTTTTTTTGTTTTGTTTTGGCTATTATGATATATATAGAAGACGTGTTGTCCTGATCGATGTTTATGGAGTGCTGCGAATGCCTCTTCACGATGTTGTCTTGTTGGTGATTAATCTCTTATGATCACTATGGACAACTTTATCCGATCCATGGGTATAGTAATTGATGTTCTGTCTATCCTGTTTTTTCTCCTCTCAACCCCCGGCCATTAATTTATACAAAATTTTATAACGTGGAGGCTACACTTGAGATCAATACATGATCATGTTATATATGTAATCCTACACACACATATATATAGAGCCATTAATCTATTTTCAAACCGGTGTAGAGACGTAGATCATTTACATTATTTATATAGCATGATTTGATTTGTAAGATTTAATACAAATTAAATCTTGCCACATCAGCAATTATATACAATGTGTGTATTCTGCACCGACTTATTAATAGAATTTTTCACATACATATAATATATATATATATATATATATATAATATATTTCATCGGCATGAATAGCAAGCGCATCGGTAGTATTTATGAATGCATGATCCACGTGTTTTAGCTGGTTTTTGGGTTGATATATAACTTTGATATAAATTAAAAAATCCACAAGTTTTACTAATATGTTCGTAGAGTCTATACGTGATGAACACCAGTGCTATTAATGATAATTGCTGATCTAATGATCGATAAAGCTGATGATCATGATCATGTATATATATATATATATAGCAGTATAGCTGTCAGCAACATATAATAAAATGCATGTGATTGTATTGATCCAAATTATAATATTGTTGACATGCATGCCTACCACGCTTTTAAATTTAATTGATCATGAGTGTACTATAAAAGTGACAATTATAGCTTTGAAATTCAATTGCTCCACAAAATTCAAGATTTAATTTTTTTAGCCAGCATTATTAATTAATTGATTTCATGCATGCATGACCTTTTCCTCGAAGAAGTAAATGAATGAACAATATCTATATTAATATATATTGTTATCACGACAATGAACCCCATACGCACGCAGAATAATTGCCTAGTTTTGAATGTTTTTTCTAAGCTTACATATATTATGTTACTTTTCATCTCTTTTAGATTACAGAGATCTTGAATACTTGTAAATTCTTACGTAAGGATCAGAGCTGATATATAACACTTTAATTATAATAGCATGCATGCACAAAGTGATCACGCGGCCCTGCATCGACACTGTACCAAAATATATGCAGCGTACCAAAATAAAAATCATGATCTGCTTTTATTTTATTTTTCTTGACAATTTGATACACTTTATTAAAAGAGAATAACTCAAAACCGGTGTCTCTTACAAGGGCTTATTATCGGAGACCAATAGGGACATGCCACGTAAGGGGTTGATGAAGACACCGGCCTCTCAACGTTGCAAGGGATCCTTTGTGCATATCCCACCCCCTCTCTCTCTCCCGAACCTTACATCTGCAGAAATCCCTCTCTCTCTCTCTCTCTCTCCCCTTCCCTCTCTCTCCTTTCCCCTCCTTCACAAAATCCCCAACCCAAAATCACCTATCTCTCCTTCCCTCTCTCTCCGTCAAGACCTCAACATCTAGATAGTTCGATTCACGTCAAGGGGGAGTGATAACTCAAGAGGATCCAAGCCGATACTGCAAAGGCTACATACAAACTGGGATTTTTCCCAACTTCTCAGCCCATTTGATGCCTAAAGACAGAACCATCAAAGCCTTTCACTTTTGTATTTAATTAAATTTTGGGTCCCCATGATTGATATATGCATCTTTTGACTATAGATGCATTCAAATCCCATAAAAATAAAATAAAACAAAAAAGAGAGAAAAAGAAACTCAAACAAAAAAAAAAAAACTATGTTAAAAGAAAAGACTTCAGGTGTTTCTTTTTCTTCACCAAGTTTCTAGCTCTCACTTGACATCCTTTTTCTACAATCAAAAACAGGCATTTTGGGAGTAATTGTTCATATCAATGGCTTACTTTAATAGAATATTCAAAACTCAGCCTCCTGCTCCTCATGGGTACGGTGAGTCATATGAGCACTAGGGTTTCCCACTAGGAACGCATGTGGAACGCATCTGGCTGCTCATTCTTCTCTTCAAGAACCCAATAACCCACTAAGAATTTGTGAGTGTTTTTCTTCTATTTCACTGGTGTCTGAATGGCCTTAGGCAAGATTAGAAAACGTTAGAAGATGAAAACCGAAATGACAGTCTTTGATTAATATCTCAAATTTCTTTGCTGGGTTTGATTTTCAGTCTAGGAAATTCTAGGGTCATTGAGCTTTGTATGAGCACGATATATTTGTGTTTGTTTCAATTTCTTTTTCGGTTTTTTAGGTGTTAATTGGATTTCCAAATGAGTTTGTGTAATTCTAAAAATTCTCAAATGAGAGGGAATGAGAGAGAGAGGGGGGGGATTTCAGCAGATGGAAGGTTCGGAAGAGAGAGAGAGAGAGAGCAGAGAGAGGGGGTGGGGTATGCACAAAGGGTCTCTGCGCTGAGAGGCCGGTGTCTTCATCAACCCCTTACATGGCATGTCTCCATTGGTCTCTGATAATAAGCCCTTGTAGAAGACACCGGCCCGAAGCGTTTCTATTATTCAAAATGTAATTAAAATTTAGGTAATGATAAAAGGAATAATATCTATCACTGGCCTCGACCTAGCTATACTAGTAGGGACTAAATTGACTGGGTCAAGCCCTCTGGAAACCTATCACTAAGGGAATAGATAAAGCCAATAGATAAGGCATAAAAGAGATAAGGCAAAAAAGTTGGTTCAGACTCCCAAAAGGAAAAGATATTACAAGTCAAGTTGGACTATATCACTCCAAGAAAATAACCTCTATATAAGGAGCAGCTCCCCCACAAATCTGGGGGGCTATGGACCGGCTCTCTCCATGCACTCTCCACCAACTCTTCTGAGACTAAATTCTCTCATTGTATTGAGCGATATGTGAGGCCATGAGACACTGTAAAATCACAACCTGATATAGTGGATTTTACCCCAACAATCCGTGGACGTGGACGTAGACTTTTATGCCGAACCACGTAAATTCTTGTGTCTCTCTTTTATTTACTTTTATTTGCTTATTTACTTTTTATGTTATGAATGAATGCGACGAGCACCGTATCGAAACCCGAATCATCTCATAGGTCGGAGATGACTCTTTCTTCCTTTCTGATATGTTGTGCAATTTTTGATATTAACAATTGACGCTATCTATGGGATCGACTTTTTCTTTATACCGTAATTGAGAGAAGGATATTCTCCGACTCACGAGATCATCTACAAAAGTTCAGATTCCTTGGTTCGTGAGATCCTCTCCAAAAAAAAAAAATCAAGCATAAGAGGTCAACGTGAGTCGTCATCTAACTTGTCGTGGTCTTATGTCGCTGTGAACGTCTGCTCGCCACAAAGTTGCTGCCAGTCATATGTTCCCTTGCCACAGTGAGTTTCCTTCTAAACAATACTTGTCGCCATAATTCCACTCTAGCTTCTGCCAGTTGTTCTCGCCATTACGAGTTACTGCTCGTTACGTGTTTCCTCGCCACAAGGGTGCTGCTCGCCAGTCGCTAGTCGCCAGTTGCTGCCCACACGAAGTGCCACTCACTAGTTGCCAGTTTTTTACCACACAAAGTGTTGCTCGCCAGTTGCTCAACGTACAAAGTGTTCCTCGCCAGTTGCTCTCTCACACGATGCTGCTCTCCAATTGCTCGCCCACAAAATTCTGCTCGTCAATTGCTCACCACATGAGGCAGCTTGCTAGACTGTAGCTTGCCGCAAAGGTCCAGTCGCAGTCTAACTCGCCACCGAAGCTCCTCCCCCATAGTGCTCACCACCATAACTCCAATGAAGCTCCTCGCCACTACAAGTTGCTGCTAGTTACGTGTTTCCTCACCACAATGGGTTTACTCGCTACAAGGACTTCAGTTATCCGTGCATGGATTGCTCGTCGAGAGGTGCAGCTCGCCAATTACTTAACCACGGGATACTCCTTGCCAATTATGCACTACATAGAGCCTCCCTCACCAATTACACACCACACAAAGTGTCTCTTGCCATACACAATATTTTCCATGCCATATACAAATGAATTTTATTCAGCGATGCAAAAAAAAAAAAAACTCGACAGCGAACAACTTCAGTCAAGAAATAGTTGGATGCAAGAACCAAATTACTCAGACCGTTTAGTATCACGAACATCCCATGTCCTCATTGTTGCCAAAGCATGGTGGCCAACAGATATCGCCCATATGTCACCAGCCTTCATTACTCAAGCGAGATGGACCAGGTTTTCAAACTTCAAACTTGTGGTTTGGATTATTTAACCTATTATGTTTATTTTTGTTGGTACGATCGATCTCTAGCTCCCGCCACAGATTGCGGTCGCGCTTTGTCTCCCACCTCAAAGGGTTACGAAGTCGAGGTATTCTCCCGTTACACCCATCGCCAGAGTTACGTGGTTGAGGGCATTTCCCACTACACTCGCATTGACAGGGTTATGCGATCGAGGCACTCTCCCGCTAGCCTAATACTTAAAAGTTAAAATGGTCGAGGAATCTCCCACTAGCCTAATACTTGAAGGTTAAAACGGTCGACAGATCTCCCGTTAACACCTTCTCGCCAAAAGGTGACGTGGTCGAGAGATTTCCCACTACCCTAATACTTAAAGGTTAAAACAGTTGAGGGATCTCCCGTTAACACCTCCTCACCAAAAGCTGACGTGGTCGAAGGATCTCCCACTAGCCTAATACTAAAAGGTTAAAACGGTCGAGAGATCTCCCGTTAACACCTTCTCGCCAAAATGTGACGTGGTCGAGGGATCTCCCACTAGCCTAATACTTAAAGATTAAAACAGTCAAGGGATCTCCCGTTAACACCTTCTCTCCAAAAGGTGACGTGATTGAGGGATCTCCCACTAGCCTAATACTTAAATGTTAAAACGGTCGAGAAATCTCCCGTTAACACCTTATCCCGCTACACTCACATCCGAGTGTCTCCTTCGGAAACGAGTCGACGAGCTCAGCAACCGCCTAAGATAGATCTAGAGGAGTCGACGGACACCCTGACCACTTAAGCACGAGTTACTACAAACAAACACTTACATCCACATCAAAAAGGAAAAACACCAACAAAAAATACAGCACGGAGCAAAATCCACTGAGGCCACTGAAAACCCAAAAAATACTTGTTGCCATATACTCATTTTACTAATGATAAACATTCACATACAATCACTACACAAACGTTCTTACAAACAAACTTCACAAAGGCCCATCCTCGAAGACTCTTACTATAGATTTTACAATTTCTTCCTGAGGACCACTCATAGAGAACTCCATTGCATAATAGTGAAAAACTACCAGCTACCAGAATATATTTTTTTATAGGTTACCTCCACAACGGTTGACTTGAAGATTCTAAATGCCTACTTGATAAATAAGTTGATCTTAAGAATTGAGGGAATCTGTTAGGGACTAAGTTGACTGGGTTAAACCCTCTGGAAACCTATCACTAAGGGAAGAGTTAAAGCCAAGAGATAATGCAGGAAAGAGATAAGGTAAAAAAGTTGGCTCAGACCCCTAAAAGGAAAAGATATCACAAGTCAAGTTGGACTCTATCACTCCAAGGAAATAACCTCTATATAAGGAGCAGCTCCCCCACAAATCTGGGGGGCTCTGGACCGGCTCTCTCCATGCACTCTCCATCAACTCTTCTGAAACTAAATTCTCTCATTGTAGTGAGTAATATGTGAGGCCATCAGATATTGTAAAATTACTACCTAATATAGTAGATTTTGCCCACAACAACCCGTAGACGTAAGCTTTTATGCCGACCCACGTGAATTTATGTGTTTCTCTTTTATTTACTTTTATTCACTTATTTATTATTTATGTTATGGATGAACGTGACGAGCACCGTATCGAAACCCAAATCATCTTGTGGATCGGGGATGACTCTTTCTTCATTTTCGGTCTGTTGTGCAATTTTTTACATTAACACACCACACTCCATAATGCAATTTTTGGTATTGTGGAGTTTTGCTACTCATCATCTCCATACACTACATTTATTTTTATTTTATTTTTAATTTTCTTTTGGTTTTATTCTTCCTAAAATAATTGATTTTTTCTATTCATCATCTTTACGCCACATATTTAGTAAGAGAAAAAATTAAAAAATTATGTGTAATATGTGATTGACGAATAGATTTTTTCTACATTATAAGCTTTGTGGAGGCACTTACGTACCACCTCATGCATGCATTTATTGCAATGAGTAGTGCTAGAGCTACCGAAAAGGGTCTCAAATAACATTTTTTTTCTTTTATTTTTTTTTCATGTATTTTTGTAATCATTATAAACATTTTAAAAAAAATAATTCACAACATTATTAAAAAATAATTTCTTAATCACTAAATAAAAAAATTAAAAAAAAAAAAGGACACAAATTTGGACTCAAAGCATTTCTCATTGCATATATGGCCAGAGAGAGAGAGAGACACTACACAGCATGCAGCGCTAGCCCCATCATGTATTTATGTTGGCATATATATATATATGGCTGCTCATTTGCTGACTTTTACTTTTTGATGCGTACATGCATGCAACCCGAGTGTATGTGTGTGTGTATATATATATATATATATGCTGTACTTCATCATGCTGATCATTTTTACTCCTGGAGACAGGGCCAGTATACATGCATGCATGTAAACCATATACATATACATACATATATATGTATGTATACATACACATACAATAGACATATATGCCGTTTATGTGCTGACTTTTACTTTCGGTTCCAAATCCATGATCCGATCCCCACGTACCCCTACAAATCTCTCATTTCCATCCAAAATCTTTCTAGGAGTTTTTACATGTACTATCAATTTACCAAAAGTTGGATGGTGGTTGGACCACTAAATATTGTCTAATTTTATATGAGACGATATTAATTTATTGATCTAAAAATTTTAAAATTGTTGTATACTAATTAATTTGATTAATATTTTAATCTTTAATTAGGATCATGACATTTTACTATGCTTTCAAATTTAACATTCACGGTGATCTACTCTATCGACATTAATCTGGTGGTAGCCATTTTCTTTTTGGTGGCTTCTATCATCTTTTCAGTCTATAAGTTATCTCCTCTTAAGAATGAACTCGTAATGTGGTCTCTGCTCTGATATCAATTATTAAAGATTTAATATTTGATATAAAAGTTTTAGGACTATTGAATATTAATTTAATTAAATTTTTAACTCTTATAATTATAACATTGGATGCAGAAATATAACGAAAATAATCTCTAAAATAATCTCCCCGAATTTTGGTGTCAAAATATATAGGAGGAGGAAACGAGAGATAGAAATAGAAATGAGTCGGAGTTGAGTTTGGATGTTAAAGTACGTTGAATTGAGTTGAGTTGAGATGATAAAATATTGTTAGAATATTACTTTTTAATATTATTATTATTTTGATATTTGAAAAAATTAAATTGTTTATTATATTTTATATTAAAATTTGAAAAAATTGTAATGATGAGTTGAAAGTAATTAATGTTGCAAACGAAGTAACGATAAAAGAAAAGAAATTACTTTTGGGTTGTGGTAGCAGCTAAAAGTGGGCGGGTTAGACGCGCGCCTTGTCTGCTTATGTGGCGCTCATACAAAGGTTGGAAGCACGTGATGTGGCTCCCACCTTGTCGCTTTGTCCTTCGAAGCTAGTTTACACTTTTCGCCTTCGGCTGGATGGATTTTTTCTTTTTTGACTTTTTTTATTTGATTCTAAATTCCCAATTCGGTAACCGAACCCACCCCCCCCCCCCCCCCCCAATTAGATCTCACATTATCCCTTACCGCCTTCTAGATTTTGTTCTTGGTTTTAATAAGTAACAATGTTATGTATAATCTCTACTTGGCAACATAAAATATAAATATCACTCTATTGTACACAACATTTCCACCACATTCAGTGCATTGAGTGAAAAAAAAAAAATTTATCTGGGATGGTACGGCTTGCGGCTACTCTCCAGCAGTCCTCATTTGGCAACTGTAATGTAAGTTTAGATAATTTTATTTTTAAAATTATAAAAATATTTCTCTTAAAATAATATTTATTTTCATTTAATAAAAAGTCTGTATATACAGTTTTCAAATAAGAACTGTAAATAAAATTTCTCTTTAATTAATGTGATATTATAATGCATTTTGGATTTCTCTCTACTATTATATTTAGAATTTTTAGAATTTTTCTGAATTTTAGAATTTATTATAAAAAAAAAAAGAGATACATATATAAAATAAATCTTACGTTATTAATGAATGTCCGATGAATTTATCATATAATTATAAATGCTATTAATTCAATCAGGCAGCTTAAATATAATGAGACTCGCTCGATCGTAAGTATATATCTTTTTTATTCTAAATCCTAAGATTTAAACAGAAATTCTAAAGAATACAAATCTTTAATTATTATTTCTGACTAATAATTCTAGATGATCATGATTATGGTTGAGTTTAGATAGTGAAGTATTTTCAGATATTTTGTGAATAGTAGTAAAAATGTAATAATAGAATATTAAATAATAATAAATAATAAAATAATAAGCTGTTTCAAGAGTGTAAATAAATATGCTCTCGACTCTCATGCAGCTCTTTTTGAGAAGCTCCCAATAAATATATATAATTAAGATGTTGCCTCTAATATTTTCTCATCCTATGATCATTCGGAAATTCTACGTACTCATGAAGTCTAACCTTCAATATTAATAGAAATATAGAAGTGAACTGCATGTATATATATAGCACATGAGGCCATGCATGCACGTTGTTAAAATTTAAAAGGAAAAGCTACAAATAAAGTCACGATGCATGCATCATGCATGCGCGCAATATGGCTATCTATTCATTTCTTTCTTTCTTTTTATTTGATCTCAACATGCAGTTGATTTTATGACGATAATGAAAGTTTCGAACCCATTAGTAAAAATCAAGACTTTGCATGCAGATAACTAATAAATTAATCTCTGTTCTCTTTGTCTTTGTCTTTTTCTTTTCCTTTTTTTTTTTTTTGGTTGTCTGTTTGAAGACAAAATGTCAATGAGATAATAAAGCAATATAAGTGGGCAAGATTTTATGAGACCTTTAACTTTATCCCCTTTCTAAAGTATATAAGGGTTGTTTTTTGTCTATGATTTAAGAGGAAAAGAAGTGACAAAGAGGTCAAGCATGCATGATTAACAGTTTGATCTAGATCTAGTACTAGTTGTTTTATGCTAATTTTCATTCCCTCACCATCGAAGATCACGAATTAATCGTACATATAAATATATATATATATATATATCTCCATATATAATATTTAATCTTATAATTAATGTGAGCTGGCCAATTAGCCTCATTTTCTGGATACACCTGCATCATGATATAAACGTCAAATTGGCTTGAGCTAGCTTGAAATATATATGTCAATCTCTAAACAAGATACATGAGGCACAACCCAATTTGACATAAATATATATATATATATATATTAGACCCAGATGTGCAAACTCGCTAATCTTAGAGTATCAATTTAATGTGTTTATTAGTCTAAACCATTAATATTACGTACCATCATTAATTAATGTCTGACCCAAGTGTGTATATATGTGTGTGTATAAAACAAATTGACTAATTAAATACCAAAAGTTCAAGTTGGGTGTCCTTTGAACAGTAAATTGAAATGAAAGTTGAAAGTTGAATAAAATATTATTAAAATATTATTTATTATTATTATTATTATTATTTTATGATTTGAAAAAATTGAACTTTTTATTATATTTTTTATGAAAATTTGAAAAAGTTATAATAATTAGATAAGATGAGAAGAAACACTTTCACCGTCAAAATTATTGGACATAATGGGAAACTATGAATGTACATAATCATTTGATCCAAACCCTAAAAATACCATAAATTAGTTTAAACTAATTAATGATAAGCGATGGATTTAATTATTTGGTGTAAACTTTTCTTTAATAACACGATAAACATTATATATAGTTTTAACTTAAATGAAAGGCATATATAATATATAATGCCAGCTAGCTAGGGTTCCATTCGAATTATCATCCAACTCATGCATTAATTTTTGAGTCTCAAAACGAAATCTGAGTATAAAAAATGGGGTATATATCCTGTACGCATTCACCACCTTTCTTTAGGGTATAAAGTACTAAGTAGTGGGTATACTGTATCCATGCACTACGTATATGACGATCACTGTCATGTATAATACAAATTAATAAATGCCATATAGCTAGGTTACTTGATGTAATAAATTATAATGACAAAAAGGACGCATGCATGATTTGTATGAAGTGTTTTTTCACCAAGAGAAATTATATTTACAATCGTGAGTTTGTAATCGCTTTAAAAAAAATGAATAAATATGAGACTCATATAAAAAGAAATTATTTTTATAATAATAAATCCCACAATTTTTTAAAACGACTGAACGGGGCACTCCATGATTATATGTAAAATTACTCTCCCACCAAAGCTTGGCATTCGAACAGTATAATTAGGAATTATGCAGACGAGCAATTCTGGGCATCTGTCTCACACTAACACACACTGCACATCACTTTTTTTTTTTTTTTTTGGCAGATGCCCACATTTTTTCTATGCAGACAGGCTCTGGACATTATTGCAAGGATAAATGAGAACAAAAGCAGTCTAGCAAGCCAGGATTTTAAGCTGATCCGTGTAGCATTGACTATAAAATTCTGTTTATTTTTTTATTTTTTATTTTTCTTTCCTTTCTTTCCTAAACAATCAATTGATTAGACCATCTCTAGCAGACAAATGTCTCAGAAGTGGGTCCATGGGAGAATAATTTGCAATGATAAATGTGGTTTTTATGAATAATTAAAAATGAATGTGTCTTCTTCTTCCTTGGGAAATTTTTTAAGCTTTTGTTTGGCTGCAGGGACCCACTGTCCACTGGCAATGCATGAAGGTCCCAACTTTCTAAACAAGTTTTGGTGCTGTTTGTCGTCTAAATAGTAGACAGCACATAGGAAGAAAGAAAGAGGAGGGAGCATGCATGGAGGAGCAAGTTATAAAGTAAAGATAATTAGAATATTAATGCTTTTGCTTGAAAAAAAGACTCGACCTTTGAGACTTAGAATTTAACCAATGCTTTCTTTTATACTAAAGCTAGCTCGGATTATTAGAGGTATTGCCACTCTTCATTCATTCCATCGAGTAATATTAATTATTATTCATCCCAATGTTCCTATCTATCTATCTATCTAGCCTTTAATTATGTTTAAATCTTAATCTTCTTGGGGAAGATATATAAACAGTCCAGAAAACTACAAGATATATAATAAATAGCTCAAATAAAAAAATAAAATAAACTAAGATATAATTTAATAAAATCAAGTCTGATAGTCTCATTAGGCTTATGGTGACTAGTGATGGCTAAAATTATAAATATGATTTGTAAAAGGAAAATACTTTAACTACAAATTGATTATATAAAAATAAATCTGTAAATTGATGTGGTTTGATATAGTACGTTAGATTGTAAAAATATTTTTATTATAAAATATATCTAACATATTTTATAAAATTACATTAATTTATAAATTTATTTTATGGATGGCTCTACAGCCACCGCTCCCAATCCCGCTGGGAGCCACACATAGTATAAAATATAGTATTTTTTTATTTTACTTTTTTATACATGTATTTTTTTAACAATATAAAATATTTTAAAAAAAAATAAAAAAAATTATAATATCATTAAAAAATACTTACTTAATCATTAAATAAAAAAATATTAAAATAATTAAAATAATATATAGCAAAATCGCGATAAGAATAACATTATTCTTATTTTATATAATCTTTTATGCATGTAATAATTCTCCATTATATGGCATCAAATCTGACTAATCCAAACTCCTTTTTTGTTTGTGAGCTAACTCCTAACATCATTAATCATCTTATTATGACGTAAGAAATAAATGTACAAAACATGGTCAGTGAAAATCTGAAAGACTTTTTTTTTTTTTTTAATCACTTCCCACCTTTGCATTATCCCTTTCCTTTTCTGAGCCCATTAACCCTTATCACATCAAATCACGGGTTTTTTTTCCATCTTTATTATCTTAAAGAACCATGCCCACTCAGATGGCCGAAAAACAGAGAAGATAATATTTTTTTGAGTCGGGCTGTTCTT
This sequence comes from Juglans mandshurica, assembly GCA_022457165.1. NCBI lineage: Eukaryota > Viridiplantae > Streptophyta > Magnoliopsida > Fagales > Juglandaceae > Juglans > Juglans mandshurica. The sequence continues at coordinate 13,740,724 of CM039619.1, forward strand.
TCTTGAATCACTAAGAAAAAAAAAATTATCAAGTGATGAAATAGAGCGGTATAATTAGAAGGACAAAGTAATTTTTTTTTTTTTATTTAAAAAAAGTTACAACTACAATATGCAAATTGTATTTACTCATGCTTATACTATTTTCCTCTCTCTCTCTCTCCCCAAAGGCCTTTTCTTTCTCAACACTGTACCAACAGAGAAAATCAGATTCTCAAAAAGAAATGAATCATGTCAAGGAAATTTGAGGTCGGGGTGCTGAGAGTGCTAGGCGCACTACCAGACACATGGGCCCCAGCTTCATCACTCCCTCCACCACCTCCCTCCAACCTACCCTCCTTCCTTTCGTGCCTTTTGTTCCCTCTGTGCTCTCCTCTCACCCCCTCATTACTCCAAATCCTTGCCATTCCACCCTCTCAAAAAATACAGCTTCTTTATACTTTTCTTTGATCCTGCTAGGAATTTGACTCTCTCGCTCTCATGGATGGTACTCTTGGTTTACTAGGTGGTGGTAGTGGAGGAGGTGGTTCTTCTGGGGCATCTGCTAATGAGTCCACTGTATCAAAGGTGGAGGTGGTGGAGCAAGACTTTGTGGGCATGTCCTCTGAGGCATCCTCGTACCCGGCAGAGGCTGAGCTCGAGCTGGGTCTTGGTCTGAGCCTAGGTGGTGGTGGTGCTGCAGTAAAGGCTAAGCCTTGTAAATGGGGAGAGCGTGGTCGAATCTTGACTGCCAAAGACTTTCCTTCTGTGGTCTCCCATGGTTCCTCAACTCCGTCTCGGTTCTCGGACAGAGCTGCTGCTGCTGTTGGCCCTGTTTCTGGAACTAAGAGAGCTGCTGACTCTGTTTGTCAGGAGGGTGGATCTCCTACTGGTGGCAGGTTAGATAGTTCATATGAGCTCTCTCTCTCTCTCTCTCTCCCTCCCCCCCCCCCCCCCCCCCCCCTCTTCCCTTTTAGTCTCCTTGTTTGGTAGCAAAGAAAAGCGTGGGAATGTTTTGAAATCCTCGGTCTTTTTTGATCTTATGTCATTTCGCTGTCCGATTCCTGAAATTAAAATACCTTACATTTAGGGAGACAAGTGGATGTCTATAGGCTAACTAGTTTATCTGGGGTCCCAAGTAATGTGCAAACACTGCATAAGATCAAAATCTAATCCCTCCTTCCCCCTCGCTTCAATCATTTATATGAGTAGTTGGTTTGCTTCTCTCTGTTCCTCATGTGGAGTATTTGCTCCTTTGGGTAGAGTGGCTTTTAACTTTTATTTATGTGACCGGTTTATTCCGTGTCTGCCTTTAGTTTTTCGTAACTATAGTCTATTTCCATGTCCTATGCCTGTCTTTATAAATTTATTTTCCTTCACAAGCTCTTAATGGGCTATGCCTTTTTATATTCTGTTCTCTTAATATAAGAAGTCCTCTTATTTATTTTGTAATCAGATGATCTTCTTTCTTTATTGTTGACATTAAGATTGTCGACTGTGTGCATGATGCTTCAAATAATCGGCTTCAATGTTCTGTTTATTATTTATTTTCCTTGAAAGTTGAAGTATTTGCCTTGTTATTGCGAGAACAAGGTCTTGACTGATCTTTGTTACGTTCTTCAATCTATTCTCGGATGTTATCATTCATTTGTTGTGATTTGCTTCATGAAAGCAGTCAGGTCGTGGGATGGCCACCAATAAGGGCTTATAGGATGAACAGCTTAGTTAATCAAACAAAGAGTCAAAGGGCTGAAGAAGACAAGCTGATTGGCGAGAAAGATAAATCCCCCGATGCTACAAAGAAGAAAATTTATTCAAAGGCTGAAACTAATGCTAAAGAAAAATGTCATCTTGGGTTTGTGAAGGTGAATATAGATGGAGTTCCAATTGGAAGAAAGGTTGATTTGAATGCTCATTCTTGCTATGCGACTTTGGCCCAAATGCTGGAAGACATGTTTTTTAGGTCCGCCACAACTGTCAAATCAATGGGTTAGTTCTCTTTCTCGCGTCTTTTGATCTTCAGACTTCAGCACGTTGAATTGGTCAAACAAAAAATTTTATCCGTGGTTTCATAAAAGGGGTAATCTTTGAAGTGCCAAGTGGGATGAAAAGTCTAGTCTCGCCTCCGTGGTGAGAAGTGCTTTGACTTTCCACACAACCAATCCTCGAATAATCGAATAAAATTGATACCCGATAAAGGGTAGGTTGAGATGTCAGGAGTTTACCCAACGACCTGGTACAGGAGCTTGGGTCTGTGGGGTTCTTCCACAGGACCACACACAAAAAAAAAAAAACAAAGATTTTGGTATGAATGGCAATTAGCTATTTGTTCTTGTGTGAAATTAACGTGGTTCTTGTGTAATTATTATCAGGTGGAGAGAAGGAGCAATTGACAAAGCCCTCTAAGCTCTTGGATGGTTCATCTGAATTTGTGCTCACTTATGAAGACAGAGATGGAGACTGGATGCTTGTGGGAGATGTTCCATGGGGGTATGCAACAATCATGAAATATTATAATTTAAAAACATAAAAACACAAAATAATAAAATAATAGAAAGATAAAGGGGAGTCATGGAAATGGAACAATGGACACACAATGTAGAAGTGAGTAGAGCCACTCTTGACGGTCCTGGCCATTGATGGACCATATTACTATTTGGTCTGTTTGAGGGTTTCATATGATATGACTCACGAGTTGTAGCAGTCTTGGATGACCAAAAGATTCACCTGCCCTTGCCATCCCGATTGGAGGGAGGGGAGGGGAGGGGTGGAATTCTGGAGGGGAGGGGTGGAAATAGAATTCCTTTGCTCAACTTTTTTTGTTGTCTACTTATTTTTTTGTGTTGCTTACGGTATGCCTGCATTTTGCTATTGTAACTTTAGGATGTTCCTTGGCTCGGTGAAACGGCTTCGAATCATGAGGACCTCCGAGGCTAATGGACTTGGTATTCAAAGTTTAAGTTTCAATTATCATTCTTGTGTCTGGCTTTCACAAATTTTGGGTTGATCTATTTTCCCCTACTTCCTAACCTTGCCTAATATATGTTTCCAGCTCCAAGATGTCATGAAAGGAATGAAAGACAAAGAAGCAAGCCCATATGATTTTGCTGCTGTCTGATCATTTTCAAATTTGGTAAATGAAGAAAACCCACAGTTTGACAACAAAAGTTAAAAGGAAAGTAGAAAAGTTGAAGAGACAAGAGTGTCCAACTAAGATTGTTCTTCCACTGGTTTTATCCTGCTCTTTTTTTGTTATACTCAACCAGTTGCTGGTTCTTGCTGCTTTTTTGTTCTCTTAGGCCAATTTGATTTTAGTTCTTACAGTCTCTTATATATAGTGCTACCATACAGGCCTGCCTACTTGGCTGATTGCTGCTTCACCGTATTGTAAATATGGGAGTACTTGATATCTAGAGTGTCGAGTTTGCTGCAATCTACGGGTCTCAGTTTTTTATTGGCGATAAAACTTGTGTGGTTTTGATTTCTAAAATTTTTTGCTGCTGTGTTGCTTTTGGCCATGTTTCTATATGTTATGCTTCAGCATAGTGTTTTCAAGTGTCTTTTGTTTGTGGCTTGACATAATTCGATTGTTTTATTTCTTTTTAGCTGAATCAACCTGTTCAAATTATTCTAAACCTTCCAGTAGCAGAGTTTTGCATTAAAAATGCCATGGTTTTAATCACCACCACTCTGACATTAATTTAATTGGTGAAAGCCTCTGCACCATTTCCCAGGGATACATCACCAGAATAAATTACTAATTATCCTTCAAAATTCATTTATATAAAATATTGTATCATGTACAGTGATTGATATATTACCACAACTGTTTTCTAGTAACAACTCCATAGAAGTTACTTTGTTATGTATATACTACCTTGGTGGTGCTGAGTTTTACATTCACTGTATCACAGCTGCTGCTGTCTAACTGGTACAAGAAATCTAAAAATAATGAATCTTGACTAAAATTAGTGATATAGAGTTATCATCAAAGTATTTAAGATAAAAGCAATGAATAATAAACTATGCCAAACTGTTGCTTCCCTTTTCTTTTTGTGCAAGAGAAGTTATGGGTCTACAAAGAAATCTTGGATAAGAAAGTTTGCAAAATGACGAGCCTTAATATGATCCGTCAGATTTTAAAGTTAATTTTGTTTTAAAATTTAAAAACATTAAGCGTTTTAAAATTTAAAAACATTAAGCGCGACGTTGGTTTATAAACTTTCTTATATAAGATTAGATTTTTGTGTCTACTAAATATTTCTCTTTGTGCATATAGGAATAAAAGTGAAAGGGAGAAACACAAACATTTTATGACACATATTAATACTTGTGTGAGATAGACACAATAACCATTGCAAGGTCTCATTTATGTATATATATATATCTTTTATATTTTTCAGCAGTATTGCTTACATGTATCCTCCACGTGTTTTGTTATAATCACGATTTTCTTCCGCCACAAGTTAGAGTTATCAATAAAATTGGATACCGTCTTCTTCTTCAAAAATATATATATATATTTTTTTTTTTTGAGAAGTAAGGTTTTGGAAAAAAAAAAAAACTCGACATCTCTCACTTGTTATTCTTATTGTACACAACAAAGGAAGGCCTAGGATTCTGTCTCGCATGGAAGTTAATAGCCGACCACCAACAGACAAAGTTAAGTTGTTATCCACGAATGTAACATGGAAACCAAACCTTCTACCCCTCAGTTAGACCTTTCCCTACTTCATGAAGTTTTGATGGTAAAACATTCAGGAAGCTGCTTGCTTTATTCGTCTTTGTTTATTCTCTTCTGCCTTTCTCTTTCGTTTTTTACTTTTTTGGAGAAAGATTCCGATGCCATCGGCGATGATCACTTGGGTAAGTGTCTGAATACTGCTAAAACCAAAAAGAAAACAGAGAAAAGGAAGTCAGTCTTGATTACTAATTTTCACTGCAGAAGACCACGCCATTGATGGCTACAGAGTGCTGCTTGTTTCGTTAAAATAATTACCTTCCTTTGAATTGATTAGAGGGGGACAACTGTATTATTTTCTGCTCGCTGGGGGTACCTATGTTCTCATGATCAGTTAAAAAGGACACATGTCAGGCTCGTTTTCTTCTTTCTTCCAATCTGTTCCCCCCCATACTTTCTTGCTGGTTTCCATTTCATTTCTCCCAAAAAGTGCAAGTGCAATGCACTTCTTGCCTTAAACCCGTTGATTTTGCATCCCTTTTATAATTTTCTCAAGTAAAATAAAATAATAGAAATGAAATCATTTTTATAATTATTTCTACAACTATATTTTATATTAGAGATATTTTTATAAAATAACTTATAAATATAACATCATTTTATAGAAATATCTTCACTTTAAAATATGGTTATAAAAATGATTGAACGTGAATCGTTACTCTTTTCTCAACAAGGCAATGAAAGTTGAAACTACTACATCTTGGTGCTATATATAATTGAAAAATTCAAATTATAATTGAAAAATTCAAATTATAATTGAAAAATGCAAATTATAATTGAAAAATTCAAATTATAATTGAAAAATGCTATATATAATTGAAACCTCATAAATATAGCCTCAATGGAACCCAACAATCCTAGAAAGCTCTTGCGCTTAAGATTGGATGGAAATATATCCGTGTTGTATAAAATATTAGAGAGGGAGAGAGTTCTGAGATCAAAAGTGTCTAATTCAAACGGTAAAGACCAAAGAATTAGAACCCGTTTGGACAGTGAAATGAGATGAGATAATTTTAAATTAAAATTAAATAAAATATTATTTTTTAAAATTATTATTGATTTGAAATTTTAAAAAGTTATATTGTTTATTTTATTTTGTTTAAAAATTTGAAAAAGTTATAATAATGAGATGAAATAAAACTGTTTATATATCCAAACGGGACTTTAGTCCTATCTATGTTTATCCTCTAAAAAAGGACTAATAAAATTATAATTGGGACCCACTTGGATCATTATAATTTTCCTATTGGAAATAGGGACTTGTCCTCCATGTAACATAATCATTCATCCAACCCTAATGTGGACTTACTGGGGCATTACAGTCTCTCTCACTCACTCAAATCATATAACATTTGCAATATCTATGCACTACATTTTACATAAATACCCTTATTTTAAAACATAGTTGTATAAATGGTTGTAAAAAGGGTTGTCCATGTATCGTTCCTCATTGTATACAACTTCTAATATCCGCACAAATTCTATGATAATTATAGCCTATTGCAAGAATTCCCTGGGATCAGTAACATAGCCCGTCAAAGCTGATGCTGCCGCAGTATATGGGGAAGCAAGGTATACCTGGCCTTCTTTGTGTCCCATTCGGCCTGGGAAGTTCCTGTTTGTTGTTGACACACAGACCTGCAGTAAGATGAAGTTCATTGAAATAATTGCATTGGCCTTGGATATTCGCAATAAGACAGTGTTACCGGGATTGATATTTAACCGAAGGAAGTGTACCGATCAGTGCAAATGCATTTTTTTATTTTTTTTTATCGGTTCAACTAGCATTTTCCTTCGCAATATAATTAAGCAAAACATAATGGGGTTGTCCCAATAGAGATTGAACACATAAGAGTGGTTAACAATAAACTCATGCCTGGACAAATTACCCCCAACAGCCATCTCACACCCTAACCCAAAGCATCTACAGTCCTGATTTTGGAAAATAAATGAATAAATAGAAAATTTATGTTGAACAACCAATTGTGCTTTTTGAGAGAGGTGCAAAAGAAGGGAAAAGAATAACTTGCCATAGGTTCATTAATTCGAGCATAAGTGTCTCCAGGGCCACCCATACAAGCACCACAAGTAGGACTGGCAGGTGTGTCACATCCAGCTTCTTCAAATATCTGGGAGCAAGTCTTGCCACCAGATCCCGGTACTTGAAGACCATATATATCCATCCAAACTTGTAAATTTTATCATACAGCTGCTTCACATTTTCTTTGACAATAAATTATTCCTACATTTATTTTCTATTTTTTTAAACTGTGATTTTGCAAACCTTTTGGGTGGCAGGGACGAGGAATGTCGGGACTTTGACCTTTTTTCCCTGCACAAAAGCAATTGCTTCCTTTAAGCTTGAATCCCAAAAATAGAGGAATAATATTAGCAAGTCACAACAAAATGTTGGGAAAAGAATGAAGCGAAAAAAAGAAAAAAAAAAAAAAAAGGAAGCTCGAATAAGAAGAATAGTTTATTATGAACATCATTAGAATAAAGTCTCAATAACTACCAAAGATGTGCAAAGTGCAAAAACATACCTAAATCTCATTTTGATTCTTCAATGAAGTAATAATACTCAAATGTATTATACAAGATCTCAACATATACAACTATGGCATGCAGCTCTACAAAATTAATTAAGATACATCTACCATATATAAGTAGCATAAAATTGTCCACTGGTCTAAAATATATAACAGAGACAAATGGGTTCTTACTGAAGCTAGAAAAACTTTGGCTGCAGCAACAAAATCCTCCGTTTTTCCTCCCGTACAAGATCCGATATAGACTCTGTCAATTTTCACATCTTTGCATTCTCTTGCTAATGCTCGATTATCAGGGGAATGTGGCTGCAAAAAATATAGACATCACTACTCCCAGACATGCAAAGGTAACAATCTGTCAAGAAGCAAAACAGACAAAGAACTTTAAGAGACAAAAAGATGTGATCCACCATCTATATGGTGTCCCATGTTTGAATTACCTTAGGGAAAAAGGAAAATAAAATAAAATTTAAGGAAATTTTCTCTTTGTCGGTTATAAAATCACCCACCTTTGCTACCAGTGGTTCAAGTTTTGTGACATCAAATCTGTACTCAGAAAGAAATCTTAAAGCCAAGAAAATTAACCTCATCAACACAAATGAAACCCAAAGGTGATCAAAAGAAAAAAATTGTGGAAACGTCACATAAGAAGAATCCAGTATGATATCAAATAACATATTTATAGCAATTATTTAATGTGTCTCCTACCTTGCTTGTTGATCACTATAAACTGGTTCATATGCCACAGAGGTCTTATCCTGTTCAGAACAAAAAATAACATCATAAGCAAACGTTAGACATGATAAATGATACATAAGGGGAAAATATCTTCTTTTCCAAAATAGAAATTTCCTAATCAATAAGTTTTTCATCAAGGTGACAACGCTCAAGACAAGATGAGTTTCACACCCAGGCTCGTGTTCTGTTACAGTCAAGTTTTAGGATCAAAACTGATATGAACCCGTGGGAATGAATTCCCTTGAACCCACAATCAATTTGAAAACTCCCCAAGAAAGCCAAAATCAAGTCAATGGATGGAGAACCTAGACCCGATGAGAACTCGTTTCAAGAACCTAAATTATATTAAAATCTAGACCCGTTGAAGAACCCGTCTCAAGAACCCAGATTACAAAGGAGGAACGCCACAAAGGTTGTGATTTACCTTTGATAAGTTCAAAAGTTCAATTAAGAACAAGAGGAGTAAAACTCAACTCAAAATGAATAAATTCATCAAATTTCATAAACTTCATAATCATATTAGAATGAGGCTACATAGATTATTTAAAGCAAAACCTAATGAAACCCTAGCCAAAATAAACCCCCACCTTCCAAAAGTGCCCCTGGATGAACAGTGTCGCGGCTACAGTGCCGCGCTACAGTAACTCTCGGCTACAGTAACCCTAACCCTAGTTCAATAAAATAATAACTTTCCCAACATGCCCTTGCATAGGCCCCCTTCAATACTTCCCATAATAAACTCAATTATTCTAAACTAATAACATAAGTTCTTTAAATGAATTAAATAAGTTGAAACCTTTCAAGAGCTCAAAGCCTTTAAGTCTTGTCGTTGCCCTCTTCCGTAGCTAATCAAATGAATTAAAATTGGATCTTCATCCTTCAAGCCCCATCTTGAATGTTGGGCTCTTGCTAAACTTGTCCCAAGTAGATTGCATCAATCATTGCATTGTCTCCTTGATCTTCTTGGCCCATCTGGAAGTTGCAAATGATCTTTAAGACTAGGCCCATCTTGGTTCCCATCATTCCCCCTCTCCTCAAAAGGATTCGACCTCGAATCTCCACCTGGATCAAAGGGAAAGTGGTTAGTAACATTGAAAATAGTAGAAACATGATACTTACCTGGAAGATCCATTAAATATGCATTTTCATTAATTTGTTCAAGAATTTGGAATAGTCCATCCAAGCTACCCATATCATCATCTGGTGAAGACTTTAAATCTAAAGGAGGAAATTGATTAAGTCTAAAAATAATTTCAATTGGTGAAAATTTAGTAGTGGCATGAACACTCCAATCATATGTAAACTCAATAAATGGTAAATAATACTCCCACAAATGTTCATGAAGCACATCTAAAGTCTTCCTCGAACCAAAATGAGCACTCCAATATGCAAACTCAATGAATGGCAAATGATACTCCCATAAACGTTCATGCAACATGTCTGAAATCTTATTTTCACCAGACTGACCACTCCAATTATATGCAAACTCAATGAAATACAAATGATACTCCCGCAAACGATAGTGCAACACGTCAATGTATGGCAAATGATACTCCCACAAGCGTTCGTGCAATACATCAATGAATGACAAATGATACTTCCACAAACGTTCATGTAACACTTAAATGAAAGGCAAAAGATACTCCCACAAACATTCATGCAACACATCAATGAATGACAATTGATACTTCCACAAACGTTCATGCAACACGTCATTGAAAGGCAAATGATATTCCCACAAACGTTCATGCAACACAACAAAAGTCTTCCTTACACTATGGTTACCCAACAAACCACCATGTCCATCACACACAAGCAAGTTACGCATAAAACTAGTAGGTATACAAAATCTATTCTTTCTATACAAGTACCAATCTAGTTTATAGAACTTACCAAACAATACTTTATCACATGTTCCATACACACTAGCAAAGTTACAATCATTAGCATGCAATTCCTTATCATATTCAAGTTTCAACAATTTTGCATCTAAAATGAAGATAAGTACATACCTTCTTGCTAAAGCATCAACCACAAAAGTTTCCATACCTCGTGTGTATTTGAATACATGAGGAAAAGTCTCAATACAATCCTCCCGCTTAGCACGCATTATAGTTAACAGCTTACCTTGTCCCTTCAAGTGTGTCAAGGACTCATGTTCTTTAAAGAAAAGTTGGGTAGGGATTGTCGCACCTAGCACAAAATCCATGTAGTGCTCTATCTCCCTAATAGGTGGTAATCCACTAAACACACCGCTAGGAAACACGACCTCATATCCCTGCAACAAAGAGACAACAATACTAGGCAAACATACGTCAAGTTCGTTATGATTAAGACTTGCCTTAGCATAAAAACTCACTTTTCTCTTTGTTTTTCTCTCACTTTCTTCACACTCTCTTTTATTTCTACTCTCTTTTTCTTTTTCACTCTCTTTTTCCCTTTCACACTCTTTTTTCTTTTCACTCTCTTTTTTTCTGCCACTCTCTTTTTCTTCATCTTTTTTTGTACTCTCGACCTCACAATTATTTTTCAACTCATTCTCTCTTGTGCTTGAGGTCTTATTCTCACCCTCTTCTTTTTTCTCTCTCATTTTTCTCTTTTTCTCCATTTCGGTCTCACTATTTCTTTTCTTCTCAATCTCATCTTCACTCTTGCTTTTCAGCTCAATCTCACTTTCACTCTCACCTTCACTCTTCCTTTTCAGCTCATTCTCACTTTCACTCTTGCTTGTTTGCTCAATCTCCTTTTCACTTTTTCTTTTTTTGATCACTCTCATTTTCACTCTTTCTTTTTTGAGCAACCTCACTTTTCAATTTCAATTGGTCCCCATGGACATGTGTTGGAGTTAAAGGAGCAAGTTTGATTGTTTTTCCATCCTTTTCAAGACTGTACATGTTCCTTAACCCATCATGGATCACATTCCTATCATACTGCCATGGCTTCCCTAACAAAATATGACCAGCATGCATAGGCACAACATCACAAAGGACCATATCCTGATATTTCCCAATTGAAAAAGAAACTAGCACTTGCTTATTTACCCTAACCTCCCCACAATCACTCAACCACTGCAACATGTATGGTCTAGGGTGTTTCAAGGTACGTAAATTCAATTTCTCAACTAAAGTAGTGCTAGCCAAATTAATACAACTCTTCAAATCAATGACCATATTACATACCTTGTTGTTGATGTGACATCTAGTATGAAAAACATTCTCGCTCTGCTGCTTTGTATTATTCATCTTAATTTGTGTATTGAGTGCACGCCTAGCAACAAGAGACTCACCATACTCTTCTTTCTCATACCCAATCTCAATACTAGGCTCATGTCGCCTCCTACCTCTCTCACCTTGCAGATTTCTAATCACTTCTTCTTGATTATCCATCCTATCCCTCACTTCACCCAACACCAAGTTCAACCGCTCAAACTGTTGTTGCATGGCTTGCAACATAAAAGATGAGTTATCTACCACACCGTTTGGTGATGAGTCACTTCTATGAGACATCATAATATGCTGCACAAAAAGAATGTTAGTGAAAAAGCTCACACACTCCCTTACGTGTTTACACTCAAATAATGACACTCCACTCGTGTTTCACTCTTAATGGCTTTTTTTCCGATAATAGTCTCACACTCTCTTGCCTTTTACCTCAAGAGTTTTCCCACTCAAGTTCTTTAAGAACTAGTTGAACTAAATCAAGACAATACAACCTTGTATTATTCCAACCAGTAATATAGATCAAAGAAACAATGAATGAATAAAATGACACGAGACTCAAGGAATTTATACGAGGGAAAGAGTAATTATAAAACAAGATACCAACTAGAAAGATGTAATCTGCTCCTATGATGATAAAAGCTCAATCATCAAAGATTTTCTTTCTCTTTGTTGAAACTATGTAGCAACTTTGAATTACCTTCTCTTTTCTTCTTCTTCTTCCTCTTCTTCTTCTTCTTCTTTTTTTTTTTCGAATTTTCTTTTCTTTTCTTTTCCTTTCCTTTCTTTTTTTTTCTTTTCCTTTCTTTTCTTTTCTTTTCTTTTCTTTTCTCTAATTCAATCACAAATAGCAATATTCAATTGTGAAAATCAAGCGATTGAATTCAAGCACGACAATGAAGTAGAAGAGAATCAATGGAACGGCACTCCAAGCAATTGACAAACTTAGAGATGCAGGAAAACCCTAGAGTTTTGAAACCCTAGGTGATGCAAATTTCAGCTAAACCCAAAATCCTAAGAATTTCGGCAGCCTACTTTTTGTTTCTATTTTTTTTTTTGGCAATCCTAGAACAATGAAGCCCTAGAATTAAATTTAAGAATGTTAAAATTAAAAGATAGAATCAGACCTGATTGAAAACCTGGCTCTGATACCAAATGATATGAACCCGTGGGAATGAATTCCCTTGAACCCACAATCAATTTGAAAACTCCCCAAGAAAGCCAAAATCAAGTCAATGGATGGAGAACCTAGACCCGATGAGAACTCGTTTCAAGAACCTAGATTATATTAAAATCTAGACCCGTTGAAGAACCCGTCTCAAGAACCCAGATTACAAAGGAGGAACGCCACAAAGGTTGTGATTTACCTTTGATAAGTTCAAAAGTTCAATTAAGAACAAGAGAAGTAAAACTCAACTCAAAATGAATAAATTCATCAAATTTCATAAACTTCATAATCATATTAGAATGAGGCTACATAGATTATTTAAAGCAAAACCTAATGAAACCCTAGCCAAAATAAACCCCCACCTTCCAAAAGTGCCCCTGGATGAACAGTGTCGCGGCTACAGTGCCGCGCTACAGTAACTCTCGGCTACAGTAACCCTAACCCTAGTTCAATAAAATAATAACTTTCCCAACATGCCCTTGCATAGGCCCCCTTCAATACTTCCCATAATAAACTCAATTATTCTAAACTAATAACATAAGTTCTTTAAATGAATTAAATAAGTTGAAACCCTTCAAGAGCTCAAAGCCTTTAAGTCTTGTCGTTGCCCTCTTCCGTAGCTAATCAAATGAATTAAAATTGGATCTTCATCCTTCAAGCCCCATCTTGAATGTTGGGCTCTTGCTAAACTTGTCCCAAGTAGATTGCATTGTCTCCTTGATCTTCTTGGCCCATCTGGAAGTTGCAAATGATCTTTAAGACTAGGCCCATCTTGGTTCCCATCAAAAATTATGAATGAGTTCCATATATCTACGTGGTGATATATGGCTCAAACGGAGTAAAATATTCTGAAACATATTAGTATGTTTGCACGAACATGCATAGCTAATACATACATCAGAGTTAACTGTGTTGTGCGCGCGCAGACACAAAGACAACCATCAAACCAAATCGATTTGATGATCAATAACACTAACCTCAAGGTACTTATATGTAGTGCTATCAGCAGGGACAACACCATTCTTTGCCCCAGCTTCAACAACCATGTTACATAATGTCATCCTTTCTTCCATCTGTACAGTACAGAGGATTAGAGACTTATATTGATCCACTTGAACAATCACAAATAATAACATGGTTAACATCACAGATGTAAATTTGTACTAATACCATAGATGCAGTAAATGCAGTAACTGTCTTTTAAAATTTACTTACAGTTAAACTTTCAACAGTTGTGCCAACAAACTCCATAGACTTATATGTTGCACCAGATAAAGATATTTCACCAATAATCTGTAACGTAAAGATTGTTCAGTAATGCGGAAAAATGGAAAAGGGAAGATATATTTATTTACATGAACCACTTTATAAATATTGGCTCATGCAATAAAAGTGCTTTATTGTATAAGGCTGCATCAGGAACATTTAAAGGAAATTCTAGATTGAAGGACCAGTTTAACTTGTAGAATCAAATCTTTTGCAAGCAAATAATTTGGCATCTCACCATCCATTACAAATCTCATAGTTGGGGGAACCTGAAAATGAAAGTTGCATAAAAATTGATATAAGGATACAAAAAATGCAATTTGACATTAGACAAGAAAAAGTCGTCTGAGATATAGCACAGAAACAGATTGCAGAAAATAGGCAAACACAAAGCTTGAGGAAAATTGAAAAGCACAACCCTCCCATATTTGTTAGGTTTCTAGTTTCCTTAGTGTAACAGTAGTAAGGTTTGAGACTTGGAGATCCACACACTCACATAGAGGTCTCTTAACTAACTTCCAATCAGTAAAAAAATGCAAAACTAAGTGACTAGAGTGAGGATGTATACAAGTGCTCGACAGAACATTAGTGTTGTTTCCAGACAAAAGGAACTAAGGAAACATAAATAGTATGATAACTAGATGTGGGATAGGGGGAACATATATAATTTGTAAAATTCACCAAGATTGTACAAACTTAAGCCAATATAGCTGTTGTCTAACAGGATTTACATCATAAAGAAGTCATAGATATTAGAAACAGCACAATAACTGTCGGACACCAAAATGAAGCATCTATAAACCTTGAGCAGGAGCTTCCCAGTGCCAAACACAAGACCTGCATCAGTGATGCCAATTCCAGTGGCAAACTGACCAAATGCTCCAGCTGTACAAGTGTGAGAGTCTGTTCCCAGCAGGACCTGAAGGCAATGAAAAGTGTTTAATAAGTGGAATACAAAGGCATAAAATCAATAAATTGTATGCATTGCAATGGATTTATAAAAGAACTATACCTCTCCAGGCCTGCAATGACCTTCTTGCGCAAGAGCAATATGGCACACACCTTTGAAATCTGGGTTGGCCTGAAATTTTAGGAAGTAAACTTTTAAGTTTTTTTATTTTTTGGGCAAGTAAACTCTCACTACAAGGAGAATGGATTAGCAAATTGAGAGTAAACAAAAAAGAGGGTAAAGCATACCTTAAAATTACTAAGATCTTTGATATCATAAAAGTACTTGATGTTTTGCTCCATGCAGAAATCCCTCAATATATCCACGTTACGGTTTGCACGTTCGTCACTTGTAAATAGGTAATGGTCAGGTATTACTACAATCTTCTCTCGGTCCCAAACCTTGGTTCCAAAACAATCGTTCACATACACAATCTCAGATACAGCTAATACATAATTCAAAACACTCTTTAGCACACGCACACACAGAATTCACCTAGCGTCAAGCATTTACGTTCAAAATTCAGCAGCCAAGATATAATGATGAAGATTGAGCGTGAAAAAAACAAAAAATATCTCTCAAGTATGTGACTCAGACGTTCACATTTAGTGAAGCAGGCAAAAACAAATGAAAAATCACATTGCAATATAACGGAAATCCAATACCTTGGCCTTCTGTCCGAATTCTTTCTTGAAGATTCCGATCGAACCGGGGCCACAAACATCATGGGTCATTAAGACGTCAATGTTGACCCAAACATTCTCACCGGGGCTCAACTGGGCTTTCTCAGAAGCCCTGGCCAAAATCTTCTCGGTCATCGTCATCCCAGTCTTCACCTGTGTAATTAACTAACCATCAAAATTTCAAAATTCAAGAAACTATTTGATAAAGTGTTAAAAATTACATAATTAAGTTACTAAATGAATGATTTGTTTAACACAAAATGAAGTAAGCACTTAATTATATAGTAAATTTTAATACTTGACTCAATGTTAAATTCTGATTAATATCCCAAATTTTATTTTGATAATTTACTTATGTTGCAGGGCATTGTGGGAAAGATATTAAAATTATATGGGTATTATTGGAAGTACCTAATGGCAGCAACAAAAGAGATGCACAGCTAGGGATTGGAAACAAAATAAAAAAAAGAAATGAAAGAGGGCAGGGGAGGCACTATCATGGCTTCACAGATCGTGGCCTCACTCACAGATCGTGGCTTCACTGCGAGAATTTGGTGCTACAAAACGCGGGAGCTGCGTGCGCACTGCAGATCAAAACGCACTGCAGCAAGACGTGAAACGCGACCTGGGCTGCAGAGCTGAAGTGCGGAACGCGACCTGGGCTGAGATGCACTGGGCAAAGGCATGAACTGATCTGTGCTGGGCTGCAGTGGAACGACGTACGCACAGCAGCAAACGCACAAGGCTTAGCGAAACGGCATGGTGCTGGGCGTGAAACGCGGACGCACGCATGCTCAAAATGCAGGAGACAGAGGCATGAAACGCGGAACTGCTGAGCTGCCTCACGCACGCTCAAAACGCAGGAGACAGAGGCATGAAACGCGGAACTGCTGGGCTGACTCACGCACGCTCAAAACGCAGGAAATAGGGAATGAAATGCACAGCAGCAAGGCCTGATGGGTTGAGACGTGCGCACTGCGGAGAGATGAAACACACGAAGTGCCAACGTGAAACGCACGGCTGAGGCAAAACGCAGAGAGTATAAAAAGAAATGATTTTCGCACAGCGCCGTCTCTCTGAGTTTTTTTTTTGGGTTTTACGTTTTCATTTTTTCGTTCAGTTCTTTCTTCTTCATATTTATTTTCAGTACTTTACATTACTTCTTTTTTTATTCCGCTTGATTTTAGTCTGGCTTAGTTTCGGATTTCTGCATCTTTGAGGGATATAGTATATTTTTATTCAGCAACTTTTCTTTGAAACAGTATTTAGTGATGTTAGATTTTAATCTTCTTGAGCATTTTGTTAATCTAGAGATGATAGGCTAGATTTTTAGCTTGGGATTCAATGAGTAACCCATGACTATTTGGGATTGAATTTACTTCAATATTTAGTGCTTTTAATGATTAACTTGATGGATTATATCTCAATGTGCATTTAGAAAATATTAGAGTTCTTTGTTCTTGGTTTAGATCAATTGTAGACGTAAAGGCACAATTGATACTTGAACAAGTAACATAACTTTGATGTTTTTCTTTCATTTTTCTAAGATTGTCATATGATTTGTCAAGTAGTTTTATTAAAATAAAAATTGTGGTTTATTGCTATATTATCCGACCATGATCTCTAGGAATGAGGGAATGGTTGAGAGAAAAATGAAAAGAGAAGTAAATTCATCACCAAATTAGTGGGTGAAAATTGCATCACAAGTGTTTGTTTAATTGCTTCTTACAAATTCAAGGCAACTTCCGCACATTTTCTTTAAGTCTCTTGATTCTTAGCAATTTTAGAAAAATAGATTCACTTTCACTTTCCGCTTTACTTAGGATTAAGCTTCCCGATAATTTCTCTCATAATTCAATGCACGCTCCCTAGTAAATAGTCCCATTTAGGTATTAATATTATTCGCCTTTAATTCCTAAAACTTATTTTTCCTTTCTTATTATTTTTGTTCATAGCTAGCTTATTTAGTTTACTCTTTTCTTATTATTTTAAACTTTCGTGTCACTACCAACGGTAATATGTTGTCTTGCGAAAATGAAATGTTTGCTAAATTTTCATTGTCCCTGTGAATTCGATCTTGGGATTTACCCTTGTATTACTTTGACAGCTTCTACGCTTGGAAGTCAAAATTAAAAGCTGATCAAGTTTTTGGCGCCGTTGCCGGGGACAACTGGTGTTTAGCAAAGCATTCTCATATTGTTGAGAAGAAGTTTGTAGCGTTGTGAACCTCTTCACAACTTGGGTGACATTTTTCTTAACTTTATTTTTCTTTATATATATATATATATTTTTTTTTTTTTTGTTGTTGTCGTTTGTCTTGCATATTCTTTTATTTTCTGTTTTTGTTTGTATGACTGGTTGGACTAGGGACCAAACTTCTCGGTTGGTTAAAACAGACTCACAAGCATCTTTTACCTCAGCATCACTTTCTCTTGAGTCATCTTCTGACACTAATAGAACCATGGATGAAAATGAGAATCATGATCGGGAAGTAGTGAATCAGAATAGGACACTTAGAGATTATTTACAACCTGTCAGGACTAGCACACCCTCATGCATAATCCTACCTTTGAATGCAAATGTTTTTAATTTCAAACATGGGATGATTCCATTAATTCCACATTTTCATGGCATGGATTCCGAGAATCCGTACCTTCATATCAAAGAATTTGAAGAGGTTTGTTCTACATTCATGGACCGAACATTCACTGAGGAGGTGATTAGATTAAAGTTGTTTCCATTTTCATTGAAAGATAAGGCTAAAACGTGGCTCAATGCATTAAGACCTAGATCTATAGGCACATGGCAGGAAATGCAAACTGAATTTTTGAAGAAATTTTTTCCAATACATAGGACAAATGCACTTAAAAGACAAATCATGAACTTTACCCAAAAAGATTCTGAAACTTTTTATCAAAGTTGGGAAAGGTTCAAGGATCTTTTAAATGCTTGTCCTCATCATGGTTATGAAAATTGGCGTTTGATAAGTTTTTTTTATGAAAGTTTGACACCGAAGATGCGCCAATTTGTACAAACTATATGTAATGGAGAATTTTTTGACAAAGAGCCTGAGGAAGCATTTGAATATTTGATTATCTTGCTGAAAATGCTCAATATTGGGACACAACTGATGTGCATGATAGGTCTAGGCAAGTTGAGTCTGGTCATGGAAAATATACTTTGAAAGAAGATGATGATTTGCGTGCTAAATTGACCTTATTGTCTAGAAAAATGGAAGCTATGGAATTGAAAAAGGTAAATGAAGTGCATGTTGTCCATAAAAATTCAGAGAAGTGTAGCATATGTGAGGATCATGGGCATTCAACTAATGAGTGTCCCACGATCCCCGCATTCAAAGAGGTATTGTTGGACCAATCTAATGCTGTAAATATGATACAAAAACCATATTCTGGTCCTTATTCTAATTCTTATAATCCAGGATGGAGAAACCACCCAAATTTTGGGTGGAGGAATGACCAGCAAGTAGCTCCAGCGGCCTTGGCTCCAGGACCCTCTCAACTCGCTATTCAAGCACCTCCAATGCAAAAGAAGGGACTTGAGGAGACGATGCATCAATTGTCAAACACTTTGCAGCAGTTTATGCAAGGTCAAGCAACAATCAACAATCAAAACTCTCAAGCGATAAATGACATTCGGAGCACACTTACAAAGATGACTACGGCATGGAGCTCTCAAGAGAAAGGAAAACTTTCTGCACAACCTCAACCCAATCCACAAAGTCAGCCTCCACAAGGAGCGGTTGAGAGTTCAAATGTGAGGCAAGTGAAGGCGGTCACTACTTTGAGAAATGGTAGGGTAGTGAATATTCCAGCTCAAGGTTCAGACAAGGCTGGTAAGGTCTCTAAACCTGTACAAAATGAGGCTGAAAATGGTGAGTTTGAACAAAATGAAATTGAAACTGAACAGATTTCATGTCCTGTACCTGCTCCTTTTCCTCAAAGATTGGTTCCTCTGCACAAAGACAAACACCAATCTGAAATTTTAGAAATATTCAAGCATGTTAGAATTAATATCCCTTTGTTGGATGCTATTCAGCAAATTCCTGCATATGCTAAGTTTCTAAAAGATTTGTGTACGGTTAAAAGAAAGTTAAATGTGCAAAAGAAAGCTTTTCTTACTGAGCAGGTCAGTGCCATAATTCAGAGCAATACCCCACCAAAGTATAAAGACCCTGGTTCACCAACAATTGCTTGTGTTATAGGAAGTTCAAAAATTGGTCAAGCATTGTTAGATCTAGGTTCAAGTGTGAATTTACTTCCTTATAATGTTTATGAGCAACTTGGTTTGGGGGAATTAAAACCAACTCCTATCATTTTACAACTAGCGGATAGGTCTATTAAAATGCCAAGAGGAGTTGTTGAAGATGTCTTGGTTCAAGTGGATAAATTCTTTTATCCCGTTGATTTTGTTGTGTTGGATGTTCACTTGACACCAAAATCTTCTTTTCAAGCACCTGTGATTCTTGGGAGACCTTTTCTTGCTACTTCAAATGCATTAATAAATTGTAGGAGTGGTGTTTTAAAGCTGAGTTTTGGGAACATGACCCTTGAACTAAACATTTTCAATATTTGTAGGCAACCTCAAGACTCGGAAGATGTACAAGAAGTAAATTTGTTGGAAAGCATCCTTGAGGAGGAGACTTATTTGGCATACCAGCCCACTAACCTGTTGTTTGAGTTAGAAAATTTTTGTGAACTCCTCACTGATGACACCCCCATTGATGTTTCTCATGTTTTTAATGCAGAAAATAAATTGGAGACTAAATGGAGGCCAAAGATTGAGCAACTCCCACCGTTGACAGCAAGTTTGAAGCCTTCAGCAAATGAAATCCCTACACTAGAGCTGAAGCCATTGCCAAATGACTTGAAATATGCATTTCTGGGACCGGACAGCACCTTCCCAGTGGTGATTTCAGCCCAACTTTCTCATGATCAAGAATGGAAATTGATGGGAGTCTTAAAGCAACACAAAGGTGCCATTAGGTGGACAATCGTAGATATAAAAGGTATAAATCCTCTTGTATGCACTCATAGGATTTACTTAGAGGAAAATGCTAAAGTTTCTAGGGAGATGCAAAAGAGATTAAATCCTACCATGAAAGAGGTGGTAAAAACGGAGATTTTAAAATTACTTGATGTGGGAATCATCTACCCTATTGCGGACAGCAAGTGGGTAAGTCTCATTCATGTAATTCCAAAAAAATCTGGGCTTACCATTGTGAAAAATGAGAAAGATGAACTGATTCCTACTAGGATTTCTACTGGTTGGCGAATGTGTATAGATTATAGGAAGTTGAATGCCGCCACTAGGAAAGATCATTTCCATTTGCCATTTCTTGATCAAGTGCTAGAAAAAGTTGCGGGTCATGATTTCTATTGCTTTCTTGATGGATATTCTGGTTTTTACCAAATAGAAATAGCACCCGAAGATCAAGAGAAAACAACTTTTACTTGCCCGTTTGGCACTTTTGCATTTAGAAGAATGCCTTTTGGACTATGTAATGCACCGGCTACTTTCCAAAGATGTATGCTTAGTATTTTCAGCGACATGATTGAAAACTGTTTGGAAATATTCATGGATGATTTTTCAGTGTTTGGCAGTTCTTTTGATGCATGTTTGACTAACTTACAAGCTGTTTTAGCCAGGTGTGAAGAGAAGCATTTGCTTCTCAATTGGGAAAAGTGTCATTTCATGGTTCAACAAGGCATAGTTCTTGGTCACATAGTCTCATCACGAGGTATTGAGGTCGATAAAGCTAAGATTGAACTTATTTCCAAGCTTCCTATACCCAAAACAGTAAAAGAAATCAGATCATTTCTTGGGCATGCTGGGTTTTATAGGAGATTCATTCAAAATTTTAGTTCTATCTCTAAGCCTTTGTGTGAATTACTTATGCATGATGTTGCTTTTGAATGGACCTCTTCTTGTCAAGATGCTTTTGATAAATTGAAAATTTTGCTCACCACAGCCCCTATCATGCAGCCCCCTGATTGGTCTATTCCTTTTTGAGATAATGTGTGATGCTAGTGATGTGGCCATAGGAGCTGTTCTTGGACAGCGTAGAAATAAGTTCCCACATGTCATTTCTTATGCAAGTAGAACTTTAAATGGAGCCCAAAGAAATTATTCTACCACAGAAAAAGAATTGCTTGCTGTAGTTTTTGCATTAGACAAGTTTCGAACTTATATTCTTGGTTCTCCTGTGGTTGTTTTCACTGACCATGCAGCGTTAAAGTACTTATTGTCAAAGAAGGATGCTAAACCACGTTTAATCCGATGGATTCTTCTTCTTCAAGAATTCGATCTTATCATCAAAGACAAGAAGGGTGCTGAAAACGTAGTTGCCGACCACTTGTCTCGGCTTACATTTGCTGAAAAGGATCACACTATCTCTATCCTTGACTCTTTTCCTGATGAACAATTAATGTCAGTTGAAAATTTGCCTTGGTTTGCTGACATAGTTAATTTTTTGGTGACAGGACAAACTCCACCCCATTGGAGTGCTCAAGACATACGGAAATTCAAGCATGAGGTAAAGTCATTCTTCTATGATGATCCTTACTTGTTTAAATATTGTTCTGATCAAATCATAAGGAAATGTGTGCCTGATCATGAGATACAAGCTGTTCTTTCTTTTTGTCATAATGAGGCTTGTGGGGGGCATTTTTCTGCAAATAAAACCGTTGCAAAAATTTTACAAAGTGGGTTTTATTGGCCACATATGTTTAAGGATGCGTATAATTTTTGCAAAACTTGTGAGCCATGTCAAAAACTAGGCACAGTCACTAAGAGAAATATGATGCCTTTACAACCGATTTTGGTCATTGAGATTTTTGATTGTTGGGGGATTGATTTTATGGGACCATTTCCATCTTCTTTTGGTTATTTGTATATCCTCGTGGCGGTTGATTATGTTTCTAAATGGGTTGAAGCCATTCCATGTAAAACAAATGACCATAAGATTGTGCTTAAGTTTTTGAAAGAAAACATTTTTGCTAGATTTGGCATGCCTAGAGCTATCATTAGTGATAATGGAACTCATTTTTGCAACAAACCATTTGTTGCCCTCATGAAAAAATATGGTATACACCATAAAGTTTCCACTCCATATCACCCGCAAACGAATGGGCAAGCTGAATTAGCTAATAGGGAACTTAAGCACATCTTAGAAAAAACAGTCAACCCCAACAGAAAAGATTGGTCTTTAAGGCTTACTGATGCGCTTTGGGCTTATAGGACAGCCTTTAAAACCTCTCTTAACATGTCCCCTTATCGCTTGGTCTATGGAAAGGCATGTCACCTTCCCGTTGAGCTTGAACATAAGGCATATTGGGCCGTTAAACAATTTAATTTTTCTATTGACCATGCTGGTTCTGTGAGAAAATTTCAGATTTCAGAATTGGATGAGCTTAGGCGAGATGCATATGACAATTCTAAATTGTCAAAGGAACGCATGAAGGTATTACATGACAAGCACATCCAAAGAAAGAGTTTTGAGCCCAATGAGCAAGTCTTACTTTACAATTCCCGCCTCCATCTATTTCCAGGCAAATTAAGATCGAGGTGGAGTGGACCTTATGTAGTTAAGACTGTGTTTCCATATGGAGCTGTTGAGATTACTAATCCTCAAAATGGAAACACTTTCAAAGTTAATGGCCAACGACTTAAACATTTTTTGGCAAAACTTTCACATGAGGATACTTCCATTCCTTTGGAAGATCCCATTTATTCTCATGGTTCTTAGCTCATTTTTGTTTTGTTTTATTATTTTTTTTTTCTTCTCTCTCTTTTCCTTTTATTTTTCTGTTTTTATTTGTTTCAGTTCTATATTTTGTTCTTTCTTTCTTTCTTTTTTTTTTCTTTAGTATATCTTTTCAGGTTTAGCACTGTTTATTCCTTTATGGTTTCATTTTTTTACGTTCACAATCCTTTCAGCCATCTCAGGTATTTTCCTTTGGCCCTATTTTCTTTCATGCTTTGTTATATTCATGATTTGCATTGAGGACACTGCCCATTTTTAGTTGGGGGGTAAGGAGAGCCTTCTACCATTAGTCTCTCAGGATTAATTATTGTGGGGTTTGAATTTTTTGTTGCTACCAAGCTACTATTTTCACACTTCTCTACTTAAGATCAGATAGTTGCAGTTTTGGGCTATACTAATTCTCATTGCTTAGTTTCAAGTTTGACACTTGACCTTGTGATATGTCTTAACTACTCAAACTTGGGAAAGTTACTTCAAAGCTATTGATTGATGACCTTAATTGACACAAACAGATACTTTTTGTGGTTTGTTTGATGACAATCAGTGATTTCTTCTAAGCAACTAGCAAGAACTACAATGAACCATATCTTAATGGCTTAGGAAAAGTGTGATAAAAAAAAAAAAAAGATCAGTTTTTTTTTTATATGAGAAAAGGGACAAGCTAGAGATCATGCAAAAAAAAAAATAAAAAAAAAAATGGTGCAAGTACATTGGAAAAGGCTGCCTATCACCGGGATCTATTAAGAAAAAAAAAAAAAAGGGTCTTTCAAAGTGTGATAGCGTGAAAGCCGCTAATGTAATGGTTTTGAATTGGAGTGAAGACCTTTTGGTTTTTCTTGAAAAAGTTGCTAGGCTGAAACTATTGTGAGGAATCTTGAAACTAACAAATGGAAATCTGTTCACACACTTGGTGCACTCAAAGATCTTAAGCTTAAGTGCATTTCCCTTGTTTGAGCTCTTGAGAATTTTATAAGCTTTTGTGTTGAGCTAAAGCCTGACTTAACTACATTCTTATGCCCAAGATTTCAATATGCTTGATCTTTTGTAGAGATTTTTGAGTTTAGTAGCTCGTTCTTGGATCCCACAATGTTTGTTATCGCATTGTTTGCTAGAGACTAGCAAAAAGCTAGTTGGAGGGTGTGATAAAGTGTTAAAAATTACATAATTAAGTTGCTAAATGAATGATTTGTTTAACACAAAATGAAGTAAGCACTTAATTATATAGTAAATTTTAATACTTGACTCAATGTTAAATTCTGATTAATATCCCAAATTTTATTTTGATAATTTACTTATGTTGCAGGGCATTGTGGGAAAGATATTAAAATTATATGGGTATTATTGGAAGTACCTAATGGCAGCAACAAAAGAGATGCACAGCTAGGGATTGGAAACAAAATAAAAAAAAGAAATGAAAGAGGGCAGGGGAGGCACTAGCATGGCTTCACAGATCGTGGCCTCACTCACAGATCGTGGCTTCACTGCGAGAATTTGGTGCTACAAAACGCAGGAGCTGCGTGCGCACTGCAGATCAAAACGCACTGCAGCAAGACGTGAAACGCGACCTGGGCTGCAGAGCTGAAGTGCGGAACGCGACCTGGGCTGAGATGCACTGGGCAAAGGCATGAACTGATCTGTGCTGGGCTGCAGTGGAACGACGTACGCACAGCAGCAAACGCACAAGGCTTAGCGAAACGGCATGGTGCTGGGCGTGAAACGCGGACGCACGCATGCTCAAAATGCAGGAGACAGAGGCATGAAACGCGGAACTGCTGAGCTGCCTCACGCACGCTCAAAACGCAGGAGACAGAGGCATGAAACGCGGAACTGCTGGGCTGACTCACGCACGCTCAAAACGCAGGAAATAGGGAATGAAATGCACAGCAGCAAGGCCTGATGGGTTGAGACGTGCGCACTGCGGAGAGATGAAACGCACGAAGTGCCAACGTGAAACGCACGGCTGAGGCAAAACGCAGAGAGTATAAAAAGAAATGATTTTCGCACAGCGCCGTCTCTCTGAGTTTTTTTTTTGGGTTTTACGTTTTCATTTTTTCGTTCAGTTCTTTCTTCTTCATATTTATTTTCAGTACTTTACATTACTTCTTTTTTTATTCCGCTTGATTTTAGTCTGGCTTAGTTTCGGATTTCTGCATCTTTGAGGGATATAGTATATTTTTATTCAGCAACTTTTCTTTGAAACAGTATTTAGTGATGTTAGATTTTAATCTTCTTGAGCATTTTGTTAATCTAGAGATGATAGGCTAGATTTTTAGCTTGGGATTCAATGAGTAACCCATGACTATTTGGGATTGAATTTACTTCAATATTTAGTGCTTTTAATGATTAACTTGATGGATTATATCTCAATGTGCATTTAGAAAATATTAGAGTTCTTTGTTCTTGGTTTAGATCAATTGTAGACGTAAAGGCACAATTGATACTTGAACAAGTAACATAACTTTGATGTTTTTCTTTCATTTTTCTAAGATTGTCATATGATTTGTCAAGTAGTTTTATTAAAATAAAAATTGTGGTTTATTGCTATATTATCCGACCATGATCTCTAGGAATGAGGGAATGGTTGAGAGAAAAATGAAAAGAGAAGTAAATTCATCACCAAATTAGTGGGTGAAAATTGCATCCCAAGTGTTTGTTTAATTGCTTCTTACAAATTCAAGGCAACTTCCGCACATTTTCTTTAAGTCTCTTGATTCTTAGCAATTTTAGAAAAATAGATTCACTTTCACTTTCCGCTTTACTTAGGATTAAGCTTCCCGATAATTTCTCTCATAATTCAATGCACGCTCCCTAGTAAATAGTCCCATTTAGGTATTAATATTATTCGCCTTTAATTCCTAAAACTTATTTTTCCTTTCTTATTATTTTTGTTCATAGCTAGCTTTTTTAGTTTACTCTTTTCTTATTATTTTAAACTTTCGTGTCACTACCAACGGTAATATGTTGTCTTGCGAAAATGAAATGTTTGCTAAATTTTCATTGTCCCTGTGAATTCGATCTTGGGATTTACCCTTGTATTACTTTGACAGCTTCTACGCTTGGAAGTCAAAATTAAAAGCTGATCACTATTAAACCCATAAATCAAAAACACAAATTGATCGGAACCCAACTGAGCCAGTGGTGGAAGTCTTGCGTTCCAACTGATGCGGTGCCGTGACCGAACAAATTTTCTTGGAGATCGTTCTCCTGCATTTCGGAATGGAAGATACCGATTGCCTCGAAAAAGTAGAGAAGCCCAAATCCTTCTTCGGAAAAACAACCAAAAATGAACGAAACAAAGACATGATGGGTTATTGAAGTTTTTGTCAGGGAAAAAAAAAGAAGAATAATAAGAGAATAAAGTAAAAGCGATCAACTTGGGAGATGAGAGCTGGGGTGAAGTATTAACCTTGTTGAGGATGAAAGATGGGAGGGTTGGAGCAATGGTAGAGGAAGCCATGGGTGGATTCCGGCGTTCTCAATAGTACGAGGAATATGTGCGAGTGTGGACCTGTGGTTTGTTTCCTGTGAAAATTGGAGGGGCGGCCAAGCACTTAGCAGAATTTTCAGCCAATTACAATAGTTAGTATTTCTCAACACTTTTCATAACTGACATAATCTAGACGATAAATCTCGACTTAAATCTTAGAGAAAATATCACTTCTATCCACAACAGATGTTACAAAATCTCATACTCCAACTAAGCAGGATAGATATACCAAACCCCACCAAAGATTATCATGCGTAGCCATATAGATTACCATGCAGAGAATATCTCGAGAAAGGCGGCGGATTTGCATGGTTGTTGAAAAATTGTAGATTAGATGTCCACTCGTCTTTTTTTTTATTTTATAATTATATACGTTGAATCAGCAAGAGCAGTAACACAAATTACGTAAGGCGCTAGGTTCTTTCTGGCAACCTTTGCCACGCCCACGGTGATCATACGAGCGCACGTACTGTTCATGCATAAAACTCTATATTGGATTTCACGTTGAATGTTACCAGCCCGACAAGCTAGGAAAGAAGGGTGTTATAAAGTATTTGGTAGCAGTAGAACATTAATTAGTGTAGAAACCATTATCAAGATAGGCTTCGTTTGGAAACTAAAATTATCTCAACTCATCTCATCTTATCATTACAACTTTTTCAAATTCCAATATAAAATATAATAAATAATTCAACTTTTTCAAATTCTAAAATAATAATAATAATAATAATAATAATAATAAACAATATTCTAACAATATTTTATCATTTAAACTCAACTCAACTCAACTTAGCTCAACATTCCAATGCAAATTTGTCGTACCATAAAGATATCATCTCAATCATTCAATTTGAGGACGAAAATACATATTACGACAGTACTAAACCAGGATAGACGAAGAATGATAGTTCCATGATACAAATATATTAAATGTAATAATTTAAGTATTACATTGCAAAATTGATTTTTCCTAATAAAATTGAGAAGCATTTATATCAAAATAATTAAAATTATGCAAAGTTCTTTAGATATAGAAATTTCACAAAAATAAAGCCACAAACTAACATGACTTAATATAATACGACAGATTATAAAATTATTTTTATTATAAAGTAATTCTAAGATATTGCATATAGTTATGCTTGTTTGTGAATTCATTTTTATGAAATATCTATGTGGCTGTAGCACTTCTACAAGAATTTTGGAATATTTTCGTCCATATTAATCAATAATTAATTTTAAATATAAATTTTAAAATTTAAACCTTAGAAACTAAATTATATAATATAAATAGAATGTAGACCTTAAAATATCGTTGCTATTAGAATGGAGGTAGTTTAGGTTGCTTATTAACGGGTGCCCACCTTTGTTCTTATCCTCCTCCTCCTTTTCTTTTTTTAGTATTTTTGTTCTTTTTTTTGCTCAATATTGCATGGTAAGTGTAGATCTTCTTTTGGGCCATGCAATTTGGGTTTTTAATTACTTATATAGCTTTTAGAGAAAGAATATATATATGTATATATATATATATGTATATATATATATATATATGCATCCTTGTGACACTTTTTAGAACATACGCATTGGATAGCCAAATTTTAGAGTTTCTATTTTGACTTACTAAACCATTAAAAAAAATTAATCATTTATTTAATTTTTTATCTAATTTTTTAACAATAATATCTTTCAAATGTTAATATTCATATGTTATTCTTTTATCTGTCGGTATTTTTTTTCTAATTAGTCTACTCTTTTATCACAGAGCCACACAACAAACGTCCTTTTTTTTCTTGATCGCCTCTTCATCCTCTTCCAATACTCAAACCATGCCAACCACTCCGATTTCATCTACCATTCCAATTACCAACATCAGTCATCTTATTACACGCAAACTCACGCCTGGCAATTACTTGTTGTGGCGTGCTCAATTCCTCCCATATCTCAAAAGAGAAAAACTCCTTGGTTTTGTTGATGGTTCCAAAATGCCACCTTCCGCACTCATTTTCAGTTCTTTCGATACCTCCAACTCAGACCCTATCCCAAACCCATAATATATTCACTGGTATCAGTAGGATCAACTCCTGCTTTCTGCAATCAACTCCTCTCTCTCAAAAGAGGTTCTTGCTCAAGTGGTTCGTCTCCACACCTCTCGTGAAGTGTGGCAATCCTAGGAACAATCCTTCTCTATCCAAACTAATGCTAAAATCATGCACCTTAGACTCAATCTTACATCTACCAAAAAAGGCAGCCTTTTAATTGCTCATTTTTTTCAAAAAATGAAGACCTTTGGTGATGCCCTTTTAGCTATTGGTCAGCCCTTAACTGATTCTGAATTAATCAGTTACATCCTTGTGGGTCTCAGTCCTAAATACGATTCACTCATCACATCTCTTACCACTCGACTTGATCCTATGTCACTTCAAGAAGTGTATGGTTGACATATGAGCTCCGCTTGGAACACCAAAACACCACACTTGATATCACTGTAGCTTCTGTCAATACATTGTCAAAAGGAAAAACTCATGCTTATCCCTCTACCAAAGGTCCAGACCAATTAGGCTCTTCCACTCGCAATTTTTCTCAACAAAATTTCCTCTCACGCGAAAAAGGGTGTGGCCGAGGTTAATTCTCCATCTTCAATGGATCACACCCACTTGTCAAGTGTGCCACCGTTCTGGACACACTACTTTAAAATGCTATCATCACTTTGATCATGCATAACAAGGAGAGCAATCAAATAATTATCAAGCTTTTCTATTTGCCTAGTCTCCTCCTGAGCAAGCTTGGTATCCTAACACGGTTGCTACCCATCATCTTACATCTGATCTTAACAATTTGAGCATTCGTGCTGATAAGTATACTGGTTCTGATCAAATTCGAGTGGGCAATGAAGCAAGTTTGCCTATCCTACACACTGGTGTCTCTTAATTTAACTCTCATTCTAAATCTCTATTTTTAAAGCAACTTTTGCATGTTCTCTCTATTAAAAAAATTACTTTCTGTCAATAAATTCACTCGAGATAATCATGTCTTTTTTTAGTTTCATCTAGATTTTTATAGTGTCAAGGATCTCAATACGGGGAACATCCTCCTCCACGAGCCGATTAAGGATGGTCTCTACCATTTCTCACATTGTTCATCTCCACCCTCAAAGACTGCCTTTGTTGGGGAACGATCATCGCTTGACACCTGGCATTGCAGACTTGGTCATCCCTCCCTTCGTATGGTCAAACACATCTTGTTCTCTCATCAACTTCCAGCATTTACAAATAAGGCGCCTTCTATTTGTGACTTCTATCAATAAGCCAAGAGTCATAAGTTGCCATTTTATCTTTCCCCATCTCGTTCATCTAATGTTCTAGATTTAATTTTCTCAGATGTTTAAGGTCCTTCCCCGGTTCCTTCAGTTC
This sequence comes from Juglans mandshurica, assembly GCA_022457165.1. Taxonomy (NCBI): domain Eukaryota; kingdom Viridiplantae; phylum Streptophyta; class Magnoliopsida; order Fagales; family Juglandaceae; genus Juglans; species Juglans mandshurica. The sequence continues at coordinate 13,770,692 of CM039619.1, forward strand.
AAGGTTTTTCGATATTATGTATTTTTTGTTGATGAGTTTAGCAAATTTACTTGGTTCTATCCTCTAGTTCAAAAATCTGATGTTGAGCATGTTTTCTATAAATTTCAAGTTCTTGTTGAACGACAATTTGAGTCCCAAATCAAAATACTCTAAACTGATTGGGGAGGAGAATATCGTTGTCTCAACACCTATCTCAATTCCGTTGGTATTTTATATCGGCTAACATGTCCTCTTACCCACAAACAAAATGGGTATGTTGAAAGAAAACATCAACACTTGGTCAAAACTGGGCTTTCCCTCATGGCTCATGCAGGCTTTCTTAAATCTTATTAGGTTGATACTTTCCAAACTGCTTGTTTTCTCATAAACCATCTCCCTTCTCCCATCCTTAAAAATCAATCACACATTCAATATCTTTTCCATACAAGGCCCGATTACAAAATTTTCAAAACTTTTGGTTGTGCTTGTTGGCCAAATTTGAGACCCTCTAATAAACATAAGACGGATTATCGATCCAAATTATGTATTTTTTTGGGCTATAGTTCTTCTCACAAGGGTTATAAATGCTTGCAATAACCCATTGGATGCATCTTTATCTCTAGAGACGTTAAATTTGATAAAGTCAAATTCCCTTTTCATGATGATCTGTCCAGCCCACCGACTGGATCTCACAATCCTCCAAAAACAACTTTACTTCCTTCTTTTTTGCAAGTCCACGTTCCAGCAGCTCCAGCCCATGCGCCCAACTCATCTATTGCAACCTCATCATCGTCTTCCTCACAAAATCAAGACTTGACCTCCTTTAGAATCTCTAGTGCATCACCAACTTCCTCATGAGCCCGTTATGCCTCCTGCGTCTGCACCACAAACGTTGACTCCTCTGCCCATTTCTTGTCACCCAATGTGCACTTGACTTCGAGCTAATATCACCAAGCCTCAACAGTACACAGACGACACCATTCCATACCCTTCTCGTGCCATGGCTGCTCTTGCAGCTCTCTCCACCACTGAACCCACTTCCTTCACAGAAGCTACCAAGGACCCTGCATGGCGACAAGCCTTGAATACAAAGTTTGACGCCCTCTTGTAGAATCGCACATGGTCACTTGTGTCTCCTTTTCTGTCCATGAACATTGTTGGATCTAAATGGGTCTTTAGGCTTAAACTACGTGCGGATGGAACCATTGAACGCCATAAGGCTCGACTTGTGGCAAAGAGATATCATTAAGAACCCGGCCTTGACTTCACTGAAACATGCAGTCCTGTCATCAAACCAAGGACAATCCGAATTGTTCTTTCTCTGGCAGTTACTCGTGGATGGTATGTTCAATAACTTGATGTCCAGAATGCATTCCTGCATGGTGATCTTCATAAGTCAGTGTATGATTACGCTTAAAAAATAATGCGGTAGTCGTAGCACAGCTTTGGGGTGTCGATTCCACATAGAGACAAATTAAAAGAAGAGCAGAAGGAACAAAGAAACTAAAGAAAAATATGAAATGATTAATGGAGAACAAAGATAAATTTTAAATGCAAATTAAAGTGAAACAAATTGACTAACAAAAAAAGTACTCAAATTTGACGAACAGTAAAGCGTCAGGAATCTTTTGCACAAATCTGGTATTTTAATTATTCTTAATTCATTGAATAACTCAATTGGAAACTCAATTTCCAAAATTCACAATCAAAATGTATAGATTTATAAAGCAAAATTAAATCAAATGTAACCCTTTGAAAAATCATTCACCACTTTTTAAAATACGTAAATTATTATCACTATTGAGAAAATCCAACGACCACAATATACTCAGGGAGCGATATTGCAATAAAGAATTAAATCAATATAAATAAATAATTTATCCAAACATAATCAAAAAGCTAATCCATTCAATAGAAAAATTATGATTGAATCCATAAACAGAATAAATTCTATGATTATTCAGAGAAGAAAACATCAACAATGAATTGAGAATGATAAAACAAAAGAGTTTTAATAATTGAAAATCAAATACATAAATTAAAAATATCATCTAATGTGCAAATTCATCCCTAGCCCTACTTGAGAAATTAATTATACATAAATATAATGGACAACAAAAATCTCAAGAGAAAAATAAAGCAAACGGCAGCCATGAAAATTAATTTCATCTTTTCGTTCTTTAGCACTTAGCCATCTCCCTCTAAAAACTCTCAAATTTTGTGCTAATAATATGCTTATATAGGGTAGGATAGAAACCCTAATGTCTTCATGATTCCCGCATAAAAAATCGCCTAAATTTTATAACTCATCTTGGTAGCCACGTACGCACTTCATGAGTTCGAATTTATAAATCCCTATTAGAAACAAATTTGTGTCCCTTTAAAATATCTTTCCAACGCATCAAGAATCGCATCAATCCGATATGTAAGTAGAAAGTTATGATTAAAATACTAAAGTATGTTCAGGCTGTCTTCTAGCGTATTTTGGACTCTGACTTTTTCTCTTGATCCGAATTACTCTCAAACCTCATCATTATTCTTATTTGAAGAGTCCTACACTCGTTGAAAGTTCATAGGTTTTTCCAACGTCTTGCCCACTTGAAAGTAATTTGAATTTGACTGAGATTTGACTTCTTCTTTTTTGTAGACCCTGAAATCAAACATAAAAATCTATTTAGAAGTATCTCAAAGTAAATAGAAACTCAATTCAATAATGCACATTAATTCCTATAATTTCTATTCATATTTTAGCATTTTAGTCCAATAACAGGGTATTTAGAGTGTACTTTTGTACACTCATCACACCCTCTAAATTGCTTATTACCAGTCCCTAGTAATTTCTATGCAAAAGAGATGAAAGAGACCAAAAAAAATACACAAAGGCTACCAAGTCACACTTTCCAAATTTACATATCAAAACAATCTTAGGAATTCAATAACCTTATCACAAGCAATCCACCTATAGCATTCCACAAAGTGTGTGTGTGTGTGTTCCAAACTATATCTATTTAACCAGAAGCCCTGACACATGCAACATCAAGAACATCTCAAGCGAAAGGTTCAACTCTATAACTCACGGGTATAAAAGTGCTTCGTGTGAGAATTCTCTCTATGGAGTTGACAATGGGTGTACACACACTCTCATGGGGAATTATGCAATTATGTACAAGCAACAAGCAGACATTAATCTTATGATAGGAACACTAACAGATGAGACTTCCACCACCCTTTCCAAAAGCTTACTTAGGATCAGAACGGTCAACACAAAAGGTTATAACGTGGCTTAGGTTCAGGACTATATAAAAGAAAGAATGAAAATAATTCAAAAACTTCCAAGTACATACAAAGAGAATCTTATTAAATATCTTAGTAGACCACACTTCTCACTTGATGTACTCTCCAACTTTTCAGATCATCGAATAATAATGTTTTTCCTTCTTTTTCCTCTTCTCTTGCTTTTTTTTTCAACAATTTGATGAACAAACACATGCCACTTTGGTATTCTTGTCATTTCTACCCAACCTTAACTTTTTTTTTTTTTTATTCGAGAACCTAACACAAAAGAAAGAGAATACAAATTTCATACCTAGTATACACTTGGAAGTAAAAAGGGTAGAAAAATCAGTATATAGGCTATACTCCAATGTGGAGAGGCATGGATGATATGGTCATATAAAAAGAAAAAGTTACATGTATTTATTGGCTCAAAATTGGCTACTAGGGGTCTATAATGGAAATTGTTAACTAGAAAGGCTCAAACGTTGATCTTAAGTTGACCTTCTCATATCCCAAGTATATCCAACATCTTACCACAAACCATGTAATGTTGATATTCTCAAAAGAAGTATCCAATTCAATATATCAATGAACGATTATCACAATTTACTGCATTTGTAAGCTCTCAATCCTCTCCAAAATTCACATGAATACTTAAGCAAAAGAGTTATCTAGCTACATGTGTCAAACCACTATCTTACCACAAAATTTGGATGAGTGCATTAGGGGTTCTGTGAATGCTTCAACAAAAAATGATTATGGTGGGTTTGGTGAATTCGCAAAGATGACTATGAATGAGAACGAGTACATATGTGAAAACAATGTACGTGTGATGCAAATTAAAAAAAAAATTGACACATTAAAATATGTCACAGAGTTCCAACAAAACAAGCATTTTAAATACTAAATTTGCACCACCATCCCCCAACTTAAATGAAACATTATCCTCAATATTTAAAAATCAAATTTGAATGGAAAGTAACTAAAAATGGTAAAATACACCTGATGAGTGGCGTGGGTAGCACGCTAAACCAAAAATGGTAACCTAAAATGACAAAATGAAACTAACCTACAAACAAAAATAAAGAAAACAATAGCAAACAAAAAAGGAAAAGAAAGAAAATAAAACAAAACAAAAAAAAACAAAACAAATAAAGAAAAACATACATGCATGGTGTGGTTAAGGTTGATAGACCAGATCCACAAGTGAAATGTCTTCCACTTCCGGAACTTGCCTATCAATTAATACTTTAAGGCGTTGACCATTTATTTTAAAGATCCGACCATCCTTAGGATCCTTTATTTCTACTGCCACATTTGTAAAAATATTTTTCACTACAAAAGAGCCGGTCCACCTAGACCGAAGTTTTCCTGGGTGCTTATGGAGTCTAGAATCATATAAGAACACTCGATCATTAGGTTTAAACGTTTTTCTCAAAGTGTTTTTATCATGAAATGCTTTCATTTTAGCCTTATAGATTCTAGAGTTCTCATAAGTATTATTTATCAACTCCTCTAACTCGGTCAACTGAAATTTTCTAAACTTATCTTATTCTCCAATGTCAAAATTGAAATGTTTGATGGTCCAATAAACTCGATGCTCGAGCTCCACAGGTAAGTGGCAAGGCATTCTAAAAACAAGCCTATAAGGTGACATGCCTAAGGTAGTTTTGAAAGCTGTACGGTAGGCCCAAAGCACATCAAATAGTCTCAAAGACCAATCTTTGTGATTTGGGTTGACCATTTTTTCTAAAATTTACTTAATTTCCCTGTTTGTATGTTCTACATGTTCACTTGTCAGGGGGTGGTAGGCAGTAGAGATCTTATGTACCACCCTATATTTTTTCATCAAAACCTCAAAAGAATGGTTGCAAAAATGTGTACCCCGGTCACTAATGATAGCACATTGTGTACCAAATCGAGATAACACATTCTATTTGAGAAATTTAATTACCGTCCTATTATCATTGCTCCTGCAAGCTACTGCATCTACCTATTTTGACACATAATCTATTATCACAATAATATATTGATATCCAAAAGAAAGAGGAAATGGTCTAATAAAGTCAATGCCCCAACAATAAAAAATTTCAATCACTAAAATTAGGTTTAAAGGCATCATATTACGACAAGACATAACTCCTAACTTTTGACACTTTTCACATGATCGATAATAGATCTTTGCATCCTTAAACAAGGTGGACCAATAAAATCCACACTGCATAATTTTTGCAGCAGTTTTCTTCATTGAAAAGTGGCCCCCACAAGCTTGGGAGTGACAAAATTTCAAGATGCTAGCAATCTCCTCATCAGGGATGCAACGCCTTAAAATTTGGTCGGGACTGTATTTGAAAATAAAAGGGTCATCTCAATAGAAACTACGTGCCTTAGTCATGAACTTCCTCTTGTCCTGAGTTATTCAATCCACCAGTATCTCACATGCAGTCAAATAATTCACAATATGAGCAAACCATGGTAAAGAAGTAATAGAAAGTAAATGTTCATCGGGAAAATCATCACTGATTGGCAGGTGGCCAGAGGTGTCCTCAAATTTGAGCCTCGAGAGACAGTCAGTCACTACGTTCTCCACTCATTTCTTGTCTTTGATGGTGATGTCAAATTTCTACAAAAGTAAAATCCACTGTATTAGTCGCGCCTTACCATCCTTCTTTGTAAGAATATATTAAGGGCTGCATGATCTGTGAAAATAATAATAGGAGAACCAATTAAGTAAGCATGAAACTTATCCAAACCAAACACTACAGCTAGCAACTCTTTTTCAGTGGTGGAGTAATTCATTTGAGCACTATTTAGAGTTCTACTAGCATAGTAAATGACAAAGGCTTCCCTCCCTTCGCTGTCCAAGAACAGCACCAACAGCAAAGTCACTAGCATCACACATGATCTCAAAAAGGTAAAGTCCAATCAGGTGGCTGCATTATGGGTGTTGAGATAAGCTTGCCAATTAGCATTTAAATGCCTCTTGACAAGCTTGTGTCCACTCAAATGGGGCATCTTTAGCTAGGAGATCACATAGTGGTCTAGATATGGTGAAAAAATTATGTATGAACCTCCTATAAAAGCCCACATGACCAAGAAATGATCTCACATCCTTTACTGTCCTAGGTGCTAGCAACTTAGAGATTAATTCAATTTTAGATGGATTAACCTCTATCCCCCTAGAAGAAATAATATGCCCTAAGATAATACCTGAAGGTACCATAAAGTGGCATTTTTCTTAATTCAAAACCAATTCCTTCTCCTCATAATGAGTCAACACTCTCTCTAAATTCAATAAACACGCATCAAAAGAAGATCCAAAAACAGTCAAGTCATCCATAAAAATTTTCATGCAATTTTCAACCATGTCACTAAAAATGCTCATCACGCAACGTTAAAAAGTAGCAGGTGCATTACACAATCCAAATGGCAATCTACAAAAAGCTAAGTACCGAAAGGACAAGTGAAAGTAGTTTTATCTTGGTCTTCTAATGTAATTTCAATTTGATAATAATCAGAATAACCATTCAAGAAACAATAGAAATGATGACCAGCCACACGCTCAAGAATTTGATCAATAAAAGGGAGAGGAAAATGGTTTTTTTGGGTGGCAGCATTCAATTTTCTGTAATCAATGCACATCTGCCACCCAGTCACAAGTTTTGTAGGGACTAACTCTCCCAGGTCCTTCACCACAGTAACACCTGACTTTTTAGAAACAACCTGTGTATGACTTACTCATTTACTATCAGCAATAGGATATATGATTCCTACATCTAAAAGTTTCAACACTTCATTTTTTACCACTTCTTTCATAGTGGGATTAAGCATACGCTAGGGTCTTTATGAAAGCTAGTTTTTTCCTCCAAATTAATTTTATGAGAACAGACCAGAGGACTAACACCTTTTTTATCAACAATGCTCCAACCTAAGGCTGACTTATGCTCACTTAGGGTCCAAATTAATTTCTCACCTTGAGAATCAGACAATTCATATGAGATAATAACAGAAAAAGTATTACCTAGACAAATGAAAACATGCTTTAAACCCTTAGGCAGAGGCTTCAACTCAACTTTGGGTGCTTCCACACTTGAAAGAATTTGTTTTTCACTTTTCTCAGACAACTCCTCAAATTTCGGTTGCCATACCCGAGTGTCATAATCCTGAGTTCTATAAAAAATAGCACAAATATCAACTACATCAGATGGATCACTGATAGAATCAAACTCAGAATTAACAAGAAAATACTCAAGCGGATCAAAACCATGAGCTGTAGAAACTCCCATATCCATGAGTGAGTCAATCATGTATATCTGGTGGCTCTCATCATCATCTTCTGGCTGTTTTGCAATATGGAAGATATTCACCTCGAGAGTCATGTTTCTAAAAGACAACTTCATGAACCTATTCCTACAATTGATAAGAGCATTAGCAGTGACAAGGAAAGGCCTACCTAAAAATTTTAGAAGTAGTATCAACAACAGGACTAGTGTCAAGGATTAGGAAATCAACAGGATAATAAAATTTGTCAATTTGAATTAGAACATCTTCTACCACACCCCGGTGTACTTTGAATGAACGGTCAATCAATTGTAATACCACAGTGGTTGGTTTGATTTCTCACACCCCCAACTGCAAATAAATAGAATATGACATTAGATTCAAGCTAGCTCCTAAATCTAGCAAAATTTGCCAAAACTCATGATTTCCAAAACTGCATGCAATGGTTGGACAACCAGGATCCTTGTACTTAGGAGGAATCTGATGCTCAATTAGAGCACTAACTTGCTCCATCAGGAACACTGTCTTCTTCACACGGTGCTTTCTCTTAACTGTACACAAATCCTTGAGAACTTTTACATAAGTAGGAACTTGCTTAATCATATGCAAAAAAGGAAGATTGATTTTTAATTGCCTTAAATTCTCTAGGATTTCATTGTTAGGATCCAGAGTTCGCTTGCTTAATTTTAAAGGTTGAGGCAATGGTACCTTAACAAGACTCTTTGTCACCTCAGGTTCCCTGGGCAGCTCGGCATCACTACTATCTTGATCCTTTCCCACATCCTCTGATTTGTTCGTCGTTGGGATATGTAATGACTTACCACTTCGTGTCACAATGGTATTCACATCCTTCAAATTCTCTTGCGACATGTGTTGACCATGGGGTGCGGATTGAGTTTGAGAATGGAACTTACTTCGCTCATTTACCCTCAATGAGCTCATCAATTTGGACACTTAGCTCTTTATCTCATTGTTTTCTTCAACAACATGCATAATCAAATATTTAAACTTTTAGTTAGTCTTACCATGTGCCTCAATAAAAGCATGCAAAGTGTCTTCTAAAGGACTCATAGAAGATGAAAGGGCAAGATATGGTGCATGATATGATCTAGGGCGTTGTGCAAGTGGCTGGTTTTCAAACTTCCAGCTAAAATTGGGTGATTGCACCACTCCGAATTATAGGTGTCAGAGAAAGGTGTAAAAGACTTTTTGTACATACCTAAAGCATTACATTGTTCCTTATACATCCCTCTCATCTCAGCAAATGTGAGACACTCTTGGGTGAGGTGATCTATCCCGCCACACACAAAACATGGTCCAAAAGACTATGCATGATTAGCTACATGTATTGGTTTAAGTCATTATTCTTTAACACATCTAGTTCCTTAGTGAGCATCTCAACCTTAGCTTTTAAGTTATCATATTTCCTGAGATGGTAAATTCCACCACCATTTGGGTTTCCTGCAGGTCGTGACTTATTTGTGCTCTCAGTAGCACTAGGTCCAATCCAAGTGTGAGCTTCTTCAGCAAGTTCATTGAGGTATTCTATGACCTCATCAGGATCTTTCTGTAAGAACTCACCATTACACATCATCTCCACAAATTGGCGCTCTCTAGGTGTAAGTCCCTTATCAAAATAGCTCAATAAGCGCCAATTCTCATACTCATGGTGATGACACATACTCAACAACTTCTTAAATCTCTCCCAAGACTGATACAAAGTCTCACTGTCCTTTTGTGCAAAGGTGGAATTTACCTTTTTAAAGCTTTGGTCTTATGTTGGGGAAAATATTTATTAAAGAAGACCTGAGTCATCTCATTCTATGACCCAATAGATCATGGTCTTCAGCGAGTATAGCCAACTCTTAGCTCTATCCTTCAAATAAAAATGAAAGAACTTAAGTCTCGCAACGTCATCAGTTGCATTTTGATTATAAAAAGCCGCAACTACTTTCTCAAACTTCATAATGTGCACATATGAACTTTCATTTTCCAAGCCATGAAAAGTAGGGAGTAACTGCATAATCTCTATTTTAAAATCCAGTTGGCGAGTATTAGCTAGAAACATGATGCATGATGGTGTGGCTATGTGTGTAGGTTAGAGGTAATCATGAAGAGTTCTAGTAGGTTGATTTTCGTGTTCACTCATTTTTTTGGGACTAGATGGATTGTCAAATAAAGGATTTAAAAAATTTGATTCTAACTCTAGCATAGGTCTACAAGCAAATCTACCCAAGGCGTCTTTATATTTGTGCATGCAAGGTAATAAAATACTATAAAAATAAATACTATAAAAAGAAAGAAGAAAAAAAATGCAACAAGCTAAAAGAATGAACGAAATTACTGCATTTACAAACTACTGAAAAGAAAAACTACCAAGCAATTCTTCTACTGTCTCCCCGGCAACGGCGCCAAAATTTGATTATACCCAAAGAATAATGCGATAGTTGTAGCACAACTTTGGGGTATCAATTCCACAGAGAGACAAATTAAAATAATAGCAAAATGAACAAAGAAACTAAAGAAAAATATTAAATGATTAATGGAGAAAAATATTAACTTTAAATGCAAATTAAAGTGAAGCAAAATGACTAACAGAAAAAAACACTCAAATCTGACGAACAGTAAAGCGTTGGGAATCCCTTGCATAAATCCGGTATTTTAATTATTTTTAATTAATTGAATAACTAAATTGGGAACTCAATTCCTAAAATTCTCATTCGGAATGTAAAGATTTATAAACCAAAATTAAATCAAATGTAACCTTTTGAAAAATCATTCATCACTTTTTAAAATACGTAAATTATTATCACTATTGAGAAAATCCAACGACGACAATATACTCAGGGAGCGATATTGCAGCGAAAAATTAAATCAATATAGATAAATAATTGATCCAAACATAATCAAAGAGCTAATCCTCAATAGAAAAAGTATGACTGAATCCATAAACAGAATAAATTTTTTGAGTATTTGGAGAAGAAAACATCAACAATGAATTGATAATGATAAAATAAAAGAGTTTTAATAATTGAAAATCAAAATACATAAATTAAAAATACTATCTAATGTGTAAGTTCATCCTAACCCTACTTGAGAATTTAGTTATCCATAAATATAATCTATAACAAAAATCTCAAGAGAAATATAAAACAAACGGCGGCCATGGAAATTAATTTCGTCTTTTCGTTCTTTAGTATTGAGTCGTCTCCCTCTAAAAACACTTTAATTTCGTGCTAATGATATGCTTATATAGAGTAGGAAAAAAACCATAATGTCTTCATGATTCTCACATAAAAAATCGCCTAAATTTTATGACTTATCTTTGCAGCAACGTACGTGCTTCAGGAATTCGAATTTAGAAATCCCTATTATAGACAAATTTGTAACCATTTAGGATAGCTTTCCAATGCATCAAGAATTGCATCAATCTGATATGTGAGTGAAAAGTTACGATTAAAATACTAAAGTATATCCAAGCTGTCTCCTAGCGCGTTTTGGACTCCGACTTTTTCTCTTGATTCAAATTACTCTCAAACCCCATCATTATCCTTATTTGAAGAGTCTTACACTCGTTGAAAGTTCATAAGTTTTTCTAACGTTTTGCCCACTTGAAAGTCTTTCGAATTTTACTATGATTTGACTTGCTCTTTTATAGATCCTGAAATTAAACATAAAAATCTGCTTAAGAGTATCCCAAAGTAAATAGAAACTCAATTCAAAAATACACATTAATTCCTACAATTTCTATTCATATTTTATCATTTTAGTCCAATAATAGGGTATTTAGAGTGCACTTTCGTACACTCATCAGTATACATGGCTCAACCCCAAGGTTTTGTTCATCCACAATTTCCTCATTACACTTGTGAGTTACATAAAGCTCTCTACGGGATCAAACAAGCCCTGCGTGCATGGTTCTCTCGCCTGAGTTGTTGTCTTCTGGAATTGAATTTCATCTCTTCAAAAGTTGATCACTCTTTGTTTATACTTTGCACCAGACATGTTGAAATATTCATACTCATTTATGTCGATGATATACTTGTGATTGGTTCTTCCCAACCTGCCATTGATGCTCTGGTTTCAAGGTTGCAATTTGTTATTCAAATTAAAGATTTAGGACATTTGCACCTCTTTCTCGGCATACAGGCACAATTTCAGTCTAGTGGACTTTTTCTCTCACAAGCTTGCAATATCTCAGATATCCTCCAGAAGACAAAAATGAAGGATGCAAAGCCTATGGCTACTCCAATGTCCTCCTCTTCTTCACTCTCCCAGTTTGATAGTGATGCCTTTTTAGATTCCAATTTATACAAAAGCACAGTTGGTGCCCTGCAGTATGTGTTACTTACACAGCCTGACCTTTCCTTTGCAATCAACAGAGTCTGTCAGTACATACATCCCCCAACTGTAAATCATTGGTCGAGTGTTAAGCATATTTTACGCTATCTTAAGACAACTAGCTCCCATGGCCTTCTCATCACCAAGAATACTTCCATTGCCCTCCAAGCATTTTCTGACTCTGATTGGGCTAGTTGCTCAGATGATCGTTGTTCAGCCAATGGTTATCTTGTTTATTTTGGTAACAATCTTGTATCCTGGAGCTCTAAGAAATAACACATTGTTACACGTTCAAGTACAGAAGTCGAATACCGATCTTTAGCAAATTCTACAATTGAACTTATATGGTTGAAAAGTCTTTTCAAGGATCTTGACGTCTTTCTTTCTCAACCACCAATATTGGGGTGTGATAATATCGGTGCTATTTACTTATCTGTCAATTCCATTTTTCATGTGTGCACCAAGCATGTTACCGTAGATTTTCATTTTATTCGTGAACAAGTAACAAATCATCAGCTCAATGTACGCTTCATTTCTGGACGATATTAACCTGCAGACGTCCTCACAAGACCTCTTCTCTCCAAAATTCAAGGCTTTGTGATCTTCTGTTGACCTTGAAAGGGGCATGTTAACTTATCTCCTTCATATCACTCTACCACACGTTAGGGCAACATTAATTACTCCAACAGACATCACGACAAGATTGAGTAATCATACACACACAACACTTTTCACAATACATGACGTAAAATAAGGATATTTTTGTAAAGTGACGTTACTTTTATATGGCATTTTACAATAATACCTCTCATTTTAAAACATGATTGTAAAATATGTTGTGAAAAATATTATGTATTTATCATTTTTTTTTTTTGGTATTAAGCTTTCTTTTCTACATTGTACAAAGTCAAACATCCCACATATTATTGGATATGTTTTTACTTTCTTTTGTGTGTATATATGACAAAGCATTTATGAAATTAATAAGGATTGAATGCTATCAAAGAGTTCGTGATAGATTCAATGACTTATGCTAGTGACACAACGTCTCTACAAGGAGCCATGCACCCCATGCAAGTAGATGAATGAAAGAATATACCTAGTACATACTGACCAAAAGTTTTATTTATATTCAGACGTATCTGTGGAATCATGTGAATAAAAAGTAAATATTTTTAATGAAATATTGAAACTATAGTATCAATTAATTATAAAAGAAATTAATTGTATGATTTATTATTATTCTCTAATGATTTATTTTGAAACTTATAATTACAACTTATGAGATTAGAATCTGGCCACCATCCTGACTAGCCTTAAGTAATTTTTGATTGGAACAATACTTTATGAGATCAGAATATTTCGATGATCAGATTGTAACAGCTCGCTAGAAATTCACTTGTGGAATTTCTATTGACTTTAGGAACCTCGTGAAAACCCTATAAGTTTTACGAATTGACCAATCGCACAAGTTTTAGTCTGTCAACATAGTCAGTGTTATCACTCACTATGGTGCTATAATATAAGTTTAATTATTTGAGATAGTTAGAAGTGTTAGAATGTGTTTTAGTCTACGCCATTAGACTCAGTTGATTATTTAGGATTTTATGGCACAATAACTCATTTTTATAATTCCGGATGAAATGTCTATTCAAAATTGTGAAATTATTTTTAAGGGCACTTCGGGGTTGAATTTTGGTAAAGGATTTTCACTATATGTTAATATGAATATTTAGAATTTTTCAGTACTAAGTTTATTATGCATTTTGTTAGAGTGAATAGTTGTCTCGATAAGTGCACCCATTATAGTGTTTTCAAAATCACAGTGTGGAATGTCCAAATTAGGTTATAGAAGTTTTATTTGGACACTTGGTAAGATCTTAGTCACACATAGTGAATGATATTAGACACTTGGGACAAAGAGGAACCATTAGATAGATTTGTGAGGAAATCAATGTGTGAGATCATGCCACCTAAGCAAAGTTTTGTTTAATCTGATCAACCAAATTGGGCTAGACCAAAGAAGGTTTCAATCATAGTGAAACCCTAAATGGTTGGAATCCAATTGAAACCCCAAAATCTTGATTGAAACCGAAACCCCAAACGGTTTCCCAAACCCTAAAGTTGGCCTCCAAACCCTTTCTAACCCGATTTTCTAGCATTGTGTTTAATCACTTGATTAAATCACTTCCATATGATATTAATTAATCAAATCCTTGTTATGACATAATTATCCAACCTTTTAAATCTTGAAAATTTGATTGGGTCAAGAAGAATTGGTTTTGGGCTTGATAGCATCTCAAACCCTAACCAAACCGCCTTTAAACCCCAAATTGAAGCCCACTTGGTTGGGGCCTACCAAGGCTCACAAATTTGGCCACCTTGGCAAAGCTTCTTGAAGAAGTTTCCTCCCCCACATGGCATACCATCCACTGCCATTGGTTGCACCTAATAGTGTCGTGATGTGAAGGAGAAACTCACTCCATCAACTTCCATCTCTCACAACTGTTGCAGGCAATCTTTGCCCCTCACTATTCTCCACTTTATGTCACATAGTCACCTCCAATCAAGGGTCATTCAAGACCATAACTTTCCCCTCCAGGAGTTTAAAGTCGTGCAAGACACATTTCACTCCATTTTATCACTTCTTCACCCCGTTCTTAGAGAGAAACTCAAAAGAGCTCTCTCGGGCAGATTTCTACGTCTTTTTGCGTGGAGATTTTCTACCCCTTGTAAGTATTTTTGAATCACTCCTTCATAAAAGTTGTTTGTCTTTGAGTTTAGTTTCGTGGATATCTTATTGGTCTCATTTCATGCTCATTTGGTCGGTCAAAAGTGTTTCTAACCATGGAAAGGTCATTCTGGGAGTGAAACTGGAGAGTATGTTATGTTTTGAAATTTTTTACCAAGCTAATGGACATATCTTGGTCCGAACTTTTTATGAAGTAGTGTTAACAAGTGTTTATGATTATTGGTTGACTATTTGTTGCATGATTAAAAGTTTTGGTGAAAGATTTTCTTATATCTAGAAACTTAGAAACTGGAAGAGGAAAAACAGTTTCTGTTTTGAGAAAGTTTAAATCTTTTATAGTTTAATCTTATTCCAATGGCTTTGATGTTTTTATTAATGGATCCTAAGCCTTTTATATACATGTTAGAATATTATTTTGAAGATATTTGATATTAGTTTCGAAAATATGATTTTATATGCAAGAGGTTTTCAGTTAGGCCAAAGTGATGATATTATTTGCTAAATTTATGTTTTGGTTGATGTTTAACCATGTGATCTTGAGTTTGAAGCTTGGACCTATTTTAGGACACCTTTTTTAAACCCTGTGATGATTTAGTTTGAAGATTACATGTCTTTAACCCATGGATCAAGAGATTGATCAAAGTTGGTTGAGAGAAAAGTTTTTGTTCTGGACTAAGTGTAAAACCAAAAACTCCAAGTGTTGTTTTGTGATTTTTGATGACTTTTGTTTGATGATTTAAAGCATGGTTGATCTTAGGATGATGTTATGAATATGTTAGAATTAAGATTTGATCTTTTTGGAATTATTGGAGATGTTTTTATTAAGGTCAAAACTTGTAATTTAAGGGTTTACTTTTTGTTAAAAAATTTGAGTCTTTTTACAAAAAATTTGGTGTTGATGATTAGTTTTTTCTTAATGGATATTTTAAGTATGTTTTTAAACTTAGGATAGGAAGATCTTTGTTAAAAAAATTTGGTTTAATCATGGGTTTTGAAGATGGAATAAATTGTAACCAAAATCCATAGAGATGACCTATGAATGTTTCGGCCATAATGAGTTTCCATAGTTGTGAATGGTTTTAAATTTTTTTGAGTTGATATTTGAGTCTATGACAAAATTTACATGAGGAATGTAGATTTTGGTAATTTTTGAAGTTAGGATGTGAAATCCTTAGGTTAGGGGTAAAATGGTCATTTTTCACATGTAGAGGGTAAAATGGTCATTTTTCTACATGTAGAGGGTAAAATAGTAATTTTACTCTAAGTTGTCTTTTTTTCACATTTATAATTGTTAGTAATTAAATTTTTAACTTTTAAAATACCCTCTTACAGTTTCTCGTGTTTCGCACTTTATTCTCGTAGAACGCGACGATCGAGGTAAGTTAGCTTTTAACATACTATCAGTTTACTGTATATGTGTGATGGGTAAGGGAACTACATTTTATGTTCATATGTTGTTATATATGCCATGTCATCACATATTTATCTATTACATGAATTATTTTGTCACAAAAATCTCATCTGTTACATAATATATTTTATCTTATATTACTATCTATTGCAAGTATGTCGCATTACCTATACCATCTGTTACATGTATGTCATATCACGTAATATTTACTGTCACATGTTACGCCATGTTATGAAATATTATATGTTACAAGATATGTTATGTTATGAAATATTATCTGTTACATGTATGTCATGTTATAGAATGTTGTATGTTATATTTATGTCTCAAAGTATGTCATGTTTGTCATCTTATGTTCATGTCACGTTACGTTATGTTACGTTACGTTACGTCAGGACTTCTGTCTTTTATGTTACGTTCATGTCACGTCACGTTACGAAATATCATATATGTCAATTAAGTTATTCATGTCAATCCCGACCCTCAGCGCTAGGATAGGATAATATCCTAGTGGAACTCTTTTGTTCACGCTAAAGTGTCTAAATAGGTGTAAAATTCCCTAGGCTGATGAAATACAGTCAACAGGTTGCGAATGAAGCCTAACTAACTGGTCACCGGAGTGCGCCATGTACTAACGCCGATGGAACCACACTTTATGTTACGTGTGTCCACAGCAAGTGTAGCACAAACAATTCATGGGGCCACAACAATTGTGGAGCATGAAGTATGGGGCCACAACAACTATGGAGCATACACTACGTAAGACACAACAATTATGACACGTAGAATACGTGGGGCCACAACAACTATAGAGTACGTATTAACGCACTCACAGCTAGTATAGACAGATGTGTTGTGATGCGGTAATTGGCAGGGATACATTGCTCAAGGGGACCCGTGTAGCACCCGTATGGTCACTTTTATTAATTAAGTCTATTGAATAAGATTCCAAATTCATGTATTTCATGTTCAAGTCATGTTTCACGTTATGTTATATTCAAGTTTACGTTCATGTCAAGTTTCAAGTTCATGTCAATCCTAGTAACCCCATGAGATAAGAATACGCAATCATGGTAACCCCATGAAATAAGATTACTCAATTATGGTGACTCCATGAGACAAGAATATGTTTCAAGTTCATGTTTATGTCATGTTATGTTCATATTCATGTTATGTTCAAGTTCACGTTTATGTTATGTCATGTCATGTTTACGTTCACGTTATGTTTCAAATTCAGTTTATGTTATGTTCAAGTTCATGTTCAAATTATGTATGTTCACATTCATGCTCTGTTTCAAGTACATGTTATGTTTCAAGTTCACGTTCATGCTATGTTGCTAGTCCATGTTATGTTTTAAGTTCACGTCATGCCATGTCACATCAAGCTAAATTTCAGTTTCAGTTCAAGTTATATCATTTATGTCATGCTATATGTTAAGTTATGTTATGCTTACTTATGACTTTGATTATGCATTCATGTTTTTACTGTCATGCATGCATCATTAACTTGTTTGGAAGTTTCTTGTTGACTTGCTGAGATTTGTAATCAAATCTCACCGTGGTAGTCTTAACTATCAGAATGGTAGGCGATGTGTCAGGATCAGAGCAGGGAGCAGACACTGGCAGACTGGAGGAGGTTGACTAGACGCCGTAGATGCAACACGGAGCTTGCAGCCTCCATAGTTAGGTCTTTGGATAGTATTCCGGCATCGTTAGTCGAGTTACGCGAGTTACTCAACGAACTAGCCCAATAGTATATTTTGGCAATGTAATTATGGAGTCAGGTCTTTGTTGTTTTGAGATTATAGTCTTCTGAGACTCATGCTGTAATCGTGGATGTTTTAAGTATGTATGGTTTATGTTTTAACTATTTTAGATATTATAAGTTTGGTGCATAATGTTGCTAAAAAAAAATTATCCGCTGCGAATATTGCATAATGCTATATACATGTTAGGAACATTGCATCTTATATGTCATGAACGGGGGCAGGTAACCTTGTGTTGCATGTCCCAATGCTTCAGATGTTCGTCCAATCCCAAGCGGAATCTGGGAGCGTCACACAGATGCTGCAACTTTTCCTTGCTTTCTTTACTTTAGGGGAATAAAATGGATTGAGGCACTGTTTGGATCGAGAGATGAGATAAGATGAGATAAATTGATACGGTTTGTGAATAGTAGTGAGATTTGTAAGTTAAGATGAGTTTTGAAAATTTTGTGTGTTTGGATCAATGTTTTGAATACCGTACCGGATGCCGTACCGGTCAAGGCACTAGAACAAAATATTTCAGTACCGGTACCATTTCGTGTACCATTTCACAATAGTCGATATATGAATAAATTATATATAAATACATATATATATTATAAATAGTTTAGTCTGAATTGGGGGTCAAAAAATAAGCTTGTAGTTTGAAAAAAAAAAATTAAAGGCCGAAATATAGGCCTGTACGGTACAAAATTAAAAACACTGATTTGGATTAGAAGTGAGATGAGATGGTTTTAAGTTGTTGAAGAGGAGATAGACGCGAGTCTCACAAATGATTGTGTAGTATTTATAATGATTTTGTTTTATTTATAAATATATTTATTTGTTGGAAAAGCTGAAGGCATGAGTTATGTTTTTGTCATGTTGTTGATTTGAAAGAAAAGTGAACGTTTTTCTCTTATTTTGCTGGCCCTATGAAAAGCTATTATTTGAAACTTTGTCGTCTTGCAAAGACATCAAAAACCATTTTCAAATCAGCATGCGATGACCGTTTGGATAACAATTGGTTTCTCTGCACCAAGTGAGAGATGAAACCATCTCACTCCTCAATCCAAACCAGCTCTAATTAGCTAATTTCTTCCTAATCTAGGGTGCATGACACGAATAATTCAAGGGAAATGTCTTGGATCACAAGATGAAATGAATACATTATTTCATTAATTGCATCTTATTCCTAGTTGTACACATAGAGCATAAAGTCTAAGAGCTAGTTTGGATTCAGAGATGAAATGAGATGGTTTTAGAGCAAGTTTGGGGCCTCAGATGAGACATAAAATTCTCAAATAATCTCATCATCCTATCTTATTCCCAAACATAATTCAAATACAAAATTTTCAAACTAATCATATAACATTTTCAAACTAATCATTACAACTTTTTCAAACTTTCAAATAAAAATTAAAAAATAATTCATATTTTTTCATATCCCCAAACAAAACTAATAATATAAAACTATATTTTATAATATTTTAACTTTATAATATTTTTTATTCAACTTTTTTTCTCTCATTTCTCAAAACCCAAAAAATACTAAACTCAAACTATCTTACTACTATTCACAAACTATCTTACTACTATCCACAAGATTCTCATTTCATCTCACTCCCCAACCAGCCAATTGGAATATGAAAGTTAAAAAAATATTGTTAGAATATTATTTTTTAATATTATTATTGTTTTGAGATTTGAAAAAGTTGAATTGAGATTTTGAAAATGTTGAATTGTTTATTATATTTCATGTGAAAATTTATAAAACTTGTAATGATGAGATGAGATGAAACACTTTATGAATCCAAATGGGATCTAAAGTCTCATTCCTTATGTACGTACTACATTCCCCTTAGAGTTCAGATGTCTTCGTCTCATGGCTAATGCTAAGCGGTAAAGTTATTGGTCTCCATGATTTAGGCCCCGTTTAGATGGTGAGATGAGATTAGATGATTTTAGATGAAAGTTGAATAAAATATTATTAAAATATTACTTTTTAATAATATTATTATTTTTGGATTTGAAAAAGTTGAATTGTTTATTATATTTTGTGTGAAAATTTAGAAAAATTGTAATAATGAGATGAAATCGTTTTTGTATCTAAACAGAGCTTAAAGTTTAAATTTATGTGGGTGTAAATGAATTTTATGGATTATCGGATTGAGATATTTTGTTCTTAAATTATCTGAAGTTTATCTGTAGAAAATTCATCATCGAGGATTTTATGTACACCTCTAAAATTAATCGGGATGTTGTTCCAATCGTGGACACCAGTCATGTCAATGATAAAAGAAAAATATTGCTCGTGACCACATATTTTATGCTGACATTTGAAAGATTATATGTATAATTTTTATAAGGATCGAGCTTTAAGATCTCAAAGGGAAAATCTTATAATTGTTTTCTTTTAATCGCTTATCAAAAGAAAATTATATATATATATGTATATATACTAGTAGTGGCTCAACGTGCCTTGCACGTTTGCCCGTTTGGAATGAAAAAAAAAAAGAAAGAACATAAAAGTCCTAGAAGCAAATAATAGTACAAATTGATTAAAAAAAAGTATCCATTACATATAACTTAAATGTATTCGTAGTAAAGCTGTAATAGCTTAGACCATAGCAAATTACTTCATTTCAGTATACTGTGCAGTTAGATTTCCATGCATATTATGCAGCAGTCATCAGTTCATCTCCAAGTATGTTTTTACTCCAAAAAATATAAAAAATTCAAAATGAGCATAATTTTTTGAATAACAAAACAGAGCTCCTCCAAATAGGAAAAGTTCAAAAGGAGCACGTCTCCGCTTTTTCTTTTATTGACCATAAAAATAGAGAGAATGGTGAGACACGAGCTAAATAGGAATTTAAGCCATGATTACTTAGGACACAAAATTTTTCTTTGAAAATGAGTTAACTGTTAACCTCTTCATAAGGTCCTTTCTATCTTCTATCATGTTTTTTCACTCTTCACCAGTGATCCTTGCAACCTATTACAAAGCCCAAATTCGTCAAATTAGAGGAGAGCAAGTGGCTTAACAACTGGAATAATATTGAAAATGAGAATCGTGATAATAAAATACCTCTAAAACACTCTTCTTCTCTACAAGCAGTGCAACTTGACTACTATTTGTGAACAAGAAGAATGTTGACATTGGATGCTTAGGTTTCAATGGATCCTTATCCTTCCTACGAAAAAAAATAAAAAATGTTAGTGACAATCAGAATGCTTTCTTTTCAGAGAGGTTGTAGCAAAATACTTTCAAGGATAGTAGTTTTGTCAACTAAGAGCAATACTCTATCTTCCTCTTATATGCTTTTGCTAATGACTACTTGGGCTAACATTTCCCCTACACCAAAGAATATCTAGATGCCGAAGTCATATCAGATCTGACCTCTCTCGACACCATCTTTTGAGAGAAGAATATGATTCCAATCAACTCAAAGAATGAATTTGATTTATAAAATATACAATATATAAGAAGCATCAAATAAAAAACGTATTTCAAAGGCTTTATGGCATATCACTTTGTTGATGAAGAATATGACTATGATATATTTTTTCTTTTCCGAAAATATAGATTTGCAATCAAAAGAAAATATCAATCAGTCGACTGGTATCAAAGGGAAGGGTGAAGTTGTGGATTCTAACATTCACAGGTATGCCATCTCTTTAAAAAAAAAAAATAGAGAAATCATAGATATATTCACCATATCTCTCACATGTATGTTCTGCAGAAAAAGAAAAAGAAAAAGAAATCACCAAATTGATTAGTGTTACAATTAGGAAGGTTTAAGGTAAATGTGTGGCTAAGATGAAACATGTTTGTTTGTTTGCTTGTTGGTTTGGTCTTTCGGAGCTGCGCGCTTGAAGGTTTATTTATCAGCTGTGATAGAGTGATGAGATCAGAATGCTATTAAAGAACTTGAAGGCTTAAACCTTAAAGTTCAAGTTCTGTCACTCTTCGCCACAAACAACAACAAAGAACGAAACATAATAGAACAAAATAATACAAGTGAATCACAACTATATTATTTAGGGAGCAGTTGGATACTCCATAAACAAGAAGTCAATTTTAAGAATATCCCAAGATAAAATACACCTATTTTAGTGAACTAACTAAAGGGAAAATGGCATGGAAACAAAATCTTGACAAAACCAGATCATATGCAATACTCACCAGAGGGGGACAGGTAATTATCACTAAAATTTCAATTGCATCCGTTTTTACAAACCAATTAATTATACCTATATTAGGTATTGGTGCCTGTCCCCACCTTTTGAAAATTTTCACCAAAACAATTTTATTAGCCCTAGCAGATCTAACAAATGTAGGCTTGAGAAGGGAGTCACAGCTCAAAAAACCATGCATAACCAACTAAAAGATTTAACAAACAATGTATAACCAATTCAACCAAATCTCAAAAGTTCCATACAAAAAACCCAGAGTCTTGGCTCAATTGCTTTGAAAACCCAAAGAAGAATGAGCCAACTCATGTTTATTGAGCTTAAATAGCAAAATGGGCCCTTGTTGCTACCAGAAAGCTAAGTTAGTGAATTGATGATCATCGAATGTTGGAAAATCTTGCTAAAAGCACACAAACATACTATATATATACATACATACATACATACACAAGAAATCAATCGCAGGGAACTGGAAAGATTACCGTAAGTGTGGGCTGATTGAAATAGGAACGACGATGCGACAATGGTCCAAATTGGGTTGTGATGGGGTTAGCGGAGATGGAAATCAACGTTGGCGCATGCATGACACGCGTCACACTGGAAATGAGTCGTTTGGCTGGTCAAGACGTTGCCGGAATCGTTGGGCCCTAAGCTGCCGCTCATTGCTTTGACAGAAGATGAATCGCGGTGGTTTGAGAACCCCACGCGTTTCCTTTAAACCGCGCATCGGCTCAACGCGCCGCTCCGATTGGCTCCCAATTTAGTTGATCGCAAGATTGGCGAGTGAGGCTTCTCCCGGTGGTGCGCTTGTCAGACGATGGTCACTGGAGAAGCTCGAAACGGCTACTCCCTTTATTCGGCCGAAAACTTGAAAAAAAAAAAATATATAATAATAATAAATAAATAAAACAAAAACAATAAATAAAATAAAATAACCAAACGAAACTATCGGAGACAAAAGGCCGGCGAGGAGAGGGAGGAGAGGAAGAGGAAGAAGGAGCCGAAGCTCCCCTTCCCCCCAGCTGGATTTGGATGAGCGAGTTTCTAGAGAAAGAGGGTCTGGTTTCTAGAGAGAGAATTTTCGATTTTAAAATCTGGGACAATTGGTTTGCCTGCTATGGGGTTTCATCATTGTACCAAAGCTACGTTAATAATTTAATGCGGATTTAACAGTAAGTTAACGGAAAAATAAAAAAAAAAGAATTTCCGTTTGAAACTATTTGATAGCCTCTTATATAATAGAAATAGATATATGATAAATAGAGACCTAATTGGTGATTATTGAAAAGCTATGGCCTGTAGTGGCCCCAATTCCAATAAATGAAGACAGAAACTCAAAAAAAAAACCAACCCTACAAAAAAAAAATTTTTGATAGTTGCAGTCGTGAATGCGCAAGCGTCATAAATTACTTTAAAAAAATGAATAAATACGGAACCCACATAAAAAATAATAATTTTTTAATAGTGAATCTCATTCTTTTCTAAAGCAACTGCATGGCGTTTGCGCACTCTACGACTATATATAGCATTACTCATTAAAAAATAGAAGATGCTATACCCATAGAAGATTCTTACAGAGAATCCTCACCGAAAGGTAATATTTTTATTTTTGCTTTTTTTAATCATTTTTTAAACACTTATTTTTAAAAAATATAAAAAAATACAAATTCATTTAAAAACATTTCCTTAATCATTAAGTAAAGGAAAATTAAAATGAAATTCGGTACAAGATTTCGGTAGAAATCTTATGCGGAAATAGCATTTTCCTTGAAAATTTGCAAAGAATAAGACTTTATTTTGATCCTAAAAGTATCTAAGATTGTGTGTAATAATAAAATAATTTATAAATAATGATAAAGTAGTATGAAAATATTTAGAAATAATTATCTTCCCCGATTCTAAAGCTTTATTGAGCACACTTTCGTTTTGAGAATATAATATCCTTGAGATAATATAATGAGAAAGAGAAATATTAGAGTTCTTGGAAAAATACGTCCCATATATGGATGGAAACGAATAAAGGAAAAAGGCATAAAGCTTTTTTTTATTTTTGAAAAAGGTCGGCCGAGAGTTGTCTGTACGTCGTTTCGTGAAAAAGTCGTTCCCTTTTTGAAATTCCGTCCAACACATCCATCTCATTTAAAAGTTTGTAGAGTGGGTTGAGAAAAGATGAATTGACATAAAAAATTAAAAATTAAATAAAAAATTATTTTTTATTATTATTTTAAGATTTTAAAATTTTAAATTATTTATTATATTTTATATAAAAAATTATAATAATAAAATAAAATAAAATATTTTCACTATCGGAGTAAAACAAATATCATTGTCTCACTAACGACAAAAGAGCTCAAAGACAAAAAAGGATGTCATCTTTCCGTATACTTTTCAGATTTTTTTGCTAGCAAACCACAGTATTCAGCAAGAGAGACAAATCTCCACGTCTGGAAATCGACAGGACCCCTTCCCCTCATGCGTGGGGCTACGCACCTCATCTAGCATCGCTCCGCAAAGGTGCAGTTCCTCGAATCTCCTCCTCTCGTGTGAATCACGCCTTCGACGTCCAGAGGAAATTGCTGGCAAAATTTTCCCCCATTTCTTTATAGCATCCATAATTTGTTATGGAAATAATATATAAATATATTTTCTTTTGGATGGATAATTTATTAATTACAAATATATTTATAAATAAAATAAAATAATTATAAAAAAATATATATTTTTAATGGGTCTCGCGATAGATTTAACTTATTTACATACACAGAAAAGTTTGTAGCACATTTCAAGACATATTAGCATTGCTAATTTTAGAAGGTCTAGTCTGAAATTTATTTTTGGTCCATACATAATTTTTATAATAATAAAATTATAAAATAAAGTGATTTTATATGAGACGGACCATAAAATAGATACATCAACATTTTCTTTGCTCTATGCCGAGTTGTTGAGAACATTATAGGATAGAATTTTTCTAAAAAAAATGACTAATCTTCAATTAAGAACGTGCATACATAAGGTGTTTGCATAAAATAAGTGGAAAAGTTGGGCAAAATGACTATCAGTACTTGAAAAATGGAAAATAATTTTAAGCACAATATTTTGATAAAAAGTATTTTATAAATATATAAATAATTATTTAATTATTTTCTAGGCAAAGAAAACAAATTTTCAATTTTATTAAATTAATATATTTTAATAAAAATATTGTCATCTTATAATATTATTATGAAACATGCATCTTATAAAAAATTATATTTGAGTAGGTAATTTATAAATTACTATTATCATTTATAAATATATTTATAAATAAAATAAAATCATTACAAATATTATATATATAATAATTGGTGGAACTCACATCTATCAAATCTCTAAAAAGTCGCTAGGCATCAAATCTCTAACAAGGCATCAACAAGGCACTAGGCATGAGTACTATATAAAGCCGTAAACGTAATCGCTAGGCATGCAAGGCAGCTCAGAGACAGGCCAAAGGCCCTAGCTAGATACGACAGCGCGCAACAATGGAAGAATTACACGAGGCTGCAATGGCTTATTATTCCAATGCTCCGATAGAGCTTCAAAGACTGGCATGGAACTTCTACCTCTCACTGGACACAGACGGCGATGGCCAAGTCAGCTTTACGGAGTACATCAACTTCCTCCAGAAATCCTACACATGGATACGCCCCAACTTCTTCATGGACCTGGACCGCAACGGCGATGGCAGCTTGGATTTCTGGGAGGTCCTCACTTTATACTACGCCGTGAAGACCCGGGGTGGCGTCTGGTGCCAAGCCTGTCAATCTTGCCTTGTCGGACTGTATTTCACCTGCGTTACATGCTTTGAAAGTGGGTCCAAGACTTATGATCTCTGCCCTACCTGCTATAAACGGAAGAGGTTCAGTCACCAGCATGGCTTCTTCTTGGATAACCATGTTCTTCTTCGCTCCAAGAGAGGTCTTCCTTCTGGTTCTATAAACTTGATTCAGGTAATCAATCAACAACATGATTAATAATATCAAAACATTTTCATGCCCGCTAGCTGCTTACAAATCAATATTCCAAACATGATTAATCATTACTTTTTTGTTATAACTTTTACCTCGGAATTAACTAGGCTTCTCAAAGCAAGCGGAAAGTAATCGTGTGATCTTTTTATATATGCAGGCAATCGCTCCACGACCCGCATACATGAATGATCCAACTACTATGCTACGAAAAGTGAGATCTTCTACTCTTTCTAATCTTTTATATATTATATATATATATATATATATAATATTATTATTCTGTTTTATTAATATATAAGAAAACTATTTATTTACAGCCAGTTAATTCCAGCGAAATAACTATTTACAGCTAAAATATGTTTATTTTAATCATAAATAGTCTTTTCATTACAAATAAATGACCACAAATACTCATTTTTCTTGTAGTGATATAATTAATTGTTTGTTGATCATGAAAAAAAGATTTGCACTAGTGAATTTATTATATATAAGCATCAATACTCAAATATTATATTAGGATCGATATATACGTAAAGGAAAATAATTTACACATAACATTTTTTATAATATTTTATATAATTAATTATGTATTAAATTATGGATATTTTTGTAAAATACTTTATAAAAGTAATATTATTTTATAAAAATACTTTGATTTTATAATATTATTATAAAATATATTATGTAATGTGTTGTGAATATATCATTACTCATCCGTAAAACTGGCCGGCCTAGTATTTAATAATAAAAAGAGACTGCGTACGTACTTCGTCTTGCAGACTTGCATTTCCTTCAACAGTACTAAGGATGACAATGATCTCCCATGCATGCATGCATGCATGCGCCAACCTTCACCAATCATGGTCGATCAAGACGTACATGAATTAATCGTACAAATTTATATTGAAATTCCAGAGCATCAAATTTATAAGGAATTATCATAAAATATTCTTTATACATACATATATATATATATATATATTGAATATATATCAGCGTCCATGCGGCATTTATTAGTAAAGCTAGGGTTAATTGTATAATTATTGTTTGATCGTGATGAGCAGGGTGACAATGGATCGATGGCAGCATTTCAAGCATTGGAGATGGGGCTTGCTATGGATAAATCTCGTAATAGTACTACTGCTAATACTTGTAGCATCATGTGATGCGAGTACGTACGTACGAGGTATAGATCTACAAGAAGCTAGCTAGCTAGGACATGACAGCAATGCTGCTGGCCGGTTGTGTTTCAATAAATAATAATTGGCATGGCCAAGATATATATATATATATATATGTAATTATACGACTGGGACATGCAATTAATAATTTATATGCTTCTTAATTAATATTCCCTTCGTATGTATTCCTCATGCGTGCTTAATTTGGCAACGGCCTGCGGAATGGAACATCTAAATAATAAGTTAGATATATATATATAAATAATATTGACAGTCATGGAATATACATGCTAAGGCAGGCAATTCTTTTAAAAAAATAAATAAATGCGAAACTCAAATAATAAAAAATTAATTTTTTAATAGTAAATTTCATTATTTTTCAAAAAGATTACGTAACACTAACACACTCCACAATTGTATGTAACATTATTCATATATATATAATAAAAGGCAGGCGGTAGAACCGACCATATGCATGTATGGTATGCAAAATAAAATGAACAAATAAATAAACATAAGCATATTCATAAACTTTAAAATAGTTACAAAGTTTATGGCACAAGGTAGAGCGGTATTTGCTCTTGGATAGGTTGAGAGAAGGTTGGCATAAACTTACAAGAGGGGTGTTCTGTAATGAAATCTCTGCCTAGAAATGAAATGAGGTTCTCCTTTTATAGATGAAGGAATCCCTGTTTACAAAAGGTATCCGTGAATAACAGCTGTCATTACTGTTTAAGCACGGGTAATTGAAAAGCAAAAGTAAATCCGTGAGTGAACAGTGTTAGTACTGTTCCACCACGAGTGTCATTATGGTGTCTGGCGGCGGCTGCTGCTTTCGGCACAAAACGACAAGTCTGATAAAGGAGACCGGTCAGTGGGTCTTCTTTGGACTCAAGTAGTAGTCTGACAAAAGTGACCTGTTATTAGTCTCTTCTGTTTGGTGGCAATTATTCTTCGTCTGTGTAAAACCCAGAGTTACTGAAGATATTGCTGTAAGAAGCCTCTGATGCAGTGTCTGAATCTTCTTCTTCAGATTTGCTCTGAGACTTTGATAATGATTCTTTAAGTATGTTGATTAAATCCTTCTTTTTAAGTCCGTTAAAGATATCAATTTTCTTTTTAGACTTAGAGGATTTAGAGGATGAATTGTCCTTTACTCTCCCGGACTTTGTTGGTGAAGCAGGGGCCTGAATTAAGGGATATTCAGGAGCATTGGATGGTCCAGCCTTGATCTTGGGAAATTCTGATTTATCCTGCAGATTTGGTGCAGTTTGTGGAAAATCTTTGATCATTAATTCAACAATTTTTTTTGAACTTGCAAATTTATCCCACCATTTGGTGAAATAAACTCTTGTCATGACATCACCATTTCTCTCGTAGTTCCATTTGAAGATCCATGGTATGTGGTATCTTTTACAGAAATGCAGGGAATGGTAAAATTTTTTGGAGTGTTGATCCAAAGTTAGACCAACGATTTGTGAAAAATGTTGGTAAGCGTTAAAGAGCTCACCGGGTAGATTCTCTGGAATTAATCCATATTGGTTCCACCATTGGACGAACCAAAGTGGAAAAGTTCATTTGAATTTGATGTCAAATTTTATGAACCAAGAGTGGCTCATATCAGGGGTTTGGAAGAACATGAAGCGCTTCCAGGCATCA
The DNA here is from genome assembly GCA_022457165.1 of Juglans mandshurica. Classification (NCBI taxonomy): domain Eukaryota; kingdom Viridiplantae; phylum Streptophyta; class Magnoliopsida; order Fagales; family Juglandaceae; genus Juglans; species Juglans mandshurica. The sequence goes on from CM039619.1 coordinate 13,799,524, forward strand.
ATATAATCAAAATAAGAAAATGCAGTGTCTGTTTGGGCGAGTCTTTTGGAAGTAGATGGGTTGGTGCCCCATTCTGCTTAGGTAATGACTCGGTGGATATAGGCATTGTTAAAGATTAATTTGTTGGTATCAATCTTGTCATAAATAGGTTTGATAACCAAGGAATTTGTGTGGATAAGGATACTGGAATAAAATTGGAGATTTTTTGAGGAATCTTCAGGAATCCAGTGAAAATGTGTAGGAAAATAGGAAGAACAGATTTTGAAAACATCTGTGTATATTGTGTTGTTAGGCTCAATATGAAACAGATAAGAAGAGAAGCTCTTTTTTAAATATTCAGATTTTCCTTTTGGGAGGAAAAACTGAGGAGTGATTGTATTCTTGTTCTTTGACTCAATTGCTTTCGCATATGGGTCAAAGGTAGTAGTTACCGCAGACGAAAAGGTCTGTGGTTAGACAGGTTTGTTAAGAGGCTGGAACCTGTTGGCAAGGTCTAGTGCTGTGGATACAGCACTAGTGGCAGAAGATCCAGCCTCATTCTTGATGAGGTTTATACTGGGCATTGGGGGTGGTGGATTCACCTTTTTCTCTCTCTCTCTTGTTTTCTTCTTGCTGGCCATGATGAGGTTTCTGCAAGAATTCACGGGTGAGAAAGTCAGGGATTGAATTTTGTGTGCTTTTGATGTATTCAATATCAAAATAAAAAACACTTAAAATAGCTTGCCATCGTGCAAAAATATGTTTTGATACAATGTTTTTAACATCTTTTTCTAAAACAAATTTAGCACTCATGCAGTCAATTCTGACAAAAAACTTTTGGTTTAAAAGATCAGATTGAAATTTAGATATACATAGTATTATAGCCAAAATTTCTTTTTTAATAGTACTATATTTTTCTTGTGCAGAATTCCAGGTTCCAGAATGGAAACGAACAATTTGTTCAGATGAACCTGGTGAAACACATTGTTTCAGAATGTCATCATAACCAATGTCTGAGGCATCTGTTTGAACAATTTTAAAAGAATCAGAAGTAGGGATACCAAGGCACGGAAGAGTTTTGACATGTGCTTTGAATTTCCTTACTAAATTTGTATGGATTTCTGTCCAATGAGGAGGATTAGAAATGAGTCGTTTGAACAAAGGACGACATTGTTTCCTCATATCCTTGTAGAAATCAGCAACATAATTGAGAGATCCTAAGAATCTCTGCAATTGTTTTTTATCAAGAATGACATCAGGGAATTTGTCAGCAAATTCGATGCTCTTTGAATAGGCCTGATTTTGCCTTCAGAGATGTCATAACCAAGGAATCTAATCTTGGTTTGAAATAATTTGATTTTTGTTGCCGAAACAACAAGACCATTGAATCTAATGATGTCAAGAAACGAATTCAAATGTTTCCAATGTTTATCAATAGATTTGGAAAAAAAAGAACATCGTCGATATAGACAATGGTGAAAGCAGAGAACGAATTGAAGATATCGTTCATGATATTTTGAAATTCACTGGGAGCGTTCTTAAGGCCAAAAGGCATCACGTTTCACTCAAAATGACCAAAAGGGGTGACAAAAGCAGTCTTATACCTATCTGACTCGGCTATTTGGATTTGCCAAAAATCCGATTTTAGGTCAAACTTTGAAAAGACCACAGCATCACTCAATCTTTGAATTAAGTCGTTTTTATTGGGAATAGGGTACCTAATCCACCTTAAGACTTTATTCAAGGGTTTGTAATTGATAATTAGACGAGGGGTACCATGTTCTAGTTCTGCATTTTTCTAGACATAAAAGGCAGGATAAGATCAGGGGGACTTGCTTTTCCTGATAATACATTTATCTTGAAGATCCTGTATCTCCTTTTTGCAATATTCCAAAGTCTTTCTATTCATTTGAACAGATGTGGCTTTAGTTGGGATTTTGGATTCATCAAAACCTTTAATGTATGGGAGAGAAACTATGTGTTTCTTCCTATACCAGAAAGTATTGGGCAAATCAGAACAAACATCTGATATGAGACGTTTGTTGAAATCTTCGATTTTTGAAATTAAAAGGGGAGAAGATAATTGTTCAGAAATCTTTTTATATTTAATTTCCTATTGAAGGAAATTCAAATGTTTTTGTTTTGCTAAAAACAAAGATTTCTTACTTTTATCGGAATCAATTTCAAAACGAGAAGCAAAATGAAATTTGACATTTTGACCGAAATGGTCGGTAGTGATACCGTCTTTTACAGTCATGAAAGGATATAAAGAATAAATAAAAGGAATTCCCAAAATTACTTTGTCAGACATGTTTTTGACTAAAACAGAGGGAATTCGAAAGCAAACATTATCCTGGCAAACATGAGCATTATCGAGCTCATAATTAATGGTCATCTTTGATCCATTTGCCGAGAATAGTTTTTCGGTGGATTTTTGAAAATATTTGCTAGGAATGAGACCTTCTTCAATGCAATTCAAGTCTGATCCGGAATCAATCATAGCAACAACAGAAAATTGAAAATCATGAGCAACAATAATATTAACCTGTGAAAACCATTTGGGAGGGATAGTATTCCGGATTAAACAGATCTGGTTGTCGGCAGGAATATCCTGTTGACTAGAACCAGCCTCAGTTTGCTCATTGTCAAAAGGAATGTCTTGATCAAGTTGTTTGTCAATCTTGATTAATAAAAATTCTTGTCTTAAAACTTCGTTATCAGATTTGAGGTTATTTATTTCAGATCTAAGTTCTACAATTTCCTTTTTGACAGAATTTATTTCATGTTGTAAATCTGAAACAGAAATATCCTTGGGTTTTTTCTTTGAAAATCTTTCCAATGTTTCTTGAAAATTAATCCTTTGATTAGAGGGTTCTGGATCTTTGCGAACCATCACCTTCTTCAGCTTTAGAAGATATTATTCTTTAAGCTCAGAATTAGTAATTTGAGAGATAAGGGTTAGCAAAATGTTTTCTTGTTCTTCAGACTTAATTAAGACATTGATTGTCTTTCCTGGAGTCTTACAACAAGTAGAATTACAATTGCAACCCAGCTTTAGATCAGATGGTTCATGAATATCAGTTTCAGAGTGATATTCGGAATCACTAGAACTGACTTCAAGAGTATCCAATGATGAAGACGATTCTATTTCTAGGAGTCGAAATAGTTCTTCTTTATCATGGTTACCAATATCCAACTGATTAAGATTCTTTTTTATTTTTTGGGCTTTCTTGGGACATTTATCTGCAAAATGCCCAATCTTGCCGCATATAAAACATTTTCCTGAAGAATCTTTTGGATTTTTAAAATTCTTTTTCTCCGAAGATCTTTTAGAAAATGGTTTTTTGTAAGATTTCTTGTAAAATTCATCACGAGATCTTCTCCTGAAACCACCATGAGGTTTAATAGTTTTATGCTTTCTTTTTGATGGAGCAATACTAGGAAGACCGAATTGTTCACAGAATGTGCCCATTTCGTACTTGGCCTTCTTACTATTTCTCATCTGTTCTCGAAGCATTCTTTGATCATGACACATACTAATACCAAGTTTCTTAACAATACTGAAAATATCACCATAAGTGTAATTTTCATAGTTAAGTAAACCAGATGCATCAGTAAGCTCTTCATTGACTTTATAAGCAAATAATCGAGGTAATCCGTCGATGAACTTTTCCTTCCAGTAAGGCTTCTGGCTATCATCTCGAAGCATTACTCGAGAAATAAAAACATCTTGGTACCATCTATAATCAGACATCTGATGACATCTTAGATTATTTAACTGATCGCTTACACGACTAGTTATATTGATGGTGCTTTAATAAAGTGTTTTAAAATAGTATAAATCAAGGTATTAACACCATCAGGATGTGCCATCCCGATAGTTTCATAAAAAATAAGAGATCCATCCTCTTTGCATATATATATATATAACTGATGGCCGAATATTCATGGTGAAACAACGGCTAAACGGGTTATTTCTCCTACCTTTGGCAAAAGAAAAACTTTGATAGACCTTGTTGGGATTCTGAGAAGATAAATGCTTCGAGAAATTTGGTCGTGGTAAATTTATTTTTAAATCATGGAATGAATGAAATAGATATTCTTATGAAATATATATTTATCTCAATGCTTTAAAATTTCTTCTTTTTAGGATGAGTTATTTTTGGGTACGTACAAGAATATATATAAATTTTAAAAATAACTTTTTTTTCAACTTATAAATTTTATTGAAATACAATTTTAAAATCACCTTAAAATTAAGAAAATAATTTTGCTTAAGTGCTTGTCTGAGAAGTGAGACCATCTCATCTCAAAATTTCTTATAATTTTCTTTATAGATATATGCATCACTTAAATACAAATATTTTTCAATTTCAAATATTTAATTTTTTCATGTAATCATTATAAATTTTTCAAACTTCTATAAAATGTATAAAATAATACAACTTTTTCATATTAAAAATTTATATTTTAACAAAATTTGATCTCTCATTTCTCATAACTCATTAAAACATCTTATATTCTAACAAAATTTTATTTAATTTTAATCTGTACCATTTCTTCATTTCTTTTTAGAGGGAATATTTGTGCTTTGTTTTAGTGCTCCTAAGACTGGGATTTGAGCTGGAAACAAAAGGAAAATTAATGGGTGTTTCATTAGATAAAAATGTAATAGACAAATATGTTTTCTTTAATGGTGTTTTATTAAATATTTAGAATGTATTTGTTGCAGATTGCTCTGCACTTATATTAATATATTTCCATAAAACTCTTAATTTAGAAAAAAAATTAATAGAAAAAAATTGGAAAAAATATTATTAAATTTATAATATTTTATTATTATTTTGACTAATAAATAGATAATCCAATGTGAAAATAAGTTTTAAGTGGAATAACCAATACAAAATCATGTCATATTATGCAAATTTTGTATTTACATTTACATAATCCAATGCTAATGTTCTGAGGATAACTTTTCAATCTTAATATACGAAGTGAAATGATTGGCTAAGTGTGAGAACTTTAAGGCGTAGTTTGTTTTCGCAGATAAGATAAGACGAGTTGAGATGAAAGTTAAAAATTGAAAAAAATATTGTTAGAAAATATTTTTTTAATATTATTTTTTTTTTGAGATTTGAAAAAGTTGAATTGTTTATTTTATTTTATATAAGAATTTAAAAATAATTAGATGATATAAGATGAGATTAATTGAGAAATTTTATGAAAACAAACGAGGCCTAAGGGTGGCACTGTAGCCACCGAGAATTCCCACCGAGGGATTCTTAAAGGCAAGCTGTTTTATTTTTTTGAGTAGGGCTACTCTGTCGCCCAGAGTAGCCTGCTCAACTTGACCGATAGACAAAATGTATATTTTTATTTTCTTCTTATTTTTATTTTCATATTTTTTAACATATTTAAATATTTTGAAAAAATAAAAAAAAAATACATTAATACATTAAAAACTATTTTCTTAATCATTAAGTAAAAAAACTTTTAAAAAAATTAAATATACAAGAAATCAAATTGAACGGGCAAAGTAAGGAGGCAAACTAGTATTTTATTTTATTTTTTTAAAAATTTCATACATTTTTTTAAAATTTTTAAATTTTACAACATTAATATAAAAAAAAAACTATCTGGTGAAATGCTCGGGACATCCCAAGCATTTATCGAACTGTAAATAAAGTCGTTTGCATTCAAAACCTATCTCAACTCATTTCATCTCATCATTACAACTTTCTCAAATTTCTATACAAAATATAATAAATAATTCAACTTTTTTAAATTCTAAAATAACTTTCTCAAATTTTCACACAAAATATAATAAATAATTCAACTTCTATTCTACTATTCATAAACCATCTCAACTCATATCTGAATCCAAACCACTCCTAGTAAAAAGAGTAAACACATCTTCATTAATGTTTGGTCTTTAAGGTGAGGAGAGAGAATCATTTGTCTCGACCTTTCACTGTCCCATAGACTGTTTCGACCACAAACCGTGATTGTGGAAATATATTTCCATGTTTGCCAAGCTAAACAAAATCCTTCTTTGCACCTTTGTGGCGGGAAGCACAGCCCAGTGCTTACGTACAGAGAGAAGAAAAACCCTAATCCCCAGTTCTCAAAGACAATACCCAAACAAAAGGCGATATTCTGGTTAAGATTTCCCCGGGAGAAAGAAAGAAACTGAAAAAAAGTAAAAAAAAAAATCATCGAAGCGGTGCTCTCTGCACTATGTACCGGCTTGCCACTAGAAACGTCGTCGTTTCGTTTCCTCGGTGGTGTTTCCTCGCTCTCTTGCGTCGTTCTCCTGCTCGTAGTTTCGGCGCATTCAGACCTTCTCTGACGCTTCCGTAACATCTCCCCCTCCCTCTCTCTCTCTGTGTTTATTTTAATGCGTGATAGTCTTTTCTGCGTTCTTCATTTTTTTTCCTCTAGGAATTATTTATGGCAAGCTTGGGGAGAGAGTATGTTTAGTTTCATGTGGTTGAAGATAATGTTAACTCTCATGCATCCCCTGGAAAATATTTTTGGTTGATGTAATAGATGTGCATAATAAATGGGGGTTTTGGTCTTTGTGTATTTCATGTGTGCCAAGCGCTTTAAAATGGCAATTTGTTTCAAAATACTTCTTGCTAGTCCTTTAGTTCTGTTATATGTATTACCAAGAATCGCTTTATGACAACGGAAATAGCCCATTTATGCACGAACCAAAGACCAAAGACAAAAAGGTGGGGCATTTAATATATCCAATTAACTACATTACCGTGCTTGCCATTGTTATGACAATATGTGTTATACTTTCAGCTGAAATATCCAAGACCATTGGGAAATTAAATACTCATGTGTAACCAAGAGTGTTTTTGTGGAAAAAAAGCTGAAGCGATGTATTGTATTTCCTTTTGAATTTCTCAAATTTTTTCTTGCTTTAGTTTAATGTCTAAATCATGAGATTTGTTTTTAAAGTTACCGAAGCAGGCGATTGGAGCAGATTTGTTGTTTCAAAAATCACAAAGTTTTGCGGGCAAGCTCAAAAACCACCAAAAAGTCCAAAGTATCAAATGATGCACTCAATGATAAGGATCTTTCTCACTTACTTTGGTGGAAGGAGGTTTGCTAATTTATACTTTTTTATTAAGTTGCTTGATAAGCCCTGCTCCTTTGATATGTGTGGAATATGAAATTTTTGAGAACTTCAAGTAAGAACTTGTGTGATCTGGTTTCCTTGTTGTAGAGGTTGGAGATGTGCAGGAAGCCTTCAACTGTTCAGCTAGTAAAAAGGCTCACCTATTCCAATTTGCTAGGCTTGGATGTTAATTTGAAAAATGGGAGGTGAGCTCTCATGTTGTTGAATTGCTTATTGACGTGTTGCATACGTGCTAGTGATTTAAGAAAGCTGAAAGGAAATAATAAAGAAAGAACAATATAGAGAGAACTAATATATATATATATACAGAGAGAGAGAGTGAGAGGGAGGGAGAGAGAGAGAGAGAGAGAGAGAGAGAGAGAGAGAGAGAGAGAGAGAGGTTCTTTCTTTTTGCTGCTTTGTTAGTTGGTATGATAATTCTTAAGCATTCTAAATTTTATTGTCTAGTGCATTCTTATGTCGCATAAATAGATGAGATTAGAGGTAGAAATGAGGTAGCCTAATTGGGAGCATTGGTCCCTTACAATTTTGATGATTGGAATGATCAGCGACAGCATTATAGTTGGATAGTGGGTGGGTCAGTGATGTGCTATTTAAGGCTTCTGTTTGTGAAATTGAATTTGATAAGAGGTAGGTTTGTGGTTTTTGATTAAAAACTGGGCTGATTAATGAGTTTGACTTGCTTGATCTGCAGTTCGTTTATTAATTTCTCTTGCCATTCTAAGCCAAGTGGATTAATAAAATGCCAAACCTTAAAAATATCAGTAATTTGTTTTGCACTAGGGATCTCAATGTAATCTGAATGTGTACCATTGAAGAATCTTACAAAGCAGATCTTGATCATTGGTTACGAGAATGTGGGTCCATCTTCTTGCCACCTTTGCATTACCATCAAAGCTTCATCTTTTAATGCTGGAATTGAGCCTTTATACTTTTGGTTTCATCAGTTGTCTCCTACTTGCAAATTTTCACTATTAAAACAAGTTCTATTTATTTCCTTCAAATGGACCTGTATATATATATCTTTATATATATAAAGTGTCTATGAGACGAATATGAGATGGAATTTCTTGTTTTAACGTTTTTTGTTTTTTGTTTTTTTTTTCCGTTAAAGTTAACGGCAACAATCCCGCCTTTCCTTTTGTTCCTCTCTCTCTCTCTCCAACTTTTTGTGCGTGCGTGTGCCTAATGGCCTTGCAGGGAAAGAATAAAAAAGAATAAAAAAATATAACTTTATTAAAAATAATTGATAATTCCAAGGTGTAGAATGTATTTCTTTGGACATTTAGAATGTAATACTATTAATTAAGCTTTTAAACACTTTAATATATATTTATATCTTTTCAAAGTTTTTAATACCGTTTTGAAGATCGTTTGGTTAATGTACTGCAATAAAATAAAATGAGATGAAATTATTGGAGTATCTGACTATCCAAATCATAAATTTCACAACTTAGTAATCATAAGTACCAGAATTTTATAAACAGAACCACAACAGTAAAATATCCTCAACGAGGTTATACAGTTATCCAGCAAAATATAATACAAAGCCAAAATATATAGGAAAAAAGAGAAATAAATCTCATTTGGCCCAAAACACGCCATTAAATACCATCATCTTGATGATGCAAACTCAATCATCTTGTTAAAGTACTGAATGTAGCAGTTAATTTGTTTGTTAAAGTTCATTTGTAATATTCTATTAATCATATTACTTGTATAAAAGTTGAAGCAATGTCTTCTAAGCTATATATGCCATCAACTATTTTTACAAATTTTGTAAAAAAATATATTATTTTTGTAAAATAACTGTTTAATCTAACTAGGCAAACGTGTTTTGCACGTTACTTTGACCTAGTATATATATATATATATATATTAACGGGTGGTGATACGTAAATTTCTTAGTTAGCATTTACATTGGTGTACTGGGCGTTGTGTGCTTGTAGGGAACTGGTTTTGTTTGTTACTTTTCACACATATTAGCAGAATATCTGTTACCATTGGGAAGCTCCAATTTTATAATTTGTTAGGCTGCCTTTCCAGGTAGGACAGGAAGAGTGTTGTTCAAATTATATATAATGAGCATTCCTAACATTAAAACATGTGGTAAAGGCCTTGGGCTTGGGGGTATGCTCCCCCTAGGTCTAAGGTTCAAATCCCCTTGGGTGCAAACAATCTCTAGGGGTCATCGGACTGTGGGATTTTTCCTTTGAGTTACCTGAGGTGCACTTGCGGGAAACTCCTTGCTGAGGGCCTGTGCACCCCCGAGATTAGTTGGGATGTTGTTCCTGGACACCCGGTGCCAATAAAAAAAAAAAAAATTATGAGCATTCCTAACATCACTTTTCTGAGCTGTATTACTATGTCTTTTATGATGTTTTCATGATCACCAAAACTGTGAAGTCCCTCTCTCAAGAGCATATAAGAGATGGTATCCTTATAAATAAAACTAACAATTATACTTGGGTTCAATGTAGTCTAAAAGAAGGAACACTGAACTGGGAGATGTTGCAGTTCAAGTCAAGGTTTCCTCGTGAAGTTTTGCTCTGCAGAGTATGCTATTTTTCTTTTTCCCTCACCCCATTTTGAAGTTATTCCAATCGTAGCAGTTTTTTGTTTTCGTATTTCGTGGTCTATTATATGCAGTTGTCTCACTGAAAATTTGGCTTTGCACTTTTATATATCCTTATCTCTGATCGATTGTGTTTTCAGGTTGGGGAGTTCTATGAAGCCATTGGAATAGATGCTTGTATTCTTGTTGAATATGCAGGCTTAAATCCTTTTGGTGGCCTGCGTTCAGATAGTATTCCAAGAGCTGGTTGCCCTGTGATGGTATTATATTTTCTTTCCAGCATTATTTACTTGGCTTTCTTATGTCAATTACTGTTATCCATTAAGGGTGCAAGATATTAGTCTTCTTTGTTGCTACATCTTAGTCAATGGAATTATTTTTGTGTTTATCTCTTTTTGTTTGGTTGATTAGTTGCTTGGTGCTTTCACATTCTCAGCAATGTGATGTTCAATGGGTTGCTTTTCCACTTGGTTATTGTTTAGCCAATTTCAGGGGTGTTGAATACAAATGGTGTTCAATTACATGCGATTACTTCAAAATTAATGACTTGTGGTAGGTTTTACTTTGGCCTTTTATCTGTGGCTACTTGAAAAAAGGAAAAAAAAAAGAAAAAAAAACTATGAAGGAATGAATTCCAAGCCTTTGGTACACTCATAAAAAGAAAATTCCAAGCCTTTGGTACAACCCCTCAGAGACATAACTAGAATTTTGGGTACAATGCATTATATTTTGTGGGAATCAGATAGAAATTACAAAAAAATAACTTGGCATCGAATGATCCACAGAATTCATTAGTGACATTATCAATAAATCATCTCGGAAAGTTGTTTGCCAATTTTATTTCTTTTTAGAGATGCTCTATACTTGCAAATAATAAGCGTGCAAGTTTCTTTTCTATAAACATGAGAGAATATAGCTTGGTATCTGTAAAGAAGCTTATTTTTTAAGCATTTTCATTTCATCTTAAAACTTCTTCCCAGAAAAAGTAGGCCAGAAATATTTAGACATGGAAAAGTTGAAACTGATATTTTCTTAAAATTTGCCGGTAGTAGTCAAAGAGTACCTTTCTTATGTAATCCCTGATGCATTTATAAAGATTCAAGTGACATCATATTCTGCAACCACCAGATTAGTTTCAAATACCTGTGGAGCCATTTCTGTTATTTCTTACCTTTTTATTATTATTGACATGCTCATATGTTCTGATTGTTCTACACCTGTTTCTGTTAGTAAATGCCATATTGCATCTGATTAAATGCTTTATTTCAGAATCTTCGGCAGACTCTGGATGATCTGACACGAAATGGGTATTCAGTGGTGAGTGTAGCAATTTTGATTGCCTTATCATCCTGGTATGGGCATTTAAATACTGATCTAAAAAGTATTTTAGTCTTCAAAATAAAATTTTCTTTACGGCCAAAAGTTTTGGGACTTGACCCTGTCCACATATTCACAAGAGAAGGGGAATTTAAATTTTTTTTCGACCATTAACACTTTCAGTTATTCACAATTCACTCTTGACTATTGGTCTTAAAAAGATAGTTTCTTTTATTTATATATTTGGTAACTATTTTCAAGTGATTTTTGGTAGATCAGGTGTCCTTTGTACTTTCATGCTGAACATATTTTCCAGTTTTTATTGGCCAAGACAAATGGTGGTTTTTCTCTTCCACTAAACAAATGGTGTCTTCTTTCTGTCTTGCCTATATATTCAAGCATATATATATATATATATATATTAATGTCTGATTAGTTTTTTGAATGGTCACATCTTGGTGTTTGAAGTGCATAGTGGAGGAAGTTCAGGGTCCAACACAAGCTCGTACTCGTAAAAGTCGTTTTATATCGGGGCAAGTATTTTCTAACAACTTGATCTATACTTTACCTGTGATATTCCATATCATATCCTTATATGGGCTTTTGGTGTTGTTGGCACTCATGCTGAAGTGATTGATTGATCCTGCCAAAGGTGATTTAATCTGCAAATATAATTCAATATTATGGATGGTTAGTCTCATTGTAATTTACTATCAATAGGATAATAAGATTAAATTGTGTTAATTGGAACTAATTACACTACCAATGCTAATTATTAATCCTAAGCTACCATAGAGTGAGATAATAGGAATGAGGTATTGCTTTCATGTGTTCCATATTTTCCTTTGTGGTGTATTATAAGTTACCCAACCCCTTCTTCCTCCCACACACCCACAAATCACAATACCTATTTATGGATTTCTAGTCGAGCACGAGACCCTATTATCTTTTATCTGATTCTTCCAAATGGAGGATAACAAGGTAAATTTGGCAAGAAGCTACACAATAGAATACCAAAACTTGATAGAAACAAATGACTTTATCAGCAAATAAAGAATAGGATAATTAAGTAATGCAGATAATCATTTCTCTTATTGCCATCTAATTTGGAGCATGACTCCTAAGCTAGAATGGAAATATTCTTATTGCGGATTGTTGCTGTTGCTCTCTTGATGAAATTTGTTTTCAATTGGTAAGACAAATATTGAACTCATATAGAACTTTCTAAATTCCATGTCCTTAATACTTCATAAAACGACTTTTATATCAATAAAATTTTACTTTTACCTATAAAAAAATACTTCATAAAACGACATGATTTGTGCAGTTCATTTTCTATGTTTTTCTGATGGGCCAGGTGTGCCATGTCATTGGACATATGTGCCATTGGAGGATATTATGAGATTCATGTACCTTTTTGCTTTTTTAGTTTTTCTTGGGGGGTTATTTTTTGCCTTACTGGTCTGGATGTTTACAAAAACTGAAAAACAGACATCTGATCACTGCCATGAGGACACATTACCTATCAACAAAGAACAACTTAGATAGGAATGATCAAACTGTAAAATTCCTTACACAATAATAATTTTAGCTGATTGGGTTAGTACCATCTACATGTTGTGGGATTATTTTATATTGTGCATATAGTACAGTGGATTTGAATGAAAAAATAAAAATAAAAATGATTCATTTCACTTGGGCCCTTTTTCTTTTTCCAATACTTGCCTACGTAATAGGCTCCATTTGTTCCTTGAAAAATTGCACTACTCCCTCTTTGTCTTAGATTAAAAGAAAAAGTAACAGTGGGCATAAATGAAAGACCACAATTTTTCATTAGTCACCTTTCCTTCTGAGACTTTATGTAATGCCAATGCAAATCATATATATATATATATATAAATTGCATGGCTGTTGTGCATTTATTCACATCATGCAAAGAAATCTCCTGATATTGGGGGCTTCGAAATTGAAGCTTGTGTATTACCTTACCAGTTTATTTGCTGGATATCTTTATTTTCACAAGTTCTGACATGCAGGTCTTGCTCTAACTTGTTATTTTTGAGTATTCAGGCATGCACATCCAGGTAGTCCATATGTATTTGGACTTGTAGGAGTCGATCATGATCTTGACTTCCCAGAACCAATGCCTGTAGTTGGTATGAACTATTGCACCTTTATATGTGGTGATTGTTTCATTAGATGTTATGCATTAAAGTACTTGTACAAAAACCAATTATGTGTTAAATTATTAAATGCTGTTTTTCAAGTATCTGTTTTATTGCATATAAGTAAAATATGTTTCTAGTGTCCTCAATTATTTGATCCCAAATGCTGTTGTCTTATGCAGCAGTCTTTATTAACAACATTCCTCTTTCTATATGTGTGTGTGTGTGTTTACATGCATTCATAAATACATCTTTAATTAAATACATAATCTATCAGGCAGTACCGAGTTGAATTATAGCTGGAGAAAATCTTGACTATGGACTATTTGAGAAAGTGTGGACTTATTGTTATGGATTGGTGCTACGTGTAAAAGGAATGGTGAATCTGTGGATCATTTATTATTGCAATGTGAGGCGGCAAGGGTGCTATGGGATGAGATATTCAGTAGGATCGGAATTGCATGGGTGATGCCTAGGATGATGGTGGATCTCTTAGCTTGTTGGAATGGTCTCCAAGGTAGTCCTCAGGTGGCTGCGGGTTGTGGAATGATTCCCTTATGCCTTATGTGTGTATATGACTTGAAATGAATGGTAGGAGCTTTGAAGATAGGAGCGTACTTTGGATGAACTTTGTAATCTTTTCGTGCACACTATTTCTTTGGTTTTCTGCTATTGTACTCAATGGAACTAGTGTTCATATTTTTTGGTTATTTATTTTGTTTTATTTTGGTTTTACTTTTTAATTTTATTTTCTGGTTCTTAGAATGTAACTAGGTGTTTTTATTTATATTCTCCCTATGTACATGGGCAAATTCATTTTAATTTAAAATTTATCTTACCTATCAAAAAAAGAAAAAGATTTTGTATTTGAGTCCAATTTCATTTCTCTGTCCCATTTTCGTTTCTCTGCAACTTGGTTTGTTTCTGCCAACCTTGGTTTTGTTTTTGTCTTTTTCCCTTTTCTTTTCAATCTTACAGCCTCAATATTCCCGAGTGGGAGTAATTTCTCTTTTATGTTGTCCCTCTCAATGATCAAAATTGGTCTGTTGAACAACCTTTATTTTCATTGAAATTGGCCGTTCATGAATATTGGAGAAGAATTATCTGTAGTCCACACCAATATGCAAAGTATTCTGACTACTGGTTTATTGTGATTTTTATTCAATTGCTCCATGCTTAAAGACTTTAGTTTTCTCCATTAATACTACTCTAGTTTGACTGCTTTGATTGACTTATTTGTACTAATGCAGTATATATTGTGATTGCAGGAATATCCCGTTCGGCAAGTGGTTATTGCATAAATTTAGTCCTAGAGACCATGAAGACATATTCCTCTGAAGATGGTTTGACTGAAGAGGCCATAGTTACCAAACTTCGTACTTGTCGATGCCACCATTTATTTCTGCATGCATCTTTGCGAAACAATTCTTCAGGTTTTTGTTATCCTTTTTACTCCATTCTCTTTTTCACTCATTAACCCCCCTAGTGTTTTCCTTTTTCTTCAAAAAATTTGAACAACCACAATATTGCCTGATGTATATGTTCTCATCATTTTAATCTCATTATTTGCAGTGGGTTACTGAAGTTTAAGTTTAGGAGATTATAAATATTATGTTTTTAATGAGGTGAAAGAGTGAACGCACAAAGCAGGGCAGAAGAATAGTGAGAAGATGGGATGGGCTTTAAGGAATGCGGCATAAGCCTTTTAACTGATTATTGAATGGCTACATATTGTGTAACAAGTGATTAAGAATAATAACAGAAGCATTCTCATTGGCCACTTCTCCCATTAGTTATGTTAATGATTCGATAAATGATTTAAAAACAAAAACAAAAGACACGCTTATGAGGTGCAGGCTAAGGCTGTTTTTGCTTTCCCAGAAAAATGTTTTTCACAAGGGAATTTATTTGCCTGAAAAAGGGGAGAATGCACAGGGTGCATTTATCTTTTCTACATTTCCATTGATGACAGGCACTTGCCGTTGGGGAGAATTTGGTGAGGGAGGCCTATTGTGGGGAGAATGTAGTGCGAGACAATTTGAATGGTTTGAGGGAAATCCTGTCAATGACCTTTTGCTTAAGGTTCGTTTGCGATTAATTTTGTTCTTATCGGCCTTTTTATTTACTCGTATTGTTTGATAATAATTAATATTTATTTTATCTTATATTTGTAGGTAAAGGAGCTTTATGGTCTCGATGACGAGGTTACATTTAGGAATGTCACCGTGTCTTCAGAAAATAGGCCACAGCCTTTAACCCTAGGAACAGCAACACAAATTGGTTAGTTTACTTCCAGATGGTTCTCAAATTTTAGTTGTTTTTTCTCCCGAAGTAAAGTCTTATCAAATCATCTTTGTTCTTGTGTCGCATCTTCCAGGCGCCATACCAACTGATGGAATACCATGTTTGTTGAAGGTGCTGCTTCCATCTAATTGCAGTGGTCTACCTGTACTGTGAGTCAGAACTTGCAATGTTTACAGTTTGTATTAATCTTTTGATTTTATCAAAATATCATCTAATTAGTGGGATATGCTATTTTTTTTCTCAATCATTTGCATTAATGAAATTTTTTTGGCTCGTTTGCAAGTAATATTAGAGTAGGGACAGTTAACCCCTTGGGGTTAGCTCAAGTGGTAAGGGCCTTAGTCTTAGGGGTATGCTCCTCCCGAGTCTAAGGTTCAAACCCTTGGGTGTAAACAATTTGTCGGAGCCACATCCCATTGGTAAAAAGCCGATGATTTACCTAATCCATGTGAGATGGACACGTGACACACGTGTCCAAGATTTGACCGAGCAAAAGAAATGTTGCATTTGCACAGGCTCTAGGGTTCCTTTTCATAAAAAAATATTAGAGTAGTGGTAGTTGTAATCTCTTTCCCCTCTTGCAGCTACTTTTAGTAAAAATGAAAGAGGTAATAGGGGGCAAAATCTTGATATACCACTTTACGACAAATGAATGGGTTTTGGAGATAATCAAGTTTTACTCAAGAGCCCCATATATGTATCATTAAATTCACATTGGATCTAATTTGACTGTGATCTTGTTGATGAGATTCGGTAATTTTAATTTTGATGAGTAAAAATTCTTACATTATTGAACCATGCAGTTGATTTCGTCAACTTCACAATTTTGAGATAATTTGGATCTCAACATTCCATAGGATAAGATGCTTCCAAACCCAATTTCCTTTGCATAGCTTCTTCTAGCCAAATTTGTGGTTATAATTTAGAGCTGTGCTTCATATGTTGCTTCATAGTTATATGGGATCTAATCTTTAATTAGTAGTTGATTGAGTTGAATTGAGTCTTTGACCAATTTGCTTAGTGTTTAAAAAACATTAGGGGTTTGGCTCAAGTGGTAAAGGCCTTGGGCTTGGGAGTATGCTTCTCCCAGGTCTAAGGTTCAATCTCCTTGGGTGTAAACATTCTTTAGGGGCCATGAGACTGGGAGATTTTCCCATTGAATTACCAAGGTGCACTTGCGGGAAAATCCTTGCCGAGGGCCTGTGCACCCTCGGGATTAGTCGGGACACTGTTCCTAGACACCCGGTGCCAATAAAAAAAAAAGTGTTTAAAAAACATATTTATTACTATGGTTGATTGGGATCTTTTTTTTGAGTTGTGGGTTGTGGGAAGTTTCAAGAAGTGCTATGGATATTTTCTGCCTGGAATTGAACTTATTTGTGGGCACTCCAAGTGTTATCTGTGAGTCACTATTTGAGGTGCTTTTTAGCCCAAGCAGAAATTTCAGTATTAGTTTGGACAGATTGGTAAGCTGCTCCTTTGTGCTTATTTTAGAGTTATTTGAGAGCACCAAAGAGCCATCCTTGTGAGGGATTGAGCATCCTATTGACCTAGCTACATTTGGACATATTTTATAGGTAGGTCAACAAGATTTACCTCTTCCAATCTACCAACCAAAAAGAAAAAAACAATTTTCTATTTGGCTAGCCTAATTGTCAGTATCACTGTATCAGCGAATGGTTTCGTTGTTTCAATCATATGGTTTAATTGAAGCATGTTTTATAATTTTTTTTCTTTTTAAATATTGGTCTACTGGGGAGAAAGAAGTCCTTAATGTGGGGAGATACTAAGGAGAGTTATTTGTTAGATTACTTGATTTATGGACGCATTGATTAGAAATTTTTCCCTTAAGTGCATACTCTATTTTTTGGGAATGATTTTTAAGTAACTTATTGTGATATCCACTCTTAAGGAGAGCCCTTGACATTGTAAGAAGGGCTTTATAAATGTTGTTCCCCTGTGCGTTTAAATGCTAACATCTATATGCTTATCTTCTTAGTGCAATTGCTGAGTTATCGATTGCTTTATTTTTATTTTGGCCTTGAGTTTCTGTTATGGTAACATTTCTTGGTCAGTAAAACTTACCCCCACTTCCAACTTTCCATAGTTGATATTCACATGTTCATATGACAGTAAAATTGCGCTACTAGCTTTGTTTCCTGCATTCTGCATCCTGGTAGAGTTGACTCTTTGTTCTTAGTTCTATTAATCTTGTTCGTTTTGCAGGTATATTAGAGATCTTCTTCTTAATCCTCCTGCTTATGAGATTGCATCTGCAATTCAAGGTGAGTTGTGATGTACATTTATATGACGTGAAACCTGTGACTTAATATAAGTTAAAGTAACTCTGTCTTAATTCTTTGTTGTTCTCTGTAACACTCCCTTCCTACAGGTGAGGAATTTTACGTACATTCATAACATAACACCCGGTAAAGAGATTTAGTCTCATAAATACCTCATCTATTGGATCGTAAAACTCATCTAGCATGAGTCTTTCATAACATAAAAGTTGACAACATTTTTTTTGATAAGTAATCAAGGATATTATATTCATAGGAATAGGCAAAGCCCGAGTACACAGGAAGTATACATGAACAAATGCCTAGTTAGAAGTTACAAAAGAAAGAAGAAGATCATGATACTAAGTCCGTTACAAACTGTGGCCCCCGCCCATGAGAACAATAATTTAAAAAAGACAACTTTTAGCTCTTCTAGTGCTCTCTCCTGGTCTTCGAAGCATCTTGCGTTTCTTTCCCTCCAAATACACCAATACAAACATATTGGTACCAACCTCCAAATTGCCGCTATCTGGGAATTACCGTAAAGTCCTCTCCAGATTGCGAGAAAATCCACCAATCTACACGGCATAACCCAAGACAATCCAACCCTTGTGAAAAAATCATCCCACATGCCCTTGGTCATCTCACAGTGTAAAAGCAGATGATCAACTGACTCCCCATGCTTCTTGCACATATAACACCAATCTAGGACAATAACCCGTCGTTTCCTCAAATTATCTGTGGTAAGAATCTTGTCCAACGATGCTGTCCAAACAAAAAAGGCTGCTTTTGTTGGGGCTTTCGTTTGCCAAATGCTTTTCCATGGATACATTGGCTTTCCGGGATTCGTAATTTTTTGGTAAAAAGATCTGACAGAGAAAATACCTTTCTTATTATTCCAAAACATCTTATCTCCGGTGCCCCCTGATATGCTTGCAGAATATAATGCCGCAAAGAACTCTGTAATAGGTTCCAACTCCCAATCTTGGGCTGCCCTAGTGAAGTCAATATTCCATTGTGGGGAGCCATTTGAGAAGACCAGAAGATCGGCGATCGATGCCTCCTTTTCTCGAGTGAGCGCAAAGATAGTAGGGAAGGTATCTTGTAGGCAATAAGGACCACACCAGTTATCAGACCAAAAGCGGACCCGCGAACCCTCACCCACAACAACATGTTCATGTCCACGAAAGGTCTCCCAAAGACTCCGAATGTTTTTCCACAACCCCACTCCATGAGTGCCTCGAGCCTCATTCGAGCACCATCCTCCCCAAGCTTCCCCGAACTGTGAATCTATAACGGACTTCCATAAGGCCTCTCGTTCAGTTTGATACCTCCACAACCACTTACCCAACAGAGCTTGGTTGAATTTCAACAAGTGGCGAATCCCCAAGCCTCCCCCAGACATTGGGGTACAAACTGTTGGCCAATTAACCAGGTGGAATTTGAACTCTTACCCCAATCCCCTCCATAAGAAGTCCCTTTGTAGCTTCTTAATGCGGTTAGCCACCTTTGTAGGAAGTGGGAATAGAGACAAAAAGTAAGTGGGTAAGTTTGAAAGAGTGCTTTTGATCAAAGTTAACCTACCACCTTTCGACAAATATAGCCTCTTCCAGGCGGCCAATCTGCTCTCCACCCTTTCGATCACATCATTCCAAATCCTCATCGATTTAAAAGACGCACCCAAAGGTAAGCCAAGATACTTCATAGGAAGCGAAGTTATCTTGCATCCCAAAGTAGTAGCTAAAATCTCCACATCTGGGACAATCCCCACTGGCACTAATTCTGACTTTGCAAGGTTGATGCTCAAACCGGATACAGCAGCAAAACAAAGGAGTACCGCTCTCAAGGCTTGAAGCTGGCCATGGTGTGCACCACAAAAGATGAGTGTGTCGTCAGCAAAGAGCAAATGGGAAATGTTGAGGTCACCATTCCCCACCGCAAAGCCATGAAGTAACCCCCCGTCCACCAAACCCTCAATCATCTTACCGAGTGCTTCCATGACAAATAAGAATAGTAGAGGAGAAAGTGGATCTCCCTGTCTCAAGCCACAAGATGAATTGAAGAAACCCACCGGTGTGCCATTTACCAAGATAGAGAAACGAACTGAAGATATGCAAAATTCTACCCATTTTTGCCATTTCCCCCCAAAACCACATCTATCAAGCAAGTAAAGTAAGAACTTCCAGTTAACATGATCATACGCTTTTTCCATATCTAACTTGCAAAGTAACCCGGGTACTCTAGACTTCAATCAACCATCCAAAACTTCATTTGCGATAAGTACCGAATCAAGAATTTGTCTACCTTTGACGAATGCATTTTGTGGTTTTGAGATTAGTTTTTCCACCACCGCGCTCAATCTATTTGCTAACACTTTGGAAAGAATCTTATACACCCCATTTACAAGACTTATGGGGCGATAATCACTCACTTCCCTTGACCCCACCTTTTTAGGGATAAGGGCTACGAAGGTAGCATTGAGACTCTTTTCAAAGCAAGCATTAGCATGGAATTCATGAAAAGCTTTCATTATATCTTCCTTGACCACCTCCCAACAAGTTTGAAAAAATCTCATAGTAAAACCGTCCGGACCAGGAGCCTTATCGCTTGCCATACCTCTGATAACCTTGCATACTTCCTCATCTGTAAAAGGCCTCTCTAACCACCTTGCACTTTGCTGGTCTAATGTGGAAAAAGACAGACCATCCACTTTCGGTCTCCAGTTGTGTTCTTCAGATAATAGTTGTTGATAGTAATGTTCAATGTGATTATTTATTATCAACTTATCCGAATAGATTGCCCCATCCACCATCAATAAATCAATAGCGTTGTTTCGCCTGTGAGAGTTGGCCATCCTATGAAAGAATTTCGTGCATTTATCCCCCTCTTTCAGCCAGAGCACCCTTGATTTCTGTCTCCATGAAATCTCCTCCATCAAAGTTAATCTTTCAAGATCAGCCACTACCTGATTCTTTCGAGTTTTTTCAAGTTCAGAAAGAGTTCTGGCCTCCTCCTCACCTTCCAAACCCTGTAACTCCTCCACAAGAGATCGCCTCTGTTGAGACACATTACCAAAAACTTGCTCATTCCATTGCTTCAGATCCTGTTTCAGTGCTTTCAACTTTTTTGCCAAAATAAAGCTTGGAGAACCTTGGAAAGTGTAAGAAATCCACCATTGTCTGACCCTGTCCACAAAACCATCAGTTTTAAGCCACATATGCTCAAATTTAAAATACCTTCTACCCCCCTGGATGCCTCCACAGTCTAAAATGATGGGGAAGTGATCAGAGCATAAACGGGGTAATCTTCTTTGGACTACATCGGGGAAGTGAGACTCCCAATCAGGAGTTAACAAGAATCTATAGATCCTCGACCAAGATGGGCAGTCACGGTTGTTAGACCAGGTAAACGTGCCTCCTGATAGTGGAAGGTCCATGAGCTCTTGTTCTGATATGAAATCAGAGAAATTTCTCATGGCTAAAGAAATATGAGAACCACCCGACCTTTCGCTTGGGAAGCGAGATATATTGAAATCCCCCCCGATGCAACTTGGTAACTCCCACCAACTTAGGACTCCCGCAAGTTCTTCCCACAAAAATCTTCTCTCTGAGTCAATATTTGGGCCATACACACCAACAAAAGCCCATTTAAAACCGTCTTCTATATTAATAAAAGAACATGCAACCAAAAAATCACCCACACATTCCTCCACCCTTTCCACTACCCTTGTGTCAAACATAATTAGAACTCCCCCTGAAGCTCCTTTGGATGGTAGGAAGGACCACCCGACATGTTGTCCTCTCCATAGGCTACGAACTATTTGTACTGTAATCTCTTCCAACTTCGTCTCTTGTAAGCATATGATATCCCCCTTCCATTGACGAAGAAGATTTCTGACTTGGAGCCGCTTGTTAGGATCATGCAGCCCCCTTACATTCCATGATACTATTTTTGGCTTCATGGGACAACCATTTTACCCCTCCCCTTACACCGCTCTTGATGAGAGCTCTTCTCTCCCTCATCCTCTTTCATTTCCCATGATAGTCTTTTGAGTTCTCTTTCTCTCTTTTTGGCCGAAGCCAAGGAACGATCCGATTTGGGTTGAGTATTCATAGCCTCAATGGCTGTGAGAAGGGCCAAAAATTCAGCATCAAAGTCCCCGTAAGAAATTCCTACCATATGCTTAATGTCCATCGCCATTTGTATAACCCAATCTGATACATTGGGATGAAAAGCGTAGAGAGGAGTAGGTTCATCCTCCCCTTCCTTGTTTGCCGCAAACAGCACCAAAGAACTAGCTTGCTCAGAAACGACATCCTCTGCCTTCTCCACCAAACAACAATCCACTTGTTCCAACGTCTAGGCAGCAACCTTCGCTGCCATGGAGAGGGGAACCAGCTCAGAAGGAGCCGAAGGCGACGACAGAGCCATCGTCGGAGGACTTGGCTTCTTCGCATGGTCCTGAGCCACCGCCGGAGGACCTGATTTCACCCCCAAAGACTCAGGACGTAGGCCAGACCCTGCCAGCGACCAAGTCTGTACCACCTCCATGGATGTCGGCCCACCCGTGAGCTCCCCATGCGCCATCGAGCGATCTGCCATGGAGAGAGGAACCATCCCTGGCTTCTTCGCATGGTCCTGAGCCACCGCCGGAGGACCTGTCTTCACCCCCAAAGACTCAGGAGGTAGGCCAGACCCTGTCGATGACCAAGTCTGAACCACCTCCATGGATGACGGCCCACCCGTGAGCTCCCCATGCGCCATCGAGCCGATCTGCGAAAGCGGATCTTCCTTTTCATTAGTTGCCGTCGCAGGGGACTCCGTCGCAGAGGCTACCGTCGGGAGAGGAATCGACGCCGGAGTCTCTGTTGCACGGGTTACCGTCGTGGGCCCAGTCGAGAGCGCCGGACCACCCACCAGGGTTGAGCCCTCAACAGGCTTAGCAGTTTCGACCAGGAGATGGGCCACAGCTTCGGGCCTAGAGGTCGAGCCCTTCTCAAGAAAAGGCCCAGGTTGTTTTCTCTTCCAACCCATACGATTTGGGCTTCTCCAGCCCAAACCCACCTTACTCTTACCACTAACGGGCCTGAGAGACTTCCTCCCATCAATAGATGCCTGTCCTTGGCCCAGACCCAAGCCCAGCCCCCAACCTTTATCAAAAAGGGAGGTCAGGAATTTTAGTTCTTTCTTAACTGATTTTACTTCCTCCTTTACCCCCGTAACCTCTTCTTTCAAATAAAACAGAGCCTTCTGCAATTGGCTTTCCTCTGAGCAGTCGTTTGATAGTGACCCACTCACTATTTCGGGTACAAACTTGTCAACTGCATGTACGCGTGATTGGACCCCTGCAATGTTATTTCCAGACAACACCATACTTCTCCCCACCCCTCCCAATACAGCCTCTGCATAGGACAGCCCCACCTTCTCCTTCCCCTTACCCTTAACATTTTCTCTGTCCAGCCTTGGCACAGCAGGGACCTGCTTGGTCGAAGTACTCCTAGGCAAAGCTTTCATCAACTCTAACGAAAACATCTTCCACCCTTTACCTTCCACCCCTTCCGGGATCGCCAAGAGACCTCGGCCACCTGTGCCACCACCATAATCTGTGACTTCCAAAAACTGCCCATATGCATTAAAGCGACTGTGGATGAACAAGGCTTTATCACCATCTCGATAGTTCTTATAGAAAACCTTCCTACCCCCTGAGAGAAAACATTCCTCTACTGTGTTTGCCAACCAACGAGCACTGGCCAGGTTGAGGAATATCTCTTTGGTGACCTTCCTACCCCTCTCTGTGATACGACATTGGTTCCCTCCTTCCATGGACAGAATAAAGACCTTAGTCTCTATTAAAAGATGCTTAAGGAACCCCATTCAAAACTCTCCCGTAAAAATCTTCAGCAAGCACAGAAAACTACCACCATTGACGGCCCAAACTCCAGAAACAAGGACAGGAAAAACCAAGAAAATGAAGAAAAACAGAAAGTGTACGGAGAGAAAAGTTCTGGCTTGGGTTCGTGTTATCACATAGCACCGTCTAACGTATTATAACATGTAGTGAAACAGACTTGGGTTCGTGTTATCACATAGCATACGGTAAACCACGCTTGAGTTCGTGGCACCTCATATCATTATCTGTGGTGAAACACGCTTGGGTCCGTGTCATCTCAAAACATCATATCTTTCGTGTGGTGGACCACGCTTGAGTCTGTGACTTACACATCCACTCATAACATAAGGCCAATCTTAAAGTTTGCTTGGTATTCATGTGTTTTCTTACTAACTTTCATAATCCATGAGAACATGTTTGACTTCGTGAATTTACATGGCATAGCATAACATTAAACATGATATATTAACACGAGTCTTACACAGTGTAGCATAACATTAAACATATGCTATGATATATTAATACATTACATGGCATACATGTGATTTTCATAACATCTCATCCATCCAACAACAATCCATATCAGCATAACATCCATAGTCTTATTCACAAGCATATCATTGTAATTAATCGAGGTTCGTGAAAAGGGGCTAACCTTGAATTGGCTCATAGCGTAGCGTAGGTAACATCACATTGTTCATGCAAAATCAGAATATCTACAGCGCACACAAAATTATGATCATGCTACTTGCTGTTTTAGCGCTGCTTATTGAATCCTACTTCGTAACTCGTTACCTATACGAGGTACTAAATGTTACTAAATTTCTAGAAATGTGTTGTAGTGTTCTACCCAATTTAACACATATCATGAACTAAAATATTCAGCAATATACTGAATTCAATAATTACTAATATCATATAATTACTAAAATCATAATATCCTATCTTTCAAATATACTAAGTAGTGTAATTTAGGCTTAATACAAATTTGTTAGTCAAGCCGTTGAAACTGAATTAACAAAATAGGTTTAATCATAATTTAATATTTAGTAATATATACTAACAGTAATGCTACATACAGTCGTGGAATGCGCAAATACCGTGCAGTCGCTTTGAAAAAGAGTGGGGTCCACTATTAAAAAATTAATTTCTTTTTATGCGGGTCCCATATTTATTCACTTTTTTCAAAGCGACTGCACGGCGCTTGCACACTCACGACTACAAGTATCATTTCTCAATACTAAAGACCTTAAATATTTTCTGATAAAAGTAAGTCAATGGGCTCATATTTATTCAAGTAAACTTTGGCCTAACTTAAATTCTAGCTCAGCCCAATTAAGGAAAATCAGTCCAATTAAAGTCATTAAAACAGTTTCTGTAAAATTCAACCAGTCCAATTTAAACATCAAGCCCACATGAGAGATTAGCCCACGTACTGAACAGGTTTAAAACATAAAGAGTACTTCTACTCATCTGCCCTTCTTTCTCCAACACCACACACTGGTGGTGACATGGCTTTTGTTTTTTTTTTTTTCCTGTAAGTAAATCGCACATTTTACCCTAATCTATATCCCAGTATTCATTTTGAATTTTTTCCCCTCCCCCGCGTTGTGCTCGCCTTTGTCCTTCTGACCACCGTCTGGCACCACCTACAAAGTCGACTGACCGAACAAACTCATATCCAGGTTTTACACTCGTCCTCTTCTTTATGCCCGCCTTCGCCCCTTCGACAACCTGAATATACTATAGTCTACAGAAGACTATTAATCAACAACACAAATGTTCCTCATTACTAAGGGGCATTAGCCACTTCTACAAACAAAAGTTCAAGCTTGTCGGTAGTTACATCAAGATTCTCAATCTCGGTATAAAGGCTATTCATTTTCTCTTTTGCTTCCAGAAGTTTTGTCTCCAGAGCTTTTATCTCCTCGTCTGCATGAGCTTGTTCAACTTTAGCTTCTTTATAACTCTTTTATTTAAGTGAAATATTCATAAGCTGCTCTAGCCGCGTAAGCAGGAAACCCACATTCATGCCAAACACCTCAAAGGCCTACAAAGTTTTTCCCAAGTGGAAAAATTATCTTGTGAAGTGCAAATCTTGGAGGCTCTAAAGGCATCGAAAATGTTAATAGTCTCAGAAATTATTCCAATAGCTAATTTACAGTTAAGACCCTCAAGGAGATGGTCATGAAGAAACACTTTCTGACTGCAACACAACTTGTGGTACTTGGTCAGAAGGAACTTTGGGAGCTCAGAGTTTATAACTAAACCAGTGAGTCTGAGATTGGAGATGGGAGGAGTTGAGATCTAAGGAGAGATAGAGAGTGAGAGACGGGAGGGAAGTGAGATGAGAGATGGGAGGGAAGTGAGTCTGAGATGAGAGATAGGAGGGAAGTGAGTCTGAGATGAGAGACGGGAGGAGTCGAGATCTGAGGGGAATTGAGGGAGAAAAAATGGATATGTGTGAGAACGGGATATGAAGGGAAGGGGTGTAAAACTGTGACGTGGCGACCAGACTGGGTTTGCCACGTCACGTCGTGTGGTGTTGGTAAAACGGACCGGCCTAGGAGTAGATTTATTCAAACATAAAATCTGTCATAGACACTGTAGGGTAAAAACGTAATTACTCAAAAAAGTTTCTTCAAGAGGATTTACGGAAGCCTACAAAACAATGGTTTTAAGGGCATTTGTGTAAAACCTATAATAATGCATGGGCTTTTTGGGAAAGGCTGAAACAAAAGAAATGAAAGAAGAGAAGCACAGGGGCTTATGGGAGAGGAGGATCATGCGATGCCTCACTGAGAGAGAGGAGAACCAACTGCGACGGTGGGTCTGGGTGGCTGGTTGGGAGTCACAGCGGCGCAACTGGAGGCTCCCTCTGAACATGGTGGTGCGACATAAGGAGAGAGAGAAATTAGTTTGGTACTTCACACTGAGAATCGGCAAGGCGGAGAGAGGGAGTGGTCGACGTGGCTTATCGAGGGAGGAGGGATGCGTGTCTGAGTTCAAGTGGCTGGGTCGGCAATGTCTGGGCAGTCTGGGTGGTGCTCCGACGTCCTCTGCAGTGGTCGACGGTGGTAGAACGAAATATACAGGCCAATGAGTCACTGCCGATAGAGAGGGAGAGGAAAAATGGCGGGGGAAGAGGGCTTACTGTTGGCGTGCTCTGTGCTGTTTCCGGCGAGGTAGATGCTTGGTTGCTGTGGCAAAGGCTAAGTGGCTTTTCTGAGGGAGTAGTTCTGCTGTGTAGAAAAAGAATTTTGGTTTCATGTGGGTGGGAAGGTTTCTGGCCGTGAGAATTCTGTTCGATAGAGGGACTGTTGTGGGGAAGAGAGGATTTATACTAGGGTTTTTGACGTGTGAATTGGTTTCCAATTAGGAAACCATTCAAACTTGGGAAATAAACAGAGGGATATATGGGTGCAGGCGGTGGAAGAAACCCAATCAAATACAATCACTTTCTCAAAACAGATAATAATAATAAAATAATAATTATAATAATTATAAAAAAAATAGAAATAATCATTCTAAGCCCTAATTTAGGACCTGTATGTTACATTCTCTCCATGATATGGTGATAATATGATCAGGTTTTGTTTCGTTTGCTTCTGTTTATGTTTATTTTTAGAGTTAAAAGCTATAATTGAGCATATAAGATACTGCATTGTAGATTTAGGATAATTCTTTCCATGATTGATAATCTCAGGATCTCCTTCAGTCTCGGTAATATTTGAAGTTTGGAACCTAAGATCTATCCAAACCCCACCCAAACCTTTTTAACTATTGAACCATACTCAAGTGGTGAAGAGACTTTAATTAAATTATTCACTTCCAGGAATTGTGTCCAAGTAAGATATTAATGATTCTGATGCCAGAAAAGATTTTATTTTCAGATAACCGGTGTGAAGAGGGGAATGGTTTGGTCTGGTTTAAATTAAAATGATTACAAAACAATAAGCAATTTTTTAGAGATTAAAATTCATTTTTATTGACATCTTAAACCTACAAGTTCAATTTTGCAAGTTCTACTAAGTTTCATTTATAGCTTAGGGACAGTGCCCTTCTGTTGAAACAAATAGGTGATGATGATAGTCAGAATCCACATTCTCATATTAATGGCTTACTGGATTATTAACGGCGAAAAATTCTACT
The DNA here is from genome assembly GCA_022457165.1 of Juglans mandshurica. Classification (NCBI taxonomy): domain Eukaryota; kingdom Viridiplantae; phylum Streptophyta; class Magnoliopsida; order Fagales; family Juglandaceae; genus Juglans; species Juglans mandshurica. The sequence continues at coordinate 13,827,335 of CM039619.1, forward strand.
CATCATCTCCACACACCATATACCACACTTTTATTTTTATTTTTTTCCTCTTACCAAATGTGTGGTGTATGGATGATGAATAGAATAATTCAATTAGTTTAAGGCTTCATTTGGATGTTGAGCTGAGTTGAATTCTTTATGAATAGTAGTGAGTTGAGATAGTAGAGTGAGTTTTGTGGGACCCACCTAAGATGAGTTTAAATATGTTTGGATGTTAAAATGAGTTTAAATATATTTATGAGAAGTTGAAAAAAAATTGTGGGTCCCACGTGTAAAGAGGTATTGAGTTGAAAAAGGTTGTGGGTCCCACGTGTAAAGAGGTATTGAGTTGAAAAAGGTTGTGGGTCCCACGTGTAAAGAGGTATTGAGTTGAAAAAGGTTGTGGGTCCCACGTGTAAAGAAGTCTTGAGTTGAGTAATATTTAATGATTTGTGAGTTGTGTGTTTGGATGTTGGGCTAGACTTAAATTTGAACTCAACTCACATGAGTTGAGATGAGTCCATGTTCCAAACGAGACCTAAGAAGAATAAATAAATAAATAAAAATAAGTGTGGTGTGTGAGGATGATGAGTAGCAAAGCTCATTAACGGCAAGTCAATAGTAACAGGCATGGCTTAAATTCTTTCATTGGCACACTTGGGTTGACATGTTCCAGAATCTAGTTTGCTATTTACTGGATTCTTTATTCCCCTAACAAGTAATAACAGCAAGTCACAGAAGCTGTTTCAAAGTGAAAAGAGACGCTAGAGGAGAAACTACTAATGTTGGATAAACTTCATGTGGGGTTCTGCATACAAGTATGGTTGTTTGAAATATCACTCTGAAATTTCCTTGTTTTTCTTTTATAATAAAATTTTGTTTGAGTTTTACTTGACATGCAATCACTTAATTTTATTCCCCACATAGTACTGTATTGTTATTTATACTTTACTTGAATATTCTCTAAGTTGTATTTGTTTGGACAGAAACTTGCAAACTTATGAGCAACGTAACGTGCTCGATTCCTGAGTTTACCTGTGTTTCATCTGCAAAGGTTGTCTTCCAATTGCTTTATGAATTGGTTTCATGTTATTGCAACTAAATTTGTGCTCATTGTGCTTGTTAATATTACTAGAAAGCACAACCATATGTTTTATCATCTAGTGGATGATTGCATTCCTTATGCGTACACTTCAAAGATTGGGCAATAACTGGAAAGAAAGACTTCAGGTTTCACATTGCAGACAAGAACTAAAGGAACTAAGGTTATGATGAAACAGTTTCATTGATACCAACAATTTTGGTTACAATGATGAAAGGAATGTCAAAATTAGGATAAAACAGTTTGTAAAATGCCCGAACTCCAACTTTATAATTTACTTATCCAAAAACAGTTGCTGGTGTATTCGCCACCATCATCTGTTTTCAAAGATCTTCTTCGTCTCTGGTTTTATTTTGAAAAGAATAAAAAAGAAAAGACACCCTTTGGTAAAAGAAATAACAATGGATAACAATGTGGCATGCCATTGCCATTTCAAGTTTCAGTAACAATGTGGCATACCATTGCCATTTCAAGTTTCAGTTGCTCAGCAACACAAGGTGGATATTTAGATTATGTTAAACCTCTCCTAAAGCGTAGACCTGATAACCTCTTCTTTACCAGTCAATGTCATTCCTTGCTCCAACAGGTCTAATACCTTGGTTGACCATATTGACAACTTGAGTAACATATGAAGGGAATTAAACCTTTTTTTCTGTAAGTATAAGAATCAAAATTCTAGCATTAGAGAGGTTGCTCTGAGTTTATGGAATGAATTCTTTGCTATATTGGGTCTTGCTTGGGTGATGCCGAGAAGGGTAGTTGACTTCCTACCAAATTGGAGAGGTTTGTGTGGCAATCTGCAAATCTCAGCAGTTTGGAAGATGGTCCCCATTTGTCTATGGTGGTGTCTTTGGAGGGAGAGGAACACAAAAAGCTTTGAAGATTGCGAGCAGTCAATGGATGAGTTTAGAGTTTTCATTTATAACACTTGACTCCATTGGTTGATTGTAATAGATTCCAATGGCTTGAGTATTCACGAATTCCTTGTATCCTTAGTCAATCATGCCTAGGTGTTGCTCTTGTATATGACCCATGTACTTGGGCTATGCCTATTCCTCATCAGTAAAATCTTTATTTACTGATCAAATAAAAAAACTCTAGCATTGAATTCTCTTTTCATTTAAAAAGGAGAATTAAATGCTAGATGCAATAGGTGGTGTGAGTTCCAGGAAAGTATTGGTACTTGGTACCTTTTTAATATTTTGATAGGGAATATAGTATTGATTTCTTTTGCCTGTGGTTCCTTATCATGAACTGCAGTCTGATGTGAAGTAATTGTAAGCCGCTAATTTTGAAAGAAACCTATTTTGTTTTCTTTAGACCTTTTGTGAAAATTCATTTTCTACTCTCTTTTTGTTGGAACCTTCTTGCCTATTCTCATATCTACTCTCTAGCATTTTTTTTGCACAATGTGCCTATGTGTGTATGTGAATGTACAGTGTAATTTTATGTTTGAAATGTCTGATTTGTGGTTTGTCTGTGTCTCTGTATGCTGTGCAGCTTGTAAAGCTACTTGAACAGAGGGAGGCCAATCATATTGAGTTTTGTAGAATTAAAAATGTACTTGATGAAATATTGAACATGTACAAAAATTCTGAGCTCAATGAAATTCTGAAATTGTTGATGGATCCGACATGGGTGGCAACTGGGTTAAAAATTGACTTTGAGACATTGGTAAGTAGTGGCATTTGGCTGTTTGGATTATTTTCGTACAAATTAATTCTATTAGGCAGAAAACAATGATATAGTAATTCATATAGTATGAAAATGCGGTAGCATTGATGAATGATCAAGGAACCTCAAAATTGACAAATTGCACGTCACTTCTAATCAATGAATCATTGCGTTGTTGCTTTGTTATCTCGTGAACTGTTGTAAGAATGCTATAGTGAAAAAAAAAATACTCGGTGTCACTGCCATGAGTGTGGAGCCATTATTCAAGCTATATTTTTTAAGACTCAACTTTTGCTTTTTAGTTTAGGATCTTGTTATTCTTCTTTCAAGTGGTTGCGCATATCATTGAAGGCTTCAAACTAGGGCTTTACAATTGGTTTTGAGTCATGATTTAGGGCTTTACAGTTGATTTGAGTTATGATCAGGCTGTTTTGCACATTAATCCCTAATGATTCCTACGGTAATACAATCTCAGGCTGGCCGTGACTCAAAACTAAAGCAGCTCAGAGTTCTGTAGTAACTCACTTCACACTGCTGAGCTGGAACCAGAAACTTTCGTCATGGCTGAGCTTATGCAAACCTGAGCCCAGCCTAACTGTAACCCTACTTTAAAAATGTGAAGCCTCCCTGTTTCCTTATTTTGTATTTTATGTGTATTATAGCTTTTGGGATTTCTCAAATTTTGTCGGATATTGGTCATTGTCATTGTTCTAGTTGGTCATTTCAACATAAGATATAACTTTTGAAGCCTATAATATTTTTAATTCTATATTACATGCGCTAATTCCATAAGCAGTTTAACTTTGATTTAGCGATCTACTTATAAAAAAAACTTTGATTTAGCAATCTAATGGATTATTAGATTGCAGTTTGTGGAGGCTTGACTATTAGGCACAATCAAAGATGATGCTATCAACATCTCTATTTTTTTTTTTTTTTCTGCCTACTTCATGGCCTATAATCTCAATTGGCCTTGTTCTCTTCCAGGTTTCTGAGTGTGAAGGGGCTTCATATAGAATTGGTGAAATGATCTCTCTGGATGGCGAAAGTGATCAAAAAATCAGTTCCTCTTCCGTCATTCCCAGTGACTTTTTCGAGGATATGGAATCTTCTTGGAAAGGTCGTGTGAAGAGGAGACATATAGAAGAGGAATTTACCGATGTGCAGAGGGCAGCTGATGCCTTATCTTTAGCAGTAGGTCTTGAGGACTCAAAATATGCTTGTCATTATTGGATACCTTTTTGTTTTACTGTGAAAGTCAGTAATTTCTAGAAAATCATTGATCTTGATGTTGCATCTTAATGGTCCATGTATTCTTTTGTTTGTTTTTTATTTTATCTTGTAGGGTGTAGCTATTGTAAATTAATATTGCATACATTTTTAATCTACATGACCCAAATGAGATGAAGTCAAAATTAAAAGGGTCGAATTTATGTCTTAACTCCTTACATTTATCCTTATATTTTTGTTATGGTTGTACTCAGAAAGAAGTTTCATATATATTCCTCACCCACTATATTGCTAAGTATACATTGGAACTATGGATACAGCTTCCAGATATGGCCATCCATTCAGATTAGATACTCATAAATTGTACAAGTTCTACATAAATTGCTCGCATATTTACAGATCTATGCCAAATTTGCATATCTAGTTGTCCAGGTTGCACATCTTCTTACAAAGCCATGACAAGTTTGATTAGCTGCCTAGCAAGTTCTCATCCAAAGTCACAATTGCTACACTATGCATGCTGTTTGCAGGTGCCACCTGTGTTTTAAAATCAATAAAATACATTTATGGAATTATGTTCATTTTCTTTATCCCCGCTAATTGGGTGTTTCCTTTTATATATGTCCTGCTTGGGTGTTTCCTATTATATACCTCCTGCATACTAGGTTGCGCCCCACTGTGCTTTGAATGATATTACCTTAATTATTAGAAAAGAAATGAATTGTAAACATCATTTTCTCATCATTGCCTGCACATTTGGAAGTTCTGTGTCAATATTCTTATGAGCTCCTTTGTCGAACCTTTTAAGTAACATTTATGTATTTCTAACTGTATGTGTTAAATGTCTACGGTTTTATATGTGGGCAATTATTCGCAGGTTACTGAAGATTTCCTTCCTATAATTTTTAGAATAAAGGCAACCACAGCCCCACTTGGAGGTCCAAAGGGAGAAATTTTATATGCTCGAGAACATGAAGCTGTTTGGTTCAAGGGCAAACGTTTTGCACCATCAGTATGGGCCGGGACTCCTGGTGAAGAACAAATTAAAAGGCTTAAACCTGCTTCGGATTCAAGAGGTCGAAAGGTTGGAGAGGAATGGTTTACCACAATGAAGGTGGAGGATGCTTTAACTAGGTGCTGTTATCCACATAAAGCCATGGCAGTTGTTATGCTGATCCTCACATTAGAATACTTGCTAGTGCTATTAATTATATGATTTACGACTGATAACGTCTCTCTTTTTGTTTCAGGTACCATGAGGCAGGTGCCAAGGCAAAAGTAAAGGTCTTGGAATTATTGAGGGGACTTTCTTCTGAATTACAATCTAAAATCAATATCCTTGTCTTTGCTTCCATGTTGCTTGTGATTGCAAAGGCATTATTTGCTCATGTGAGGTTGGGTTCACCTATCTTTTAACAAGCTTTTGCAACAATAGATGCATATTGGTAACAGTGATTCATCTCGTCTATTACATCATATCTGTAACAAGAGAGCTTTTGCCTCTCTCTCTCTCTCTTTTTATTTTTATTTTTTTGCCTTTTGACTGTAGACTTTATGCTCTAATGAGTTACAAGAATTAGGGTTCGGATGTGGACATATGTATGTTGTTTGGTACCTTGCTTTTCTACTAGGGTTGAATAGAGTTGGCTCGAAATCAGTTTACTTTTGCGTAATATTTTTTTTGATAAGTAAAATTCCATATGTAAGGCTCAGGCATAAACTTTTGCGTAATATGAGAACCATCTAAATGGTTCACTCATCCTGTGAACTGTGCAGGCATCAATAGAACACTGAAAAGCATAATTGAGTTGTATAAATTTACTTATCAAAAAATTGAGTTGTATAAATTTGCATTTATTGGTCTTTTGTGTCCTGACACCATTTTGTTGTGAAATATATAGCTCTTGATGTAATATCTTGTTTTTAATTAACACCGTATTTTGTTAATATTGCTGACTATATTTTAACTTTGCTTGATTGATATTTTGCAGTGAAGGGAGAAGAAGGAAATGGGTTTTCCCCATTCTGGCAGGGTGCAATAGGCTCAAGGTTGTATTCAACAAATAAACATATTGTTGGCTGAATATTCTGTCATCCCATTTAGTGACAGTAATCCTATTTGCCATTTCTTTGTGCTGATTGATACTAAGGTCTTGTTTGGTTATACAAACCATCTTATCTCATCTAATTATTACAACTGTTCCAAATTTCCATACAAAATATAATAAACAATTCAACTTTTTCAAATCCCAAAATAAAAATAACATTAAAAAATTATATTCTAACAATATTTTATTCAACTTTCATCCCATCTCATCTGTGTAACCAAACGAGGCTTAAATATGCAGTTGTACCTTTAGGCCTCGCTTGTTTTCACAACTACTCTCAACTCATCTAATCATTACAACTTTCTCAAATTCCCACACAAAATAAAATAAACAATTCAACTTTTTTAAATCCCGAAACAAAAATAATATTAAAAAAATATATTCCAACAATATTTTATTCAATTTTTAACTTTAATCTCAACTCATCTCATCTCTTTTGCGAAAACAAACGAGGTCTTAGTTTTTGCACAACATGACCGATGTATGCTAGAGTTGTGAAACTGCTGTCTTGCCTGCTTGCCCTAATATTGTAGGTTATTTATTTATTCTGTATGTTTATCTTTAAAGGAAATGGTGCCTTGTCCTATCTAGATCCTGCATTGAATGATATCATGCTATCTTCTGATAATTCATTTTTCATATCTAGTGAAATTACAATGTATTCACAAAGATAGGGCCGTTAGTATCAACTAAGCTAGAACTTAAAGGAGAGAGTTTCACTGTATGTTCTACTGCATTGACGCTATTTGGTAAGGAAAATCATGAGCTGACTTATGCTGAGAAGATGTTTGAGCTAGAGGAAGATTGGAATATATGCTTTACTTGTTTGTTATTTTCATACTTGGAACTTATTGGCTATTTTAAATGTTGCTTTGTTTTAGATACTTTTCCTTGTATACTTGTAAAAAAAATACTTCTCATATAAAAAATAATGTGCTGCAAGTTTAATAACCTCTGCTTCATTGGTTTACATGTTTTGACATATTGTTCAATTGTCCGGGTTACTTCAGAATCTTTTGTGCTAGAATTACTACATCTGTCAAGTAATATCATTGAAACCATCATCATCTCATTCTTACTAGTGGTGTCTCACTTGGCAATGTGTTGAATGCAGGATGTGAAGCAATTAAATGGAGCGTATGGGATGAAAATAACTGGTCTATCTCCCTATTGGTTTAATGTAGCAGAAGGCAGTGCTGTACATAATACAGTTGATATGCAATCATTGTTTCTTTTGACAGGACCAAATGGGGGTGGTAAATCAAGTTTGCTTCGATCAATTTGTGCTGCTGCATTACTTGGAATATGTGGATTTATGGTGCCTGCACATTCGGCCTTGATTCCTCAATTTGACTCGATCATGCTTCACATGAAATCTTATGATAGTCCTGCCGATGGTAAAAGTTCATTTCAGGTTAGACACTACTTATTTCTTTCTATATATTAGGTACTCAATGATACGATGTTGGGCAATGGAGTCTTGTTTTAGTCATTAGATTTAAAACCCTTAACTGGATGGCTGCACATATTTGTTTTCTTATCTTTAGCTTCCAGCATTTTCTTGATTTTTTTTTTCTTTTTGCTGGTTACTTGTATCACTTGTATTCTCCCTTTAAATGAAGAATCAAGCTGGATATGCTCAGGAATCAGGTGCGAACTCATTATAAGATGGGAGATCTAAGATACAATCTCAAAGCATAAGGATAACAAGGAGTTTTGAACTTTCCCTTAAAATCAACACTGAAGAGCTTCATGATTTGTTATTTTGAAGCATCAAACATACTCTCTAAGATGTCCTTGAACTGTTTATTAAGACATAAATACGAAATAGACTGTTTGAAATGATCTGTTATGAAAATTTTGAAAGTAATACATGAACCATCAATATGCTCCAGCCCAACAGTTGCTAATTGTTTTAAACTACTTCTGTTTGAGGTATGATGGAATATCAGTTCCTATCATCCTTTAATACTGAGAAATCCCTGGTGGTTAACGTACACATTCATGTTGTTGGTCCATAGCTCTTTGGCATGAGAGTCGTTTAAAATCAGATGCTGTTTTTTTTTCCCGGAAAGCATTTTGTTGTGAGCTTCAATTTCATACCTCATTTTATGGAGTTTTATGATTAGAGACATGCTTGTTCCCTAAACCTCTCATATGGTATAATTCTTTTCGGTTTGTATAATTTCATGAACTTTCATTCTAGCTTTTAAACCTTAGGTCATTTTTTAGTCATAACAATATATTCACTCTCAATAACCTATTCATCATATTTGCTTTTAATATCTCAGGTAGAAATGTCACAAATTCAGTCCATTATTGCTGGAACAACTAAAAGAAGCCTGGTGCTTATAGATGAAATTTGCCGAGGAACAGAAACAGCAAAAGGGACTTGTATTGCCGGTAGCATCATTGAAACTCTAGATAAAATTGGCTGCCTTGGTATTGTATCCACTCACTTGCATGGAATATTTACTTTGCCACTCATTACCAAGAACACTGTTTACAAAGCAATGGGAACAGTATATGTTGATGGGAAAACAAAACCAACTTGGAAGTTGATAGAAGGGATATGTAGAGAAAGCCTTGCATTTGAAACAGCTAAGAAGGAAGGAATTCCTGAAGCAATCATCCAAAGAGCGGAAGGCCTGTACCTTTCAGTTTATGCAAAAGTTCTTTCGGAACAAAATGGTACAAAACAAGACTTGTGTTCTAGCACGAGTGCCAATGGTTCTGATGAATCCCATTTTCAATCAAGTGGGACTGTTGAAGTAGCTACCTATAATAGTGCAGAGTTAGCAAACCCAATGCAAATTTTACAAAAAGAAGTTGAGAATGCCATCAGGGTAATATGTCAGGAGAAGCTTAATGAGTTCTACAAGAAGAAAAACGTATCAGATCTTGCAGAGGTACATTGTGTCCTAATCGGTGCTAGGGAACGGCCGCCTCCATCAACAATAGGTGTTTCCAGTGTCTATGTGATGCTTAGACCGGATAAGAAAATATATGTTGGAGAGGTACTTTTCTTTCGACATTCTTTGTTTTTTATTGTCAAGTATGAGTCATATTCATTCCTATAAAAAAAGTATGGGTCACATTCAGAAAGTTATCCCAAAACTTCTTTAAAGAGGATTAATCACACAAAACTACAACATGTCTTACATGAGGGCTATTTTATTTTAGCCGATATATGGATTTGATATCTGTTTTTATTGTTTTTTATTTGCTGCACATGGTGCTATGTCACGACTGTCACCAGCAATGCTATATTGACTTTTCCTAAAACTAATGCTGTAGACGGATGATCTTGAGGGCCGAGTCCGTGCTCATCGTTCAAAGGAAGCAATGCAGAATGCGTCTTTCCTTTATTTCATAGTCCCAGGGAAGAGTCTGGCTTGCCAACTGGAAACTCTTCTCATCAACCAGCTTCCTAATCAAGGGTTCCAACTAACCAATGTGGCCGATGGTAAGCACAGAAATTTTGGCACGTCGATCTCCATAGAAAGCGTGCCCGTATGTTCATAATGTGGCAGCCCTTGATCACATGTTGTGTAACCCATAGCTAGTCAGTCAGAAGTAGCTGGCACTTGGCCATGCCATGTTAGTGTATGCAATTCAAAGACAGCAAGAGGATGTGAAACTGATCCGGCAGTGGCTGCAGCAATTTTGCCTTTTTGATGTCTGTTTCTCCACTTGCAGTTCAATGCCCTCAATTGCATTAAAGGGCTGAGATTTTCTGTTATTTGGCATGTAATCTTACTGCATGCAATGCCACATGTATATAAATTCTCCATTTCCTTGTTCAATTCTTTTTGGAACTTCAAAAGTTTGCAGCCAAAATTTCAAACTTGGATCAGCCCTGACAATGGGTAAAATGTAGCCAAGCATGCTGACCCCAGTTTTAATTTTGATAAATCTTAGGGTTGTGCATTGCATTATCCAAGTAAGAGAGTAGGGCTGCAATTGAGAAGAGTTGAGCTGGTCTTTGGATTGCCGAGCTTGGCTCGAGCTCAAAATTTTTATCTAAACTTTGTTCGAGTTTGGCTTGGTGAGCTAAGTTTTTTAACTCGAGTTTGAGCTCGACCCAAAGATTGAGCTCGAGCCGAGTTGAGTTGGAGGAGTTTATTTTTTAGTTTTTTAATAAAATTTCGTAATTAAGAAATTAGATTAATAAAAAATAAAAATTTTAAATTTAATGAAATTTTTACAACTAACAAGTAGACTCTTTGTTGAAGAGAAATGCTACTTGATGTGTGTTTAAATAGAAATGTAAAAATGTCAAATCACATGTTGATGCGTGGTGTGAGGGTTAATAAGTAGAATTTTTCATCAATAAGTAGCATTTCTTTTGTTGAATTAGAAAATTGTAAAAATTTATAAATAATTAATATGTAACTAGTTTATACTTATCCATAATAACCATATATGATATACCTACATACATTACCAATATATATAAATGATATGACAGTATATATCAACATTTTATATATGGTATCCACATACTAGTATATGAAATTATTAAATCTTACTGGCTAACTATTCAACAAATTATAAAATAGCTATGAAGTACATTCAATATATGCATAAGTAATAAGGTTACATATTATATATTTAATTATAAAAGTTGTTATGCTTATATTATTAACCAATATTTTAGTTAGGTATGTGTAATTTACTAATCGAGTGGGTATTTACTGTCACGGACGAACTTCTTTTTTTTTTTACGAGTCAAGTTTGATTTAAATTTAATCGAGTGAGTATTAAGCAAACTATCGAATAGAATGGTTCAATTTAGCGAGACCTTTGTTTGCCTGGTGGATTAGGCGGTGGCAATTGCAGGCAACTACTATTAGGCTTTGAAAATGCTTCTTGCAAGCAGATGGTGTAAACGGCTTGCAATCGGCGGAGCCTCGTCAGTATTTTCATTTTCCTTCTCTCTTCGTGTATGATCTGTACTTACTTGTCTTCCATGGCCTCTCCTTCTTTGAAATCTCAACTCCCTCCTCATCCTGCTCCTACCCTTTACACATTCCTAATAATTTCATCCCAAATTAATAACTCCTCTCTCTCTCTCTCTCTCTCTTCTCTCTCTCCGTCTGTGTGCTAGCAATAAACTGCAATGGCATCCAAAAACCCGGAAAGCCAGTTCCAAGATTTCTTACTGACCATGGCCCACAAGCTTGGTGGGGACGGCCTGATAGGTGAGCTGTGCAACGGTTTTGATCTGTTGGTGGACGGCGACAAAGGAGTCATCACCTTCGATAGCCTCAAGGGGAACTCCGCTTTGCTGGGCCTGCACGACTTGAGAGATGAAGATTTGCTTTCCATATTAAAGGAAGGCAATTTCTACGATGATGGTTATTGACAACTCAGCTCGAAAGTAGTGAGCACTTGACATACAACACCCAAACACTCACATCTCTTCAACACAGTACTCCAACCAAGCCAAGCATGACATCACTTTCACTCAATGTTAGAAATTTCATTACACTTCGACTCACCCCTTCCAACTATCCATTAGGGGTGTAAGTTGAAACCAGAAAACCGGTCCGGACCGGACCGGACCGGTTCTTAGAATGTGAAAACCGGCCGGTTCCGGTCCGGTTCCGGTTTTAAGATTTTTCGGACCGGACCGAACCGGACCGGACTGGTTGATAAAAAAAAATATAAAAAAAATATTTATATTATTGTATATATAAGTTTTATACAAATTATTATATATATATATATATTAATATATATAAGTTAGTTTTATATATTATGTATAATTATAATTTTTTATGTGAAAGTTTTATATATAATTATATATATATATATGAAATAATTTCTTATTATAATTTATAAATTATTACATAAAATGTTAATACTAAATCACTAAAAGTTTATAACTAATACTAATATTAAATATATAGTTTATAACTAATACTAATATATAACTTATAATAAAAGTATAAAACAATATTTTTTAAATTAGTTTTTTTTTTTTTTTTATAAACAAATTTATGATGACAAATTGTGAAACTTACATTTTAAAAAAACCAGAAAACCGGACCGGACCGGACCGGAAACCGGTAAAACCGGAAGTACCGGTTTAGGAGGGTAACCGGTGCGTAATCGGTTTTGAAAAATACAAAAACGGTACATACCGGTTCGGTCCTAGATTTTGTCCAAAACCGGACCGAACCAGACCGGTTACACCCTTACTATCCATTATGGCGTGAACAAGCCTTGGCCCTTTCAATTTCCCTTTCCCAACCCTAGATTTAGGTTTTCTTTGCTGCACACGTTTGCCTTTGTAATGCCCCATCTACACTCGCTTCAATTACGGAAATCCCAATGTACAGACACTCACATACCCTAAACATGCCCAATCAGATCTTTGCGGCAGTTGAGGACGACGATGTTTCCGGCGCCGGTCAATCTATAACTCCCTCATTCGCTACGAAGCCCACTCAATTGAAGACGATGCTGGCTCAGTAGGCGGTGTTGTTGATGACGTCACTGCTAACGTTGTGTACAGTCATGGTGTAGTGATGGTGGAGCCTCGGAGATGGTGATTCAGCGTCACGACAGCACCAGCCAGCTCACGCTCTCATTTCCAGGCCAAGTTTATGTATTCGACTATGTTACCCCCGATAAGGTTCAAGCAGTGTTGCTGCTTCTAGGTGGATGCAAACTATCTTCAGGCCCACAAGCGGAGATGTTGCCTCAGAACCAGAGGGGTGGTGTGATGGAGTACCCTGTAAAGTGTAGTCAACCGCAAAGAGCAACTTCATTGAATAGGGGTTCCGACATAAGAGAAAAGAGCGATGCTTCGATAAGAAAGATATAGTTCGTCAAGAGGTTGCTCTCAGGATGCAGCATAATAAGGGACAATTTACTTCTTCCAAAAAGTCTGAAGGAGCTTATAATTGGGGTGAACTCCAGGGGTCAGGGCAAGATGCTGGCATTTGGACTAATTCTTTGAGTGCAAGTGCTTGAGATGGGGAACATCGAAAAGCACCCAGAGAGAGAGACATGGAACCGTCCACCAACTGATCAGCTTTTGTTTTATTTTTTTATTCCACGTAAGACCCGATTACCTGCTGCTTGCACGGGGTTTGTACCTAGCAGAATTGTTATGCTTTAGAGCATATAGGTCCATTTCTCTATTAAATTATAAAGAAACTTACAAAAGAAAAACATATATTGATATGATTTGAACTTATTTTATAATGGAAAGATATTATAATTTGACGTTAATTCATTTCAATAATTTTTTATAATTATTTTTAACATATTAAACATTTTTACCGTTTAGTATTTGGAGTTCAGATTAATATTAAATATCGTGAACCATAAGGATTGTTTAGGATAATTTAATCATAATTAATCTTAAACTTTCCCATTTCTTAAAGCCGTGCGTTTCGTTGCTTTGGAGAGAAAAGTTAAAACGCCCGTCTTCCTGACTTCATACCCACAACTCATTTTGGAAATCATTCCTTTGCTCGTCTTCTCTATCAGAAAATTAACTCTGCCACAACTCATTTTATTATCCTACATTTTCGCGAACAGGGTGAGATCTGGATGGACAAGGTGTTGGAGGCCGTAGAAATGGCGAAGAAGGAGTGGGACGAAGCGTATAGTCGGACTCAAGAGCATATAAAGGCCATACAATTGTACGGGATTTCTAGGGAGGAGAGGAATTCCAATTCGAATTCCCTTCCGAGATTGAACGGGCTCGCTCAGGACGGCTTGGCTTTCCTCTCCTCGCTCCACTTCAAGCTCGATCTTCTTGCGCCACAGTTGCCCACCGATGACCAAGTCCAATCTGCCACCGCGCTGCTTCAGTCTTGGAAGAACCAATCCCACAAGTAACAAGCCCTCTCTCTCTCTCTCTCTCTCTCTCTCTCCCGGTGAACAAATTGTACTCTCCGTTTGGTTGATTAAAAAAGAGCAGAGGGAGGAATAGGATAGTATCATAATTCTTTTCTTTAATTTTCTTCTTCTTCCTGTTGTTTTTTTTTAACTTGAATTGCCTGAAAAGAACTGAACTTTCAAACCAATAGACTGAAAATGGTGGCATTGATTTGTCGACTTTGCACAGTCCTGGGAGATGTGTTTTAATATTTGCCTTAATTTCTGAGCAACCAATCAAGCTCTCGTTTATTGATTTCCTATAAGGGCTTTTTATTTCTCTTAGTAAGTAGTTTGGTAATCTCTGTTTATTGTCTTGACTTATAAAAAAAAAATCTTTGTTTATTGTCTTGGTTGCCAGTTTGCGATTGAGTCTGAGGAATGCCAATTTGCAAGCAAAGGCTAATATAAGGAAAGCTGCTCAGGAAGAGGTAATCAGCTCCATGTTAAATTACTGTCGTAAAATGTTAGTCATTTACATATATCTGCATTAAGCCATCTTTTCTCTGGCAGCGATCACCTGATATAGTTTTCTAATATCCGTTGCTAACAAACTCACTAAGTGGAAAGCTAGTGATTAGTTACATTCTGAGTGCTTGTGAGAGAGGCTTGGATTCAGGTCTAATTTTTTTATATGGTTGTGTTGTTGCAGAGAGAACTTCTTTTGGGTGGTGGAGGGGAGTCCACAATTCGCAGACGCAACTTACAGTATGTATGATGCTTTCTAGATTAGTTCATATATTCAATGGTGTGATTGTAGTTCTGGACATTTTATGAGCTTGGACAAAAACAGCCATATTCTTGACATGGGTTTGTTAACATACTGTATGACTTATGACCGTCTTTTTAGGACAAAAGCTGGAATGACTTCTGCTGCAGAAAGCATCACCGATAGCCTTCGCCGTACTCGCCAATTGATGGTTCAGGTTAGTAGTTCTGTTTCCTCTTGTTTTCTTTTGTAATGGTTTTTCCTGGAATTTATAATTGATTTTTTTATTGTATCACCATGTGCTTATAGGAGGTGGAAAGAAATACAAGCACACTTGCAACTTTCGGTAGGTTCTCTTATTCCAACATCTTATGCAAATTATCCTTGTTTAATCATGATGAAAGTATGAAATTTGACGAGAATTATATCTTGAATTTTACGTAGAGTCTGGATATATATTTTTTTTTCTGTTTTGAAGGTGGGTAAAAATAATGACATACTCTTAAGGGATCAAAAAATCACGTAACTGTTTTGATACGACTGCATGACTTGGTCAAAATTCTTGAATCTACTTTAAATCATTGATCAATGTGACCAAAAAGAAAATAAGGTAGAATCTTCCAGTGGAAGTGGTCCAGTTGAAGCTGTGGTGAAATACTTATTCACTTACTATTAACTTAAATACAGTATAAACCTATGTGATAGGGTGATTGTACAAGACTTCAGACATGAATTGATTTTTTTTTTTGACAAATATGGTTCGGATATATAGAGGAATCAACGGGAGTGTTAAAGAAGGCTGAAAGTGAATACAAAGGGCACCGCTCATTGTTCATGCGAACTCGAAATTTACTCTCCACAATGCAACGTCAAGATGTCATGGACAGGTAAAGATGGATTTTTTCGTTTCTTTCCATTTCCCAATGACTAATTATCTCTATTTGCACAAACTTATGCAAGTTTCTTTATGTGAACAGGCTGATACTTGCAGTCGGAGTTTTCTTGTTCTCATGTGCTGTTCTTTATGTTGTCTCAAAGCGCATTGGGATACTTAAGTTGCAGAGAAAGGTTATTGCTGCCATAAAGGTTGGCATGGTGGGACAAGCAGAGATAGGACAAAGAGCTGATGCAGATGGCATAAATCTTCCCCAGGTCCATGAAAATGCAGTTCATGAGGTGGATATTCCTTTAGAACAACATATGCATGATGAACTGTAAAATTTAATTTTATTGGCTTTCCGTCTTCCTTGTGCCCTTATATTTGGCCCTTAGGCCTTATATAAGGCAATATTTATATATGCCCCTTCTACATAGTAGTCTGCTTTCCCATTGGCTTTGTTTAATTAACCTCAAAGTAAAATGCTTCACTCAGTTTCGTATAGTTGGTTTCCAAAGGCCAGCCATGTACAAATTTATTTACAATCTCTGTCTGTGCAGTAGGTGTGAAGAAAATCGTACATATGGTTCACTTTCAGCTAAGAGATACAAAGATGTCTTAATAATTCTAAAGCAACCCTTGATCTGGCATTCAACCAATTTACGAACACCACACTGATGAGCGACTCTCGGAGATATAGAGGTTTTGAGTGCCTTATGCCAAGAGCCAAAAATTCTTGTGGGTTTTTGTATTGAGAAGATAGCCTGCATTTTGGCCCTTTTTCTGAACTCCAACACAGTTGCACTTGCTATTCTCAATCAAATACTCTGCTGTGTCTACCACTTTTGCTGCTCTCATAGACCCTCCAGGCCGCCTACATCTGTTGCTGGTACACAGTAAAACCACGGGGGGAACAGTTAATAATAAATAAATAAATAAACTAAAGTCGAGTATTTTAAGAATAAATAAACGCGTAAAAAAAGTTAATTATAGCGAGAAACAACTTTTAATAACAGGCTGTTACCAATTCAATTCGATTCTATGGACTATGGGCAAGCAAAGACATCCTTGATTTCCTACATACTCAGCTTTAAGGGAACAAGTTCTGGTTGCTCATGTTCGTTTCTAAATTGGCATTGGTCACCTGTTCGGTTTTCCTTTTATCTCTGATTGAGTGATCGGTAAATAATGCATGCATGAATGCTATTGGTATTATGAGAATATTGTTCTTCATCTAAGAACTTGCCATCTACAATTACACCAAACGAAAATCATTTTAACACATTGATTGGTGCGATTGGAGATGACAAAATTTCAAACTGCTGTGACTTCATGTGATCCTTCAGATCTGTTTTACAGTAAAAGTAACTTTACAATCTGACAAACCATATCAAGCTACATCAATCTGTGAAATTACTTTTGTGTAATTCAAGTATTTCTAAATTTAATATTAAAAAAATAGAATTGCTCTTTTTTTTTTTTTTTTTTTTCTGAAACCATCTATAAACATGACTTCCTTTAACTTTTAGATGATTCATGGCAAATTTTCCTGATTATTATTCTTTATTTTAATTTTTTTTTGGACGGAAGACTTGAGATGTTCATGCGAAAGACTCACCCTAAAATTGACGAAGAGAGACTCCGACGCTGCCCTACAAATATGAGATCAATGTTGAGCATCTTGCTTTGGAAAAGAATAACCCTTGCCTTATCTTTGCCCTCTATTTCCACCCTCTTTACACTTACAATAAGCTTCGGCTGAGCAATCTTGCATGCATGCTTCATTTCTTCGAGAAAATCCACGTTCCCTCCACCTACATCTGAGCATGCAATGGCGGAAGAGGAGCCTACCTTAGGCCTCCTCATGAATGTAGAGAATGCGTTTGGCCGCGAGCTTGGGTACTTCCCAACGTGGAGGAGAATCAATTCATCTTGCTCAAATATTGCATGTGATAGAGTGTATTGTAATGCGATCGCTGACTCTCGGGTTGGTTCTGCTATCACCATTACCTTCCTTGTCGGAGGAGTACCCCCACCTTGCATGGCAGCCTACCGCTTTCGATATTATTACCAACGGCAATCACTGTCGCCACTGTAAATCTAGTATCCACCGCTATCAAAAACACCACTTTGGGGTGGAGCGTAGAAAAGTAATCAAAGAAATCTTGTTTTCCATTAATAATAATGGTGATGTTGGTGTCAACTGACTTGGTTTATAAAAACTAAAAAGTCTGGGCAGAAAGAAATCTCGGAGACAATCCTTGCTTCCTCTACGAAGAAATTTATTTATTAATTTGCTAAGATGCCTTTACGAAGATTTTTTAAAATACGAGATGATCATTTCGTTGTGTTTAATGTTTATCCTTGAGCAGGACAACAACAACTATTGACAGATCTTTTAACTTTGATTCAAAGCTAAATTTGGGGTGGTGACTGGTGGGGATGTTTGTTTTTGGAAGCTCCCAACAACCTCTAGATCCCATCAATACCAACAAAGCTCAAAAACAGTTTAGTTAAAGGTTTTGAGTCGTCACTTCATTTTTTTGTTTTTGTTTTGTCGAGTATTTAAACAAAACAAAACAAAAACGGAAATCCTCGTCCATCTCATCATCTGTTGATTAGTTTACAAAAATTTAGTTCCAGTCAGTTGTTTTCGTACTCGCATAAATGCACTCTGTAAGGACACCAACCACACTTGAGGTAATGACACGTGTCAATCAATTTGTCTTATGAGCGATCACCCATAGTTATTTCATATATAATTATATAAATCTGCATATTATTATATAAATTGCATGTTGCCAAAAAGAAATGGGCTAGCCTATCCCACTAAAGAAAGTTGGTGAAGTGCATGGCTGCTGAAATATACAAGTTGAGGAAGTAAAGTAACAGAAGACTCTTTTCCCTTTGGCATGATCGGCATAACCCCACGCCTCCATGGAGGTCTGTCCCTCCAAATGTATCAAAAAAAAAATGTTGGCACAGGACAGCTAAATTAAACTGCATGTTGCCGGGAAGTATTATGAGTTCAGAGAGTCAGCCGATATGCTTCGACCATCAGTAGGCAACAATATATATATATATATATATATATATATATATATATATTACTCGCCAGCTCATTGTTGTCATCACCATTTTGGCCCCAACCCAGTTTGGCGGAGAGCTATGCCAAGATTAGTAAAATGCTCATTTTTTGTGTGTGAAAAACAGGATCTATTCGCAGATACTCACCAACAAAATGATCAGCTTTTGGCGTTTAATTTCTCCAAAAGTATCTTGTTTAGAAGCCCGGGATTCGCTTTACCTTTTGACACTTTCATTACCTGCATAATATTCAGAATCTCTTGCTATAATAAGTACGGTAGAGATAACAAAGCTTCATATTAAAACCCCCACAAAACTTTTACCTGGCCAGCAAAATAACCTTGTAGCTTAGTTTTGCCCCCACGATATTGCTCCAGCTGTTGAGGGTTCTCTGCAAGTACTTTTTCTACCATTTTCTCGATCTCCACAGGATCTACTATCTGTCATTTTCCAAACCATGAGACCCCCTTGACCTTAATTTCTACTAGACAATAAAGAGTAAACTATCTCTTTCATAGGACACCAGTTAATGAAACTTCTCCCACTTTTAAG
Source organism: Juglans mandshurica (assembly GCA_022457165.1). Taxonomy (NCBI): domain Eukaryota; kingdom Viridiplantae; phylum Streptophyta; class Magnoliopsida; order Fagales; family Juglandaceae; genus Juglans; species Juglans mandshurica. The sequence continues at coordinate 13,846,552 of CM039619.1, forward strand.
GATGCTAGATGTCCCAGATGCTTGTGAAGCACGGGCTTGGATTAGAGAATAACTCAATTCAGCCTTTTTCAACATCATATGGTCACCCATATATCGGGTGCATTGCTTCCCAAGCTAAATCTTGACAATATTATGTTTGAAAAATAGTTTGTGGATGTGCAAAAATAAACAAACAAACAAAACAAAACAAAACACAAGGTTCAACTTGCCCAAACTGTGATTTGCTTAATCTTTGTCACATAGCAAGGCAAAGAAAAATTTAAGCATCGGCTATTATGTTAATAGGATGTCTTCTTCCATCAATGCAGTGTATACAATCCTTAAATATAATCAACTTGAAGCTACTATAAATGACCTAATTTCTCTCATGATCTCTAAGAGGATCAACTTAATGTAAGCACAGAATAGACAATTCCTAATTTAAGATCTGTTTATAGAGATCCTTAGGTACAATGGCATCGACTATAACTAAAAGTCGTTGCTGTCTGGCACACTCACTCTCATATCAGTCCAAGACCATGTATCCCTTACATTTGAGCACAGCCAAATCATAGGTCTTCTCAAACATATGCATCTCATAAAAGCATTTATGTCCAAGGTATGGAAAGGAGATTTTGTACATAAAACACAAGAATAGAGAGCACCATTTATTTTCTATTTGAAAAGAATTGTATCTACATTAACTCCTAACTAAAGTATCTTTACCTGAACCAAATCCTTTTCTTTTATTAATCCCTTGACAGTTCCACCTTTGGCCAGTAGCTCAAACAATATCTGCAAATCACAATTTACATGTTGAGGATTTAACAAAAAAGGAATGGTTAAATATGTCCAAAGAAGAATAGGGCCACAGAAAAACTATCATAAGGTCCCTATGCACTTGTTGACCGCTTAAATTCTGATCCTGCATAGTGTGCAGATATCTTAAGACCTTGCCGCCTTGTAGCCTTGCAATTTGTTAGTTAAATCCCCATGCCACATGCTATTAGAAACTTGATACAAACTAGTTTTAGATTATATTTTACCTGCTTATTTTTTATAGAACCTCTTATGATCCTATCACGTTAGCAGGTAATAGGGAGGGGATGGGTAGAAAAATAAAGCGAAGGACATCACTTAAACTGATCGAGATTGCCACAAATGATAGCACATAAAACCCTCAGTAATTGACAAGACAAAAAAATAAAAATAAAATTAAGAAAAAATACAGTATATTGATGAACAGGTGAATCAGCGATATATACACTAAAGATATGATAAGCAAAAAAGATCTAAGGATTAAAATGAATTCGGAATCAGTAGTATTAACTTATTAAGCATTACTACCAGAAGCAGACTCTTACCTCTTTCCCAATCTTTCCACTAATGGTCCCACCTTTTATGGAAGCTATCAATTCCGCTAGCTCCTGGGGGACTAACTTAATCTCATTTATGGTCAACTTTTCATTTTTCATGTAGGCAGCAATATCACCCATTATCCAATTGGTAGCCAGCTTCACATCAGCTCCCTTTGCAATAGTTGCATCAAAAAATTGTGCAACCTACGGCATTCATTTAAGCAAAAGAGCCATATCTTAGAACGTTCTAGCATGATATATATCAAATGATACTATTAAGAAACAGAAACATGGTTGGACAGGCATGTGAGAATGTGCTTTCATGTGCTTTTGAAGTAGGACTAAGGAAAATGCACCAAGGCACTGCATTTGAGGCTTAATTGACCTTTGCCACACCTAAAACTATGATGCTCAAGAGGCATGTACCAAATCCTTGGCAGAACAAATATACAGGGTTCAATTCCAGAACAAATATGCAGGATTCAATTCCAGAACAAATATACATGCGCGCACAACTTTTCTATTGCTTTTCATCTTAATTCTTTTTATCAAAATATAAGTAGAGTTGTAAGGCCTTGGGCACACTTTAACATTGAATGAATATGTCAGATATCTGCAACTTAACCCAGATTTATCTTTGTATTTGTTTAACTATTTCATTAACTCTAACCTATCAAAAAAAAAAAAAAACTATTTCATTAACTCTAAGTATGCAATATGAATTGTTAATTTTTCTACTCTATTCCTTTCTTCCTCTTCTTTAGTCTTTTGATTGGCCTTTTCCTTGAATTCCCAAATATGTATGGCACAAACTTTAAAATGCCAATGGGGAATACCCAGTCAGTAAAAACTTTCTAAATAATGAAGAGGACTCACATTAATGTCATTTGCAAGGAAAAGAACATCCTGCATGCTTAGGCCCATCTTCTCATACCTCCGACGCTTCATTTCTGGAGCTTCTGGCAATGAATCACGAATAGCATCAACGTATTCTTTAGTGAGGATAACTCCAGGAAGGTCTGGTTCTGGGAAATATCGATAATCAGCAAGCCCTTCTTTTTTCCTCATTGTAACTGTTTTCTAAACATTATAGCGAAGGTTAATGGAGCATATAAGGAGACACAAAATGACCAAGTTAACCATATCTCTATTGCTTGTTACATTAGATAACTCGAATAAAAGCAACATGTAACAACAACCTGCGCGCCTTCTTCCCAAAGACGAGTTTCCTGTATAATTTGATCACCCTTCTCTTGGCTATGAAGCTGAATCTGCCTTGAAATTTCAAAATCAATGGCCCTACTCACTGACGAGAAAGAGTTCAAATTTTTTATCTCAACCTGCAGATCCAAAATGTAATCAGATATGGTGCTACCAATGATAATGCACACAAAACAGAGAAGAGTCATTGCATTTTGCTGTAATCAATCCTTTAAAATATCCATCTTCTAAAGCAGTGTCAGGTTAAAATTACTCATTTAAGACGAGCTTTAACCAGAGGTCAAACCAACATAGGTGCCAATGTTGAGAAAGTGTAGATATTATACAAAATGAATATTTTCTAAGTATGTATTGGACATTTATTTCTCAATAATCAGGTTAAAAACTCCCTTTTTTCTTCTGACTAGTAAACATAACTCATGCACACACAGGTTCCATGGGGTGGAGCCCATGACGTAACCCTCCACCCATCAACACATTAACTATGTGGATGGATATGCCATTTGGACCAATGGTTAAACTTTAACTCTCTCTCTCTCTCCAAAAGAAACAATAAACCTTCCAAATTGATGCGAGATTGGGGTCAGTTGATCTTACTTTACAGTAAAAAACATCGAGATTCCATCATAATACCTGCTTCTCTTTACTCAATTACCGGTTCACATATGTACGCTTCAATCAACGCTGCCTAAACTTGGTCTAAGTATCAGAACCGCCTTTCAGGAGTAAACTATCAGTTACAAAAATATTATCTTTATTCAATTACTGGTTCACATATGTACATCTCAATCAACGCTGCCTAAACTTGGCCTAAGTATCAGAGATTCGGAACTGCCTATTTTCAGGAGAAAACTAGCATCATTTACAAAAATACCTTATCTAGATAAGTTTCATAGTAGTTTGAAAAGGAAGCTTTGTTTCATTTATGACAAACAAAAACAAGTAAGAAATAACACTATTTCCTCTTCAGATTTCCCTGTTGATGATAATTTCCTCGATCTCTTGTAAAACATCATTTTATTTGTCTATTTCATGAAGAGATGTATTCTCATCTTATTGTTATAGATCCAAGATAACATGATAATGTGATAATTTCCAAGCATTCAAATAGCAATCTCCAAATATTTTAAGAATGCAAGTTGGAAAAATAAGCTTATTGCATGGAGCAGAACATTTTACAGGTTTTATAAACATTTTCAGTTTTCTAGTTGCTAGGGAAACAATACAAGTAGAAGAAAGAAGTAAACTACCTTTGTCCCAAACTGTGACTGCCCAATTGGTCGAATTGATACATTGACATCACAACGAAGTGAACCTTCTTGCATATTACCATTACTAACTCCCAAATACCGAACTAACCTCTGTAGTTCTGCTGCATATTCCGCAGCTTCAATACCAGTTCTCATATCAGGTTCAGAAACAATCTCAAGTAAGGGCACCCCTGCTCTATTTAAATCAACCTGCAATAAAATCAACAATATCAACAAGCCTTATAAGATAAACTACCTTTGCCAACAACAGTTCTCTTCTCACCCTATGGAAAAGAGCTATTCCGTAATAAAACAAAAAAATCTTTTTGAAATGCATGCTATCTGATTCTTCGGCTGGACAATTGTAAGGCAATATATTGTAGAATACGTGTGCTTATAGAATCAATTTAACCCATAAATCATATCACTAAGATGTGAACCTGATTAAAACCATTGAGAACAGCAATGCTAGAAATAGATGAAATCGTGAGACAGATACATTATTGGAAAGAAAAAGAGAATGCAGTTTAAAACCTAGTAAGAAGTGGTACAGTTTATAGGCAAAGGGGTGGCAGTAATTTCCTGGGAGTAACTTCCACTTTCCGAATGAAGTAGCTTTCCCGCATCTTCTTCCATGTGAACCCTTGTAATGCCAAATTTCCGGTGCCCACCACCAAACTCCACCGGAAGATCCAAATCAAGGTAACCACCAGTTGCAATAGGAACATCAAACTGCGATATTTGGTAGCCCTTCGGAAGGTCAGGGTAAAAGTACTGTTTCCTATCAAATTTTGAGTTCAAAGACAACTTGCAATTGAGTGCAAGACCCACTTTCACGGCGTACTCAATGACCTTTGAGTTCAAAACTGGCAAAGCGCCAGGAAGACCCATGCAAATGGGGCAGACACTGGTGTTTGGAGGAGACCCATAATTGTAAGGGCAACTGCAGAAGGCTTTGGTGAGAGTGTTGAGCTGCACATGGGTTTCTATACCAATGACTGCTTCATAATCTTTTGAGACGTTATTGGTTGTTATGGTCTGGGTGCGTGGTGGAACTTTGATTCGGGGATTTTGCTTTTCTTGGGTGGCTGTTTGGGATTCTGTGCTTTTCATAGTGCAATATAAAACACCCTTCTTTCTTATAAACAATGCAGTTGGGTATAACATCAATGGGTGGTTTTGAATGCTTCTTAAAAAAGTGGAAGCCATCATGGAACTCATTCAACCACAGTATCAAACACTACCAAGGCTGTGTCTGCAAAAAGCATTAAAAAGGCAATGATAAGCAAAAATATATTCCCGCGGGGGGGGAGTTCAAAAATTAAAATCAGAACCAAAACCGATGAACACCCAGATGATATCTTCACGCTCGAAACTTGAAAATCAGTTAAGATTACGAAAAATGACAACTTCTGAGGTATGCAGAAAATATTTCGCAGAAATGAAAAGGCTTTCAATGTAAAGCAGGTTAGGGTTTACGGTTTAGGGTATTAAGCACAGTGCAGAGTCTGAAGAAACAAAAAAAATATGAAAGAGGAGAATGGCGAGAACCATTTCTGACCTGAACGAGCAGCAGAGAGACACCCAAAGAGCTGAACAGCCCACCAACAGTCATCCGTTCGTAAGTTATCCACATAAGTGAGTACAGGACGACCAGGTACTGTAATGCGAGACCCGATCCTAGCACCTAACTCAAAAGCTACGAAACCGACCCGAAATTAGAAGTTACAGTACGTGCCACGATCTGTTAATACAACACCAATACGATATAATAAAAAAGATTAAGATTTAGCATTAACGAGTTTAGATCAAAACGAATTCGTTAAGACACAATTACTTAACGGGTTAATAATGAATCAATCTATTTTGACTCGTTATGACCTGTTAAGAAAATTAAAATTAAAATTATATTTTTATACTTAAAAATAAAATTGTTAGAATTTTAATTTCGATATTTTTATTATTTGGATTGTAATTTTATATGTGTAGTTAGTTTTATATTTTTTTTTATAGATATTGTGATTTTAACATTTATATAAAATTATATTAAACTTAATTAGGTCAAACAGGTTAATTTTAAGTCTGTTTAACTAATTTACATAAATGGGACCAAAACGGATTGACAATGTTAACGAGTCGTATTAAGATTTAAAATTTTGACATTGATTTATATAATATAATATATATATATATATATATATATATCACACGAATACGAGATATTAATATGATTTGACACCTTTATCCGAAATCGTGTAGGCTAGTGCACGACAGAAGAAGCCTTACACTCAGCCCGCATTCAAAACATAACTGATAAGCAGCCCAGTTTTCTTGCCCCATGGCCCACAAAGCAAACAAGCATACTCGGCCCAATACCAATAGACACGCACCCATTCCTAATTGGTCAATTCGGTGTAGCCTACTAGCCCAAGGTTAACTTATTATTTCCTGTTATCCGAATAAATATTATTTCCATTTAAAATAAAATTATAACGATTAAGAAAAATAAAATAAAATAAAATTATAAATAATATCCATGTAGCATGAAATATATAGTATATGGATTGAGTGGTGCAACTATGCCACTTGCGGGTGTCTAATGTAAATTGTATTTTTTTTTCTAAACATTTTTTAAATATTTCTTTATAAAAAAATACAACTATGCTAATAATCACTTTCTTAATTATTAAAAAAATTAAATACATGAGTAGTTAAAAATATAAAAATAAATTGAAAAAACATAATAGTATTATATTGATTATGAGTCATTTCAACTGTCAAAATATTATGAAATTTATAATAAATATTAAATCAATTCATTTAAGAGCAAATGGTAAACGAGATTGTGGTCAAAGTAATGTCTTTCCACTTTGCGACAGATCAGAAAATCAAGAAGAGAGGAGATAAACTTGAAGTCAAACTGACTGACCATGTATATGTAATGCCACTCACAAATGCTTATCGGTACCGCAAATTGTTGCTAATGGGATGGCTTAAACGTAGGGGTACCGCCCACTAGAGACGGAGGACCCCAAGGGGCAAGATCCAACCAAAGTTGGAGTCTTTGTTGGGGACCCACTAACAAGGCAATTTGCTGAGAGAGGCAACTCTTGTTGGAATTCTGTCGCTATTTTAGCTCGAGAAGAAAAAGAAGGAAGAAGAGGAGAAACATGGAGGTACTGCAGTCATGGAGAGTGAGATTCTCCTTCAGGAACGCAACCATTGTGGTCTGCTTCTTGAACGTCGTCGCTGCTCTTCTCTTGCTTCAGAACTTCTTCTCTTCGGCCTCTTCCCGCTACAGAATCTCTACATCTCAATTCACTTCTGGTCTCTCTCTCTCTCTCTCTCTCAAATTTTTATTTTTATACTGCGAGGAATTTCTTTATAAAATGTTTTTTTTCCGCTTTTTCTATTGGGTAAATGAGTTTTTGGTTTATCGGATCAAGGAAGAATTAAGGAGTTCTTGTCAAATTTAGCAGAAATGGATTCTTGACATTTTGATCTTGTTATTGATTAACTGGGTGACCCATATAATGTTTAGCTTGGGTTTATTAGAATTTAATCTTAAATTCGATGGGTTTTGATAAATTTTGCGGGTCTGCTGCGATAATAAGCGTATTTCTAGTGCTCCTATGTAACCCTGATTTTAAGCGAGTATAATATTAAGCTTTGAAAAGCTATAGGGGAAGGACGGCCGATATTCATAGGTGTAAGAAATTAAGAATGGGGCTTTGTGGCCGATATTCGTACGATGGCCGAAGAAGAAGAAGAAGAGAAGAACAGCGTTTTGTGTTTGAGAGAAATGACTTGCAGTCCTCGCTACATTCTGAGGTTCTTTGAACTTGGAGACCATTCTATTACAACGCCAAGGGATTTTATAGTCTGATTAGCTTTCTATTAATATCTCGCTTCAAGGGTGACTATATTCTTCTGTGGGGTTTTGTATGCAGTGCTCTCGACTCGCTTATATTAAAAAGATAAAGGAAAGATGCACCAATGGTTATTATGTGTAATTGGATAACCCATTTGTGTTTTCCTAATATTAATTTTTTATGTTAGTTGGGTCTTTTCTCTGTTTGGCCTGCATATCCTAGATCTCTTGATGAGCTTTAAAGTTGCTGATTGACTCAGATACATTGCGTAAAATTTTCAAAATGCAGCGCAAATCCAGTATATCAAAGAATCTGAAGAGATCCGCCTTGCTATGCAACCATTGGAACTGATCAAAAGAGTAAGTATGGCTTATAATTTGGATGCATTCATTATTATGGCTTTTCCTACTGTAAGTTAAACAATTCCCACATTTTAGAAGTTTATCGCTCTTGGTTTTCTTTTTCGTTTGGGATCTTTTTTTTTCCGGCTATGGGGTGGCAGAACGGGAGTTGTTGCTTCAAAGTTTGAACTGGATGTGGTATTTTGTTTCCAATGTTCCCCTTCTTCTTCCATTATCAAATGAATAATTAGAATAACTGCAGTGCAACCTAGTGATCAAAGGATATGCTTGGGATGAGTTGAAGACTCCAACATCCTAGGTTTAATTCCCCACTAGAGTTCTTCTGGATTACCTGATATACAGTTCTAGTGGGTGGAGTTGTGTGTCCAAACTTTGGACTTCAAAGGACACTCCCTTGGCGAGATCCATGTCATCTAACAAAATAATTGAATTGCGAGTACATTTACATTTGAGTTAAATCTTTCCCCATTTATAGGTGATGGAAATTGAGCAAGAAGCATATGCAAAGCCAGAGACGGTCCAGCAGAAAGATACAAAGCAAACTGCTGCAGTTGATCTTTCTAAAAGGTTAAAGGATTTTCGTTCCCTAAATGATGCTGGCAGCTTGAAAGGTCTCTCTCTCTCTCTCTCTCTCTCTCTCTCTCTCTCTCTCTCTCCACCTTTGAATTGTCAATTAAAAAACAAGCACAGACTTCCAAGTATCATTCAAATATAAACTTATATTGTTATGGATGATGTATAGTGTTATTTATGTTTTATCCAAATTGTTTGTCCTTAAGCAAAGAGAAAAACCTGTCATGTTGCTTGATTCAGCTGTTTTTCATGTTTGCAGTCACATCTAATTTCTTTCTGCTGTGAGCTGTTGTTAAATTGTGACTTTTCTGGTACAATCTTGCAGCTCACGGTTTAAGTCTGGCATGCAGTTGTTCTCCACTATTGTCATTGAATTACTTACATTTGGACTTTTAGAATTTTGGATCACTTTTATAGTTTTTGGCTGGCATATCTGGCAAGTAGAGCATTGCACTCGTCTTATCTGCTGGAAAAGTTATTATTTTTTTTTAACAAGGAATAGTATAATTTTATTGCAATAGCAATAGGAATAGCCCAAGTACACAGGAAGTATACATAGAAAACACCTAGCAACCACTAGGAAGTTGGAACTAGATAAAGATTCAAGGAACGCTCCTGATCTTTGAAATGCCTACCATGTCGCTCCATCCAAAGGCATAATACAATGAGAATAATTTTCTACGCCACAGCTATATGAACGTTATCCCAAAGACCACTCCAACACCTGAAAATATCCCTTACCCTTGTAGGCATTACCCAGGCCACACCAGTCCAGTTGAAGATATTATCCCACAAAAACCTGGCCACCTTACAATGTAACAAAAGATGATCTACAGTTTTCTCATTTTCTTACACAAGTAGCACCAATCCAAAATGATAATACCACGTTTCCTCAAGTTATCAATGGAAAACATTTTCAGGTCTTATTAAAATAAGTGCGGCATTTATGTAGTTAAGTTGCTTGTACATACATCTCTAGAAAGAAAGTCATCTATGATTCTCAATTAGTTTAGGTATTCTCCTCCTAACTAGGTGTTTACCTCCTGTATACTATTCGTGTACTTGGGCTATGCCTATTCTTATTAATATAATATTTTACTTTTAAAAAAAATAGTTTGGGTGTTCTCATATTATGTTTGACCAAAATGTGGTCTTTGCTGTGGGATGTAACTAAAAGAAAGCTGTTCTCTTTGTGGTTTGGTATTGGTCGAGATGTATGCCATTTTCTATTAAATGTTAAATCATTGGCCATTTCTGTTTCTCACATAATCTAAGATTCGCAAGTCTCTCACAAAATCCAGGAATCCAATTAAACATGAAGTCAAAGCTTTTGTCATCATATTTATGTTTTATCAATTCTCTCTGGTCTTCCATATTGTCGTCTTGGGTTGTTACAACATTGGTAATGTGATGAACATGAGTTTAAGAATAATTGTGATGTTCCTTAGCTTTGGAGGAATGGCGTAAACGGAAGATGGAACGTGCAAGACAGCGGGAACTAGGAAAAAATGGATCTGTCACCTCTCAAGCCTGATGCAATTGTTTTTACTGTTGGAAAGTATTGAAACACTTGTGAAACTTCATACCAAGTTATACGAACTTCTCTTGTATATATAGCTGACAGTGATAGATATACTATTGTTGATTTAGTTGCTGACGGATAGTTGATGGATATGAACTGCCTGTTTTGCAAGATGGTCTCATTTCATCTCATCTTATTTCAACATCTTAACATCACAAACGCAAATACTTTTTAATTTTAAATCTTCAATTTTTTCATCTAATAATTACCTAATAATCATTACAACTTTTATATACTTCCAAACATTTAAAAAAAAATCAATTTTTTTAAATCTTAAAACAAAATTAATATTAAAAAATTATATTATAACAAAATTTTAATTTATAATATTTTATTCAATTTTTTTCTCTATTTTTTCAAAACTTCATAAAATATATTAATTCAAATCATTTCATTACTATCTATAAAAGGAAAATTCTATACCACACTACTATCTCACTTTCATCCTATTATGTAGGATGTAGCACATTTATCACTATTGGATGATTTTTTATTATCCAATAATAATAAATGTCACATCCTACATAGTAAGATGAAAATAAGATGAAAGCATGGAGTATAACATTACTCTGCTTGCTCCCCCATTTTGAGTTCATCCTATTTATAATCATATTTGCTTAGTCTAATTATTAAATACTTCTGAAGCACGGAATAATGGTAAAATTCAATTAATCGGGGGCAGGAACAGAGAATTTGGCGTGCTTTGTGGAAGTCTTGCCTATTTTAAAATGAAAAAGAAAAGCACATTAGAAAGATGATGTACGTACATTACATTTCCCCCTTTTGATCTCATCGCTTTCCTACTGAAGTTCATGACTTTTATACCGAGACAGGGAGGTAGAAAAGAAGGAAAGAAGATCTTGCAGTTAGCACAAGGTCCCATTTCTGAAGTTATCGTTTAGATGTTTAGATGAGTTAAATTAAGTAGTAATATTTTATGAATTCTGTTAAAATGGATTTAACTTTTTTAAGTTGAGCCGACATAGTAGCCAACATATTTTACTAAAAAAAGTGACATAGTAGCAACATATTTTACTCAAGAAGAAGCTAATGGCCATTGGGAGGTACTTTTCTGGCAAACTGGTTCTTTATTTCACCAGCCACATTACACGATCTAAACGAAATTGTGATTTGTGATGAACAGAAACATCTTGAAGTATGAGAATCCAACAAAAATGGGAACTATAAATGGGCCATCAAATGCTCAGTTCTGGATCACTTGAAGAACATGCATAGATAAAGGAAACATGGGTCATCAATCAATTGCATCCCAACCACTGATATACATCAAAGGCAGCAGTTTTCTCCGGAAGAAAGAAAGGCAATGGCAATGGATGGCTATTGAACTCTTCCCTCCGGATAACTACAAAACCTACCTGATTCATCCACTAAGATGTACAAATGAAATAATAGTAATAATAATAGAAGGAAAAGCCGCCTCCATCTGCACATGCACGACACAATTTCTATACAAGCCAATTTTGCAGAGTCATATGTACAAGCTAAAAGTACAAAAAGGTTCATACAGTCAAGCATAAAACTTACATCGCGACCAGCCTGGTGGAAATAGCTTGCAGAAAGACTTTTCCCCCAAAGTCCAGAAAAGGGATTACAGCAATTTCTTAAAATGTCAATGTCGGCCTGGCAGCAGGTTTCTGTGGCTTACAAAATCTCCAGTTGTCAAATTTCCTCACCGGCTGGGGACAGCCAGTATTGTGTAGTCAGTCCAAGAAAACAGTCACATATGAGATATCCTGTCAAAGCTTTTATGATACTCTGATCAAGAAATCACACTAGCAGCATCTATTTTGAATTTTTGAGGGAAAAAGACGACCAGAAATTTAGAAAGCCAGGTGACAATTTGTAACGGAAGGTCCGCCCTCATCTGCATAGGATTAACACAATAAGTCAGGCACATCTTCAATAGCTAATTCACTAGAAGTGCCTCAAGCTTGCAACAATTTCTTAGATAAATAAGCATCAAGTGAAATTAAGGGACCATACATATAACAAATCAGAATGAAATAGATGGAACATACTCCAAAATAACTCTTTTAAAGAGTGAAAGACAAATCGTCCAAGTTTCAATAATTATTGTGGTGTGCGTCACAGCTCCACTGGAACATGTCCGAAGTTCCAGTGATCACTTACAATACGGAAATCGTCATCACTAACAATAATGTGACTGGCAACCAGATGATATAAAACATGCAATAATCAATGAGGAATCAGTAGATCATCTGCTTTTACACTGTGAGGTGGCCAAGAAAATGTGGGATAATTTGTTCAAGAGAATCGGATTGTCATGGGTCATGCCTCTCAGATTGGTGGATTTCCTAGCAAGTTGGAGAGGCCTTCATGGTAACTCACAGATAGAGGCCATCTGGCGAATGATTCCTATATTGTTGGTGTATTTGGAGGGAGAGAAATGCTAGAAGCTTTAAAGATCAAGAGAGAACAATGGATGAGCTAAAAGTTTTCTTCTTTAAGTCCTTGTTTGTATGGGTGGGGGCCATAGTGTGTAATGGACGAAGTGTCCATGACCTACTACTTTCTCTTGTAACCTCTAGTTAGGTGTTTCTCATGTATACTACCTGTGTACCCGGGCTTGCCTGTTTCTATGAATATAACTTCTTGATTACCGATCAAAAAAAAAAAATTTTGACTACAACACACTGCCAGTCCAGTCCTTGCTTCTCTTTCCAAGTGACAAAATATTTACCCTTTTAATTGCAGAAATTTCAGGCTACGACTCACATTTTAATGCAATTAACCAGCTTAGCCACTTTAGAGTACTTGGGAGTCGATAATGTAATAGAACGATGAATTAAAAAAGAACAGCATAGAATGGAACAAATAGGGATATTTCTCTTTCCTTTATTTAAATGTTTATGACCTTTCATTAGTTAGAGGACAACAATTTCACTCATTTAATACAGAGAATCTTTATTCCTCCCAATTTGGGACGAAAGCAATGCAAGGGAGTGGAATGGAACTTTCTTTTCCTTTAAAAGAACTCCCAAACAAGAGAATAGTGGGTGCCCACCATTGCTTTTCATTCCACTCCTCCCAAAACTGCACTGACCAAATGGGCTGTAAATGACGCTACAAAAAAAATGTAACGTTACAGAAAATAAATGTGTTTCTCCAGCCAAGCAAAAAGCCATCGGGCACTTTCCACTGAAAGGTGATAAGAGCCAAAAAAATATCAATGAAGACAGGTAAAATTGCTGGGAAAAAGGAAAAACCCATGACAATTTCCCAGCATTACACAATGGCATTGAAGTTGCAACTCAAGCATCAAATTGAATCCACAAATTATGCCACCAAAGACACTGATAAAATTTACATAATGTTGCATGAGTAGGGACATATTTCCATGAAGTATTATGACCTCTGAACTCCAAAAATGAGGTTATCAAACAAACTAAAGCACCAATTCCATAGCCATCCAAAAATTAAGTAACAAACAGCTTAACCTATCTCACTTAAGAATATCATTTGCTTATAAATATTGAAATATGTACTTATTTCAACGCGGACGGAGCTGCTATATACTGAACAAGATTATAAGAAAATTGCAGGCAACAGAAAATGCCCTACATCAGGATGTGTTTATTCACAGAGATCCATACCAACGGCAGAAGAGAAGAGGATGAGGTTTGCTAATATCCTGGTAGCTTTGATACAGATGTGCTTCTGGGTATTGTGTGTGTATTGCAAACCAACAAACAAAATCAGAGAATCCGTTCCTCAGTCCCATAACAAGTGTCTATTTAAATCGCATTGTTTTACTGATAAAAAAATAGTGTCTTTTTAAAGAACACCCATTTGATGAAGCATTTAAGGCCTCGACAGCTCAAGTTTCTTTATCTCCAAAAGTAAACTTTTTATTATTGGCATCAAGAAAACTTCTTGAAATGCATTTTGAGGCTACTATGAAACATTTACTCATGGGTGGGGCAAGCTCTTCTATTCTAGTTCATGGTTTCTCTTGGCTATATGGTTCATCCGGGGGAGAGATCGAGCTTCAAGAAATAGTGAATGGTCTTATCAATACACAAATGTATAACTCCCCAGGAATTTCAATTGCGCTTATATTCATCAGTCGGAATTGAGTTCAAGCTTTCCCCAGCCCCTTCTCATCAATGGACTCCTGACGTATACGAAGGAGTGCGGTTCGTTCGATAAATTCCTACCTCTCTATCTATCTTTGAGATGTTTAGATTTTTCAAAACTCCATGGACATGTAGAAGAGAAATTCTATACCCACTCGGACCAAGACATAACTTTTGAGGGAAGGAGAAAAAGAAAAAGGGACAGTAAAAAATTGTATTTTTTAATTCTTTTTATATAGGAGAACATTGTGAGTCGAGTAAAATTGGCAAGTACAATGCTCATGGGGAATGAAGGGAGTGTATAAATTTACTACTCAGAAAGTACATGAAAGTAGAAAAAACAATCGAGCCAACTGGATAATTGAAATGTTTGAACAGCCGCTATAAAGTATGTCAGGCATGCACAAATAAGGCACATCTTTAGCAAACGATGATTAAAAATCCATAACCATTCCACTAAAGAAATAGCATTTTACATTTTGGATAAACGGTCTAGATGAAATCATCCCCTGAATCTAGAAATCACTAAATTGGAATTACAGCAGGGAAGCAAGTAATCCTAGGAGTTCAAACGTCTTGTGAATGAAGGTTGATGAACTTCCTATACAAAATGTATTTATAACCTTTAAATACAAATCTCGAGCAACATAATGTACCTCTCCCTCCCCCCCTACCTCCCCCCCAAAAAAAAAAAAAATTACCAAAACAAAAAAAATCACCTATCCTCCTGAATAGAAAATTATAGGATTTGGCATGGTATATTTTAAAGTTGACAAGAATCTTGTGTTTATTTCTGGTGTAAATGGAAAATCAAACTCCACAATCATCACATTTGCAGTTGGAATTTTTTTTATCGGTTTTGCAATTGGAACTTTATCAAAGGAGAGCCATAAATCCCACAAATTTCTAACTCAACCACATGTCAACCACATGGTTAATGCCTTGGAGTCAGATTTCTGTGCTTAAGACCACAAGTAATCTTCAGATAAGCCAGATTGGGTTTGAACATGAGAAAAGAACTACCATAGCATCAATTTTACAGGTACATTTTGAGTTGACTGAGCAAAATTGAGTTTGCTTTTAATGTGTAATATAATAAGAGGTAAATAGGTACAATGTTGACCTTCTCACCCTTCCAATGGTTATATAATACTTCAGATAAAGTACAATTGGTGGTAAATGGGATCTTACATTGCTTGGGAGAGTTCTTGCCCTTTATAAAGATTTAAAGATGCTACCATTATAATTTTGACTAGTCTTTTTTAGGGTACAATATAGACATGGTATGCTTTTCCCGTATCATTTCATATGGCATTCAAGCCAGGTTGTAAGGCCAACCATGCAATACTGGAGCACTGCATAACATGACCCTGACGAGGACGTTAGGAATTTAAGGGAGAGATTGTAACACCCTAATCCAACATTAGGAATATGGACAGCCAATATATAGTAAGTTATACAGGTAATCATGGATGCTAAGTCCCACATTGGCATACTACTAGGTGAAACAGGCTTTATAAGTGATTCTAGTGAAGCTTCATATTTGACTAATCTTTTTGGGGGTGTAGCGCATATGTGGTTAGGGCTTTCCTTTTTTAAGATAGGTAATCGAAAACTTTATTGATAAGAAAAAATAGACAGCCTAAGTACATGGGAGGTATACAAGAGAGAACACCTAGTTAAGAAATAGAAGTGGATAGTCTGGAATAGGTAGGCCCAGTTAGCGCTTTCCCTGTATCCTTACATAGAAAAATAAGCAAGTAAAGACAAGTACCATTCCGAGGAATTCAAGCAGTAACCACATTAAGATCAGAAATAGCAGAAAAAGCACCCGACTCAGAAGAATGTAAAACTGAGAAATGAATATACCTTATCCTGTTCCGTGTACTTGGCTATGACTATTTTTAATAAAGCTCGTATTTACTGATTAAAAAAAGAGAACCATATCCCAAGCTAGCATGTGTTTTGAGCCAAAAGTAGCATTAAAACAATGAAACAAAGTTACTTATCAGGAAAAAAATACACAATGAAACAAGGTCTGAAGCACTAAATAATTAAGTAGCAGCTACAAGAAGCTAGACTTTTATGAGCCAGCCTCACAAGTGGTTTTGCCTATAACCTAAGGGGAAAAAATTGTGAAGTCATGGACTTTGGGTAAAAAAACACATAAGCAGAAATGGAATATATGTGCTATTCCAAAAAGCTCCATTCTTCAACTTTTAGTTCCATTCTATGCCTAAATTTGTGAGGCTCGTGTCTTGCTTATTATTTTTCGTCGTCGTCACATCACTATCTAAAGAACTGTAGTGCACTATGAAGATAATGACGCTTATTATCAACCATTGAGAGCATAATCTTAAGCATCACAATTTTTTCAGTCTTGAACATAGGAATCCTACCTTAGCTAGTTACCAACCCACTACACCAAGCACAAATCTACAACTCCCAAAGGAGACTATAGAAGAGAACTGGATATAAATAAAATTCAAGCACTAATCCAGCTAACACATCCAGTATGCGTAAACCCTAAAGCATTATATTTGCATTGACGATTAGACATGCACCCACCATATGGGTGTGGGGGTGGTTGGGTGTGTGTGTTTGTTAGGTAAGCCACACATACATCCAAACACACACCCACTCACATCCTCAACACCCAGAAGCTCCTACAAAAGAAGTATCATTTAAGCTACAGCTCATCAGATATATATAAAAAAGACAGCAATGATTACAAGCAGCACAACTACAGTACCTGACTGGGGAGCAATTTTCTGTATAAATCAAAATATTGATCTACACTGCAAAGCACAAACGAATAAGGGGAGAACTAATATTAACATAACACATTTCGGAAGAGAAAACTCTAAAATAGCAAGCAGGAATGCTCGATGGAAATTATTATATTCAGTTAAAAATAATTAAAAGTTAATATACTGCAGGAGAAAATGGCATGACACATATCTTTAACAGGTTCTGACTACAAGTCCAACAGAAATAACAAAATAGAAGTACACAGCGGATAAACCATGCCATGATATAAATTTGAATGATCGGAAACAGTATGCTAATAAGACAAGTTAACTCCATCTCACAAAAATCTAAAGATTCCACCCACTGAAATATGCCTGACCGTATGATGACTATGGTGAGCTGCTGCACAATAAATAACACCAAAGCACCTACAACTAGAGCTAGAAAAAAGCAGAGTAAAGACATTGGCCACATAGAATTATAAACTATAAGGAGGAAAACAGCACATGCTAATATGAATTCACGCTAGAGAGAAAATGCAACTTCTAATAGGGAGTTGGTGAATACCTCAGTGCATCGTGTCCCCCAGACCCAGCACTGCATCACATTAAAAAATGCATCAATTCTTCAAAATTATTCAGTTACAGATGGATAGCTTCCCTGTCCATTCATCAGCCACACCATAATCAAGGCTGAGCTCCCTCAAAGGAGGGATGTTCTCCATTGCGAACAGCATTAGGTGAGGGAACATCAAGCTATTGTGATCATATAGCACAAACTGCACCAACACATTCGGAGTTTCACTATGGCTCATATAACAAGCAACATTTCTCATTCTAGATACATCCATAGCAAAATCCAATGGAGGAATTGAGGGAAATGACGGACGCACATAATCAGTAAATATCTGAGATAAATCCCCCCATTCTGCCCATCTACTCGAAAAACGATTTGGGTAAATCAATGTATCACCATTCATCGACAAAATCTGAGCTTGATCCCTTGTCAGGACAACCCCGGCATATTCACATATAAAAGCGCCAGCTTGTATCAAATCCAAGGACCTAACTCCCCAACCCGTCTCCCTCGACCTAAACACTTCGAACCTATATCTCAACCCATTTTGAGTAACACGGTTGCGGCAAGTAGGAGGGCACCTACAAAAGGGACCACATTCAAAAATAACGGGCTTCCCTCTCAAAAGAATCCCATTATGATCGTAAGCAAACTCTCCTCCATTCTTGGTAGCACAAAAGCAATCGTCGGTACAACTCGAAACGCATTCACATCCGGTACCATTGCCCGTCCGATTGAATGCATAAGGTGGGAACACCGTCCTCACAAGATATTCATAATACATAGGTTCCTGATCAGAATCAATGTCATTGAAGAGCAAAACCGGCACTTTCTCCTTCTTCGCCGAGACATCAAGGCTAAGATAACCAGCGGGCCTCGCCACCAACGGCCTAGTCCTAAGACTCTCAGCAAACCTCAAAATGGAGCTACCCATCTCAGCCTGCCCGTCTATTCTCAACAGCTTATATTTGTAAACCCCAAAACCGGACTTTCCCACATCAAACCAACAATCAAGAATCCTATACAAGCCATCGTAAACATAAACCTTACTCGTAAGGCCGCCCTCGTACTTAATTCCTCTGATAACCCTCACTTCGATCCCGTAATGCATGCTTCTCTCCAATGCTAAATTCCCACCTTCTAGCTTTTGATGCACGCATTGCCTCGAGAACTTATCCTGCCCGCCTTGACCCGTGTAGATTATCACATCCCCCGCGTCCTCATCGTCCTCGTACCCACCGGATACGATTATGCTGGTTGCTATTGGCTCGCCGTTCGAGCTCTGGCTGGCGGGGACGTAATCGATTCCGGCTTGGGCTTGACCATGCAAGCCGACTACGCACAATTCCATTCGGAAGAAAAACAAGTCGCCGATGTATATCCCCGGGATCGAGCCGACGATACGCTTGTCGCGGTTGAGCCACATACCGCGGTCGCGCAAGACGGACGCGGCGCGTAGATCTCCACGTACCCTGCGGCTGAGGCCGGGCTCGCCCAGTCGGCGCTTCTCGTACTCCGTCATAGATAAGACGCGGAGAGAGTCGAATATCATTCGGGTCCGCCGGACGACGTCCCGGAAGTAGCGCTGGTCCTCGATGCCAAGATCGGTGACGCGGACGAGCTCCGCGGAGCGCTGGTGGGGGGGCCGCCTCCGAGAAACGACGAGGGTTGAGACCTGGTTGTTGTTGTCTTCCTGAGGGACCGGGACGATTGCACGAGAATCGGGATCCAAAACGTCGACGTCGCCGTGACGCTGCAACCTCTTGGCGAAGGCGGAGTGGAAGAGCTCGGAAATTCGGCAGAACTCGGAGTAGACGTTGCCTTCCTCGGAAGAAATGCACGAGGGCTGGGAGGTGACAGGGGTATGCTGGGACTTGGAAAGGATGTTGGGGGTAGTGCTGGAAGAGAACGGTTCTTGAGGAGTCTGTTGTTGTAGTAGTGATTGTTGTTGCGTCGGTTGGTGAGTCTCGAGCGGCTCATCTGAGGGTTCGAGCTTGGGCTCGATCTTGGGGGTCACCAGAGCAGTCTTGGTGGCGCTCGCGGTGGGTGGGTCTGGGAGCAGGTTGAGGTCTAGGAAGGGAACAAGAGAGCCCATTTCGGATAGATAGAGAGTTGGAGGTTAGTGCATGGAGTGTTAGGTGGGGCTATTTCGCTAGGGTTTTGGGGTTGGCTCTGGAGGTGCTTTCATGGCGGGTTTCGGAGACGGAGAGATTGAGGGAGAGGTGAAAGACATTGAAATTTTTGAAAGTGAGAAACGGCGAGTGGATTTTCCGATTTAGACAAGATTCATCTCCTTTTCACATTGTAATAAATCAACAGGGACAAAAGAAAGTAATTAATACAGGAAACGGAAAATAAAAATATTAAAACAAAATAGTATTTCAAAACAGTTTAACAAATCCTTTTTAATATTTTACAACTACTTTTACGGTAAGTCGTAAAAATGTTTTATTCAAACTTTTATAAAAATAAATATATAATTTAATGAATTATTTTTATAATAAAATAAATTTAATACATTATATAAAATTATATTATTTTGTGAATTTATTTTTATCTAAAACTTTTCTGATTGTAATATTTATTTAATAATATATTTTACTAAAATGTTTTTTCAAAACAAAATTATAATTTTTATTTCGTTTATGGTCCGATGACAATCATAAAAGTAGCTGTTGGAATAAGCAATACCACTAGATACGGTTTGGATATAATAAATATTTTATTTCATTTAATTTTATCATTATAATTTTTTTAAATTTTTATATAAATATAATAAATAATTTAATTTTTAAAAAATTTTAAAATAATAATAATATTAATAAATAATATTCTAATAATATTTTATTCAATTTTTATATTAACTCACTAGACAAAAGGGGTCGATTTTAATTCATCTTATTATTATAATTTTTTAAAATTTTTATTTAAAATATAATAAATAATTTAATTTTTTTAAATCTTAAAATAATAATATTAAAAATATATTATAATAATATTTTATTCAAGAATATACGTAAACTCAGTGTACAAAATATTGCCTCCTTTCATTTTCACAAAGGTAAGTCGACAAAAGTCACTCCCAACAAAAGAAAGTATTGATTCGTTCCCATTAAGCGGAGAGATCCAAGAGAAGGTGATGAATGGAGCTCCAAACATCTATGAATAGAAAAACAAAACTCGTATTTATTATTTACTACTTGGATACGTGTGGAAGAGGTTAAGAAGAAGGGAAATGATAACCTTGCTATTTCTTTACAATTTGAAAAATGCTTTGGATCCAAATTTATATTTCGAATGTTTTTATTTTTTTACTTAGTGATTAAGGAAATATTTTTTTAATAATATTGTGAATTTTTTATTTTTTTAAAAAACATTTATGATGATTAAAAATATATATAAAATAAAATAATAAAAAAACACTTTTTACATTTTCGGTGAGTTCTCGGGCTCGGGAGATATAGCACTACTTTTACAATTTTTTTTAATTTTTTAATAAAATAATATTTTTTAAATATTTATTTGAACTTTGATTATGATCTGATGTGTTTAAAATTTAAAACAATATTATTTTATTAAAAAGTTGTAAAAATAAAATTGTGAGGGACAGTAAAACTATCATTATTCAAAAAAGAATATTGGATATTTTGCGGAGGCGAGATATTGGTGTGTGACAGCCACGCGCACTAACACTAATGTGTATGGCTTATGCACCACACGAAAATATGCTATAGATATTTGGTTTCGAAGCTCTTGGTCGGAAAATATTGGTGGTTGGCATGTAGGCTACATCGCAAATTAGGATTAAAAAAATGTTGTAAAAGTGTTTATGGTAATATTTGTAATTATTAAGTATGCAAGTCTCGCATAATTTTTTTAAAATAAATAAGTAAATATAAAGTTTACATTAAAAAAATTAATTTTTTAATAATAAATATATTATTTTTCAAAATGATTATATAACGTTTACACAATCTACAACTATATATAACATTACTCATAATTTAAATGATATAACTTTTAATGGTAAAATATAAATAACATCATCCATGCTTAAGGTGTTTCCCTTTTAATTTTCATTCATAAACGCATCCCCATTTTCTCACCTACCATAATTTCTATTGAAAAATTATTCTTCAAACTCTATTGTATGAAGAAGCCCCAGCATACTTAACGTGCTGGATTAAAAAAAAGAGAAATTCCTTCAATGTGGTGCGACTTTTTGACTATTTCCTAGAATTGCTCATTTCTATTTTTCCGTGATTCATGTCTACCTCCACACTTTTCTTGGATACCTACTTTTTCTTTCTTTATTTCTTTCTATTTTCTTAATATTATACCTCCTATTACTATAGCGCCTAGCATTTATTGCTGTACGTATCCCTTACTACAAATTGTATTTTTTAAAAAAAATTATATCAATACATTAAGGGTGGATTTGGATGTTGAAGTGAGTTGAGTTGAGATAATAAAATATTGTTAGAATATTATTGTTTATTATTATTATTATTATTTTAGGATTTGAAAAAGTTGAATTATTTATTATATTTTATATTAGGATTTGAAAAAATTATAATGATGAGTTGAGATGATCTCAACTTCCAAACAAAGCCTAATAGTTATTTTTTAATAATTAAATTAAAAAATTAAAATAAAATATATGAGAAGTCAAAACCATGAGGTATACTGTCATTTTTCATAAAGTAATGTGATCGCTGTGAATTGTGATGGCTGGCAAAAAAAAAAAAAAAAAAACAGCGATGAAATACCAATAATCAAATGAATTGAAGATATCAAACATCTGTTTGAAATTTCAAATTCTCCGCCGTTACAAAAAGCTAGAAGATTGTAGTATTTAAGGGCGGGATTGGATTTAAATATGAGATAAAAAGGTTTTAAATGAAATATGAAAGTTAAAAAAATATTGTTAGATATTATTTTTAAATATTATTATTATTTTGAAATTTGAAAAAGTTGAGTTGGTATTTGAAAAAGTTGAATTGTTTATTATATTTTGTATGAAAATTTAAAAAAATTGTAATTATGAGATGAAACACTTTTTCAATCCAAACGAGGCCTTAATGGTCTATATAATTTAGAATATTTATTTCAAACATTGTTAAAATATACTTTCATAATATCTTAATCGTGTTTTTATAATGAAAAATATTTTAATTATAAATAGATCGTATAAAAATAAATTAACGTGATTTGATTTGATGTGTTAAATTGTAAATTTTTGTAAAATAAATTTAACGTATAGTATGGAATAATGTCAATTTATAAATTAATTTTTATGTGATTATAGTGCTTCTTTTTTATAATACAAATACAAGAGTTTGAAGATGATTACATATTTAGTATTTTGTGAAGTCATGGTCTATCTATAGTGTTTTATAATTATTTTAAGATAAATCTTCCGACTATCAAGTAAATAATTTATAATTACGTCTGAATCTGATCAACTATTTGATTTGATGACGGCACAACACTCAGAATATTAATAACTTGACACGACGAGAGATGCAACGCAGTGTGAATTTCGAAATCTTGGGAGGAAAGTGTGGATGTAAAAAACGAGTACACACTTTTTTAATGTTAAACACTGTTAGCTTTTTTAATCAATTAATTAAATAAAAGAATAGGATAAATGATATTTACAGTCGTAGAGTGCGTAATTATTTTGAAAAAATTGTATATATACAAAACTCATAAAAAAATAAATTTTTAATAATAAATCTTATTTTTTTTAAAGAAGATTATATAGCGCCTGCGTACTCTCGATTGTATCTATAAATAATGTATATACCTTAAATAAAAGTATATGTATTAATTCTATTTTAAAATAATTAAAACATTATATAATTTATACGGAACAAAATGAGATCTTATTTCATTCCAAAAGAATCGCCCTCTTATTCTTTGAAAAAACCTTCAAGCCGGTTTGGCTGGTCTTAGTTAATTAACAGCCCTCCATGTAAGCCTTTTATTTTACATATTGTGCATTTGCCTACACCTGATCAACAACTCATCAAAGTCCTCTTGTGCCCTCCATCCCAATCCAAACTGAGATCTTGACCCCATTCTCATCCTCGATGGCAACTCGACCTCCCGAGCCAGGTGTAGGACGGAGCTCGACCCCCCAGCAGCCACGGACGGAACTCGACTCTCTAGAGAAAAATATTTGAAAATAAAAAGTTTACACTATTTGTATTAAAAAAAAAATTATAGGATTTTTGGTAGCAGTAATCAAAGCATGCTGGCCATTCTCCGGATTCAAAGTATTGTGCTCTTTGAAAGTCTCCTCTATCACCAAAGATTGCTCATTTGACAACCTGAGTTTCTTTCTTGATGAGTCGCCGCCACCGCCATCTTCGTTGTCGCTCTCGTGAGAGCACAAAGCCCTCTCATCCTCATTTTCTTCTCCGTTTGGCTTTGATCTCTCGCTCCTCTTTCCGCTGATGCTCGATATCACGTTGTTCGGTGAAGAAACCCCATTTTCATCCTCACAGTCCGCCATAGATGGCAACTGGTGTCCACTCCACCTAGGAACGTCGAACTCGCATTTGGGTTTTGATATATGAACGAGTTTCTACGTGAATTTCGAAGAAATATTTTCGATTCTAAGATTAATTACACTTTGTCCCTTCGAATTTTAACTCAATTCACAATGTACTTTCAAAATTAATTATTGCATCAAAGTGAACCCGTTTACTTTCAAAACTTACTCAATCCGCTTACTTTGCATTAAATTTTTGTTAAATTTGACGCTGCTGGTAGACGGAATGGGGGATTGGTAAATTTTGAAAGTAAGCGAGTCCACTTTGATGCAATTATTAATTTCCGAGGCACATTATGAATTGAGTAAAAGTTTGCGGGGATAAAATGTAATTAACCTAATTTTCTAATAATTACTTATGGATGGTAGAGAATAAAATGAAAAGGTTGTTGAATCAGTTCTCTAATATTAGAAAAATAATGTTGAACGTCCTCGTACAAAAAATAAAGGCATGTGTTGTAATGGCAAGCAAATATCACGGATATGAGGTTGAAACCTTCTATATTTATTATCCCGGTTTCTCACGATTGCCGTCGTTCACAAAGCTGTGATCTGAGAATGGGTTTCAGAGGGGGAGGAGTATGTTCGCAAGGGAGGGGGAGGGGTACATTCGCAGGAAGCTCAAATTATTTGTTATGGATTTTAATCTAGTGTGTGCTTTTATAGTATGTGGCTGTTTTTCTACTCAATACAAATGCCGTAATGTTACATATAGTCGTAAAATGCGCAAATGTCGTGCAGTCGTTTTGAAAAAGAGTGGGGTTCACTATTAAAAAATTAATTTATTTTCATGTAGGTTTCATATTTATTTACTTTTTTCAAAATAACTGTATAGTACTTACATACTCACGACTATAAATATCATTTATCATACAAATGGAGAGAAACTGTTATATCTTTTCTTATATATTCTATTTTTGGTCAATGAGCCAATCCCTCTGAGCTATCTTCAATGCTCCACCTTTGCCAATGGAGCACGGCACCGCATTTTATAAGAATGAAAAATAGGAATGATAGATTATTCGCCTTATCTTCTTCTTCTTCTTCTTTTTAAATCTAGAGTTAAACGATGTCGTTACTGTATCATATACTAACTATGTGGCAGAATTTAATATTTCTTAATTATATCAATCTAAAAGTTGTAAGATGGTCGTTAAATAAATAGAATATAGATCATCCATGCCTTCACAGGGGTTCTAAAGATCTTAGAACAATAACAAAGATTTTAATCAACTCTAGGAGATTGTGTATGAAAGTTTGAGATTCTGCCTTTTCGAGTTTCCTAAAATCTTCCGGGAATTACCTGATTCCATTGAGTTTTCTAACAAGTTCTAGAGGATCTAAAAAGAATGGTGCTATAGTCACCAAAAATTTATCCTGGAAGATGTCCCGAATAGTACATTTTATTTATTTATTTATTTTTTTCATGTATTTTTTTAATCATTATAAATATTTTAAAAAAATAAAAAATTCACAATATCATTAAAAAACACTTTCTTAATCATTAAGTAAAAATAAATAAAAATAAAGTTTCGAAAGAAATCTTCGAGATCCATTTTCGGAATCCCAAGCATTTCTCATCTAAAAATCATCCTTAGGGCTTGAAATTCAACTTTAATAATGACTATGATTGTTTCGTGTTTGGATTAAATTAATTGAAACCAACTTTAATTTCAAATGAGAATATTATAAAAAAGAAAATGCTAAATATACTTAAGAAAAACTTATTTCTCTACATGTCAGTTATTAATATGTTGAAAATTATGAAATTTAAAATTCAAAAGAAAACTAACAAAACGAGTCTTGTAAGTAAAACTATAAGTATATGTAGCATTACTCTTATAAAAATCTAACATCATACTCCAATTCTAAAAACTCATTTATTTTCACAACTTCTGTCAACTTAGCTCATCTCATCCCGTCTAATTATTATAATTTTTTCAAATTTTTATACAAAATAAAATAAACAATTCAACTTTTTCAAATCTCAAAATAAAAATAATATTAAAAAAATATATTCTAACAATATTTTATTCAATTTTTAACTTTAATTTTAACTTATTTCATCTCATCTGCGAAAACAAATAAAGCCTTAATTGTTTATCACAACATAGAAAGTAAACCATAATTCTACATTTATTTTTGTTATGAACTCTTATACACATCATCTCTATATCACACATCACATATGATTTTATATATATATATATATATATATATTGTTTTATTCCTACTAAATTAAAAAAATTCTTATACTCATCATCCACGAGACAAAATTAAAAAAAAAATTATGTATAGTGTGTGATGTAGAAATGTTGAGTGAGATAAAAAAAAGAGTAATTAAGAAATCGATAAATAGATTTATTTTTGCCTAGATGAAACTTGTCTCTTCTCGTAAAGAGATAATTGGAGATCGAATCTCCATATCTCCATAAAAAGAAAAACTAATATTAGGTCTTCCATTCTATTGTTGTCCACTAGTTCTTAACTTTAGGTGCAAACCAAGTTGGCATGTCCAATATGAGGGGTCCATCTTTCTCTTGGTTTCATGTGTTGTAAAAAAATAAAAAAAATAAAAAACAGAATTTTGAATTAAAAGGGTTGAAATCGATGTTTTTGGTGCCGATGTGGAAGAGACTCTCTCTGCCCAATATCTGGATCTTACAATAATATATAATTTATAAATATATATATAAGAAACCAAACTTGGATTTTGTAATTATGTTTAAACATAATCTAGTGCTTGGAGCCCATTTTGTATCAAATAGTACATTCACGTGTTTCTAAAATAGTACGGATTCACATGTAGAATTTGTGCAAATCGATGATTTCATGACATCAAAAGACGGATTCATCTCGTAGCCACTGTGATGTTTGAGTTTACCTACACATGTTGAGCTGATTTATAAATAGCAATCGAAAAAAAAAATAATAAATACAAAATAAATAAATAAATTATAAATAGTAATAAAGTTATCTGATATCACCCTACTAACCAAATATAATTTGAGATCTCATTACTATATAGAGTTAGAACAATAGACTTTATTGGAAATGTTATTGGAAATTTGAGTAAAATGGACACATATAGTGGCTTCAATAAACTCCCATTTGGTGAGAATAGATTATTTAGAGTTGGTTTGGTTATGAAATATCAAACTATCTCATCTTATTTTATATAATTATTACAACTTTTTTAAACTTCTACACAAAATATAATAAACAATTCAACATTTTTAAATCCTAGAATAAAAATAATATTATAATAATTTTTTATTTAACTTTTAATAAAACATATCATCTCATTTGATCGGAACTGCGTAACCAAATGAGATATTACCATCAACACATAATGTACATTCTTTTACCTTACCATGTATCCTCTCCCTTGGATGGAAATTGACCATAGAGTTGAAACGGGCTCACCGACAGAGAGAACGATTAGGATTGTAGATAGGGTTTGGTGGTGAGCTGAATGCTCTGAACAATATTTCTTCATTCACTAATTTATTTCCACTTTTTCCCCTACTTTCATCACGGAATTGCAATTTTCTTGATATTTGCATCTGTTTCCGATTGTCATTATTGTTTATTTATGGTACTTTTATTGAATTTGTCAATTTTGTAATTACTTTGCTCGCACATTCCCCAGAAAAATTTCCCTCCCCACTTTTTCAAGAAACCTCTTGGTAGCGTTTGCATTCAACTTTTCCCTTGTGAATCTCGACATCAGCTAGGGTAGGTTTTTTCTTGGTTTCTCCTCCCAATTCAACATGTTTTCATTTCCACAAGTTGACTAATACTTTGGCTTAGCTTTGATTGAAAAAATGGGATGGATACACATGTATGAAATGAACCAAACAAAAGCAAATCTTTAATATTTTCTTCAATCTATAATATTCCACTCTGTAAAATATATGTTTGGATCTAAAAACAAAAAAATCGCAACGAATCCTTGTCGAATTGGGTCATCAAATTAGACCGCCACAAAACATGATATGTAATGTCATGATATACTATGATAATATATGACATGATATATTATGCCATGATATGCTATGATACAAATGAAATGATAAGGAATGATGAGACTTGTTCTCAATATGATATTCCAAAGGATTGGAGAGACAAAGAGGGTAGATCTCATAATATACACATAAACATTAAATTAAAGCAAACTAAAAAACAATCTTCAAAAAAATATGTATAGATCTAAAAAAAATCATTCATAGGAGTTAAAAAACAGAAAAGGCAGATATGAAATTGTTTAGATCTAAGGAAAAAAAATTTCCTTCAGAGGACCTAAGAAGATATGTTCAAATCTAAAAAAAAAAAAAAAAAAAAAACTATTCGTAGGAGTCAAACAGAGAGGGCAGATCTGAAATTGTTCAGATCTGAAATTGTTCAGATCTAAGGAAAAAAAGTTTCCTTCGGAGGACTTGAGAGACAAAGAGGGTAGATCTGAAATTATACCCATATAAATTAAATTAAAGCAAACTGAAAAAAAATCTACAAACTATGTTTTTAGATGTAAAAAAAAATAAATCCAGACGAATTTACAAACAAGATCTAAGAAATCTTTGGATCTAGATCTCAAGGCTGCTGTTTTCCTTGCTTGTCTTCAAACCGCACGTTGTTGTATGCGATTTTGTGGAGGGTGATAGTTGTTGTTTGTGGCAGCCGAACGGAACACACACAGAGAGAGAGAGAGAGAGAGAGAGAGAGAGAGAGAGAGAGAGAGAGAGAGAAAGCAAGGAACTGTTTTAGGAGAGAGAGGTTTGTGAGAAATGGGTGAGGGTGTCGGCACTGAAGAGGAATTTGGGAGAAAAAAAAGAGGAAGAAATTTAGGATTTGGTGGTTTTAATCATAGAGGCTCGGGGGGAGGACACTGGGCTTTTAGTCTTCACGTGACTTTAGGAAGAAACCCATGTAAAAAAAATTCTCACAAATAAGCTCAAATTCATACTAACTATTCATAAAATTCTTTTAAAAAAAAATTAAGATCAATCTGTATTTATTTCAATTAAAAAAAAGTCATTGAAGCAAAACCATTTCTTTCACATCGATAGAAATCTACATATATTTAACCAAGATGTTTTGGATCATATATTTCTCTTACTGTTATTTTATTTTGCATCAAATATTTCTATTTCATACATTCATTTTGATGTTGTATCGCTGTGTTTGGAAGATAAATCTATCTTAACTCATCTCAAACTAATCATTGATGAATCTACTACTTTTTTAGTTTAACATAAAAAAAGTTAAACTTATCTCAACCTACTTCATATATTTTAACCTAAAAAGTTAAGCCCATCTCAACCTAAAAAAGTTAAACCTATCTCAATAGGACTCATAAAATACTATTATTTACAACTCAACTCAACTTATCTTAACATCCAAACGTAATCTAGCTAAATAAGTTGAATCTATTACTTCTGTTAACTTTTTATTAGGTTTATTTTAACTTCTTATTTAAAATTTGTTTGAATTTTTTTTCCTTACTTTCTCATTTATTATTTACTATCAGTTTTATTTTATTTTATATTTTTTCAACTGGGCGCACAAGCATTGCACGTTGTGCCCTTACTAGTGTATATACTAGTGTGTGTATATATATATATACATATATGTGAAAATCTTATACACCATATAACACTACAAGAAACACCGTATCTTTCCATGAATGATTTTGGTGGCAAAAAATATCATTTTGTGGAAAAAACTTTATTCTCACAAATTTTATTCGTGGAAGACTTGTGCGATATAACTTATAAGTCACCACAAAAAATATTTTATTCCACGAAATGTCCAAGTCATAGAAAATAACAGGTTATTCCCATGACAAATTCTGTGGCAATAGATTACTAAGCTCTTCGTAAAAGCATGTTTACATTCATCATTGCTCGTGGGAATAGGACCAATTACCGCTAGAGGTACTGTTGTGTATTAGTATTACCCACTAGAACATTTGGTGACAAGAGCTTGTTTAGGAAAAAAAGTATTTGCCGCGATATGTATTCGTGGCAAATGCTAAAAGAATTTAGAAAAAAAAAATAATTGTAAAAGCAAAAAAAGATGAGACTGAGAAAAAATAATCATAAAAGATTGTCTAATATAAGTTAAAAAATATATAAAAACAAAAAAGAATAATTGACGAATCATTCATTTTAAATTCAAAATAAGAAGTTAGTATTGTAAAGACAACATATCTCATTACATGACCAATAAAAACGAATTATTAAAGGCTCTCTCTCTCTCTCTCTCTTTCTCTACATACAAGTCAATAGAACACTACCGTCCAATAATAAGATCAGATGCTAAATATGGATAGCCCAATCTTTTTTCCCCAAGAGCAAAAAACAAGAGAATAAAAACCACTTATAATACAATTGCTTTTACTTATCAGTGTAAAAAAAAAGAGACATCAGTCATCATCCCCACTATACTAGATCACTATAGAGACTCCAAACTCCATGACCCATTTGTGAAAAGACTTCAATAAGACCCTCTGAACCTGACTGGCAGCTAAAGATCGTGGTTGGGTATACATGCAACCACATAAGGGATTCTTAAATTAAAAATATAAGCAGCCTCCAGCTAAGCTAGATCAAACCCAAGCCAGGACATATATACTGATGCTCTAGGATTGTTGTTTACATAAACACACAATCACTTAAACCAGACATCAAACCACCTCCACGACAGAACTTTCTTTTCTATAAGGGCTTAAGATAAATTGCTAAACCTAAAACATCAAGAAGTTCCAAGAACCTTACGACTCATAATTTCTAGATTCTTCCTCATAAACAAAAGTGCTGAAAACTGGTCCCATTGGTCCTTTAACATCCATATTATGGAAATTTATTTGTGGCGAAAAAATTAACATGTACATTTGTCACATGAAACAAACACATTAAAAATACAAAGTCTGTCCAATTAAAAACTTTTGTAGTCCTTGAAATCAAACACCATATCATTCAACTACACACACATACTCAATACAAAGTCCAATTAAACTCCACATAGAATATCCAACACATCCCCATACTTCACAGGACATACAACCACAACACAACTACACATTTAATCCCATCACTTAGCACATGGCATCCGGTCACTTCACAAATTGCGCAATAATACCCATTGCTTCAAACTGCACAACCATATCACAACTACTCCATAGGTTACCGTTCACAGTAATCCCACCATTTCACAATCACAATCACAACCACTCCACAAATTTCACACTTACTCCATCACTTCATACTACATATAGCCACACCACAAACACACCATTCAAAATTCAGGGTTCACAACACAACAAATTCACAATAATTTCTTAGATACACAAATCACAACCATATTTTAATCTACAACACAACTACAATTTCACAAACACAACAGTTTTAAATATAAGAGATAGAAAATATACCATAAATTGGGGTTTTAGTTTAGGCACAAAGGAGTTGGATTGTTGGTGTTGGGAACCTCGGTTACGTCTCAGAAGGTTCACAGCGAGGGAGAGGAGATCGCGGTGGAACTGTCGGCTTGCGGTGGTGCACAGATAGCTACCGAGAAAGGACAACAAACAAGGGGCTGAGGGAGGCGTTGGGGCTAAGTGTGGGTTGATCGGCGTAGGGGAAAGTGAGAGAGGGACGTGGAGGAGTTGTTCGTGACCATGATGTTATGCCACAGTGGAGGATGATAGTGGCGAAGCCCTAGTCTAGAGAGAGAGAAAAGAAGAGAATGGAAGGGAGAGAGATCTGAGAGAGGGAGAGTGAAACCGAGAGGGATGAGAGGGGGTGGTGGTGACGTTGCATGGTGGTGGCGGTTGAGAGAGAGAGATGGCAACGTTGAGGGAGTGAGGGGCTGAGGAAGATGATGGGGGTGGTTGGCTGACGACGGGGTGCTCATGGTGGCCAGAGAGGTTGTCGGCAACAGTAGCGCTAGCTAGTTTGCAGGAAGGGGCATTGGAGAGTTTTTAGCTTGGGGGGGTTGGTGGCGCCTGGAGGGAGGGGGGAGAGAGGAAATAAGGGAGGGAATTAGGGTTTATCCAAGTAATCCTAGCCCTACATTCTAACTCTAATCCAATAGTGGAGATTAAAAATAACTATTTTTCTGTGTTTTATACGGAATACTTATTTGCCGAGATAAGCTACAAAAAGTTAGTATATTCTTGCTAACATTGTGATTTAAGTGTCTTATACAACATACTTATTTACGGCAACACGAAGTCTCCACAAAAAGTTAGTTTTACTGACGACTTTTTGGTTGTCGAATATTATTTTGTGGTGAAAGGTTGTTTTTTTTTTTCCCACAGACGTAATTTGTAACATCAGATAAGTATTTTCCACCAACTTATGTCTTGGAAAAGAACTTGTGAAAAATAGGCAAATTTGTTGTAGTGACATTACCATTATACTTTTATCCCATTATATAAGATGTTACACATTTATCACTATTAGATAATTTTTTATTGGATGATTCTCTATCATCTAATGGTAATAAATGTGTCATATCTTACATAGTGAGATGAAAATGAAATTCACTACAACATTATCCCCTTTTTGCGGCACATATTGTCGCCACAAAGACTAGCTTCCATCGTCGCATTTTCATATTTATGTCCAAATTCTATCGCCGCAAAAACAGTTCTCATAAATTATATTACGGAGAAATGGACACAAGATGAAAAAGATACAATTAATTGTGACGAAAATATGTTGCCACAAATAAGGGAAGTGTATGTCGCATATACAAAACCAAATGGTTTAATAAAACTAATTATGATGCTATTTTTAATTATTAGCGGCACAATTTTTGCCACCGCAATTGTGTTTTGTTTAGGTACATATATATCATTTAGTGGCGAAATTTTTATCCTTGCAAATTGCAAATTGGCGCCACAAATGTATGTCATCTATTATCTGCTAATCATCAAGGAATGATTAGCGGCTACCTAGTGTCATCACAAATGTGTCATTGTATGTTGCCGCAAAAAGCAAAATAATAATCGCCACATTTAACAACTGCCACAAAAGGCTTAATTTGAGAGCCAACATTTTGGTGGCCCTTTTCAACGATATTAGGCTCATAACAAATAAACTTAGACACAAAATAATAATTAGCAGCATCGTTTATTGCATTAACAACATTGTTAATATTTTTTTTACGTTTTGTATGAAGAGCAAAATTATAGTGAATATTTTTGGGGCATTTGTTCTTATACTAGTCTTGGTAAAACTAGCACAATTTATTTTATAGGTACACGGATCCCACCAAACCAATTTGGTAAACCTAGAGTATGGGAATATGGGACTGTGTACACAAATCACGTATAAAATCTCAATTACTAATAAATAACACTGGATTAATTCCCACCATTCAGTCAAGTATTGGACCAGAACTTAATATCATGTATACAAATAACCAGTGAAAGCAATATAGCAAACAACAATAAACAATTTAACACCGACATTATGCATATAGCACAATCCCCTTTATCTTCTTCAGTGATGCATGTGAGTTAGTTCATATTGCAGAAATATAGCAGGCCCTCCTTGTCTGCAACCCCAACATCATAGTTTATCATTTATGTCATCAATGTAACCATGATCATCACTGTCATCAGGATCTTCCTCATAATCTCGGAAGTTCATAGATTCTTGCTCCCCATGAAATATTCACTCGGTGTAAGTTGGATCAATACTGGTAATAAATAAATGACGTTCAACCTCACTTATAGGTTGGAATAAATTATTAGAACAAGTACGACATGGACACCTCACCCTGTTGTTGCCATCCGCTGAGCTCTCGCCATTCTGAGGAATTGCCTAACCCTTTGGCCATATTCCTCGGACCTAAACCTATCGGTTAAATGCATCCAACCTTTGTCAATCTAATTAAAATGAATGCAACATTATCAAGAGAAATACGAATGTCTTGGTTGAATATGGGAATATGGGATAAGTAAAATAATGTTATACTTTATATTGGAACCTTAAAAGCTGAAACTAAATGCAAACATTGTCCATCAAATGAAATAGTATTGGTTGAAATCCTGTAGATAAACGCCTAATAGTAAGCCGCTAGCCCATATTTCAATCTTCATATAAATACTATTTTTGGATGGACGGTTTTAGGGTTTGAAAGAGTATGTAATGATTTATCAACTTGTGAGGTGTAAGTTCAACTCTCTCCGATATTTTAGCAATCCCCTTGCTGGTTGAAGGAAGTTAAAGAAGTAATTAAAAATGAAAAACTTGTCTTTACTTTTGTTGGGTTAAGGAGGAAGGAATGTGTCCTTAAATTTAAAAATAAGAATTATAATTATATGTTGTAGAATCTTCTCTGTCCAGATCATGTAAGATAGATGGAAAATTGAAGATGATATGATTCCTTGCGGTTGACTTTAGCACCATAGAACGTCATGAAATTTCAAGTTAATTAGATTGATTGTGGTCTATTCAAATGGGAGCGTCCACCCATTTGGGTTGGCAAACCTTCATTGGAGGCCCATTAAAATATCACATGCCGCAAAAGTAATTTATAGGTGCACGTACTTGTTCTTTGGGTTGGATCCATGAATATTAAAGAATACACAAGGATCATAGAATTCTATGAATTTCTCATTTATTGATAAACATCTAATATCACCTAATATTTGAATTCTTGGAATACATTTATTGATAAACATCAATATTAAAGTTGTTTCTTAAAACGTAATTTAACAACTTCAAATCCTGTAAATAAACACTTAATATCAACAATAATAGCACCTGCAGTTAGGGCTTCAAACCCAATCGGTCGACAAGTTGTGCCCCTCAACCAGATAAGCCCCACCATTTAAAATGAAGTTCACAACCAGTTATGAACTTCATTTAAAATTAAGAGAGCTTGACGCAACTTAAAAAGTGCAGTTCACACACGAGGTTTGGACTGTGAAGATCTGGTGATTATGTGAACTGAAAATGATTAGTTGAAACTTTACATTGAAGAGTGAATTTCACACATTCAACCAAAAGTGAAGCTTGAACTAGATGTGTGTAATTCAACCAAAATCTGGACATTTAGTTGATATGTGACTTCATTTTGGTTGAATGCATCTTCAACTAACAGTGAATTTCACACATACACCAGCTTGACACGCTATTTGAATTACTATTCAAATAAAACATTGAAAATATAGTTCACACAGCACACATTAGTGATTGTTGCAGTTTCAACTACATGTGAACATATATTTCATATTATCACCAGTGAATGCAGCCAACTACTTCAAAGTTTGCGCACAATATAAGACAATGATATGTTGATTGATGCAATATAATAAAGATGTTATGAAGTAGAATTGATGCAATTGTAGAGATAATTGTGCCAAATTTTCAAACTCTAGTCGTATTTCATATAGCTCTAGGGATTTTATCCCAAAGGACCCCTTGCAACAAAGATAATTACTATAAAATTCCACAGCCGAGGAAACACATGGAGAAGAAGAAAACAATCGAAAGGGGGGAAAGAAAATTACCGAGGATGGCAGCGTCTGAGCTTAACAGATAAACTAGAGAATGTACGAGACAGAGAGATAGACAAAGAGATATATATATATATATATAGAGAGAGAGAGAGAGAGAGAGAGACAGAGAGAGAAAGGTCTCAAGAAAGACACAAAGGGTAACAGGACTGATCAATGGCTAATCGAACAATAAATTTCGGCACGACAGTGGCCAAATATGTTGGTCGCAGGTAGTGGCAGCCAAATACGCGTGGGTAAGTTGAGATCAAGTATCGAAATGGTAGAGATTATACTAAAAGGGGGATATCACTTTTTGCATCAGCCTATTGTAGCAGCAACCTTTAATAAAATCTTTATTGGTATTAGCGACGCAAGAGCGTTGCTTTAACAATGTAATAGATGTTCGAAATAGCTTTTCCTGACGATGTCTTTTGTGGCGACAATTCAATCGCCACAAAAAATACTCTTATCGCGATGGATATTCCTTCGCAGCGGAGAACGCCTCACAAATATTGAAAAAGCATTATTAGCGACGATAAATATGATATTCGCAAAAAGATTAGATGCAAAAAAGGACATATGTTGTAGTGAAATGAAAGTGTGTTGTATAATATATATATATATATAGGAGAAGGGGAGTGCTACTCTCACACGGACAAAGGGTACCGAGATGTGTACCAAATGATGAATAGTATATATTTTGTTTTGTTTTATTTTTTAATGTATATGTGTGTATTTAAAAAAAAATACTAAAAAAACACATATTAAAAAAAAAAATTGGTATCCTTCGTGGATAGACAAAGCATTTCCTAAATGAAAAATACTTTAACTATAAAAAAATTATACAAAATTAATCTCATAAATTGATGTGCTTTGATATGATTTGATTATAAATTTATTTATTTTTAACAAGCATTTGTGTTTCAACACCGGCAAAACTCATAAAAATGCAGCAATGCATGAGCCATGAGGTGTACATGAGCTTGCTAAACGCCACCTGTCAGAAAAGCCACAGGCCTGACTGGTAGCATGATCACTGTAGCAACACCACATACAAGCCCCACGATCTGCTGCTTTGTCTGAATTCTACGCAATTTGCCAGACCATGGAACTGGAAGGCAGCCTGCTGTCCCATGCAGCATGCATGGGTGCCCAACGCACCACATGATGGTGGCTGCATGCACTGCTAATTGGCCTTAGGATCGGCGACTTTAAAATTAGAAACAAAACCAAAGTTAATTGCCAATATTCATGATAGATGCACCTCAAATTAACCCAACTGGCAAAGTATTCAACACGTACGAACTTTATACGCTTGTCTGGACAGCCCAAAACTTTGCTCGATCACTTTTACCTCTCTAGCTAGGCGCTGTGGCCGGCCGCTGCCAATTATATATTCCTCGATGATCCCTTGCGTCGCCGGCGGCGCCGGGCTTCCCCTCCATCGGTTTCGTACGCACTCGGCACGTCCATATTCACATGTACAATGGGTGGAGTTACTATGCATGAATGCATTAATTGTTTTAGTCCGACTTAACATGCATGATGGCCACAGCAGTACTTATCAACCTTTTGAATAATTAATGTATTGAAAACTAATATATGTATAATATAGTAGCCGCGGAGGCAAAAATAAAAAAAATAAAATTATAGTATACCAGAATTTACTAGATGAATTAAATAAAATATCGTTAAGAGTAATGCTACATACAGTCGTGGAATACGCAAACGCCGTGCAGTCGCTTTGAAAAAGAGTGGGGTCCACTATTGAAAAATTAATTTTTTTTCATGTGGGTCCCATATTTATTCATTTTTTTCAAACCGACTACACGACGCTTGCACACTCACGACTGTAAGTATCATTTCTCAATAATGAAATGGGATAAGATGAGTTGAGACGAATTTTCAATTCAAATCGGGGCTAAAAATTATTAGAATATATATATTAGAAGATTCAATATATATAACAGACTCAACCCAAAACTATTGCCCATAATTGTTTCTTTGTTTGTTTGTCTTTTTTTTACCCTTTTTGGACAAGAGATAGATCACAACTCATATTTTGATCAATTCATAATTAAGGTCCTGTTAAAGAAGGAAAACATTAATTAGTACAGAATGCTAGCTCCTTTGTCCGGACAAATCAATCCAAGGATAAAAACTTGCAGTACTAGCTAGCTAGCTAGCTTTGTCTCATGTTATGGTCCATTGAACGGCACAGACCAATATTCTAGAACGAGAGCTAGCTGCAGGCAATAACTCCCAAGCAATATCAATGCTAACTACAGAAAAAACCAACGCAGAACTCAGAATCCCTATGATCAATATAATATATATTTTTTCATGGCAATTTGTACGTACGTGAAATGAAAATCATAGAGAAATTAATAGGGAAGAAATAACATATACAACCAAGTTAAATGAAGGAGAAAATATCAATATAAGAACTAAATGACATGATTTGAATTCCTATATATATATATATATACTAGCGGTTGGTCAATGTGCGAGGCACATTTGCCCAGTTGAAAAATAACTTATTTTGTAAAATATAAATATGTTTTGGGTTAAAAAAAAAACATAATCATAAGTAATATATAAAGAATTTTTTATGAACTCAATTTCTGCACCTAGCAAGTGAAAAGAGATGTGGAGAATTTTTGTGATAGTGATAGTACTTCACTGCATAAATCGAAGCAATCCAAGCGAAAAAAAAAATGAGAAGTGGTAAAATGAAGGGTTGGATTTAAATCTTAAAAATTTTAATGTACCAGCAGCAGCCTCGTCCTTAAAAAAAAGCACACGTAGACATCATATCCTTAGATATGATTTGGATTGATGTATTAATAGTAGTGACATGGTTTGTGAATAGTAATATATAAAATTATTTGGATTAAGATGTTTTATTTGATTTTAGAAAATGAGAGAAAAAAAGTTAAAATAAAAATATTATAAAAGTTAAAATATTATTGGAATATAAATTTTTAATGTAATTTTTGTTTTAAAATTTTAAAATTTATATTTAAGAAAATTGTAATGATTAGATTAACAAATTAAAAAATATTTTATATTTAAATAATATTTTAAAAAATATATAAAAATTTCTGAAAACCTAAGAATCTATTAATCTCTTCCTCGAACTCAATAATTTTGTTTGGGAAGAGATAGATTGTCAATTCCCTCCTGACCCAAATGATGTTGTAAATTTTATATATTTTTTTTAAAATGTTTATGATGATTAAAAAAATACATGAAAAAAAAGAAAAGAAAAATAAAAAAATGAAATACACATTCATGACATATTTTCAGGTTACTTTTTTATTAGTTGTAGCAGTTTTTTTTAGTTAATTAAGAATATTATCATATTTAAATTATATTAAAACTCTAATTATTTATATAGTTATACTTTTTTAAAAATATTTAACAAAATTTCATTATTTATTTAATGGTGAAATATTAGTATTTTATAAATGGCTTGGTTATTTTGAAATTAGTGGTACTTGTGTAAAATCCTGTATGGCGTAAGATTTTCTAATTGATAAAAAAAAGCAAGTTTGCCACATCTGTCAAATTGAAGAAAAAAATAAAGTGTAATTTCAAATATTATAATAGTCTAACGTATAAGAAAAATTATTATTTATTTATGTTCATAATTTATTATGAAATTTAAATTATATTAAAAATTCAAATTAATTAGATAGTTTTTTTCTCTTAAAAGTGTACAGTAAAATTTTATCATTTATTTAATGATAAAAAATTAGTATTTTATAAATTAAAGTTGATTTTTAGTGTATGATATAATAAACAGTAATAGGATATGCAAAAAAAACATGCGAAGAAAAAAAAACAAAAAGAGCTTCTTTATTAATCATTTAAAACTCAAAAATCAATATTTTTTCCACTTTTTCTTTCTTCCTCTCTCTCATTCCCTACACACGATTGCAATATTACGTCGCACATTGGCATTCACACAGACAAAAAAAAAAAAAAAACTTTATTGTTCATCATATTGTCGATGAGCAGTAATAAGATATGAAAAAAAAAAACGGCCGATTTAGATTTACAGTTCACAATGAACAATAATGAACAGTAATTGCCACATCTGCCTAATTGAAAAAATAAATAAATAATGATTTTCAATATTAAAATAGTCTAATGCATATGAGTAAAATTATTATTTATTCATATTCATAATTTATTATAGAATTTAAATTATATTAAAAATTCAAATTAATTAAATAGTTTTTTTCTATTAAAAATGTTCAGTAAAACTTCATCATTTATTTAATGGTGAAAAAATAATATTTTATAAATTAAAGTTGATTTTAAGTGTATGATATAATATTATTCTCTTAAAAATGTTCGGTAAAACTTTATCTTTTACTTAATGATGAAAAATTAATATTTTATAAATTAAAGTTAATTTTAAGTGTATGGTAGAATATTTATATTTTAATTATTTGCTTTATGTTAGTTTAAATCAATATTTAAACTTCTATCGTTAGATTAAATTTGAAAATTAAAGATGAATGGTTGAAATTTAAAACTTAAAAACTAATATTTTCTCTCACTTTTCCTTTCTCACTCTCTCTCCTTCCCCACGCACGTTTGCCTAATTTAGTTAATTAAGAATATTATCATATTTAAATTATGTTAAAACTCTAATTATTTATATAATTTTAATTTCTTAAAAATATTTAGTAAAATTTTATCATTTATTTAATAATGGAAGATTAGTATTTAATAAATTAAATTTGATAGTTTATGTATAATATGATATTTATATATTAATTATTTAAATTTTAAATTTGTTTAAATTAATGTTTAAATTTCTATTATTAGATCAAATCTAAAAATTTAAAATGAATGATTGAGATTAATTTCTTAGAAATATTTAATAAAATTTCATCGTTTATTTAATTTATTTCAATATTTTTAATTAAATTAATATTTATGTATATTTAAATCATTATTTAAATATTTTATTGTTAAATCATTTTGAAGACTCCAAGACGAAGGAACTGGATAAATACCTATAACTTTTTCATTCTTCATCACTTTTCCCTCCCCTCTCTCTCTCCTCCCTCAGCTCACGCGTATGCGGTACGCTGCCCCTCTCCCAGCCGAATCTTCCTCTGCCCAGCCCGATGCCGTCGTGCGTCGGTGAGCCTCATCGCCTCAGTCCCGCGAGTCCCCCCACACCGGTCTCCCTCTCTCACGCTCTCTCTTCCTCTCTCTCGGCTGTCCTATTACTGTTTATTATATCATACACTAAAAATCAACTTTAATTTATAAAATACTAATTTTTTATCATTAAATAAATGATGAAATTTTACTGTACATTTTTAAGAGAAAAAAACTATCTAATTAATTTGAATTTTTAATATAATTTAAATTTCATAATAAATTATGAACATAAATAAATAATAATTTTATTCTTATACATTAGACTATTTTAATATTTGAAATTACATTTATTTTTTTCTTCAATTTGACAGATGTGGCAAATGTACTTTTTTTTATCAATTAGAAAATCTTACGACATACAGAATTTTACACAAGTACTACTAATTTCAAAATAACCAAGCCATTTATAAAATACTAATATTTCATCATTAAATAAATAATGAAATTTTGTTAAATATTTTTAAAAAAGTATAACTATATAAATAATTAGAGTTTTAACATAATTTAAATATGATAATATTCTTAATTAACTAAAGAGAACTGCTACAACTAATAAAAAAGTAACCTGAAAATATGTCATGAATATGTATTTCATTTTTTTATTTTTCTTTTCTTTTTTCATGTATTTTTTTAATCATCATAAATATTTTTAAAAAAATAAAAAATTTACAACATCATTGGGTCAGGAGGGAATTGACAATCTATCTCTTTACAAACAAAATTATTGAGTTCGAGGAAGAGATTAATAGATTCTTAGGTTTTCATAAACTTTTATATATTTTTTAAAATATTATTTAAATATAAAATATTTTTTAATTTGTTAATCTAATCATTACAATTTTCTTAAATATAAATTTTTTAAATTTTAAAACAAAAACTACATTAAAAAATTATTTTCCAATAATATTTTAACTTTTATAATATTTTTATTTTAACTTTTTTTTGTCTCATTTTCTAAAATCAAATAAAACATCTTAATCCAAATAATTTTATATATTACTATTCACAAACCATGTCACTACTATTAATACATCGATCCAAATCACATCTAAGGATATGATGTCTACATGTGTTGTTTTTTGAAGGACGAGGCTGGTGCTGGTACATTAAAATTTTTAAGATTTAAATCCAACCCTTCATTTTACCACTTTTCATTTTTTTTTTCCTTCGGTTGGATTACTTCGATTTATGCAGTAAAGTATTATAACTATTACAAAAATTCTCCACATCTCTTTTCACTTGTTAGGTGCAGAAATTGAGTTCATAAAAAATTTTCTATATACTACTTATTTTACTTATGATTACATTTTTTTTTTTTAACCCAAAACATATTTATATTTTATAAAATAAATTATTTTTCAACTGAGCAAATGTGTCTAGCACATTCACCAACCGCTAGTGTGTGTGTGTATATATATATATATATATATATATATATATATCAATGTCATGAAATCTGAGAACTAGACGATCATACCTTCACATTACCACAATTTTACATGATGAACAAAAGCGAAGAGTACTGCCAAAATGCAGCTCATTAAAGATAATTAAGATCTCCAACACAAGCAGATACAAAAATTTTGCATTGTCTTTATAGATCAGTGGGCCCAGAGGGGTGGTGGAGAGTGTATGTGGAGCGTGTAGATGGAAAGTGTGCTAGACATGATTCCCTGGATAAGGCACCGTTAGATCATTGAAGATTGGAGAATCCAGGACGTACGTACAGAGATGAATAAAATTAAATACTTTACGGTATAGATAAGAACAAGCTTGACAAGTGTCCCACCACCTGTAACCAAAAGCACACACGCAAAACCTGTCTAGTTTACACGTATCCTAGTGGACTGCTAACCTTTGCTCTTCTATATAACTCTTCAGTACTCGCAGGCATTCTAGCGCTAACCACAGAGCAGGAAAATTGAAGGGAACTTGAAACAAGTGGGTGTTATTTTGGGTGAGAGGAATTGAAGAAGAATGGCTCAGACGGTGGGGAGGAACTTAGCAGCTCCTTTGCTGTTTATAAACTTGATCATGTACCTTCTTGTGGTGGGTTTTGCTAGTTGGTGTATTAACAAGTATATCAATGGCCAAATGAACCATCCCAGTAATCTCTCTCTCTCTCTCTCTCTGCTTTTGACCATCTTCAATTGAGTTAAACTAATTTTTTGACAAAATATTTACAGGTTTAGGGGGCAATCCTGCGACAAGTTACTTCTTGACCTTCGCCTTATTGGCTGGTGTCCTTGGCGTGGTTTCAAAGTTTCTTGGTGGCAACCACATCAGAGCTTGGAGGAATGACAGTCTAGCCTCTGCAGCATCAACATCAATAGTGGCATTGGCAATTACTGCACTAGCTTTTGGGTAAGTTCTCAACATCCTCCTCGTATTCTGATACTTATGTATACGTGCGCGCTGGTGAAATAAACTCACACCCGACAAATGCTTCTACATGACCTTGTAGGTTTGCGTGCAAGGAGATAGACATAGGAGGGTACAGAGGGTGGAGACTGAAGGTCGTAGAGGCATTCATAATTATTCTAACGTTCACCCAGTTGTTGTACGTTTTGTTACTTCATGCTGGGGTGTTCAGCAGCAAGTACGGTCCCGGTTACCGCGACAGAGATTATGTCATGGGGCCGGCAGCCGGTACCGCTGACCCGACGCCTAAGGGTGTCGGGGTTGCTGGTTCTAGGGTTTAAATCACGTATATACATGACAGTACTACTACTAGTACTCGTGCATGCATATGGTTTCTTCTGTTGATTTCATCTTTTTTTTCCTGCAATTTAGTCCAGTTTGTGGCTACGTACGTACATAAGTTTCTTATTTGGTTGTGGCTGGGAGGATCCGATCGATGTCTACTTTCTATTTAAATGTCATGATCTCATATATGTACGAGTTTCCTGCATCATGTGTACATATGGTGTGATGACTTTGGCCTATTTACTTGTTCGTTTTAGTATATATAATGTATTATGTTTAATGCTACAAAAGCAATAT
The DNA here is from genome assembly GCA_022457165.1 of Juglans mandshurica. NCBI lineage: Eukaryota > Viridiplantae > Streptophyta > Magnoliopsida > Fagales > Juglandaceae > Juglans > Juglans mandshurica. The sequence goes on from CM039619.1 coordinate 13,890,461, forward strand.
TTACTGGTTGCTCTATAAACCCATCATTTTTTGTGGGGGAGGGAGCAAGCCTAGATGAAACGTCGATCGACAATCGCGCACGGAATTAGGAAAAGAGAAAAGATACTTAACAATGAATTGCGTAATCGCTACGTAGTTACTTTGAAAAAAATAATAAAATATAAGATTCACATAAAAGAATTAATTTTTTAATAGTAGACCTTACTTTTTTTCAAAGTGATTATGCGGCAGTTACGTGTTTTACTAGAATTACTCGAAAAGGAAATGTGGAAAAAAAAGATTCTGCTCGATTTGCTCACGGCATACACGAGATCAATGCATTAATAAACAAACCCGAAACGCTTTTAGCTCTTAACTACGCTTATGATCATGATCATTTTCTCTTGGCCATTGAATACAGCTAGTAACTTCGTCATTTTCTTTTTTGACTCCAGGGCTCCAATCGAATTTTAAAAGAGATTTTATTAGTCTTTTACACTTTATGATTTGATTTGATAGGATCATATGTTATACTTTAAAGTGGTTCAAAGTAGTTTTACAATTTACTTGGGAAAAACTTATAAAAAATTTATTTTTTTAAAAGTTAGAAAATGATTATATTTTTATCATTCTCGCTCAAACCATATATATATATATGTATAGCATGCAGTTTGGCCAAGTGTAAGCGAGGTTCAGCCGCGGGGTTGCCGGCCGACAAGAAGGAAGGAAATCCATTTTGATGCTTCAAATGCCACCAATAATGGCCGACAATATTTAGTACTTGGGGAAAATGAATAATACGTGTTGATTCAGTACTAGGATATATATATATATATATATATATATATATATATATATATAGAAGTTACAAAGATCAAGAGAATCGTACTCGTATTCGAGTTCCGATTGTTACGTCTTTACAAGTTTAATGGGTCTTTTAGACACTGTAATTGGGTAGGCACGTGATAGAAGTGCACAAGGGAAAGAAGTATCGAATAGACACGTCAAGCTCTTCACAACCATCAAAAGCTTTATCAACCGCACCGGCAAACAAACCTCTATAAACATAACTATGTATATGAAGCACTTCCAACTTTGATATTGTGGAGATTCCTACTCACTTTCGACGTTGTTGTCATCATCTGAGACCCATACCCACTATCCGATGATAGCTCAGTTTAACATAGGATTTTGTTATATGTTTATTGTTATTTGCTGTTTTATCCAACAGACCTCCAATTGACACAATAGTAGGTGAGATTGGTGGCACTAAAGTATATGTTTTTGTGTTACCTGCGTAGTTCTATCTTAACCATCAGCAATGAGCACTTGCTCTGCATGCAAGAGCAATTTTGCGACCAACTTGGCTAGGGTACTGCATTACAGACGAACTAGAAAAAGGAAGCAGTCTTTATACATCCACGACTAACAACCCAACTTTTTAGAGGTCTATCGACAATAAAAACATGCCTTATTAGGACTACTACCATTACCAATTTGAGAATGGTATGTGTAGCAGTACCAAATATGGCATTGATTCTATCCTAGTAAATATAATCAGCCTATTGAAGCTGAGTAAAAGCAAACTTCCGGCCACAAGAATTTCTCACTCTGGCATTGTGAATTAATGAGGAAAACACAAGGCTAGTGGAACATACGAAGATTTAACATAACTTCAGCTGATACGGCAATGCCAATCCAACAATTCCAATAGTTTAAAATTGTACTAACATTCTGCTTGATTTCTCTAAGATATTGAGCTTTGTATGGTGAAGCATCAAAGATTAATTTCATTAGTTAGAAGCATTGAAACCTCAAATAACATACAAAAGTTGATATTCAAACAAGAAAACTTCCTTCGTGCTAAAAAACACCATTTAACATCAGCCACAAACATGTAAAAATGGACTCTTCAACAGTACTGATCTAGTAGTAGTAGTAGTAGTAGTTAAACAGGGGAATAGGAAGAGAGGAGGGGGCCAGGGGGGGTTCTATGTAGTAGAATCCCCGAAATAAGATTTTCCCAGAATTTTGATATCCTGTTTAGGGCAATTGATTTAAGAGTAAAGCGAAAAAGGCACTATAAGAGGCAGAAAGTCATAAACTTGAGGAGGAAGAACCTTAACCTGAACCTTCATTTATAAAACCTTCCTTTCGACCTTCAAATCCAGGACGCATTAGCTTTTTCTCTCTCTTTGCAATTCGACGCATTTTCTTCTCGTGAATCTTCTGTGCTATATTTTCTGACCTCTTTTGCTGTTTCTCTGCTTTCATCTTCCGTGTGGTCTGCAGCCTCTCCGACCATTTCTCAGCATTCTTCTGATGCCTCTTCTTCTCTTTTTGTATACTCCTTTTCAACAGAGTTGGATCATCATGAACTTTAATCCCAGCTGCTCTACTCGTTGCCGCTTTCCACGAATGCTTCTTCGAGATAACCAGACCTTTCTCAGGATCTTCCCTCGCTTCTTTAAATTTCTTTGCCCTTTCAAGCTCCTTCATCTTTGAAAGTTTCCTCTTCTTCTTCTTTCCAAGCTCTTCCTCATCACCAAGTTTGACATGAGTAAATGCAAGTTCCTTTGAAGCCTCTGCTATATCCTTACCAATTTGATCTGCAGAACTACTAGTTGTTGGTTTCTTTTCGTCATAAACAGAGTCTGTCTTGCGTTTCTTCTGCTGAATTCCTTTTCTGTATTCTCTCTCATTCCTTTTCTTTGCTCTGTTGGAATCTTCGGAATTCCTATTTGCTCTAGTCTGTTCAATTTTTAGATGCAGCCGTTGCCGAAGTTCCTCTAATGTCACCTGCCGATTATTATCTTCACTTTCAATGCCAGAAAGAATAGGCTTGATTTCTATTTCCTCATCATCACTATCATTCAATTGTTCTTTCTCCAGACTTTGTTTTAGCAAATCAAGGGTCGTTGCAGATGACTTTTCTGGATCCAAACGATCTCTTCGAGCTTTTTTAATGTTCTCCCTTGACTCCTTCTTTGCCAAAGCTTTTTCGGCCTTGCTGAGGCCCTGAAACCATGGCTTATCCTTATCATCATTGGGCAGATAGAACTTTGCGGGGATTAACTCAACTAACTTGTCAAAGAACAGAGAATGATGGTGAATGATAGACTTCAAATCGGTATCAGGTTTAAAATCAGTTACAGGCTTTTGCCTTTTTTTCTTCATCTGCAAGGTGATGAAAATGAAGCAAGAACTAATGAGAGAGAGAGAGAGAGAGAGAGAGAGAGAGAGTCAACTATTGCATATTGTCAATCTATGTATTTGTTCGAATTTTCCATTACATACATTTCCTTTCTCTATTTATGTTATCGAGAAGGAAAACCACAGAAGATCGTAAGCTTAATGACCTCATTCAGTTAATGTTATGATCTCACATCGACTAAGTATGGGATTGGTCGATGGTTTATAAGTCCCTAGGCACCATTCCCTTGTAAGCTAGTTTTCAAGGGTGAGTTCTACCTAGTGGGTTCATAACAGTTAAGAATGCTAAATTGCAGAGAAGATGCTCTTTGCGCAACAATGTTTATCCCCTAGAAAATACTTGAGCTTTTTTCAGGTACCAGCGTACATTTCCATTTAGTTTTCTTTGAAAGAAAGACATCAGTGAAATTTTGCATTTTTCCCCTAAACGAGCATGATGTTTAGAAATGGCTACAAATCAAACAAACAACATAAACCCTAACACTGAGTTTGGGTTTTAAGAAACTGGAGGAAAATGAAGTAAAATGTCAAATTGAAACGTACCACATATCCCGTTATAGTTTCTAACAAAAAGCATATTTAAAGAAAGGAAAATAGAAAAAGAGGCAGCATAAGGATTTATGTTTCTCAACTACCAAACAAATCGAAACAATATCGTTAAATTTTCTCGCTTACAATTTGAAAGCAACCATTTTGGTTCGGGGGTAGAATCTGAAAGTATAAGTTGATGTTTGTTTCGAAGTTTTCCCAAGAGAGAAAATCACAAATCATAAACCCCCAAAAATTTCTGGGAAAGCAATTATCTTCAGGAAAAAGAACGAAAGAAAGCATACCTTCGGTATCTATCGGTTCAACAGCAGGGAAAAGAGCCGAATACGTTGACCTCAGGGTTGGGGGCTCAGGGGAGAGAGAGCGCGAGGAAGAGAGGCGCGGCCGATAGATGTCGTTGGAGGTTTGGAACAAAAACCTTTGGAAGCACGATGGTGTTGGTACTGGCGGGTCGTTAAATTGGGTTGCACACTAAAGCCCGTTGGGCCCTCTTCAACGTAGTATCTAATGGCCTTTGATCTTTTATCTTTGGGCCACGTGAATTAAAGCCCAATCATCTCCTAAACCTTTTTCACATTTTCCTTTTCTTTTTTAGCAAGTAAAAAATTCATTTTAAATATAGGTACGCACGTAAATATTCAGTCATATGAACGCATTAATTACTTAAAATTATGTTATATATGATCCCCTTTTTAAGAACCAAAATTTATAAAATCTCTTTCCGATATATATATATTTTTTTAAATTTAGCAGATGATGCTGTTATAGTTGGTGGCGAACTTGGTTTAAGATAAAAAGTAACAGTAGATTATATGCCACGGAAGGGTTTCCAGGATGCATAATTCATTAAAAGAAAAACACGTATTTGTAACTTTTTTTTTTTTTGCGATGAAAATGACTATTTGCGATGAAAACAGACTCATTTTAGTTGAAAAGAGTCATTTCGCTAGTAATAACTAGTTACAAATAAGCTTTTTACTTATAATGATTTCATGTAAGTAGTAGTATATATTTTAAAAAGAAATAATAAATGCTTGTTGGATAAAGAAATTATATATGTGACCTGATCTAGGCATGTTAATTGACCAATGAGACAAATTATAAGGAATTAAGGCGCAGAAAATAAACTTAAAATAGAAAAGGAGATAAGAAGGCTACATGAGAATCGTTGATCATGAATTAATATTAATAATATTGCTTAAAACAATATATACAACAAAGAAAAAAAGATACTTTAATTATGAGATCAGGCGGCCAGGCCATTGTCCCTTAATATTACACTACAGTACTACCATTACTATATGTGGTGGAACGTCGTACTACGGATCATTTGCGATTTTCGTGTTGAAGTAGTACTATAACTTACACCTAGCTTGTACATTTGAATCGCAAATTAGCTGCAATTAGCACTCCTAACATATATATCCCTTATATGTTAAAGAGCATTGCTATTCATAAGCCTCATACACCACACACCATCATTTTTATGATTTCTTTAATTTTATTCTCTTACCAAATGTGTGGTATATGAATTATGAGTAGAATAATTCAATTATTTTAAGAATAATAAAACCAAAAAAAACTTTAAAAAAAATTTAAAAAAATAAAAAAATTTTGGTGTGTGGTGTATGGGCTTATGAATAGCAATGCTCATGTTAAAAGTGGCTATAGATGAACAAGAATAAATAGTAATTTTTGTTTGACACTTTTTTTTCATTTTTTTCATTTACGCCCTTGTCTTGCTTTGGCCTTATTAGTTATTATGTTTTTGTCCCTCTGTTTTTGTCTCTCTCTCTCTCTCTCTCTCTCTCTCTCTTCGTTTCTCCAATCTCTCGGTCTTTGCCCACACCACCAACATCAAGTCCAGCTCCACCGCTACCCATGCCACTAACAATAGTACTTGTACATTGTGCAATGCTTAACTATTAAAGTATTGGTTATGTGTTCTTTAAGTGTGGTGGTAGTATTTATTGTGGTGGTAATGATGCTATTTTAGTTTTATGCAACTCTAGTCGACTACTGGGTGGCAAGCATCATTCATAGCAATCTTGATTTTTATGAATTGTAGGATAGAGAAGAGTTGAAAGTCTGCTACAGTGTAACTATTTCTATTTTTTTCCTTCCTCACTTGTACATTCTTGTAGAGTTTTTTCATACCAATTAAAACTACTCAAGTCTCATAATCACATTGCAATGTCTGCCTGTTACTTAAGCGAATACCCTGAATAGTTGATTGTTGGCCAAACAATTCTGAAATGCAAATTTAGTTTAAATCTTGTGCTTGAGTTTTGGGTTTAAGCACATTGGAAGAAATATATTTTTTTCTGGTAAGAGTAGAAATATAGTCTATAGGAGGGGTAGGGGAGATCAATATATCTTGTCTCTGATATACTTCTCTTGTTAGAATGTCACAAAACCACTGGTTTTATGGTCCATATATTTGTTTTTTTGATAGGTAAAAGTGTATGGTTCATATGTTAGGGACAAACCTTATATATAAAAAAGTGTTATAAAGTGTATAAAGCCCATCATGGAATTCAAGGGGTATTGGAGAAAGGTAGGACATTGTAGAAGAGGTCGTAAAAACTAACACTACCCGATACAATTGAGTTCTTGTTTTGACTGTGACCCAACTTTCACGAACCTGTTTAATATATATTTCAAGATTGTTTGGCTTATAATTTCTTCATAGAACTTAAGAAGTGAGAATGAAGATTTTGAGAAGGAATGAACTTTCTTTTTTGCAGGGGAGTTTTTCATTTTGATTCCTCTACCTTTGATGAAATGGCCTCAAATTTTAAATAAATAAAATATTTCTATTTTAGATGTTGTTGTTGCAAAATTCTTACTTATGATTGAAAATGGGGAAAAAGAGATAAAATGAGACAAGTTACTCTACAAATGAATTTTTTTGGAGGCTCATTCATTCAAGGGTGGCTTGCTTTTTATGATCATCTAAAATCCCCTATACCTTCTAAGTCTTCTGTACATCAATTAGAAAAAGATGATGATGGTTTATTTTATGGTGACAAACTTGATTTGTAGTATGTGTTAGATTAAGAATGTGAGAGCAACATAGGAATAAAAGACTATGTATTTTCTCAGTGTTCCCTGGGTCATTGAGTAGTGTGGTTGAATTTTTATTAATCGTGAGATAATTTTTTTGTTCATGCGATCAAATTTTGGAAAGTATCTTCTCTTGCTATCTTTATGACAATGATGTTGAGAAATGGTGGATATATATAAAGGTTAATTAATTTCAAACTTCATTTGGGTTCTCATATATATATATGAAGGTTAAGATAGACAGCTCCGAAGATTTTAATTACTGTGGCGTTGCCACATTTCAAAGGGTGGATGGCCTTTCTCAACTCCAGACAATGGCTGGATTGTATAAGAATGTACATGAGAAGGTAGGTAATTACCTTAAAACAAACATTCCTCAGCCAAAAATAACATTAGCTTAAAAATTATAACTCAGCAGTAAAAGTTCAAATATATCGACCTTATTAATTGTCTAAATGATATGATTTTGTACTTCACTGTAAATATAAGTACTATAGTTATCATGAGACATTAAAAATCATTAATTTGCATGCAACACTCTTGTTTTCAAGCATGCCATCTGATACAGTTCAAAATCTATTATTGTTTTTAATCTAAAATACTAAAGAATTTAATTAATTTGAGTATATTTTCTTATTCTTGAAAATGGAGAAATAGTGAGGGTAGATTTGTTTCATATGAGCTCACTACATCTTCTGCATGGTTGGAGATAACATGACATACATGTATTGATCTCTACCGTCAAATATGGTTAATTTTTAGAGCTGAAACTTCCATGCAAAACTATAACATGTGATTGTGATTGATCTTTCACGTATAGATGATCAACCCAAAAGAAATGTTTGGAGATACTACCGTTGGAACAAACTCTTCCTATTAAAGTAGAGAAATATGAAAATCCATAGATGCTTGCTTATATTAGGTTTTATGTTCCTATGCATTAGGCTATTTATTAATCAATCTTATGTACTCTTTCAATCTTATTGATTGTGAACTAACAACTTATAACTCAATTACTCAAGATTTTGTGCCACAAGAGTCACATTTTATTTGCTGTTTGGACACATTATTTTTAGGAATTTTGTTTTTTCTTCCAATTAGGCAAATGTGGCAAATATGTTTTGCACGTTAAACCACTGCTATATATATATATATACACACAAGCACACACACTGAGGTCTCGTTTATTTTTGCATATGAAATAAGATGAGATGAGATAAGTTGAGATTAAAGTTAAAAAATTGAATAAAATATTATTAAAATATATATTTTTAATATTATTTTTGTTTTTAGATTTGAAAAAATTGAATTATTTATTTTATTTTATGTAAAAATTTGAAAAAAATGTAATAATTAAATGAAATAAATTGAAATGAACTGTAAAACAAACTAGGCCTGAAAGTAAAACATGCACATGCAGATCACCGAAGATCGACTCGGCCTGGTACTCCTGCGCCACAGCTAGCACATATTGCATGCGTGTCGTGCGCGCTACTGTCATTCCTATGTGCCCACGTGCACTTATAGACAAATAACCATTCGCATTCATGCTAGCTAGATGATCGATCTGCTTGTAATTTCCACTTTGCTGTGCATGCATGCTTTGATCATTTGACCTTTGTTTCTTAATTTTCATTCTCCCCTGTGCAATAGCTGCCCAGCCCGCCCTTTTTAAGTTCATCATGAACCTGATCAGATAGGAATTCCATGCATGGGCTTTTAGATCATCTATCATAATACTTGCAACTTATTGCTCAATACTTGTGTATATAATTTATAAGATTTTAGCCTGAAGTTGATGAACGACTTGATGCATGGTTTTGAAAAAGAAGTTGCTAATAAGAAGAAATATACATGAATTCCGGTCATGATGTGTGAACCCACGCCCTCGCATTAACAGGAACTAGGTATGGATGGTTTTAGTCTATTTTCTGGCATATATATATAGGAAATCATCATCAATCTGTCTCACCTTATAATATAGATAAGGTATAAGCAAATAAGCCTTGGCCAAAATAAGAAAGTAGTCCTTTAGACATGCATTGAGTTTGGAGTACTTGAGTTGAGATTTATGATGACTATCTGATCCTTTGGGGTTGGAGTTAGGACACTAATTAAAGTGGGTTCTTAGGTTCTTGGAAACAAAAACATTTCCAGGCCCCCACTCAATGAATTTGGACGAAATGACAAAGCTAAATGAATAATTATTAATGTTTAAATGATTGTCTTTGAAAGTTATGAGATGTGACCAACTGAACAATTTGACACCCTAGTTTGTGGAAGACATGACATGTCTGAAATATATACGAAAATGCAAATGTTAGGTAAGCCGTAAGCCCTTATTATAAGGACCATTACAGAACCTGAAAAAGATCAGGGTGCATGCAATTCAAATAAGTGAACAAAATTAGAAAGCTTAGTGTTGCAGTATCAAGCATATATATATATATATATATATATATATATATATAATGGAGGATTACATATATGTGGTGATCAGCATGATGAATCGATGATGGCAAATGTGATCTGCCAGAAAAAAAATTAAAGAGGATGATGGATATGTGTGCCTACCCAGTCGTTTTGCAAGCGTGTTAGAGAGATCATGAGGACAAACTAATTAAGAAGAGTCGACTCCTTGACCAGAAATGGGGCACAATCCTTAATGATTCCGAGTCAAAAAGATTGCTCTGGAGGGCATGATATTCAGTACCCTCATCGACAGATAGATAGCGCGCGGTCAATGAAAAGATCATGATCAGAAGGGTATTGACAGTGATCATCCATATTGAGCGCAGTGCCAAGCGCTCGCGAGAGATCGAGAGAGAGAGATTAGGATCATAAATTAAAAAGAAACATTAAAATATGCTATCTTTAAATCATACTTTTACGTACCGATATCATGCGTTGCTGAAGTTAAACGATTCGGTGGATAATTGGTCGGTAGTGCCCTACAGCCAAAAGTATTGAAAATTTGAAAGATCATTTCAAAAGACAGACAACATGTTTGGCTACCACTTTGTTTCGATCTCTAGTTTTTGATGTAGACGTACGGTACTACTACTACTACTACTCTAAATATATCTGCAGACTGATGATCATGACTTCGATGATCATATTATTTATTTTGAGCTAGGACTATTTATTTAAATAAAATAATTTATTATTTATCGTAATTAGATTCACTATAATTATCAAAAATAAATTTATATATATTTTTTATATTATTCAATCAATATTAATATATATTTTGAATATGTTCAAAAATAAACGAAAAAATTGCATGATTATAACATAGAACGAAGGAAAAAACCATACAATAAAAGGAGAGTACGTACGTTACGTGGTGTATATCTAATATATATAGGTGGAGGTGCCTAAAACCTTAATTATAGGGTAGGCTGTGTAAAGGGGAAAAGCTGACCCACATATGCAGCTAGCTGGGGAGTTTGTGGTTTAGTCCTAATGCATATTTGAATTTCGAATTTATATTAATTGGATATTTTTTACATGAATAGTGTTATATACAGTCGTGAAATGCACAAACATCATACAGTTATTTTCAAAAAGAATAAAATTTATTATTAAAAAATTAATTTTTTTCATATAAATCTTATAGTTATTCATTTTTTTACAGTAATTATACTGTACTTGCACAGTCAACTGTAACTATCATTTCTCTTTTAATATATACAATCGTCAATGGCCGGCAATGGTCATCACATGGGGCATGACTCCGGCCAGCTGGGTCTTTGATCTATTTCTTCGATCCGTGTTATATGCCAGAAAGCAAAACGATCGATATTTGTAACAAAATTAGGTCCCCAATAGTAAGCACCATTGACCATTTTATTTAGATATAAATGACAGGTACGGTCAAAGAAAATTAAGCTGACCCATCGTGCGTGTGATTGGCTAAAGTAAAATTATATTCAAATTCTGATTTATTTATTTATTTATTTTAATTATTGAGAACATTTTGCATTAATTTACTTTTAGCCGACCTTGATAGCTACGGTCAACGTCAAGAGACTACTTTTAAGTCAAAGTTGCAGTTCAAAAAGGTGTATAAGTTTTTCTGCAATACAACAATGAGATCACTGATCCAAATCCGGCTTTACCTACCTTTCGGCATTAGTATCTCATCACTTTGCTTCATGCTAATGATCATGTTCGTGTGTACTTTATAAAAATAAATAAATACTCTATTTTTTATTGATAACATATAAAATAATAAAATCTACATCTTTTTATCAGCTTAAACTTTTGAAATAAGTTGTGATTTTAAACTCATTATCATGTAGTAGTACTGATCAGTTTAGATATACCAGCGTTGATAATAAAATCTATATCTTTCTATCAGTTTAAACTTTTAAAATAAGTTGTGATTTTACACTCGTCACCAGCGTTGATAATAATTCAGTACAAATCCTGCCTTAGGATTGATTGTAAATATATACATATATATATATATATATTATATAGTATATATATGATTAACTTTAACGTGGGGATGGATGTATTTCGTCCATTTTTTAGGTGAGCCAAACTATACATGACATTTTAAAGTTGGGTCTTTACCAACTAAAAAAGTATTTGATTTTAGAAACCAAAAAACGTGAGCACTTAACTTAAGTCTTCATGTTGAAAGGATCGAAAGGTCCGTCGGCTCCGGCAACATAGTGCCCCATGATCATCTTATATGGAAATATATATGCCTTTTGTAACTTTGTTTTTTGTTTTTTTTTTTTTAAATCATCATGTATACATGATTAATCAATTGAGTGTTGTACGTACCACATTAATATATATACAGATAAAAATTGAATATATAACATGATAAACTTTTAGAAAAATGATATTTACAGTCCTGAAGTACTGTGCAGTACTCCTCGCTTGTTATCTTTAAAAAAAGTGAGTAAATCTGAGACTCACATGAAAAAATATATATTTTTTAATAATAAATTCTAATTTTTTCAAATGGAATACGCAGTAACTCATGCACAATAGTACTTCAAGACTGTATATAGCATTACTCATATATTATTTATCCCACCACCAAATATATAAAATCGGGTTGATCGAAGAGTTGAAACTCATTAACTTACAACTAAACTAATTTATATTCGTGTTTCTAGTGTAAAATATCTAAACAAGGTGCATGCGTACGTGGGTGGGATCCCAAATATAATTTTTTGATTTTTAGAAAGAGGAGTACTCATGCATAAAGAGGACTCACCCTTCCATCAATTAATATAGTAAAACAAACTAATTTCATAAGTAATTATATATATCATCCAGATGATCATATAGCTTTATTATATTAAATAAGCATTTCATTATCTGTGCACCACATGATATTTCTGAGGGCCGGGAATTATTAATGTGACGGCCTTTTGTGTGTACATGTGTGAAACACATCACTACAAGAGATTTGACTTTTAGGGACAAATTAAATTTAGTTCTTAAAAGTCATTTTTGGAGACAAAATTTACATTTCGTCTCCAAAAATCTCTGAACTACTAAATTCGTTCGAATGGATAAATATCCATTCGAACAAGATATTTTCTGATGGAAAAAATTGTCTCAAAAAAGGAAAACCGTTCGAACGGAACAAAATAGATTCGAACATAGAATTAATATATGTTTGAACAGTATATAATCTGTTCGAATAATAATATTGGATGAAAATTAATTTATTTTTCCTGGGGAAAGTTAGTAACCGTTCGAACTTAAATTTATTTGTTCGAACGGACATTTTTTCCATTAATTTGTGCATATATTTTTTCCATTAAAGTAATAAATATTTTTCTATTAATTGATTATCATTTTCAAAATATAAAAATGTGTATATATTATATATTATGATTTGCGGTTAGTTAAAATATTTATAAATTCATAAATTAATTTTATGTAATTAATTTCAAAACTTTATAGTGATTTCTTTTATGTTAAATTTATATAAATATAACTTTAAAGATAGTATCATTTTTTATATTATCATGAACGGCAAGTAAAATGAAAAAAATAAACAAGGTAGCAAACACAAAAAATAAAAATCATACATTAATTATTACATCTCAAATATATAATGTTCAATACAATATAAAAAAGTAAAATAATAACTAAAACGATCTATTTGCTAAGTAGATCAACATCCTCTTGTAACATTTTAATGTATCCTTCCAAATTCCTAAGTTTCTCCATGATGAACTCAACAAACTCCACAAACAGAGCTCTTACCTGATCCAAAGTAGCCCCAGGAGGCTGTCTCTCAACAGTAGCAGTACTACTAGAAGTTGGATCTGTCAGCATGGCACTAGGTTGTTCTGGTACAGTCTTCCGCAAGTGCCTCTTACTCTTGCTAAATGTGATCTTGTTAAGAGGCCTCATCTGTGGTGATCTCTGCTCAGTCACAGACACTGTAACCTCCGATCGGAGTAGGAGGTTAGATATCAACAGTGTAAATGGTAGACTACCTCCACTGGAATAGCGTGACTCCGATCAAATGCAGAAGAAGAAATACAATGCCAGATCAATGGGGTCCCCCCATGCTATCCACAGCAAGAATCTGGATCGATCGATCCCAATTGAGAGAAAATTTGTGATATGTTTGAAAATCCTGCTTATCAAGTAATTTTGCTGCTATCTTTTTTTAATAGTATATGATAGATGTATTAAATATATAGACTAATATTATTTTTTTTAGCAATGGAGTACCGTGAACAAAGCAAATAGATCAAATTTAACGATACACCATCATGCAGGTTCTCGATCTTTTCATCGTTTGTCTAACAAAATGGTTAGTTATTTTAGTCTCCATTAAATATTAACATATAATACACTTTTCTGATTTAAGTTCTAATATAGATTTTCCTTTTGCAGAAAGAATAAAGTCTTGCTGACTAACATCTGACCCAATTGTATGCTAAAGCACATAAAAATCGTGATGATATTTAGGCCAGTCTCGAAGCTGAGGCAAATTATGTAAGTTTAAGTTTCTTTAATTCTATTGTTACATAATATTTTTGTTATTTATATTAACTTTAATTTTTTATTTTTGTAGGGCAAGATGATATCTCTTTAAGGAAACTGTTGCGGATCCATCTGATGCATCATCTGTCAACGATGCTCATATCTTTTCTCAAGTTCTTGGATCACATTCTAGATATTTGAAGGGCTTAGAATGTTGCATGAAGCCATCCTTAACATCATCATCATCTTCTTGAGCCAGATCGAATGACGACAAGACTAAGGAATTGGAGGAAGCAACACTTAAGATAGAACGATTAAGGTCCAAGGAAAAAGAGTTGCTGACCCGATTAGATCAAGCAGCAGATCTTGAGGCAAGATTAGAATAGAACATGCAGAGGAGATTGGGGACAGAGGTACAAAAAGTTGTGCTTGAACAGTTGCAGTCAATTATGTCCCAAAACTCTATACCACCACCACAATCTTAAAATTTAATTTTTCTTTCAATGTCTTTTCTATTATTGTATTTCAAAATATTTGAACAATTGATATTTGAATTACAATTTGTGTAATACTAATATGATATTTTTAATTAATTAAATTCAGTTATGTATGATTAATACCGTTAGAACGGTAAATAACCAGTTATAAATCCATTCAAACAAAAACAGATACATTCGAACAAAAAATAACCAATTTGAATGACAAACGAGAAATACAATCTGGACGTTTGAACAATAAAATATTTCTTTGAACAACATTAATTTTCAAAACACCGTTCGAACGGACAGAATTTCACAAAATAAAATGTATGTTCGAATGGACATAATTTATATTCGAACAAAAGTCATTCGAACAAAATTTATTGGTTTGAACACTCCGTTCGTTCGAACAGATCAAATTTGGTTATTTGTTTGAATCAAAATTTTAATTTGTTCGAATGGACGGGTCGGTTCGAACTGACAAATATTCCATTTGAACAATTGTTTTAGGCAAAAATTAAATTTCGTCTCCAAAAACCTTTGAGACGGTCTTTGAGATAAAATAGAGATGAAAAATTTTCATTTGCAAAACTATTTTAGGACGAAATTGAAGTTTTTTGAGACCAAAAAAAAAAGTCATATCTCTAGTGGTGCGTACGGCCTTTATATACCATCAGAATCTCATATTAGGTAAGGTAATCATTAGTATGCTCATGAGCGTACTAATGATTCTACGTACATTAATGTAGTGTGAGAGTTTCCCAAATGATTTTGACGCTAGCTGCTCTTACTGCATGCATGCATTAATCTCGTAGTTTACAGTAATATTATTGTTATGTTTCAAATTATTTTGATGTTTTTAGACAGTTAATGAATAAGCAGATCAATAAAGTTCATAAAGTGTATATATATATATATATATATATGTATGTATGTTTGTACATGTGTGTGTATACACGATGCATGTACGTCGTAGTTTGCATTTCGATCGTCATGAATTCTAATATTTATATTTTGCTCGATTGCTCGCGCACGTTTGCTATATATATATATTAATTAAATGAGGCCGATCAAATTTTAAATTTTATTATTTGATGAATGAATTAATTAATTTGTCAGTACTATGATCTAAAGATCATGTACGTGTTTATTAATTGTTGGTGTTTCATAAAACAGAGTCCTGTCTGGCTTTGAACCGAAGCTTTCTCTCTCTCTCCTAGTTATCTTTCTCCGAAGCTTACTGATCTTCTGCTTTCACTGGGCGGAGGGGGTTCGGAGCTTAGGCTTCGACCACCTCCGCCCTTAGCCAGCCCCAAAGGCTTTTTAATGTATATAGTTTGTTTCTTGTGTTTTTTTCGTAACTTTTTTCCTAATTTTCTCTCCTTAGCATCGATCCTCCCTGATCTACTGCCTTCCGACAACATCTGACCAACACGCGACGCCGGTTCAGCCTCTTTGGTTGTCGATCTTCATGCTCGTAAAAGAGGAATGCCAATCTACCCGGCGAGTTTGATGCACGCGTGGCGACAGCCGTACGAGTTTTTCCACAGCAATTGCGTACTAGAGGGGCTTTGGCGGCCATGCGCGGCCCCACCAGACTCAGATGCCTCAGATCCTTCAGATTTGCTCGTCCATTCACCTCCTCAGGTGGTGCGTGTCATACACGCGCCGCCACCGCCTGTGTTGGTCTGTTATCGCCGACTCAGTTTGGAATCCGACTGCTCTATGTTACTGCTTTCCATAACTAGTGATCTTGTAAAAGGGATAGTGAACCTCTCCAAAAATTCACTCCAGACAATATGTGACAGTGCATCCACCACCACTGCTTCCAGCGGAGGAAGTTCCATTGTTCGCTTTTTCGCGAACACTTTTCCGTCTTTATATAAGACGGCGTCCTCTTGTAAGATAGGGGTAGGGACCAAAATATTGGTCACAAATAAACCTCATCCCCTCTATGTTTCTGTTTAATGAAATTAACGTACGTTGAGATGCATCTGCATGGCTAACTACGTACGTACACTCAGGTACTATATATAAATTATTATAAGCTCATCTTGGCAAAATTCTAAATATTACTGGCCGTCCCTTTGGATTCTTAATATATAATTTGTAGTTGATATGATCAAATCTTTAATTACCAATAATATTACCGTTCTGCTCTGGTCTCCATCCAATCTTTGGATAAATACATATTCATCCTTATCGATCTTTGAACTCTAAAATCCATCCTGTAAACTCGAAGATTTGATCCATTTCCGCTAGCTAGTTCCATTAATATTTAATTATATTCCACATAATTTTAAAGTTCTTCAAAAAAAATATATATATATATTTGTTGAATTCTAAATATAATCTTGATATTTAGAGCATTCAACTTCATTCATTCAAATACGAATCTGGGTACAATAATCAGAAGTACTAGTACTGCATGCAAGAGACAGATCGATCGCATAGCTTTGATCATATCATATGCATTAATCAGCCGTATATATCTTTAATTTATCGGCCTTGATCTTGTAATCTGGATCAAATAATTTCACCATTTTTCATTGAAACATGACTAGCTAGATCTCATAAGTGGATCCAATATTCCTATATTAATATTAATTAAGATCATGCAATCATACTAATTCTAGCTAGCATATAATTTCCATGATCTTCATCCCTATAAACAACGACGTCAAAAAGTAGAACATAAACATACAATTGGCTGGGCGCCCCCTAGTGACATTCTGACTCAACATGATATATATTATACGTACATAAATATCTATATATATATATATATATAGGGCAAAACCGAGAGTCCTCCATGTGTTTTGGCCAAAACACGTCGAGTTTCTAGAAACCAGAGGCATACGTGCCACGGCGCATCCCTTAATTAATTGCACATTAATATATATATAAAGCAAAAGACATGGAAATCAGTTAAATAAATAGTACTGCTCGTAACCCCGCAGCATCTCACAAACTCAATCCATCTCAATCCAGTACTCTGAAAAGACTCCTGACCTGCAGAAAGAAAAGAAAAACAAAGCGATCGATCGAAGGCATAGGGAATATGAAATCTTCTTCTTCTACTACTTTCACGTGTTTACCTTTAAGCGCGTCTATATATATATATATATATGCTTAGCTGTTTGGACAGCTAGTACTTTTGTTTAGAACAATTATATTATTTAGGGTTTCGCTTTCTTGATTATCCGTACTAAACACGTATTAGAAGTATCTAGATACATTAATATCACTAATTAATTAATTAGAGATATTCCAGAATGGTACTGATCATGATGTTAAAAGTGACTTGAGAGTACAAATCTTCCGTGCAAATTAGGTTGCATGTAGATCATCATGGTTCCAAAACAGAATAATATTACTAATTACAACAAACTTAAAGCAGGTTAATTAATTCATTACAAGGTGACACGTTTGCAAGAAGATAAAGAACAAATGGCCCCAGTACGATCTCTTCATGATTTTATGCCTTTTTTTTTAAATATATATATATATATATATCCACAGCTCTCTCTCTATCTCTATATATATATACATATATATATTAGCCAAAATGTATGCGACAAGAAAAATAAATATTTATGATAAATTATTTACAATGAAAATAAATATTTTAACAAGAAATAATCATTTTTGTAAAATATAATTAATTACAAATAATCAATTTTCTTATAACGAGCGACCATCTCTATCAATTTTAATGAATTATTATGTCCTTACAAATTTAGTAAATAAAAAACTACATCTCCCGGCCTACTCAAATTAACCTGCCCTAGCTAGATGATCCCCTTGAGTTTTTCAGGCAATTCAAGCTCCAGATGGGCAACATATATAAATCCATTGTACGTACCACCTGTGGCTGTAGAAACACTTCCTTCCCAGATATAGGACTCGAAAACACCACGTGTCCCTATGGTGACGTGCCAAAACATCAATTCCCTCGATATTTTAATACCCCAATACCCAAAATAGTATCCAAAGAAAGTCTATTTTATTAAAATTAATGGAGATTTCATCCATCACTCTCCTTAAGAAGTAAGCAAATCCAACAGCTGGGAAAAATCCATTGGTCTCGTAGTATTTTTCAACTTAAGAAATTCCACCACCCACAAATATTTTATGTCCCATTTCCTAGCTTATGCTTTAGAGCTATTCATTTTTATATGGTCTAGAATCTAGATGCAACTCACACGTGTCCCCAGGCCATGAGATGCCTATCAGCTTTCTCGTCTCACTTTAATCTGTATCGACGTATATAATTCTATGTAATTGATTTAGATCCTTTCTAGTTTCTAGAGCATGTCACCCAATCCCTGAGCAGATCTTTGGATTCCACAAATGACCTTGTGTATCACAAAAGAAAAATTCTAGACATAAGTCTCAAACTCTTGCATATCATATAAAATATGAAATATTAGGGTAAAAAAGTAAAATGACATGTTTTTAAGTGATATGCAGAATGTGAAATTTTTGTGTAGCACGACTCGTCACAAAATTATCATTATCAAGATGCCCATTTCTAATTACCGCTTGATCAAAATTTATGGCTGCTTTATTGGCCGTATGGTAGCTTTGGATTAATAATCATGGAATTCAGACCGCAGATAAACAGTGAGGATTTGTTCATATAATTAACTTGGGCAGGCATTAAAAAAAAGGGGAAAATCCAAAAAAAATAAAAATAAAAAATAAAAAGTGAATGATGGGTATTTTGATCATTTTACAAATGCTGATGGTATTCGCATTGATCATTCGTACCTTAAACAGTAGTTGAAAATGACTTCAAATTGAGTGATGGGATGAAGAAAGGGATTTTGGGGCATATATAAATATGCCACAAGCACTGACTCGAGGTGCCATAGAATTTGGAAGACAGGCATTACCTAAGCGCCATACAAAGCTTTTGCTTTTCTTTTTTTTTACATGAACTTTGGGGTAATGGCTGGCCATTTGGGTTGGGGTTTAATAGGAGAGGAGGGTTGGAGGAAGGGACCCTGGACTTCTGAGGAAGATAGATTGCTTATTGAGTATGTCAGGCTGCATGGTGAAGGACGATGGAACTCTGTTGCTAGGCTTACAGGTAACTTTACTCGGCTGCATTGATACTTGCTCAAATTCTACCTATCTATATAAATATATGCATGGGAATGTAAAAAAAGGTGACTGGTTTGAACTTTGGACACTCTGAATATTATGCTCATTAGAAGTTCCTTCAGGGTAATGGGGTTAGATAAAAAGTAGACAGCCTAATTGCAGCTGTGAAATACGTGGGAAAGACTTTCTTTTTAGACTGTTTATAGTGGTTTACTCTTGCATACAAGTACTTCTCTTGTTTTGGCGGATTATAGTTCATTCCTTTTTGGTTTTTGGTTGTTGTCATCCTTTTACCAAATTGTTGCTATCGTATTTCCATGATCTAGGCTTATTTTCCGAGTTTTTGGATTGAGGGATGACATATTTCTCTGTTTTTGGCTGTGCAGGGTTGAAAAGGAATGGAAAGAGCTGTAGACTGAGGTGGGTGAATTATCTGAGGCCAGACCTCAAGAGGGGGCAGATAACCCCTCATGAGGAGAGCATAATTCTAGAGCTGCATGCTAGATGGGGGAACAGGTACCTTTCTTTATAATATGGTCTTAAAATTACTGATCTCAAAGACTTTTATGCTGATAGTTTCGTTCCTAAATGACAAATTCAGGTGGTCAACAATTGCTCGAAGCTTGCCAGGAAGAACTGACAATGAGATCAAGAACTACTGGAGGACCCATTTCAAGAAAAAAGCTAAAGTCCCTTCTGATGCCTCTGAAAAGGCAAAAACACGCCTGCTAAGGAGGCAGCAATTTCAACAGCAGCAGCAACAGCAGCAGCTGCTACAACAACAACAACAGCAACAATTGCAACTAAATCAAGCGGACATGAAAAGGATCCTGGCCTTGCTCGATGAAAATGACCATAAGGCTACATCTGTACCTCAAGCAAGGCAGGAAATGAGCACCATGTATCCCAACACCACTGAGGAGCAGAGCTATTTCTATTCCTTGCTCAATAGCAATGTGCTTGTGCCTGAGGCCTCAAACGAGGACATAATATGGGATGGATTATGGATGGATGATGTCCATGGCAATTTCAATACAGCCAGCGCCACAACCAGAGCTAGTCTGCAGAATCTAGTCACTCCCTTTTGTTAAATCTTTGACTGGTTTCATGTTTTCTCGACTTACTGTATATCAATCACTACGTCATCACCAACTGGAGAAGGCTCTTAACTAGGAGCTTCGGACTGATATGCACGCGTTTTGAAAAATCTGGGTTGTTAAAGATGCAATCCGGACAAAAATTATGTTTTTTTTTTTTTTTTAATCCAATAAAGTGGTGGGAAAAGTGATGCGTGTAACATTTTAACTTGATAATAGGGTTATTTTATTTGCTGTACTTTACTATCAGGATCGGAAAGCCCTCTGGGAAGTTGTATTACGTTTCAGCCTTCAGCTAGTGCCTAGTGGTGTCTTGCTGTAGGGGCTTTTGAGTTGATTCCTGGCAAGTACAAGATAAATACAAAGAAAAGAAGGCTTAATTTTGTACGTTTTCAGCATTTTTTTTCTAGTGTTTTGCTTCTCTGTTTCTGCTCATACTTTTTGAGAAACAAATCGAGGAAGAAGTATATTTTATAAAAAAAGATCTAAAGCACCAAAGAAACTAATTAAGTAAAGGGTTCATTTCTTTAACAGAGCATACCATTAACACTAATGCAACTCTGATTAGAACGTTAAACAAAGATAGAGAGAAGAAAAAACAGAGCATATTCTGCATGCTTTATGCTTGTACCAGTACAACACATGTTGATCTTTCAGGGGATCCTTGTCGTCATGTTCTTTGTGCAGGCTTGATGGTGCAAGTCAATACAAACAAATCATGCTATCTTATTTTAATGTTTAATTAGATCATCAATCTTGTGTTAAGATTATAATTAGATTTTTGAAGTTGCGGATATTTTTTGTCTTTAACTTTTGTGATTTCTTGTAAATTTTTTTAATTCTTTTTTAATTTTGAAAAGAACAGAGAAACAAGGAAAAAGATTGAGTACTTGGGTACCATGATAAAATAAGAAAGAGATCAAAAAAAGAAGAATTTGTGGAACTAATATGGTTTTGTTCAGACTTCTAGGACTTGTATTCACCAACAACAAAATTTAAAAGGTTACGTATTTCTTACGTGGAAATGATTTATACAGTTTTAGAGTGTGTATCGTGCAAACTTTTTGTACTTTTTCTTTGAAAGAAAAAATTAATAAACATAGGATACTCGTGAAAATATTAAAATTTCTAATAATAGGTCTTGATTTATAAAAAAAAAATATGCGAAATTTGTACACCCTAACTGTATTTAATGTTACTCTTTCTCGTCAACTTCAATTCCGTATATACAAGTAAATTTATTTAAGACATAAATTGTAAAAACTGTGATCATTGGATTAAGGCCTCGTTTGGCTAGTGAGATGAGATGAGATGAGATGATCTATTAATAGTAGTAAAATAGTTTGTAAATAGTAATGAAATGATTTGCGTTAATATTTTTTATAGGGTTTTGAGAAATGAGAGAAAAAGTTGAATAAAAATATTATAAAGTTAAAATATTATTAGAATATAATTTTTTAATATAATTTTTATTTTGATATTTTAAAAAACTGAATTGTTTTTTGTGTTTTGTTTAAAAATTTAGAAAAATTATAATGATTAGATAATAATTATATGAAAATTTTGAAAATGTGAAATTGAAAAATATTTATATTTTTTATATTTAATATTGAGATGAAATGAGTTGCGAGTACGTAAGAATAAATTTAAAACAGGCATAAGAATAAATGCCATACAAGTCTTGAAATTGAGTCGAATTTGAGAGACTCGCCAGATTCTGTTCTTTACTCTCAGTCGCTATATAGTATATTCTGTTCTTCAGTCCCGCCAAATTCAAAACAAACTCTGATGACCCTCTTCTCTGCACGCAAGACCTTTGCCCTCGCAATCTCCCGTAATTACGCTTCTACCACCATCACCCAGCTGCCCTTCACTCCCCTCCTCCATTCTCTCCAGTATGCAATAGACTGCCAATCCCTGAGCCTCAGCCAACAATGCCACACTCAAATTCTCACACATGGGCTCGGACAAAGCCCTTTCCTTGCCACCAAAATCGTCTCTGCTTACTCTGTATGCGGAAGCTCAAAGCGGTCACGGCTCGTTTTCGACTCAGTTGAGTTCAAGAATGCGTACCTATGGAACTCATTGATTAATGGGTATTTGAAAAATCGTTTATATTATTACGCTTTTGATTTGTTCAACGAAATGTGCTCTAGTGATGAAAGGCCGGATGATTACACGCTTTCTACCCTCGCGAAAGTATCTGCCGAGATTGGAGATTCTATTGCTGGGAAACTGATTCATGGGAAGAGTTTGCGAATTGGGTTTCTTTCAGATATGGTTGTTGCCAATTCATTAATGTCGATGTACTGTAGATGCGGCCAATGTGAAGAATCCCGAAGATTGTTTGATGAAATGCCGAAAAGAAATTCAGGTTCTTGGAATGTATTAATAGCGGGATATGCTAGTTCGTGGGATCGCAGTTTTGATAAGGAAATGTGGGAAGCTGTAAAGTTTATGCAGAATGATGGGGTGAAACCCGATGGATTTACGGTTTCGAGCCTGCTGCCCGTTTGTGGCAGTGATACTGGAAGATGGGATCATGGGAGGGAACTTCATTGTTATATTGTGAAAAATGTATTAGATTCAGGTTTGGGATCGGATGTTCACTTGGGGTGTTGTTTGATAGATATGTACTCGAGGAATAATAAAGTTATCATGGGTAGACGGGTTTTTGACAGAATGAGATGCAAAAATGTTTACGTTTGGACGGCAATGATCAATGGTTATGTTCAGGATGGAGCCTCAGATGAAGCATTCATTCTTTTTCACAATATGCAGGTGAAGGATGGAATAGAGCCCAACAGAGTGTCACTTGTGAGCATCCTTCCTGCTTGTGGCTCACATGGTGGTTTACTTGGGGGAAAACAAATTCATGGGTTCGCAATCAGAAAGGAGTTAGATAATTATCTGCCTTTGTGTAATGCCTTAATTGATATGTATTCCAAGTGTGGAAGTTTAGTTTGTGCAAGGAGAGTTTTCGAGGATGATTCTTTCTGTAAAGATGCAATCTCTTGGAGTTCAATGATTTCTGGGTATGGATTGCATGGAAGGGGAAAGGAGGCTGTCCTTTTATATGAGAAGATGCTCCAGCTTGGGATCAAACCAGACATGATAACAGTAGTAGGGGTTCTTTCTGCATGTGGAAGGTCAGGATTGGTGACTGAAGGCTTTAATATCTATAGCTCCGTGCTAAATGTGTATGGAATTGAACCAACAGTAGAGATGTGTGCTTGTGTGGTTGATTTGCTTGGCAGATCAGGCCAGCTTAATCAAGCTTTAGATTTTATTAAATCAATGCCTCTTGAACCTGGTCCAAGTGTTTGGGGGGCTCTTGTTAGTGCCTCTGTAATGCATGGGAATTCTGAGATGCAAGATCTGGCTTATAGGTGTCTTATTCAGGTAGAACCGAAGAGCCCCTCAAATTATATCTCGCTATCAAATTTATATGCTACTTCTAGGAGATGGGATGTTGTAGCTGAAGTAAGAACAATTATGAAAGAAAGAGGTTTGAGGAAGGCTCCTGGCTGCAGTTGGATTAGCGTTAATGGTAACACCCATTGTTTCTATGTCGCGGATAAACTACATCCTTGCTCCAATTCAATCTATGAGATGCTCGATTACCTACTTCTGATAATGAAGGGAGCTGGTTCTTCTCCTGATGTTGAAGATATGATATAGATATCTTGGCATTTGATCAATTAATAGGATATTTCGTTGTTCCCATGACGATCGTGGTGGTTGTGACTGGATTAAAGGTGCTATTTTTAGTACTCAATAACTTCTTGATTGGAGCTCAGACTCGGTCACTTTGTGAGCTGCAAGGCTTGAGGCATACTCCTGAAACCTCACGTGACCAGAGGTTCCCGATATGGGCTGGAAAGGCTTGGCAAATTTTCATTCAAAATAGGCCCTTATACGACGATTCTCTCCGCTTCACCCCAGAAGTGGGACCAACCATGGCGTCGCTCGCAACAGCAAGAGCAAGACACTGCAAGATTTCTCACTCAGCTTCATCTTATTTTACTAATTTCATTTTCATCTGCAGCCGCTATTTTTATTTGTTTTGCTTGTCAAACAGTGATCGACCATAGAAAAGGCAATTGATTCATTTCACTATGGAAATAAAGTTCATGCAAATTTTGAAAAAATAAAATAAAAAATTGGCAGTAATGTTGCTATGCATGAAACGAAAGGAATCTGTGTTCAATGAACTCTCTAATTGATTTTACACCTACTTTAATCGCTTTCTTAGCTAATATATTCTATGCATGTCTGGTCAATCTTCTGGGTGAATTGGGTTTTATGCTCCCTATGAATCTGATCTTTGTGTTTGGGGTTGGAGAAGTCGCGATTTATATTAAGGCTTGGCTTGTAGGTTCCGTCTTTATTGACTCCATGGTGTATGCTTCTATCCCAAGAATAAAATCCTTGGAAATATTCTAAATCCATGGTTTCCATTGGTGTCCTGACGACCTAAGCAGACTCTGAGCTTAGATACTTAAAACTTCCTCCCTTTGTACGTCAGTACTGATTAATGTTTTTTCTTCTTAACTCCCCACTTTTGCATCCGTTTCTCTGCAATGTATCCATGATCTCATGTATTAGATGCTCGAAACTTCAGTTTCTTGGTTCTTAATGTATTGTTGGACTAATCTCAAAAAAATAACCAAAAGATATTGCCTACAAGAAATGAGTGAAATTGAAGGGGAACCGATATCCACAACTTCTAGTTTTTGCTCCCCCAACCTCCAGGAGAGGCGTTCTGCTGCTAGCTCCCAGGAAGGGCCAGAGGTTTCTTTCTAAGACCGAGACGATTCAGATTATCAAGATGCCTTCTGCTTCACTGAGGCTTTCACATGGTGTCCCACAACACTTTTGGCAATGAAAATGAAGATTCCTTAGGACCTGATAAAAGGGTAATAATGAGGAACTCCTGATATCAGCGTTCAGAAGTCTCAACTTAATAACAATACATTCATGAATCAGAAAATTTTGATATAACAAAATGATTGCCTCCTGGAAAGGAGGCAAAACTCATGGAGGGAAAATCTTACCATTATGGTGGAAACAAGATAATCAAAACTCAGAGCCCATGTTGAGAGATGGAGCCTTGTTAAGGGCTTTGGTTGAGCATGAATACAATGAACTGGGCTTGAAAAACTCAATGCTTCCTTTCTTCTATCCCATGTTCTCTAAGAAAAAGTGACTAGAACTATTTAGCTTCTTCAACTCTGTGTCTCAGATTCTCTCTCCCGCCGATAAGCATAAACTGAACCAAAAACCATTCTTCCAACCCTTCTATTTCTTCGAGTTCTTTTACTCATACTTCTCTTCTTTTCCTTCTCAGCAACAGCTTCTGCCATGGGTATGCAATGAATCCATCCTAAAGGAATTAAAGCTGCAAGGAACTGTACCAGAATTCCCATAGGCAGGCTTGAGTAATCACTGGATGTTATTCCCATAAGAGAAGCCAATCCAACACCCAAAAATCCACTTATCATTGCTGATAAACAGAGGGCTGATGCTACGAAAGAAGTGAGAGATCCTTCACAACCCCTGGGACATAGACTTGCTAATAGCACTGAGAAGGGGAGGAGCCTAAATTGTGCAAGAGTTTCTGCTAAACCCGAAAAACATAGAGCAAACGCCTGATTGGAAATTCCAAATCTAAGATTGATCTGTTTTACTAAAACAATGTCCAGAAGTAGGGAAGAAGCATACAAAATCTGCACAGCACCAATCAGTTTCCTCATGGGAACCTTTTTCCAATAACGATTATAAAGAACAGTTGTCGAAAGAAGAACCAACTGGCTAATCACTCGAGACATCCCAATGACTGAAGCATCAATATGTAGACACCGCATTTGATAGCAAAAGATAGAACCTGAAAGAATTGGGACAACAGCAATGGAAGCTACAATCCAAGCTAGAGGGCGGGAAATACTCTTCTCACTAACAGCTGTTATTAGATCAGAGAACTGTTTCCTGATGATTCCTGACAAAGATTTCCTGGCAAGACAGCCGTTCAATGGCTGTGGTAAACCAGGGGATTCCTCCCTTGTTGTCACAGAAATCCCAAATTGAAGAGAAAGTAGAATTGCAAACACAATAAACATGGTTCTGGATGGTGCTTTCAGTAAGAAATATCCACCTATTAGGTTGCCTAAAATCCCACCGGCAGCTAAAGCCATAAATGCATAAGACTGAAGTCCATTTACTTTGTGTTTTTTGCCATACTCTGCAACAAGAGCATCTTTTGCAACTTCTGTAATGGATGCTCCAAGATTACCGAGAAGAACACAAGCCATGAGAGTTGGAAGGGATTCACCAGCAACAGGGATTAGTGCTAATGGCCCCCAAGACAAGACCTGCAAAAGAACTGAAAACTTTGCATTCTATCAGTATCTTTCATGGCATTTACATAGGCTCTATGTCTAACTTGAAGCTTAGCCTGGTTTAAGCAGAAGGAAAAATTACCATTAAAAGTGGAAAAACATCATCCCTATTCACGGTTTGGATTGAAGACCATTTTTAGATTTTTCAAGAAGTTTTTGTACGGATTAGATGATATTCAATCCATATATTAAAAGCAAAACCATCTGAACTTCAACAATGTTTCACCCGTGTTTGAAGTGTCTCATCCCTATTCACTGACATCGACAAGGAGCCCAACCCTTTTCAATTACACTGACGCAACTGTCCGGCAAGAGACCTACACGCAGTGCCATAACTATTTTTTGTTCTCTCCCAGGTTTATCTTCTTCTTTCCACCATTTTTCTCCGGCACTCAGATTCCTCCCTGCCATTCAACTGCTATTTTCTTCCTGCCACTTCAGTAGTTTTTACTCTATTCTCTTCCTACCACTTCAATATTTTTAATCAATCATTCAAAAAATATACCAATGATTGATATAACCCACCACTACTACAGTCCTCATAAAAATTTAAAACAACTATGTTTTACATCCTAACACATTTTCAATGGGACCCACCATCTTTTACAAAATCCAATAAAACATCTTCACTCAAGCTATTTCACTACTATTCATAAAATCTAAGGTGGTTTTAGCATCCAAACAAGGCAAGATACAGAATAAGGATCAATTTACATTGCTAGTAGAATTCTAAGAACAAATCACAATAATTATGTCATCTAGAAAGAAACAATTCCAAGAATGGCATGCATGACAAAATCAGAATCTTGAGATATTAATATAAGATTTTCGTTTCTATGGCTTCACCCAAATTGAACTAGCCCTTTTAAGATTTGAGAAGACTTATACAACTGAAATATATAGTCGCCGAAATTCACCCAAACATTTTTTTAATTCCAAGAAATCCGAAAACTTCAGTCATCTTTACTTTTTTTTTTGTATTCTCTTTCAAAAAATGATGCAAATAAATTGAATCAAAGGCACAGGTAAGTTGGGAAAAGGAGCAAGAAAGCAAAACCAAACAAAGAAAAGAATAAAAGAAAAAGAGAATCTAAACCACCACCTTTAAACCAGAAGAAATAGAAATGAATTGGCAATAAAAAGACGCATCAAACTTAAAACTAATATATAGGGCAACAAGTTTAGGAACAAATTTTGAAAGGAAGCAGACCAAACGAACATGAAAAAAACTGGAAATAAACTAGAAATTTATAATGGAGACGAGGCAAAGAGATGCGAACTAACCTCCAATGGAAACATAAGGTATTCTTCGAGCGCCACCAATATAAAAAGCATCCGACAATAATCCGTAGAGAGGCTTAGCAACCATAGGCAGGTTACCGGCATGTTGCACCAGCTGCAATGTTGAAGGGTGCATGTTAAGGTAGTGAGCCATGTGGAAGTTGAGAGCGAGCCATGGGAAACACCTAAAACCCTGTATCCAATAGCCAAACCCACACAAAAGCAACACTTGCCGGCTATTCACTGAGGAAGTTCCTCTTCTCTCCTCGTATCCCTTCTGTTTCAAGCTTTTTTTGAAATAGAATTGAGTTGGGTTCACAGTAATGGGGTCTCTGAAACGGGTTCCGGGTTTTGCGGATTCCTTAATGATATTAGGTTTGTGACGATGGAAACAAAGGATGGACATGGAGTTGGAGAGAGAAAGCTTTGGTGGGGGCTTATGGAATTTTGGTATTACTGTTGCAGAGGGTTTTTGAGTAGAAACTGATGTGTAAATCATGGCTTTGGGTATTGGGATTAGACTCTGAGAGTAGCTTAAAACCCTCTAATCTAGAGAAAACGAAAACTGAGATCTGAGGGTTACTTCATGCAGTATCGAATCTCTATATTGACCAGAGTATAATTTAAGCTTATAGCATATACCCACTTGTGAATTGCTCAGAGGAGAAGAAAGAATAAATTAAATGTAAAGCCAAAAAATAAAAATAAAAATAACAAATTAAATGTAGGAGAAAGGATGACCGGTGAAGGCAGAGAGGGATCTAGAAGAGAATGGGAAGGGTTCTCGTGATTTTGGAAAACAGAACAGAAGAGATACCCTGTTTTGTTTCTCGATGTTATTGGGTTCGTCGGTTCGTCCACTTGTCGCTTTCATAGCGGGGAAGGATCTTTAAAGCCCCACCGAAAAGGGCACGCGCCACCACGCTCTCTCGAGTTTTAAGAGATTGGGACAACACCAGCAACGCAGGTATTGGTGGTCATTTTCTCGGACTTTTTATCAGATGGTGATAGAGACAGCTACGTATGATACGAAAGCTGTCTATTCGGCGTCGGCATCGGCGTTATATACCGTTGATATCAACACTTGCGCATTCGTGTCCTATTTTAAGTTGAACAATGCTATTTTGAAAGCATTTACGCATTCACGTGATAATTTTATTTATAATATTTAAATTTTAAATTTTATTTTTAAGTTAAATTATGTCACGTTCACATTGTGTGATGTAAAGATATTTAAATAAATTATTCATTTCATTATCTTCATATTTATTTTCATATGTGCATAATATCTCTCTAAGAGTATTGGTAATGGACTAGTCAAATGTCAATGCAAGTCTAAATTTTAGCTAAATGTGAGAAAAAACCTCCACATTGGACTAGCCAATGGTCCAAAGCGTAAAACTTGAGTTACAGTAAATCTTGAGTCATTTCTAAACATGGTGAGTTACTGTTCATAATAGAAAATAATATTTTATTATTTCATCTACCTCTCTCTCTATTTCCCTTGTTCTTTTCTCTTTTTTCATCCCGAAGAGTTCAATTTCCCTCGGTTTTCCTTTCTTCTCCCGAAAGCTCCCAGCACGTTAATCATTCAGCTTCGTCTTCTTCAACCCGCACGGACCCTTCTCTCAGTCGATCGTCCACGTTGCCATCGTCTTCCATTTCTTTCTTTTTCTCTTCATTTTCTCTCACGCCGAATCGCACCCTCTCGTTTCTCCCTCCCATTTTCGTCTTCTCTCTGCACCATTGCCTAATCGCACCCTCTCCTTTCCCCCTCCCATTTTCTTTTTCTCCCATTTTCGACTCCCTCAACAAAACTTTTTTTCCTTTCCGCTCTCAGAACCCATTTGCAGACCAACCCACGCCTTTTTCGTTCCCTCCCTCCAGATTTTTTTTCCTTTCCGTTTGCAGAGAACCCATCGAAGGCATCAGCAACACAGTGTATCTAGACTTCTCTCCAACCATGATTTTTGCCCTAGACTGCCGAGATCAACAACGCCATATTCCCTCGACGAACTCAGGTATTTCACAAGGGTATTTCATGGCTGCTAAATGAACTGCTCATGGCTGCAGTATCTGTATTCTTGATGGGTTATTGCTTTCAATTTCTTGAATCTGTCTCTGATTTTACAGCGATCCTAGTTTATGAAGTCCAAATTTTGTAGCCTTTTCCTTAGAAACTCATATATTGGTCTGCTATGTGCATTTTTATTTGATCTGCTGCTTGAATATTTTGTTGTTAATTTGTTTGACTTCATATAAATGTTGATTTGTTGAAGAGCCAAGGGAATTCCCGAAACAAAAATTTAGACTCTAAAAACTCTTATGGGCGTCTCAAAGAGCCAAGGGGCTTTCTTATTAAAACTTGGTTTAGTTCTTACATGGGACATCGCATTGATCTGTTTCTCAAAATTGGAAACTCAGGCCAACCTTATATGATTGAGATCAATTTGCAATGTGTATTAGAGTAACATACCTCCCATAGTGTTAGTGAGATTGTTGCCAACTGACTAATTGAAAGAACATGTGTGGAAGTTGTGATATAGTGCTTATAAGACCAGAAATCAATGAAGAGTTTCTTGGTTTGATATGTTGATTGATTGGTGCTTGCGTTCAGTACATTCTTTGACTTTAGAGTTTCTTGTTATTCATGGTCGACTACTTTTGAGATATGGGTTGATTGTATAGGATGTCCATTCATGATTTTTAGCAGTTTGAATGGAATTAAGGTTGATGAATTGGCAGAAACTTAATATTAGAAGCCCTAAACTTATACATTAAAAATGGTTGCTGGGAAACATGGAAAATAATGTTATTTCTAAAGTTGATCTCAAGTTGGCTCTTAGCTCTAGACATGAATGATTTTTTGTTTACAGGTCTTCCCTTTTTGGCAAAAGATTAACTTGGTCTTCACAATATTTTAAGCCAGACAAGGAATATAAAGGCTTACCTTTTGGGTATGTATCATCAGTTAGTTTGACGTAGTTTTGCTTATATTTTCTCCCTTTTTGTTTATATTTGTGGTTTTTGGTTCAGCTTTGGTATATTTATGCCTTTTTACTACTATATTAGTTATCTATGAGCTTGAGAACCATTGGAGTACTAGTGCCTACATTTCATCTATGTTATATTGTAGTATTTGATAATTCATAGTCCCCTTCATATTTTGTAGGCTGCTCTTACTAACCATGTTTTGCAGCTATTTGATGGACATATTTTGTAGGCTTCTTGTAAAAGTTAGTGTGTTGGACAATTTGCTATGTAGCTTTATGTCTCTACCTATAATCTCTATTTCATTTTCTTGTACTATAATTTCCATACATGCTATTGATGCATTTGTTATGGTTGCCTCAGCATAGAGATCAGGAACAATTATCACCTTTGTGATAATAAAAGGATGGGTCATAAAAGTTGCATCTTTTGGAGATTCCCGTTGCATGCTTGAACCTGCTGAAGGTGGTATTTATATGGACTGTGTTGGTATTTATACGGACTGTGTTGATATTTTGTGGACTGTATTGGTAATTTGTATGGACTGTATTGGTATTTTGTAGACTGTATTGGTATTTGTATGGACTGTGTTGGTACTTTTGTGGACTGTGTTGGTATTTATATGGACTATGTTGTTAATATTTATTGACTTTTAGAACTTTGAATGGTAAAACATGCATGACAGGTAAAATTTTTTATTTATTCTATTGATTGTGAATATTGATAGAGTAAACGCATTATTTCTACTCTACAAAGCATGCAGATCTAGGAAATATTTGAATTGTATTTGTAAAAAAAAAAAATTAAAATATAAAATATTATATTATTATTTTAACTTAAGATAGCTAGTCCAATGTGGACTCACCTAGTCAAAAGTTGATACTATAGCCAAAAGTTAAGATTCTAGCCAAATTTTAAACTTGGCAATGGCTAAGCTATTGACAATACTCTAAATTGGTCTACATTGGATTATGCATATTCAAAATTCTGCATAGCTATGAATAATATTTCTTCAAATTTGAAGAAATACTATTCACTCTCCAAACATTATTTTACTATTTTTTTCTCTCTCCTGTCCATTAAAATCAACTTTGTAGAATTTGTATTAAGATGATTTTGATATATGAAATTTATATTAAGTTTATATTAATATTTATTGATAAAATTGGTCATTTTAATATATGAAATTGGTAATATTTAGTTATATGGAATTTGTATTTTTGAGCACATAGTGCTAATTGTAAAATATATAAAAATAATAATTTTAAGAAAATAATAAAAAATAATAATTTATTATTATTATTTGGTTCAAATATGCATAATCTAATGTGAGAGTTTTTCTTGATATGCAAAATCAATCTTCAAATTAGGCAAATGCAAAACCAATGCTAGTGCTCCGAGTATTCTCATTGGATTGGTCAGATGTATTTTCAAATTTTAGCTAATATCACATGAATTTACATTTGCCTATTCTATTTAAACTCAATCCCCACATTGAGTTATCCATTTACTATCAATATAATAATAAAATATTATTAATTTAATAATTTATTTATTTAATTTATTTTTATCACATTTTGTAGTTCTACCAATTAAATGTTAATAATAATTATATTCTAATTAAATTAATATTAAAAAATTATTATTAAATGTTAATAATAATTATATTCTAAATGTTAAATGTCAATTATATTCTAATTAATTTAATTTATTTGCTTGGAGTAAGAAACTAGTATTTTAATATTTGATGAACAACTGTAGTTAACTATATTTGGTGAAACACTATAGCTAAAATTCAAATTATTTTAAAGATATCTAATTCAAAGTGAGGTCTTTTCAGAACAAATTATCTAAATTTTAACCATCCTTCAACTTTAACCAAACCTCTCTTAGTCTAAAATAATTATAAAATTAAAAATTTAAGACTACCAATCTTAATTATATATATATATATATATATATATATATATATATATATATTGTTCTTCATTTAATAAGTTAACTTAGTTTAACTTAGTCCAATTCGGTCTGGGGGAGTCACGAACTAAAAATTTCGATCCATTATTTTTATCGGACCAGACTATTACCTATCGGTACGGTCGATCTATTCGGTCCAATTCAATTCATGAACATTTTTTTCATTGTATATATATGGTTAATGAAATTAAGTAATCGCTTTAACATTTTATATATGTTTAATGAATATTAAATAATTTCATTGTATATATGGTCAATGGTGATCCATTTAATAAAATTACATAATTAACTTATACACTTACTATATAAAATAATATATTATATATTTAAAAATATATATATGTACATTCGGTCCGTCTATTTATGAATGCCCTATGCCATAAGCTCTCAACATAACATTTGTATTAGTTAATTACTACCCAGTTGATTTGTTTTTTTAACCCCCAACAAAGAAATAAGTTAAGAGCGTGGTGGAGTTCTGAACAAAATTCTCAGTCTCAACCTCCGTTACTTAATCAGTTCCTAAAAACCTGTCCATTTCTGCTCAGCTTAATAGTTCTGTCACAACTATCTAGTATGCATGGATCCTTCTTAAATTGAATCAATCCTCTTATAAATTTTCTAAAGGACGATGAACACTTGAATTTATTTTCTATCCTTCAGTTGAATCGAACTGCTTTGCAGAAATAAATCAAAATAAGCAATCAACACGGCACGTCGGCAACAGATGACTCAAAAGATGCAGTTCAAACATCTGAAATAAAAATGCAATCCATTTTGACAGATAGCAGCACGAAAATTCCAATGATCATTTATATTTCCATTGACGCAATCCAAGTTGGAAGCACACAACCCAACCAGTTGATTGGAAATTCATCCACAACCCAACAATATCCGTAAGAATTCTAAGAAAAGATGTATAAAAACAAGTACTATAACTGGCATGGGTTTCATCTAAAAAATCTTTGCAAAAAGAAATGAAACCCAAGAATAATGAGTACTTATCTGAAAATGTGAGACTAGAAGAATCCAAAAAAGAATTGACGAACCTGAGAATGTCAGGCACTGTGACTGATGTAGATTGAACAGGCATCAAGCAAAGAATCTAAAAGATTTGAAAAAAGAAAATCATACCCATGCATGATTAGTAAACTATGTTTTCACAGTAGTGAGTATCCTCCTTTTGGGCCAGGCCTAATGCCTGCTAAATCTACATGAGCTTGTAGTAACAGTCTCTTCCAGAGAGAAGAATCTGATAGCCTTTGCCACAGGGACACTTGAAACGAACTGTTAGGCCCTCCCCTACCCTCTCCACGAACACAGATTCTTCAAAATCTGGCAAAGAATCATCCTGCAACAAAAAATGATTAGCTTATTCATCACTGACATCAAATTTAATGCCTTGTAATCTAAAACGACAAATCAAATCGAAAATGGAAGTAACAAAAGGAAATGTACGAATTTTCTGCTTGGTGGCAGAGAGAATGTGCGAAAATAGCGAAAATAGATGGAAGAAATTACAATCGAGAAGAAGAACCTCGTTTCTCATTAACCGATCCTAATTGCCGTGAGATTTTCATATCTAGAAATAATAGAAATTACATTTTTTTTTCAATTTTTGTAGGGAGCCAAACAGGGATTGAGCTTAAAAAAATACCAAACCTTTGTTGCGGCATTATTATATTCAGCGCCTCCATCTTCTTCTTCTTGCTGTTCACGGATGACCTGCTCACACCACTTGTTCATCTCGTTCATGCGATCCTTCATCCTTCTCAGCCTCTTCTATTACCCAAAACAAAGTTAAAGCCCGCAGATTTTTTTTATAGGTTTTTTTTTTTTTTTTATAGGTAAGTTAAGCCCGCACATTATTCGATAAAAATCACAATTCACTTGAAACCAATGAAGCTCAATAAACAGTAACAAAGATTGATGATTTCAGATTAAACCCAACGATTTCAAGAACCATTTTCTCTAATCAAACAGTAAAAGAAGTGTAATTCAAAACCGAAAGTGAGGTATAAACCTTGGAGTTGGGGGTCTTCTCTTTGCTCAAACCCACGCTTGCATCCCCAGAGCTCGAGGACCATGAGTGGGTCTTCGCCGGTGACGGATTCGGGTCCGAAATCGACCGACGCAGAGTCGGAGGAAGAGGAGGCAACCCGGAATTCGACGGCGGTGTGACCTGGATGACACCAGTCCTCGCATGCTCCGGGGAATGAGGATTCGAGTTGAGGACGGGGAAACCTGACTCAGCAGCAAGGGAATCCATCGGAGGCAGGACGACAGCGTTCTTGGAGGGGGGGGAGTTGAAAGGGTCAGAAGCGGAGCGACAGAGAACAGGGTGGAACAGGGGCAGGGAAGGAGGTTGGGTTTGGGCAGGAGCGGAGGGGGGTAGGGAGAGCTTGGAGAAGCCGAGGAGGGTGAGGTAGTCCTGGTCGAGGAAGAGCTTCTTGGGCTTGGTGGGTTCGGAGTCGGAGGAGGGGATGGTGGTGGTGAGGGAGTCTTGGAAAGAAGAAGAAAGGGAGGGAGGGCGGCGTTTGAAGGAACGAGTGCAGCCGCAAGTGGAGCAAGCCTTGTGGTGGTGGTGGTGGAGGTGGTCGTCGGGTTTGGAGCTGAAGTTGCTGTTACTGTTGAGGCGGAGCAAAGCGAAGTTGTTAGCCTCCAACGAGTCATGCAAATCATGATCAATATCAGGGATATGTAGCAAAGAGGGTGGTGGTTCTTGATGAATTAAAAGGTTACCGTCATTGGGATCACTCATTGTTGGGGCAGGTGGGTGGTGATCTTTTTGGATCTTGGGATTTTGATCTCTCCTCTCAAGCTTTCTTTCTTTGCCTACTGTTTCTCAATTCGCTGTTCTTCTGGGAGAGGGAAAACGAGAATTTTGATAGGGTGGCGTCCAACCTTTTTTATACGTACGGGTGGGAAAGAAGAGTCTCAGCGCGTACTCTAATTTTGTACTTCATTACAAAAAATAAGAGAAACAAACAAAGCCCGTCTAGCTCAGCCGGTAGAGCGCAAGGCTTTTAACCTTGTGGTCGTGGGTTCGAGCCCCACGGTGGGCGTTAAAACTTTTTCATTTTATTTTCTTTATTTATTTTGAATTACTGTTAGGCCCCAATGGTGTTCAAAATCCCTTTTTCATTGTTTTCTCTTTTTTATTTTTGTAGAGAAATAAAAATTACAGTCGTGAATGCGCAAATATCGTATAATCACTCTGAAAAAAATGAAAAAATACGAAACCCACATGGAAAAAAAAAATTAAATAATTTAATAATAAATCTTACTCTTTTTCAAAATTACTGCACAACACTTACGCACTTCATGTTTGTATGTAGCATTACTCAGGTATCTTTGAGAAATTTACAAGTGGTGCACAAAAACAAGAAGTCAACAATATTGCATCCAAGTAACATGAGTTGCTGAACACCATATACAGTACATGACAACACCAAGATGGGTTATTAATGTTTCTGCAAAAGGTTCTTTGTCATTGGATGCATCAATTTGGTAATTTCCCAAACTAATGGGTTATATTAAGTACCGAAATAGAAACTGAAATCTTCAACTCAGGTTTGGACAGAAGACCAACCCTCATATTTTGCTAAATAATACCACTTATTGTCAATATCCTCTACCTTCGTGGTCAAATCTCCGTTGTTCCTTTCAAGATCTGACAATCGAACATCAACTTCTTCCCTGCATAAAGACAAACTAATGTTTCTCCTTTTGGAGTTTCATAGTCCTTGCGGTCAAAAGCTTTGGACATTATGGCGCCAGGTCGAAATGTTCATTCAATAGTGAGTAAACTTCATTAAGGGAAGACACCTTGAAATCTGGCTTTAGATCCACATTAGCATAAACAGGGGAGTCATACCTCCCTGTTTCATCAAGCAAGCAGGTAAATGCTCCCGCTTGCTTCCCACAAGCAACCTGTAAAAGTTATGTAAATGTAACCACTTCCTCTCCATTTTGGGCACTGAATGATTATATAACAAAAAAAAAAAAAGCTCTCTAAAACCCAAGAAAGCAACATGTATAGAACATGAACACAAGCAAGCAAAATATTATACGCTCAGCAAGTTAGAAGCATGTGCCACGACAAGTCAGATGGTCCAAATTGCAATGATCTGAATCTTCTTTTTTACAGATATTTAACTTGGGCCCATCTTCCATTGACTATACGTTATCAAAATGTGTTGTGTTCTTACTATTTTGAAGCACACAAGAAATATGTACACACAATGACATACATAAATACGTGCATACACATATCACAGACTTTGAAGAAGAAAAAAAGACTCCCATTAACAAGCAAAAAACAAAAGGGGCATAAAGGATACTAAATAAAAGCAGTAAAATAAACCAAAAAGGCACTTACAAACAAGCATCAAGTAGATAATAAAAAAAGCAATTCTCAAAAATAAAATACAGAAAGACAGCAAAGAAGGAAAGAACTCACATCATCCTTAAGACTATCGCCAACCATCATTACTTCATTTGGTAGAACTTCCCAGACCGAACAGATATGCAGTAGGGGTGCTGGATCTGGTTTATAAGGGCGGAATTCCCTGCTAAGAGCTGGACAAAATGTAATCTGCAAAGGAAATCAGAGTGAACAGGGTAAATCTTAATTGGGGAGGGGGGAGGCGGACACAAAATTGAATCTAGTTTTATCTTCTTCTTTTTTCATAAGTAACACAGTTCTCCTTCAGGCTGGTCCATAAAGACCAGATTATCAAGATTTTGTGTGCGTATACATATATATGTATTTTTTTATGACGGGGGAACCACCCCACGGCAGAGCCCTTAGGACTCACCCATGGAACCTAAATCCCCGAGGAGACTAGCACAGCAACCCACCATCGTGGCCTCCCATTTAAATTGCAGTTTGATCCCAGGGAGAATCGAACCTATGACATGGGGCTCATGCACACAAGTTCACCCTTATCACTTGGGCTACCCATGGGAGGGTTACGTATATTTTACATGGACAAACCAGCACGAAGAGAAGCTTCATAGAGTAATATGCGGTTTTTTTCAATGACATGGAACCTCACTAAGGCAAGGCCCTTCAAACCCAACCTTGGAGAACAAACCCCAGATACATGACCCCACCCGCCAAAATTAGGGTGTAATTGGTTCGGTTTGGTCCGGTTTTGGACATATTTTGGAACCAAACCTGTCTAAGTCAGTTTTGGAATTCTGAAAACCGATACAGACCCATTCATCCAGGAAACTAGAACTTTCGGTCCGGTTCAATTCAATTTTACAAAGTGTGATTCGATTTTGGGCTTTTTTGTTGGGCTAATTGGTTTTAATGACCCAAATGAAAAAATTATACCAAAAAAAAAAAAAGGGGAAAAAAAGCACTTTGTATAACTCCATGAAATTGGATATAATGAGACAATGTGAGAAAAAGAAGATACTATATGCATTACAGATAAATAATTTCATGACCAACAATTTTTAACACAACATTAGATTGGACACTTGATAAACTTACCCCAAACCGTTTATGAAACAAATCAACAGATTCCTTAACATTGCGAGTGATTAATCCCCTTCTGAAAATTGATATAAACAAATAAATCAGAATTTATCACTATAGCTTGGAAATACAATTCTGACATGATACTTGTCTGTAAATGTCCCTACATTAAAATAAGATATGGTAGTAATGAACTTTACGTGTATATTTTGCAAGCAGAACATGTGGGTTAAGAAGTTTCTCGACCTTGCTACTTGGTCATGGACGAAAAGTCTGGAGCAAATTCATTGCTATTGGTCACGACTAAACGGGCTAAGAATAAGTGTTCACATGATGCCTATAATGTAGACTAGCCAAACTGAATTACGTGCAGTCATGCCAAATAGCCCCATAAGACTAGCTTGAAGAGATTCCTATTGGATGCTTATTGTATATGGAATTGAATGCACACAACCTAAACCAACAACCAAAGTTTTCGGGAAAAAAGTCGCAAACTTCAGTAGCCATGGGAAAAAAAATGTATCCACATATTCAAGATAATCATAAATGATAAGAAAAAATAAGAAAGACTGACACCACACTGAATTTCACCTTAGTTGTTTTGAATCAAGAAAGCCACAGAGTTCCGCTGCACCTGCAAGAATATAACCAATATCAATCATGGAACATG
Organism: Juglans mandshurica; assembly: GCA_022457165.1. Lineage (NCBI taxonomy): Eukaryota > Viridiplantae > Streptophyta > Magnoliopsida > Fagales > Juglandaceae > Juglans > Juglans mandshurica. The sequence continues at coordinate 13,929,736 of CM039619.1, forward strand.
TGAAATGAATGAAGACAAATACTTATAAAAAAAAATTGAATGCAGACAAATGAACTACGCATAAATTAACTACATTTAGCTCAGCTGAAGAAAAAATTGATTTCTTACACTCAATGGAATTACATATACAAACTTTGTACTCAAAAGGAGTAACCACCAACCTCAAGTGCTCATGGTTGTTTTTGTTATGACAAAACCAATATATCCCCCCGGGGGGAGGGGAAGAAAATGAGAGAGAACATACACAGTGGACGAAGAGTATAGGGACATAGCTTGAGGGCTAAAGACCCAATTATGGTTAGTGCGTAAATTGGTCTAGAAGCATATACTTCCTCGTTTCCTAACATCCATACCCAGAAAAGAGCCCCGTTTGTGATTATCATATAAATGTGCTGAAATTGGAAAAAGAATCTTAAAAAAAAAAAAAAATTTGAATTCCATGAAAAATTATGACAAAGTCCAACCCCCCCCCCCCCCCCCCCCCCCCTTTTGTCATCTTGTATTGCATATTCTCATCAAACAATATCAACAATTTTAAAAAAACAAACGGAGACGACAAATTCTCTTCAAGGCTTTATTATACTTTCCTATCAATTTCCTCCACTTTGTCAACGACCAACAGAAGAAAAAGCAACCAATACAAGTAATAAAATAGCATCCTATAAAGCAATATAACAATGCCTGACCGGGCATGATTTGGAGGCGATCGAGACCCCGGCGCTCGAAATCAGCGATGGTCTCGTAGGCCTTTTGCTGCTTATCGGGGCTCCAGTTCTCAATGTGGTGCAAGATGTCAATACCGGATGGGCTCTCCGCCTTGATTCGACGGTACTCGTCGCTGCCGAGCACAGCCTTGTACATTGCGGCGAAATCGATGGCGGGGACCGTCAGGGTTCCGTCCATGTCGAAGACGATGCCCTTGAGACGAGCCCTTGGAGTGGAAGTGGCGATGGTGGTGGTAAGATTGGCCATTGGAAACGGGGGTTTTGGGTGCAAGAAGAGAAGGGACTTGGATAAGGACGATAAGCACATTGGGTATTTAAAAAGTGAGTATAGATAGAGTGGGGTATAGTGGCAGTGAGTCCGAGGTGGAGGTGTTGAGGTTGAGTTCGAGTTTGAGGGACAATTCACTATTGGCGTGAAAGAACTGATAATGAGGCGAGAAAAATGTGCGAAAGGCATCTTGGTAGCTGTAGCTTATGGAATCTTTGGACATGTTTCTTTTTTGGGTGGTGGGACAAAGGAGAGTTGTTTGGTATAAGTTTACTGTATATTACATTCTCTACATATTTTATAAAATAATTTTTTTTTTAACCCAACATATTAGGTGTGTTGAGGCTTCCATGCACAGTAGGCTGCAAATAATAATTTTTGAAAAAAAAGACTTGTTGAATTCTTTCGTTGGGGTTCAATCTTCAAACAAATACAAAAATATCAATGAGGTCATTACTGTATTATTCTATTCCGAATGAAAAAATATCGACACCGCTCAATAATCTTGGGAGAAGTCATTGTTTGGGAGCAGTTACTTTACATACTCTATGTAGCATCATTCCAACCATTCATTTGGAGAGAAAAAATTAGTGGAATATAGTGTGTGCATTGTATGCATCACTATAGTGGATACTATATAGTATTACTTTTTGTCATTTTCAAATGAGTTTTGTTATAAATCAATTAATGTTTATATTACACACTTCACCCTCTTATAATTTTTCAAAGGGTGTGGGGATTTTTATATAGAATTTATAAGTATTTTTTATAAGATATGAAGTATGAGATGTTAAATATTTTTATTTTCAAATACACAACGATTTTACGAGTATAAAAAAGTTAAAAATAAATACAATACATTTATGGTGGATCTATTTCCAAGTCCATTTTCTCCTTTTGCATTCATAAAGGAGATTCATCTTATCTCAATCAATTATAATAAAGAGATTATATTAGTAGTTTTAGAATATATATACAAGTTTCAAGTCTATATTTTAAAAAATAATAATAAAATATAAAATTCACTTGAAATTTTTATTTTTTAAATAATAAATCTTATTTTTTCAAAAGGGATATGTGAGACTATACTCTAAACTGTATCACATTTATAACAAAGATACCTCGTAATTCAATCAACTATAATACAATAATCTTAAAAATATAGAAAAATGTTGAGTATCAGCCGGAAGCCACATCACATCCTTAAGATTTTTTATTTTTTTTCAACATCCTTAAGAATGTTGGTAGGTGTGCTGGAGCTTCTACCAACAATAGAGTGTGAAGAAGATTTTTTCAAAAATATATGACAAGTAGCTAACTTCAAGTAAACCAAAAAACACACCCAAAATATGATGTATTTGGCTTGAGCTATGAAAAAGGAAGCCCCGGGGATCCCATTCCAAACAAAATTTTATACGCATATGGATTAGTTTGGATAATAAAATGAGATGAAATGAGTTGAAATAATTTGTGAATAATAATAAAATTATTAGTTAAAATTAAATAAGATGAGAAGAAGAGAGTATCTCACCTATATATCCAAACGGCCTTACAGTCCAATATATAAAGAACTTCTCAGAATGTTTTTTTTTTTCTCAATAATTGTCAAATTTTATACTATTTTCATCCACCAAACATGTATTTGCTTGTTTATTTTTTATTTTTTAATGTTTTTAATTTATTTCGGAATAACGGTAATATATGCGGGGAAAAAAAAAATTAAAAAAGTAACTAAAGAGTTACCTATTTCTATCGAATGGTCGTACTTCGTGTGTGTTCACAAAGCTGCTTCTCCCGGCCCTCAAAAACCCGCCGCCGAAAGTGAGTTTGCTCTTTGGCAATGGCCGCCGAAGCTTCGCCTCTCTCTTCTCGACCTTCGACGAAAAAGCATAGGAGAAAACGACCCCAGTTAGAACCAGAGCTCGAACGACTCGACTCACTTCCGTGGAACCCCGCTCTCCCCGATGACGATTCCTTCTCTCTCGTCGTTGGTACTAACGAACTCGAAGGAGGTTCGGCCCCGTTATTCGATTTAATTAATTTCCCTGTTTTGATTGGGAGAAAAAAAAGGAGAGACAAAGGAAGGAGGATAAAAGAAACGGAAAGAAAGTTTGAGTTTTTATGTTTTCTGTTTTTGAGGTTTTTTGTTCTTAATTAAATGGAAATTCAACTCAAGCAAACGAAATATTTTAAGTAGGCTCAGATGAGCGGACAACTTTATTCTCCAATATGTGTAGTTTCTTAGTTTGGTTGGCGCGTACCAAGGAAAGGGAAAGAAATTAAAATAAAAGTACGAAGATTTTCAATTTTTTTAAAGTTCTTGATTTTCTAAGCTTTTGGAAGACTAAGTACTGAAACGATAATTCTAGTTCCAGAATGATATGCTCTGCTAAATATCCCGAGGAAGCAAACAGAACATTAGGGTTTTAGTTTGTTCATGCCTCATGATTTTTGTATTGGCTTGTATAGAAATATCTGAACCTCGATTTAGTTGGTTTTAGGATTAGTTGGTATTAAAAAATCTTAATTTGGAATTGTATTCTTAATTTTTCTTGGGGAGCAAGCTGAGGATTAGGATTTATAGGGATTTGAGCTTGTACCTGGTTGATAATAATCTTGAATGTTGAATGAATGTAGGATTTCTTTCACTGGAAGAGATTGGCGAAGCCGAGTATGGTTTAGACATTCCTCAACCTGAGGTAGGAAATAGGAAGGAGAAAAAAGCCAAGCAGAGTACAAAATTGAAGAATCACAAACGTGGCGGTGATGACAGCAGCTCTGGTGAGTCTAAAGCTGAAGAGGAAATGGTGGAGGAGGCTAAAGTTGGAGAGAGAATGGAGAAGGATGTGAATGTGAAGACTAAAAAGAAAAAGAAGAACAAGAAGAAAAAGAAGGCAAACGACAAGGAAAATGAAATGCAAACAAATGAGGAACTCCCAGCTGGTTAGTTTCTGGCTCAATGTTGAACCCATTGGATACACATTTAAACTTAATATGATGCCTTATGACAGTAGGTTTGTCAATTGTATCATTTTCCGGGTCAGTATTGCATATACATTTTGATTTCTTAATGCGGTACTAATTTGAAGCTTTGTTTGAGATATCTTTGATATATATACTTTTTTGGGTAAATTGCATTTCCCACCCTAAGCCCCAAAAATTTGTGTATATATGATATCATTCACTTGATTCTTTGTTTATTTCTCTTTTATTTTTTTTTTCCTTCCACCATGTGATAAACATGTCCAGACTACGGTAAAAAATGGTATAAATTGGAGATTTTTTTTTATTGGCACTGGGTGTCCAGGAACAACGTCCCGACTAATCCCAGGGGTGATAAATTGGAGAAATTTTAATTTAGCTGTTGTTCTTTTCTTTTCTATCGCCGCCCCGGGGGGGGGGGGGGGGGGGGGGTGTTAACATAGATTACGAGATTTATTGCTCAAATTTTTAGTTTGGGGGAGACATTGCAAAATTCCCAATAGTTTAGGGTGGGAAAGTGTAACACCCCGTTTCCGTAGGATAGAGATGTTACTAACATTCATAACATAATACCCGGTAAAGATATTCATTTCTTGAAATATCTCATTTATTGAAAATCATAAAAATATTAAAACTAAATTGAACATGATTGTTTCGAAAACTGAACGTAAAATAAAAGAACATAAACTAATCCTATGAATGACATAAAAGAAATCTAATTCTTGTGTGAATATCACTTATTCCTCTCTAAGTCTTTGTACTAGATCTATTCCTGGCCATCCAGCTCTACGTCATCATAATCACCATCTGTGAGAATTAAACATGGAAGAAAACAAGAAAACAAACAAAAATGAGTCGAATACTCAGTAAGTAGCACATCACACCGTAAAATATAATTTGGCCTAACATGAACTTAATTTCTGAAGACTCTGCATAGATTTACAATCATGACTTTCTGAGAGACTTTACATACATATATTGTCACAGATTCATATAACATGCGTATTCATCATTAACATGAGCGGAAACATATATAATCATGGCAAACATGTAACGTGAATGCATAATAACTTGTTTATCTTGTCTTAATATGGAGTGAAACACGCTTGAGTCTGTGCTTCACTTAAATGACATAACATGGAGTGAAACACGCTTAGGTCCGTGTTTCACTTAAATTGCATAACATGGAGTGAAACACGATTGGGTCCGTGTTTCACTTAAATTGCATATCATGGAGTGAAACACGATTGGGTCCGTGTTTCACTTAAATTGCATAACATGGAGTGAAACACGATTGGGTCCGTGTTTCACTTAACTTGTGGTTAACCACGTTTGAGTCCATGGTACCATAACATTTTTTTATCTTTTTTAATGCATGAGAATTTATTAGGCTTCATGAACATTTCTAACATGGCATATTCTTGTACATGGCATAGCATAACATGGCATATTCTTGTACATGGCATAGCATAGCATGGCATATTCTTGTACCATGCTATTCTTGTACATGGCATAGCATGGCATGGCATATTCTTTTTTTTTGATAAGTAATAAATTATTTCATTGATAAAGAAAGTAGGCATAGCCTAGGTACACTTGAAGTATACATGTGAATACACCTATTTAAGAACTAGAAACAGTTACAAGGAAATCATGGAAGCTGAGGCCATTCAAATCTAGAGCAATGGCCCACAAAAACAAAGTCTTTCAGAAAAAATTCCTAAACTCTTCCATGGAGCGCTCATTATCCTCAAAAAGCCTCTCGTTTCTTTCACACCAAATACACCAAAACATACAAATGGGAGTCATCTTCCACACAGCCTTGATCTGTGGTGTTCCAGTGATCCCTCTCCAGCTTGCTAACAGTTCCACCACTCTACCCGGCATTACCCAAGCTATTCCCATTTTGCTAAAGAAATAACTCCATATATCTCGAGTAAAATCACAATGTAAGAGTAGATGGTCCGTCGTTTCACCACTATTTCTGCACAAACAGCACCAGTCCGTGATGATAAGGCCACGACGTCTAAGATTATCTATGGTCATAATCTTTCCTAGAGCTGCTGTCCAAACAAAGAATGCTGCCTTGGTTGGTGCTTTACTCCTCCATATGGTCTTCCATGGAAAATTATGCCTTTGTTGCATAGTAATAGAATCATAGAAAGAGCGTACCGAAAACTTCCCTTTCCTAGAAGGTCTCCATTCCAACAAATCCTTAGCTGTGGCCGCAATAGGAGTGCTGTACAGCAAGTTCAGAAACTCCACCAAACAAGTCACTTCCCAATCATTAGCATCCTGAGTAAGGCTAATATTCCACTCTTGTGAACCTTGATTAATTACCCGCAAATCAGCCACCATAGCTTCCTTCTCCCTTGCAATACTGAAAATTATGGGATAAGCCTCCTTCAAGGCCGTATCTCCCACCCACACATCCTTCCAAAAGCTAATCCTACTTCCAAAAGCTAATTGAGGAGAATGACCAGGCTGTTCACTGCAGAGTTTCAAGAGAATTCTTTGAGCTGTTTTGTTTTTGTTATATATGGTGACAATTGTCATGGCAGGAGAGAGAGCTTATGGGCGGATTTGCTTTCTTGTGCTTCAACTTTCAGAGGCAGCCCCTGGTTAGTGTTTGGTGACTTTAATGCTATAAGAAAACAGAATGAAAGGGTGGGGGGTTCGCGAGATTGGCCAAACTGGATGGACTCTCTTGATGAGTGCATCATTGAAGTTGATCTTGATGACTTCAAATTTGGGGGTCACTTCTTCACTTGGTCTAATAGGAGAGAGGAAGGCCCCATTTTGAGAAAGCTCGATAGGGCTCTTGTTAATTCTGAGTGGGATTCCAGATTCTCTAGGTCTGAGGCTACCTTTTTACCTCCAGGTGTATCGGATCATTCCCATGTTGTGGTGAAAGTGGCTGAAATGCCCCGTTCGAGAAAGCCCTTCAGGTTCTTCAACTTCTGGGCAGATCATCCTGGTTTTCTCCCGCTTGTTAGGGAGGTTTGGTTGGAAGATATCCAAGGTTCTCCTATGTTCCAGTTTTGCTCCAAGCTGAAAATTTGGAAAAGAAAGTGAAAAGATCTGAATAACCTCCACTTCTCTGATATTCAAGGTAGGGTTGTGCAGGCCATGGCATATTCTTGTACATGGTATAGCATGGCATAGCATAACATGTCATTTTCTTATACATGGCATAGCATAACATGACATGATATAACATGCTCTGAACTTTTTATGGCATTCCATGGCATACATGATCTAAGTACTACATGAACATGGCATACATGATCTAAGTACTACATGATCATGGCATGCATAATCTAAGTATTACATGGACATGGTTTGCATAATCTGGCTATTCCATTACATGGCATACTCGAGTTAAATTACTACATGAACATCTCATGGCTTTCATGTGATTTTAGTAACATTCAATCCATCAGACAACAAATTCATTCATTCAAGCATAATCTCATATTTCATCAAAGATCGTGAAAGGATTCTAACCTTGACTTGTCTCTTAGCGTAGCGTAGATAACCATCATAAGCACATCATATTTTCATACATAACAATAATATTCACAGTACGCATGCATTTATATGATCATACCATTTACCTCTTAGCGCTGCTTCTTGATTTCCAACTTGTAGCGCGTTACCTATACGAGGTACTAGATGTTACTAATTTATTAGTGAACTTGTCTAGCATTCTAACTACTTAAAAATCATACCGTAGAGATAATATAATACATATTCAATTAAAATTACTACATAATAATATTATTCAAAACCCATAACATATCCTTTAAAATATAACTTAATAATTGTATTAAAACATAGGAAGGCCCAAGGGCCCATTCCAAATTAAAGGAAGAAGCTTCCTCTGGAAAGCACAAGGCTAACACAGAGTGCTCGTGAATGTGGGAGGGAGTCGTGCGAAATCTTACCGAGAGAGGGGCTGAGTGCGACGGCAGCTCTGGGTGGCTGGACATGACATCGGTGCAATTGGGAGGTTCCTATAGTGGTGCGACACCGAGAGAGGGAGGGAGAGAGAGAAAGAGAGAGATGGAATTGAAAACTTAATCACCGAGAGGGAGGAAGGTTGCGTGCGATGGCAGGGGCTTACTTGAGGGAGTGGGTGCGACAGGAATAGGTTGGCCGGCGTTTTCTGTGGTGGTGTGGGAGGTGGTCCGTCGAGGTGGCTGTTGGTTGCCGGGAGGGAGGCTGCAGTGGTGCTTGCGGGAGTGGGTTTCTTTCTCTGCATGAAAGAGTTTTTCTCCAGGGATTTTTGTGTATAATTCAGAGGCTTTATGGGTTTCTTATAGGCGACGGGAGGGAAGCAACGTGAATCTTTAGGAGATTGGCTATAATTCGAAATTGCCTAAACTTTAGGAACTTATTCCTACAAGAATTCAGATTCTGAGAGGATTTTGAAGAGTTTGAGTTGGAGTTAGTCTTGAACTAGGAACCAAATCTAATATGGGAACCTAATGGATAAACTATACGAAGGTTTTGATAGGGAAGGAATCACTAATTTAATCTATTTGTTAGCATATTTCCTAAGATGATAATAAACGTGAAATAAATAAAATAAAATAACAAAAATATAATGCTAGTTTTAAGCCCTAAATTTAGACCCATATGTTACAGAAAGTGCAATTTATTTCCCTTTTTATTTAATTTCCTGAATGGTCTCTTTTAAATCGAGTTGTTGATGATTAGGGTTGATTAGAGTTAAGCCAATTTTAATTATAGGCATAGCTGATTTAGATTCATCTCCACCATTGTACACGCTAATCACTTGGTGAATGCTAAACTTTTTTCTTGCGATTAGAAATGTAGTTGATATAAATAACTGTCGTGTTAATAATTTAGTAATTTGGAAATTGACAAAGCGAAGTTGGAAAACTTTTATTGGCATAGTATAGGTTTTGGCACCTATCTTTATACGATACCACCCACATCTGACAAGACCCATCAGTTTCTGTTTAGCAATAACCCCCCTTTGGGTATGCTTTAGTTTCTATGAAGTCAATTTGTTTTGTGTGGTAGGTGTTGTCAAGCTGTGTAAGATGTGTATCATACGGCATAGTATATGTAGCCAAACTGTTGAAGGTATTTACCATAGAGCATAATATTTGTAGTACTGTACTAAATATTTATGCAAAACTGAAAGAGACATTTCCCACAAACTGTGCAACTTTATTGTAGTTAGCAATAGCATGGATGATGTTGAAGAAGAGTTGGTTGATGGAGCTGATTATTATGCATGGAATGAGTTAAGGCTTCATCCCCTGCTCATGGGATCAATACACAGGCTTGGCTTCAAGGAACCAACTCCAATACAGAGAGCTTGTATTCCTGCTGCTGCTCATCAAGGGAAGGTCGGTTAAGGTTATTGCCTAAGGTGGTGCATGGGTAATAATGAGACTAAGTGGATATTTTTTTATGATTTGTTTATGTGACAGGATGTTGTTGGTGCTGCGGAGACGGGATCTGGGAAAACACTTGCTTTTGGTTTGCCCATTTTGCAACGTCTCCTAGAGGAACAAGACAAGACTGCAAAGATGCCTGAGGAAAAGGGGGAGGAAGCAGAAAAATTTTCTCCAGAGGGTCTTTTACGTGCTCTTATTATTACTCCTACAAGGGAACTTGCACTTCAGGTATAAAGTCTTTTATATGTTGCTTCTGTTTGATGTCATCTCTAGGTTGCATAAATGCTTGAATGGAATTAGAGAGTCTGCTCCTCACTTTTGTAGCATAAATAGCATCTAGTATGGGCTCCTTGCACGTGTTAAACGGAGTCATCACTTGCATATATGTGAATGCATCAATTGTACGTCATCCTACTCTACTTGTTGTGAAAAGGCCAGTGCATGCATGGATGCCTCATACAAATTATCTTAATTACTATATTAGGTACATGCCTTCCTTTATCTCTTTAAGAATGAATTGATCATGAAATTCAAGCCGTTTCTTGTTACCTTGTACGGTGGGCAGTGAATGGGATTTATCTGTTGAGTTAGGAATTAACAATTTTTGGAACAAATTTACAAAATTCGATTAAGTGAATTGGAATTTGATCTCATAATCCACTTTTAAAGGAAATGATTTGAATTGATGTTGCAATTTTGTTCATTTGTTTGCAATAGAGATTATGTGGATTCAAGTATATGGATAAAGTAAGGATATTTTGGGTATTTGGTAAAAAGGATCACTCAAAAAGAATTTGGTTAAGATCAAATCCAACCATGATGAGATGTGGTCCTTTGTAAAGGATTCATATGAACTGTTAATTTTATATAGATTATGTAAGGCTACTTCATACCTTCAATATACCAATAAGATCTAAACTTTTTTTCTCAGGTCACTGATCATCTCAAGGCCGTAGCCACTGGATCTGATATTAGAGTGGTTCCTATTGTTGGGGGAATGTCAACAGAGAAGCAGGAAAGACTTCTAAAGAAAAGGCCTGAGATTGTTGTTGGAACTCCAGGGAGGTTATGGGAACTTATATCAGGAGGAGAAAAGCATCTTGTCGAGGTAGGCACTGATACATTTAGATTGCATGTACGAGAGTTCATTCAACCATTCTATAAGATGGTTGGCTTATTTTTCAGTCCCAAGTGAAACAAGTCAGAGTTCATGGTTCAATTCGAGTTACTCTCATAGAACCATATTCTTGTATACTGTCTTCAGTTGCTTTATTCATTGATGTACTGTATCGATCAGAACTGTTTTGTTTGACTCACTCTTCTTACTTTTGCAGTTACATTCTTTGTCTTTTTTTGTGCTGGATGAGGCTGATCGAATGATTGAAAATGGACATTTTCGTGAGTTGCAGTCAATAACTGACATGCTTCCTGTCACCAACAGCCCCATTGAAGATCACTCTCAAAATACTCAAAATTGTGTCACAGTTTCAAGTTTCCAAAGAAAGAAAAGACAAACTTTGGTTTTTTCTGCTACCATAGCACTATCTGCTGATTTTCGCAAGAAGCTAAAGCGTGGTTTTGTAAAACCAAAGCAGTCATTAACTGATGGGTTGAATTCTATAGAAGCTCTCTCTGAGCGAGCCGGAATGAGAGCTAATGTTGCCATCATTGATCTGACAAATGCATCAATTTTGGCAGATAAGATTGAGGAATCTTTTATTGAGTACGTAATTTTCATCATTATCTGGTATCTGGTATGTGCAAATCTTTTGTTTGTAAATCCCAATTCACTTCTCAATTAAACCACCTTGTATCTTACTAAGTTTGAAGTTTCTGTTTTTCTGCTGAACTTGCAAATGTTAGGTTTTTGACTTACATGCAAATAAGTTGTCCAACTCTTCATATGGAATTACTGTGTCTGGGTCAAAACTTCGTATGCCTACAATTTATTTATTCTTATTACTATTAATTAGTACTGTTCATTCTGTCTATTAATTAGTACAAGACCTTGAACTGCGACATGCTTTGGCAATACATTAATTTGTGCTGTAATAATTTGAATTTTATAACTATTAACAAATTTGAAGTCCTCATTCTAAATCTCTGGTGTTCCTATAATCAATACTTGATGGCTTAAAGTAGTGAATGTATTTTTGTTTGTTACATCTTTATATGCTTTGCACATTATTGATACATATTCTATTCCTTGTGGTTTAGATGTACAAATCAAGTATAATGAAGTCTATAGATGTTTAGAACCTGTTTCTACATTAATTGGAGTGAACTTTGTTGTGAACTTAGGCTACACCTGCACTATAAAGTATTCCAGTAGTCTTCTTTCACATGCCCTATGACTTAGGTTACCTAGAATGTTAGTACGATGGTTATTTGCAATTCAGATGGCTTCGATGGAATATTATTAATTTTAATAGCTTGCAGATGCAGGGAGGAAGATAAAGATGCCTATTTGTATTATATTTTGAGTGTTCATGGAGAAGGCCGCACAATTGTGTTCTGTACATCAATTGCAGCTTTGCGCCATATCTCTTCTCTTTTGCGTATTCTTGGCATCAATGTTTGGACACTACATGCTCAAATGCAGCAGCGAGCTCGGTTGAAGGTTAGATTTTCCTTAAATTATTAGATATGTTCATATCTATTTGCATTCTTCTTTGACGCGAGAAGGTAAAAGGTTGACTTGATGATATTTTTTGCTGCTGCTCTAGCATTTTACATGTTTCTGATTTGGTCCTCCAAGTCTCTTGTAGCTTATAGTGTAGCACTTCTGCATCTCTATGACAATGAATTGGTGTTTCTTTATTTAACTTGTATTGTTTTTTGTATTTTGTTTGGAAGTTTGGGAAAGTTGTATAGGGTTTTGTGTTTGGATAGTGATTAGGTAATGATTAGATGAAAAAGTTGAAAATTTGAAATTGAAAAGTGTTTTATGTTTGAGTGATGTTTGGGAAGGAAATTGTGAGAAGTTTTGAGATGAGATGAGAAATCTCTGTTGCGAAACAAGGCCTTAGTCAATTGTAATTATTGAGAATGCCAATTGGATCAGATGGTAAATGCATGGTTGGAGTGTGGGGGGTGAAGGGGCCATATTTTTTAGGGGTTTCAAATGCAAAGGGTTTTGAGACCAGTTAGTAAATGAGCTCATTTAATTTCTCTTTTAGTTCTTTGGATATATCAAAAATCGAACTTTGCATTTTCCCATTCTCCTTTTGGAAGGAAGCATGCTGAGAAATATGTAGCCCATAACTAAATTGACATGATTATCTTACCACTTTTGTCATATTTTGGGCAAAGGTATCCTGTTTTCTTCTTCAATGTCTTACCATCTTGTGTTTAATACAGGCAATTGATCGTTTTCGTGAAAATGAACATGGAATACTTGTTGCCACTGATGTCGCAGCAAGAGGCCTTGATATTCCTGGTGTTCGAACTGTTGTTCATTATCAGCTGCCACATTCTGCTGACGTAAGTTAATAATGTTGGGATGCTCTTCAACATGTTTTCAGTATTATTCTTACCTTCTTTAACCATATGTTAATTATCCTTTTCTTAGGTTTATGTTCATAGGAGTGGAAGAACTGGTAGAGCTTTTGCTGATGGGTGCAGCATTGCACTAATCTCACCAAATGAAACATCAAAATTTGCTTCTTTGTGCAAATCATTTTCCAAGGTACTCCTGAAAGGAAGCTTTTAGTGCCCCTACAGACTTGAGCGCATGATTCACAAATATTGGCTTGGTTTCTCTCTCATTTGAAATTATAACTGAAATTCAAGTGCTAATTGATGGCTTTTGCGAGGTTCTACAAATTAGAACTTAAGAGTAGCATTTATTATTCGTAGCTCCTAGTTCTTTTCTTAATATAGCTTTTAATTGCAACTTATGCTCATAGCCTTTTCCCTGTACACAGGAAAGTTTTCAGCGATTTCCTTTAGAGAACTCATACATACCAGAGGTCCTAAAACGATTATCTCTTGCTCGTCAAATAGACAAAATTTCGCGGAAGGACTCCCAGGTACCTTCAACCTACATGGTGATATGCATTTTCAGTTCTTACATGCAATTGTAGCTTGGGGTTTGGGCTCTGCCTGTGCTCTGGTCAACATTGGTTTCTTGAAACTGAGTGTGGGTTGGATTTCGGCATGTGTCAGATTGGTCCCATTGTCAGTGGTATCATGTTCATTCATTAACCTTACCTGTTACAACTGTAAAATTTTATTACTATTGTATCTGCAGGGTTTGCTGGCTGTGTTGAATGCTTTATGGTTTCCCTAATCGCTTTACGTGATTGTTTTAGTTGGATCTTTTTCTTTAACTGCAGTTTACACTTTATGTTTTAGTGGCTGTTTTCCTTTTCTGCTTATTCTAAATCCTTAATGTTCTAATGACAATTCACTGCAAGTTTCTTCTTTTGAAACTCTTAATAACTTTCCTTTTTTTTTTGGATTTTTAATTTCTCCCATAATTGCAATACTTTTCATCATTTATATTACAATATGTATTTGCTGCATTTCTAAATTTGTGTGTGCGTGCATTCTAGGAGAAAGCCAACAAAAGCTGGCTTGAGCGAAGTGCAGAGTCAGTGGAATTAGTGATGGACAATTATGACAGTGAGGAAGAAAGAGTGAACAATTTCAAGCAAAAGAAAGCCACGTCCATGCAATTAAAGAAGTTGCAGCAGGTTTCACCTTTCCTTGGATATTCTTCTTTTTAACCTGAACTGCCCGGTGCAGTTGGCACCTTCATGTCCTAAAAGAAACTTATCTCATGCGAGCATATATTTTTATTTCTCTTTCAAATTGTAGGAGCTCAATATGCTTTTATCACGTCCATTCCAGCCAAGAACATTTTCACGCCGTTATTTGGCAGGGGTAACCATTTATGATAGCTCATTTTGATTATAACCTATTTTTTTCACCTACTTCTCAAGTTCAATCAGTACCTTTTTTTCTCCCTTTCAGGCTGGTGTTTCACCTCTTCTGCAACATCAGTTTGAAGAATTAGCTAGGCAAAAACTTGGTGATAACCGGGGTTCAGGAGAAAACAAAAGAAGGAAATTAGTCATTATTGGTCAGAATTGTGTGGAACCACTCCAGGCACTTCGTAGTGGCGGTCATGAGGTACCTTGTTTATCCATATTTCTGTTATATTCCTTAAAAGTTCTGATTGAATATCAACTTATCAAAGGGAAAAAAAGGAGAATCCCCATGGAAATTAAATTTATCATTTCACACTCAAATGGGTGTGGATACCCAGAAGATGACTTGCCAGGAGATCACATAATTCTTTTTTTAATCAGTAAATAGAGATTGTATTGGTGTGGAATAGGCATAGCCCAAGTGAACGATTCCTAACAGTCTATGTCTATGTAACTATAGTTTGAAAGCAAATCTTTTTTTTTTTTTGAGTAGGTTTGAAAGTAAATCTCAACTGTTTTTAAACCATTCTATAGTTCATTTGTTTTTTCAGAAAAACAAAAATACTAATACCTTTCCATGTGAGGAATGATACAATTGCACATGCATAGGGAGTTATTTATGCCCAGCATGGCAGCATCCATTGTCAGCCATTTTATATTCCAGTATACAGTTTTGAAAAATATAGAGATAGAGTTTTTGTAGGCCCATCATCAATTATCTTATTGGTACATTTGACATGCTAGGGTGTAGCCTAAAAGAATGGAGGCATTAGAAAAAATTGATTCAAACTGCCCTTGGATCTCAGGCCCTATGATATGCTGAATTAGAGAATTCCTGAGTCTCCCTTTTTAATTCCTATACTGAGTAGTTATTGTACCATTATAAACAGTAAATCATCGGCAACAAGAGGTTATCATTATTATGATGTTAATGCTGCAAAAAGATGATAGAACTGAGTTATTACAATGAACTTAACAGCTATATGAGAACAGTAACGGTAACGAGAGGAGTGTAAACCGTTTACTTTATAATATACCAGCAGACGCCATATATGTGTATAGGTACTGGCCTAAACCGTAGAATATTTTAATTTCTCCCCTTGGTTTTTCATGTGGAAGTCCGTATCTAAGCCACCGCCAACCCCCCCCCCCCCCCCAGGGGGGGGGGAATCAGTATGTTGGTAATATCTATATCCACTTTTTCTCTCCTTGTGGATTTTTATATTTTGATGTCTCTATCTTTACAGGTGCATATGGATATGAAAGGGGTGGCAGAAAAACGAAGAAATATGGATAATCTTAGGAGAAAGAGAAAAGAAGAGAAGAAACGTATGCATGCCCTTTTCTAGTTTACATCGTTTACTTTTCTTGTTTTTTCATTTCTCATCTTTCCTTTTCTTGATTTATCTCTTCCAGGTGTGCGGGATCAGCGAAGAAAGCAGAGGAAAAAGTTGAAAATGGGTGGTGAGTAGAGCGGCTCTTCGAAATTGATAGAAATCGAACGTAAAACATGGAACTATTAGAATATGGTGCATCCGTTGTGTAGTTTTTACTACTTGCACACATAAATTTGAAATTTTTGACTCATTCGAAAGTCTACATAGAATTTAGATCTAGCATTACATAGCATTGGATAATTCTGCATGGACATGTCAGATGCAAAAGTTGCAGAGTTTTCAACAGCTGAGTAATGGTGTGAAAGGCATATTGCCGGCAATGTTGTTCTCTTGGCAAATTTAGAGGGGAAGATGATTTTGGAATTCAGGCATTCCTTTTGACTCTACTCAGCCTCTCATTTCCTGAATCTGAAAGAAGAGATCACACGTATATGTGACATTGGTTTCCCAAGCTGCAGCAAGCAGATTGTAAACGCACTTATTTTTTGAGCCGTTGACATTAGAGGTAACTTATTATATACGGATGTGATATAATGCATGACCTGTTTTTTTTTTTTTTTTTCCTCTTTTGAAATTTAATAATTAATTATTTTCATGAGTAGTATGATGACATGTCATTGTGTGTGTGGATACCAAAATGGTACGATTATCATTTTTATAATTCCTTGATTAGATGTCGTAATCTATATTTGTTATTTTAGGTTATATCTATTCAAGTTGAACTTTAATTTTAATATTGATTGATGGTCTTACAACTATGGTTACAATCAAAGGGTTATCGATGTGAGCTCCTCTAATACAAACAATAGTGCTTATTATATATCATGACATAATATGGTTATTGTTTATGATAGTTTTGATAGTTTTTTTCCCGGTGTTAGAATTCGGGACGTCGTCGTTCCCTTTACTACTCATGGGGAGAACATATCGGCATTCTGATCGATACTCATCGTTAATACAACAATTTCTTAATGCAAAACTATCAACTTTACAATATGAAATTATACATAATAACTATTAAATTCAAGTTGTTACATATTAATACTCTACTCTTGATATTGTGACCCTTGGTTACTCCAAATAACTTGATGTGATTAGGGTTTTAAAATCTAGCTAATGCAGAATTAAATATATCTTCAGTGTGACCCTTGGTTACCCAAAAAGGTTTGTAGTTTCTTGACCAATCAATCATGGAGCTTGATATCTATCATGAAGAGAGAGAGAGGGGGAAAGAAATATATATATATATATATATATACATGGAGAATTTATTTTGGGGTGGCATGGCTGTGAATTTAATACGCATACTTAATGCTGTGAAATTGACACCACATGACAATGGAGGGAGATTTCTTGCGTGGCTTTGCTCAAAATGGTGTGGCCCCGGCCGACACCAATAGATTCGTTTATTTTAATTTAATACAAAAATAAACATTAAAAATAGGAAACCAACAAAAAAAGAAAAAAAATACAAAAATATTGCCAACTTCTTGATTGCAATCTGGTTTATAAATACAGACGATAATTGTTACATACATAAAAAAAAAAAAAAGAAATTATATAATGTAAATCTATAAACTGATGTAATTTCATGGAATCCGTTAGAACTACTTTATAATAAAAATAATTTTATAATTTGCCGTACTATATCAAATCACATCAGTTTGTGAATTTACTTTTATGTAATTCCTTTATAGTTAAAATATTTTCCAATACAATAATGCTGGATATAATTTTAAGATGTGTAAGTTTCGCATACTTCTTTTGAAAAAAAGTAATTCAGTAATAAAAAAGAGTTTTTTTTATGTGGATCCTAAATTTATTTAATTTTAAAAAAAATACGTGATATTTTCAAAAAAAGTAATCCATCAATAAAAAAAAAAGTTTTTTTTTTAATTTTTTTATTTTTATAATCCTAAATTTATTTAATTTTTTTAAAGAGAGCTAGCGTGATACTTTCGCATTAAAATGACAAATATAATTTCTTTTATAAATATTACATTGCTTGGAGCAATGAATGAATTCTGTCATTTTACTCGGATTCAATGTACGGAGGGCAATGGTCAATAAAGACGGTCTCCCATTTGATGAATAAAAATTAAACTTGAAGGAACATATATATATATATATATATATATATATATATATATATATATATAATTAAATGCAATGATAAGGAAATAGAATCTTAGGCTGATACGCACGCACATTGTTGCTTAATTATTTTATGCACATGACCATCTAGTAAACATAAATGATCAGTAACCATTATTAATGTCTAATAACTTATAGAGTTTGGTCGTTGCTCTCAGAAACATGAGCTGGTTTTGGCTGGGGACGAATCTCCATGGGTTGGCTACCTCCACAACTCTATAGAATATCATAGATAAATCAGTCAGAGATTTTATTTGAGAAATACTCTAATTAGCCATAAATAGATTACATAAAAATTAATTCTACAAATTAATGTGGTTTAATGGGTTCTAAAATTATTTTTATTGTAAAGTAGATATGACGGATCACATCAAGTCACATCAATTTGTGAGATTATTTGTGTAATTTATTTATGAGTGTAGCACTCCTCATTCCGAACTATTTTTATAGGCAGTAATAAATAATATAGGATCTACTTCTTTGTATTTATATCTTTCTTACTTGAAACCTTAAAGCTCGATCAAGAATTCAAAGAAAAGCAGGCAAAAAAGAAATGATTGTTACCCCTCCTGCAATCTTAAATAGAAAGTTATAGGTATGAAACCTACGTTTAAAAGAACAATGCATGTTGGAAAATTCCATGGTGATTCAACCTTTAAACAAGTGGGAACAATGAGGTTTCTTGGTCTTTTTCTTTTTTTGACCAATAAACGTGAAACGTGGAGTCATGGGTTCATTTCTTCTAAGTAAAGTGGGGTGGCTGGCTAGGTATAATGCATCTTTTGTAGTGTTGTTTTGTTGTACCTTTGAAAGCTATTGGCAAACCATTTTTTCTATCATTTTGGACTGTTTTTTATTGTTGGAGTAAGCTCAATCCATTCCAAATTAATTATTGATGGGATCCACTATATTTTTAATTTTTTATAAAAAAGTTAAAACTCATCTCAATTTACTTCATACATTTGAATACATATTTCAACATATTTATATTTAAATACATCTCAATGAGACTTATAAAATATTAATATTTACAGATCAAACTCAAATTATCTTAGATCACTTCAGCATCCAAACGCAACCTAAAGAGTTTTTATATATTACTTATGATAAAATAAGAAACTACTAACCCCCATGATTGATTTTGATTTTCTTTTCTTTTACATCAAGTGATCTTCAGACTTCAGCTACATGGAAATACTTTACAGAAAACTTGAAATATACAAAGACTTGTGGCTGGCTTTTGTTTTCACCAAGTTATGCAGATCAAACCAAAAGGCGTGCTTTGTAAAATGTGTATTTACATATAAAAATAAAAATATAATTTAAATTTTATATAATTTATATCCAAATCCTAATATTTACATTAAGAGAGACATAGATACATAAAATGAATTTTACAATATTTATAATTATTTAAATAAAAATATTAGATTCGCCTTATTTATTAATCTCTCTCGCTCTAATGTTTTGGGCAAGAATTCTGATCCGAATGGAAACATGAAAAACAAACAAAACAAAACAAATTTTCTTCATACAGTAGAAAAGTCGACCTTGGATCCTTCTTGAGAGAGATCACTGAAATCTTGAAAAATTATTGATTTGTTTTGAATATTTTTTTATACTTTTTTTTTATACTTTTAAATATTTTTTAAAAAATAAAAAAGTCATAATATTATTAAAAAATATTTCCTTAATCACTAAGTAAAAAGTAAAATAAAAAAGTAAAATAAAAAACTTTCAGCAGTCCGAGCTGTAAGAATCAGTGGTGAGAGTATCATTTTTCTGATTTCCGCTAGTTATTTTGATGTGTTTTTTTTTTACTTTATTTTACATGTATTTTTTAACATTTTTAAATATATATTTCTTTTTAAAAAAAAAATCATAATATCACTAAAAAACATTTCATTAATCCCGAAGTAAAAAAAAAATGATAGCGATAGGGACGCTTAGCATTTTCCTTTATGTAATTTCTTTATACCTAAATATTTCTCAAAATAAAAAACCATTATCTGAGACTCCAAATATTTAGAAGTGTTTTTATTTTTCAGAAAACTGGGATGTGATAACTCAAACCCAGGGGCCAGAATATCACTCTTGATAAAAAGGTGGTATATAAATATAATCGGATGGTGAATTCATTAAATAAATTAATTTTAATATAAACATACATTTTACCGAGCTGTGTTTGGATGAAATACTACTTTAAGCTTCGATTTGGATTTAGAACAATATATGTTTGGTTTTGGTGCAAATCTAAATCTACATTTTTAATAGAAAAATACTTTAATTATAAATGAGTTATACAAAATGACGATAGCTCATATAATTTATTGTAAAATTATTTTTATTTTAAAATATATATAACGAAATTATGCAAAAGTAAATATAATCCAAGCAAGAAAAAAGTTGCTAATTTCACCAAACAGAGCCTTGATGAACGTAAAGTATTGGATGATTTACAGTAAGCAGTAAGCCTTTTAGGTTCTATTATTCGCAAGTATTTATTTATTTTTCCAGAATGCATTTGTATTTTATAACTTAATATCTACAAAAATAATATGTATTTGCATATTAAAAAACAATAAAAAATTATTTTGTACACAAAAATAAAAAGTATTAATATTTAACATTTTTAGGCATTACAGTTTAAAATAATAATTTGAAATTTAATTGTGATGAATGTAAATAACATTTATTAATCTTCATAAAGTAATTTAATTCAAAGAGAGATCCGATAAAAATGAGTTTCTGGACACGTCAGAATTGAACAAGTTGAAAAGTCTTTTCCCATTGTACACAAGCGCAAACACAAGTCTTTCGCTCCCCATTTTTTTCTCGTCCCTATATATTTTCCCATGCATCGCCCACCCTTCTTTTATCTCGCTCTCTCTTCTCTCTCTCTCTCTCTCAGTCGTTCTGAGTGAGCCATGGCGTTGCCGAGCTGCTCAGCTGACCGACTGGCCCAGCTATTGGGCCCAAACACCACCGATGCCACGGCCGCCGCAGGCTACCTCTGTGACCAAATCTCCACCATCTCCAACAAGTTCATTGACACGGCTTACGCCGTGGACACCACCTACCTCCTCTTCTCCGCCTACCTCGTATTCTCCATGCAGCTCGGTTTTGCCATGCTCTGCGCCGGTTCCGTCCGTGCAAAGAATACCATGAACATCATGCTCACGAACGTACTCGACGCTGCTACGGGCGGGCTCTTCTACTACCTGTTCGGGTTTGCCTTTGCCTTTGGCTCCCCCTCCAACGGCTTCATCGGCCGCCACTTCTTCGGACTCAAGGAAATCCCTTCCTCGTCCTTTGACTACAGTAACTTCCTCTACCAGTGGGCCTTCGCTATCGCAGCTGCAGGTATCACCAGCGGCTCCATCGCCGAGCGCACCCAGTTCGTCGCCTACCTCATCTACTCCTCCTTCCTCACTGGCTTCGTTTACCCCGTCGTATCCCACTGGATTTGGTCTGCTGACGGCTGGGCCAGCGCTTTCAACACAGAAAACCTTTTGTTTGGCACTGGCGTCATTGATTTCGCTGGCTCCGGAGTTGTCCACTTGGTCGGAGGCGTTGCCGGTCTCTGGGGTGCCCTAATCGAAGGCCCCAGAATCGGCCGGTTCGACCACTCTGGCCGGTCCGTCGCTCTCCGTGGCCACAGTGCCTCCCTCGTCGTCCTCGGTACTTTTCTCCTCTGGTTCGGTTGGTACGGGTTCAACCCCGGCTCCTTCAACAAGATACTCAGTCCTTACAATTCCGGGAGCTACTACGGGCAGTGGAGCGCCGTCGGTCGCACCGCCGTGACCACGACCCTGGCCGGTTGCACCGCAGCTCTCACCACTCTCTTCGGCAAGAGAATCCTATCGGGCCACTGGAACGTGACGGACGTGTGCAACGGATTACTCGGTGGATTCGCAGCGATCACGGCTGGTTGCTCCGTGGTGGAGCCCTGGGCGGCAATCATCTGCGGGTTCGTGGCGGCGGTGGTACTGATCTCCTGCAACAAATTGGCGGAGAAGGTGAAATTCGACGACCCGTTGGAGGCGGCACAGCTGCACGGAGGGTGCGGCGCGTGGGGGATAATATTCACGGCGCTGTTCGCGAGGGAGAAGTACGTGAACGAGGTGTACCCGGGCAAACCGGGTAGGCCATACGGGTTGTTTATGGGTGGGGGAGGGAAGCTACTGGGAGCTCACGTTATCCAGATCCTGGTCATAGTCGGATGGGTCAGTGCGACCATGGGTCCCTTGTTTTATGTGCTGCATAAGCTGAAGCTTTTGCGGATATCGGCAGAGGACGAAATGGCGGGTATGGATATGACCCGGCATGGAGGCTTCGCTTACATTTATCACGACGATGATGATTCGCAGAAGACTGCAGGGATTCAGTTGAGAAAAGTCGAACCGCGTTCTACTACTCCCACTTCAATCTAGAAACCTTTTTTTTTTTTTCTTTTTTTTCTTTTTTTTAAATGGTAGTGGGTATTTACTATTTATTATTATTATAAATATTATATATATATATATTAAAAAAAGAAAAAAAAAAGAAAAAGGAGAGGACTTGGGGATATAGATAGGGGGGTGGGTGGATGCCGATGGTTCACAACTTCATGGTTGGTGTGGGGGTTGATGGGGTACATGTGAAAGAAAATAAACATGATAGACATTTTGATTGGTTTGTAGGAGATAATGAGAACTTGGACCAGCTGGATCTCTTCCTCTGCATCATTGTGATAAGAAATGCTTGTATTGTATGATATATATGGTGGGGAACGGTCAATGGTGTGTGCTGTATGAGACTAGAATAGAATACTTGTGTTGGATAGGAGTCTCCCGTACGAGCATTTTGGCAGGATTGTTAGTTGGGTCTATGTTAGACTAGCATTTTTATTTTTCTTTATGTAATGTCTTTTTGTACTACTCGTAGATGGGAACACACTGCTTTGGATCCCAAAACGATGCTTTTTGGCTTGCTTTGTGTATTTATCCTTTGATGTTGAACGTGGAGGAGCAGTGTTTCTCAGAGGTTTCCTTCCCATGATGTTGAAATGAGTCGTGCTTTTTACAACACATTTTTTGTTACCACCACCACTACCACTAAATTATTGGTGCTTATACTTGGTCAATATTAATTTGCTAGCTGATGCAATCAATTTGGACCTTTTAAGCCGTTTGAATAGGTATTTGTTTGAATTTTCATTTTTTATTTTTATTTTATTTTATAATGCTCGATATTATATTTCATATTTGTCTATTCTGAAAATACAACAAAGTTGGCTTCATACTTAAAAGTTTATTTTCTTTGACTAGTATACCTATATATGATGCAACTATTTTCGTTGCCGTCCAAAACTAATTTTAGAAGGAAAAAGCTTGCAGTTACCGAGAATTGAGAGCCAGTTTGGGATTGAGTTTAAAAGTTTAGAAACTACTTTTAATTGTTTAAAAGTTCTTTTATAAAAAATTGATATGTTTGATAAATATATAAAAAGTGTTTCAATTACTTAAAAAAGTTGAAAATCTATTTTTGTTAAAAAAAAACACCAAATTGAAGTTTTTATCGAAAAACTCCTGTAGATAACTGTATATTTTTAAAAAAATTAATGTAACTAATTTTAAAAGTGCTTTAGAATTTAGATACATGTTTATCAAACAATAAACATCTTTTGAAGTATAAAGCTTATTATTTAAGTTATAAGTCTTAAAATTATAAGTTTTATTTCTCATCACAATCCTAAATATGCATTGAGTCATATTTTTTTATTTATTTAGTGATTAATGAAGTATTTTTTAATAATATTGTAATTTTTTTTTAAATATTTAAAAGTATAAAAAATAATGAAAAAAAAGAAAGCATTTATGCCCCATTTGAATATTGAGATAAGATGAGATATTTTTATATGAAAATTAAATAATATTATTATAATATTATTTTTAATATTATTTTTATTTTAAAATTTGAAAAAGTTGAATTGTTTATTATATTTTATGTGAGTGTTTAAGAAATTTATAATAATGAGATGAGATGATATCGTTTCTACATCTAAACGGACCTTAGGCTTATGGACCCATCCTCGAGCTAGTACGACTCATCCGAGAATGCATGGGGATGGCTGATTTGGAGCTTGCTCAGACCTAATTTTCATGCTTTTTTGGACATTTTTGTGAGCAAAAAACTCTCTTAGGTAACCCCACGTCTCAAAACCACATTCTGAGAATCTAAAAGACCCAAAAATGAAAAAAAGAGAGAGAGAGAAAATACGCATCCAAAATGCCATGAAAAGTGGAAGGACAGCCAGTCGGAACATTCAGACGCGAAAGACAATTTAGGCAAAAGCAAAAGCGACTGGTGGAAGATGCCTTGTATGCATCAATGTTGAACGTTAAACAGAGACAACTTTCAAAGGTGCTTTGCGGTCGTCCGCCAGATAAGAAAATAAAATTCAAAAAGTCTGATTTGTAAAATTAATTTATGACCTGCAAGCGCTTGACTTTCCAAATTAGAAAAGTCAAAAGTCTATACTCATTAATTTCTTCAATCTGCCCACCAACAAATGAATATCTAAAAGTTTCCATTTAATTGCATTTCCAAATATTCAATCCAATCATTTTATTCTCTAAAATATTTGTCTTGTAATTAATCCTTAAAAATCTAAACTTCAATTAACAAATTTAAGACTCTAAATAAACGCATAGGATGTTTTTCCATTTTGACATATTAATGACATAAAACAAATATATATTAGGCTTAATAATATCATAATTTAAGTTGAAAACTGTTACAAACACAACAAAAATTAAATAAAGTAAATTCATAAATTAATAATCCTATTCGAGACCTAATTTCGGTATCTGTAATACCGCTCTTTTCCAAAGCTTTCTCACCGCCCAAAACTACATCTAATTTGTAAGCATAAATACGTTTGGTAGACATTAAATACGACATTCATGATTCATGTGAATGCGATAAGGGATGCGATCTAATCTTAAAAAAGGTTAAATTATTATAAGAAAATATTTAAGAAAAATCTCAAAATTGCGAATTAAATTTTGACACGTAGAGAATGTGTCATCTACACGGGTTTATAAATAGAATGACTATTATATATATAAAAAAAATTAATAGATAACTAAATCCACAACCATGGTTATTTGGACCATTAATTTCTTCTTATTTTAATTGGGGGTAATAATGAATTTTTATTATAAATAGGATAATATCATTTTTTTACCCCCCACTTAAACTGGGTGTAAGCTGAAAAAAAAAAAAAAAATAGAGAGAGTTGTCACCACTTAAAGTGTAAAAATTTTATATACAGTAACTTTTACATACTTATTTACGTATTTTATTAATGTGATTAACTGCATTACTTTTTTTAATATAAAATAAATATTTTAACTAATCACATCAAGAGAATGCACAAATAATACATAAAAATAAGAGTAGTGTTAGAGAGAAGCCACTATAGCAGTGCACACTTTGCACTCACTGCGTGGCTGCTTCTAGTTGATTGTTCCCAACACTCACTTGGAAAGATGTGTGGTCTAGATGATGCCACATCATGTGTACAAAATGGATGATGTGGAGTTTGCCAGTGTGCTTGTTATAGTGTGGGGGTGTGTTTGAGATTGGGGGCTATTATAAATAGCATTCACATTGAACTTAATAAATCAAACTCTCTCACCCTTTTTTATATTAAATCAAAGTACCATCTCTTTCTCATTTCTTAATTTTTTTTTTTTCATGACTCGCTAAAAAATTGAATATAAACGTATTAAAATACAATTTTAGTAGAGTAAGAAAAATTCAAAGAATAGAACCTACATTATTTTTTAAATTAATGTAGGAAGTTAGAACAGAACAAAACTTATTTTTAAATTAAAATCTGAATAACATTTAATGATCTAATGCTCTCGGAACTAAATTACTTTATAAAGAAATCTTAGCTTATTTTTAAATATATTTTTATAGATCAAACGTTTGTGGACGTCCATCTTAGTTTAATAGGATACAATAAAAAATATTTTATAATTTAACGTATTAAATCATATCAATTTATAATGTTTTTAAAAATAATTTTTTTATTGATGAAACGTTTCTGGACGTCCATTTATCCCCAAGAGAGCAGCCTAAAATAAACATTGATCCAACCAATGAGGAGCCGACATCCTTAAAATTAATTGGGCTCTGAACTTTACTTGGTTGTCGTCCATCTAAACATTGGTCCAACCAATGAGGAGCTGACATTTTTAAAATTAATTGGGCTCTAAACTTTACTCAGTTGCCGTCTCGATGGACCCTTTAAAAGCCCAATTAGGAGAAGAGAGGAGAGTTTCAAACAGCCAACGGCAACCGATAAGGAACCGTAAACACAAGAACGAGCAGCTCTGGTTCGTCCTGGGGCTCTCCGAGGCCGCCTATCGATGGAGGTCCTCGCTACCTCTTCCCCTGCTTCTTTATCCCCTCATCCTTCCTACCAGATAAATATTTGCACCGCCAAGGCCACCACTCTTCAGGTACTCCCTACCGCTATCCCTCGATCTTAGTTTCACTGTGGAAATGGAGGCAGAAAGAACGGACTTCATTGCTTTATTTTGTTGCTAGGATTTTGGAGAAGTACGTTTCTATGTGGGTAGGGGAGTGCTAATGTATCGTGTACGCAACCTTTGTTTTTGTTTATGGGCTGAGTCTTATGAATTTCAAGCCTGGCTTAGTTGAAGTTGGTTTCAGCTTGAATTAGGTCCAATTTGATTAAATCTAAAGAATTTTGAAACTTCCTATCCTACGGTTTATTAAGAACAATCCAAACGCTGTGAGTTTCCGAATGAATGTTCTTAAAGTCCGAACAGTTGGTTGTGTAAGTCTGATCCAAATGTCTATTTCTCTTGAATGTGGGTACATTATCAGCAAGCCTCCATTATAAAGAATGGTCCTCTCCACACTTTTATTCTCGGGTGCTGCAATATGTGTTTGGCACTTCGGCTAATGGTATCTGGTATCACTAGCTATAGCTTAAAGCCTGGAGAAGGGAGTAGAACTAGCATGAAACTACAGTTTTATTGATGACCGTTAGGCCAATTTTGGTACTGGCTACTGTTTTTCGCGAAGATTCGGGCTTTTGATGACAATGATCTCAACCTTGAAAGGCAAATCTTCCCCGCATAAAAAGGGGTGGGGACTGAGCTTTTGAGTTCAGGGCCCATTGTGCACGTGTGTAAACTACCGATAATTATTAAAAAAAAATGTTAAGAAACAAGCATGCATCAATGTTTAAGAGCGGAATGCATTTCGACCAACATTGCAGGTGGTTTGTTCTAATCAATTTATTCTTCTTTGTAGTGTACACACCCCCAGGAACTAATGTAAAGTATAGTACTTTATGCAATTTTTGTTTTTGGATTAAGTAAATCCATTCAGGCAGGTGGTTGCATCTTCTAATTGCCTTATAATATAAGTTGGTAAAAGGTCTCAGAAACTCTGCTGTAACGCGTGCAAGCAAACTTTTTTAATTTTAGCAAAGAAGCCATTATACATTACATCCAGTTGGACTCTTTCCAGGTGCTTCCATGGAAATCTTTTCCCACAAGGAATGCAGAAGCTCGTTTGCGGAGTCCCATAATGTTTAGAAGGACAAATACCGGTAACATACCAAGAAATTGTGGAAATACTGATGGAGCCTCTAAACATAATTTCATTCTTCAGTCAATATGGAGGCTCAACAAAAGTTTATCTTCAAAGTGTGCTTTGTTTTCCGTAAGTGATGGATGCCTTCTCAAATTGAAGAAATACTCTGGCAGTGTTCATAAAGTGATGAACTTTTCTAAAAAAATTAGACAGCAATCTTCTGTTCTTTTTGTTCCTTTAGTCATTGGAGTGATGCTGGTCATGTCAGTTTCTGTATCTGTAAGAAAGAGTCCATCCTGTAAGTTTGATCTCTTGTTACATATTTTTTTATTGGTAGTTTACAAAATATTCAAGGATTCAGTCTGTTACTTTATATTTCATCATAATACTTATTTTCACTGTGCAGGGGCCCTCACTGAAGAGAATCTCCTTTTCTTGGAGGCATGGAGAACAATTGACCGTGCATATGTTGACAAATCCTTTAATGGACAAAGTTGGTTTCGGTATAGAGAAGATGCACTCCGCAATGAACCCATGAATACACGAGAACAGACATGTATGGATAGCAATCTTATAATAATTTAGTTGTGGTGGTTTGCCGCATTTTTCATAGTAAACTAATCTTAGAATGTATCTTGGAGCCATAGTGAAATTCGCTTATGTGTATTTTGCGAAATAAATTTCAACTGGGTTTTCCTTGGACTAAGTTGATCATGCAAGTATTACATGTGAGAAAGGCATGACAGCTGACTAATAAAAGCCTAGTAGTACATGGTAACTTGGGTGAGCAATAGTTCCATAAGGATAAAAATCAGTGTTAAAAAAATACTTTTATTGCCTTTCCACTGGTTGGTGTACAGGCTTAGCCACAAAAGCCATTTTCTCAGGACCTCTGTTGGTTGCTCCCACTTCAAATACACTATTCTCTGGTTCCTATTACAATATTGCCAAAGCTCATTGATTTCATTTGCCCAAAACGCAGGCATTTCAATATTGGGAGCTTTTTTGTTTATGGATAAATTTGGTTTGTTATTTATAAGTTACTCAACTACTTTAGCCAATCTCTGTGTTCATTGTGTTTAAGTTTAGCTTTTGGAGTAAATGTGAGTCTAGGGGCTTATCTGATCAGATGAGCTACCATTACGCCAATTTAATAATCAAGATGGTTGTTAATTATTATTAAGTTGTCAATAACTTAGGTAATAGACATGCAGTGAATTCTCTTTGTTGTGCTAACATACATATAGTCTTGACATATAAAAGAAATATGTTGTTGGAGAGGGCCTGGTCTCTATTTGAATTTGATGGCATCACTATCTTTTGTGATTAACATTGATCCAGTAACTTCTATATCTATTTTTTTTATATAATTAAAAGATTATATCAATAAGAATAGGCATAGCCCAAATAACTTCTATATCTATTAAATGTATGTAGTGATATTTTTCAGTCTCACCGTGGCCTGAAGTTTGGCCTTGAAAATTCATATCCTCCAACTACTTTACCAGGTTACTTGATCCCGGAAAGGAAAGTAGAACAAACAGCAATTTTTCCTTTCTTATACCTTACCTTTAGGCATTGTGAATGTTGAATTCAATTTTTAGTTCTACTTGCAGTATATGATTGTGTTAAATGGAGAAAATACATAATTCTCTTGAAAAGATGTGAATGATATCATATACATGTTTACGATGAGGTTGACAGTTTTGTCACAAACCATATCTGAGCACACATTTCAGTGTGGGTACCGTCTAATCATGTTCTATCATTTAATTGACATTAGCTAAAAGAATGTAATTTCTGTATTCTTGATGTACTGTCTCTCAAAATCCTAGTGGCGTATTTACATTCAGATATGGCAATAAGGAAGATGCTTGCCACACTGGATGATCCTTTTACCCGGTTTCTGGAGCCTGAAAAGTTCAAGAGTTTGCGGGTATGATGCTTTTTTCTTCATGCCATCTTGGGATATTGCATTTTTGGCCTGAATGATGCAAACTCTTATATACAAAATTTAGATATAGGATAGTCTACTTCAGTGGGTTTTAGGTACATATTCTAATTCTCCCTGAAATATGTGATATCTTCTTTGAAGGCAGTCTGGAACTCAAGGTGCTCTTACAGGTGTTGGGCTGTCGATCGGCTATCCTACTCAATTTGATGGATCAGCTGCTGGGCTTGTTGTTATTTCAGCTGCTCCAGGAGGTCCTGCAAATAGGGCTGGTGTTTTGGCTGGAGACTTGATTCTGGCAATTGATGATACAAGTACAGAAACCATGGGCATATATGATGCCGCAGAGCGGTTGCAGTGAGTTTCTTACACTTCCAGCCTCTGAACCTGTAAAATCTGTCTTTCCTTTTTGGATAAATAACATAGGCTTGTATTAAAGGAATGCAATACCATGGTACTGCAACTTATTATCTGAAGTCCCATTCTTTGGTTATCACATACTGCCATGTGCAGAAAGAGAAAACAATACACTATTGTAAGGTGTTTTCGTATGTCTTCTGTTTGTTTGCTTCTCCTTCTTGTGGTTTGTGAATTGACATGTACCAGGTGGCAGTTTAAAAGATGACCTAACTTTTATGTCATGGTGCCCACTATGGAAGTGTTGATAAATGGCCATAAGGTGCTTGGATTACTATAATTATTATCGACCTATTCTTTACTTTAAAGCATACTGCTATTAGAACTTATTAAAAAAAAAAAAAAAGTATTTAGTTAGATGCCTAGTGGTTGATAATTCCTATCAGGTAACTGTTCAAGTTCAAAGTCATTTTAAAATCCTTCAACATATCTGCTACTTTGGATATTAGGATTACATAAAATAACACATATAGAATTAGTTTCTGCCTTTGTGATTCCTATTATCCTTTTTGGTTCTAAAGTTCTCATCGATTATAGGATTCACCAATTACTGAAATTTCATTTATTCTGTGGTTTGCTTAAACATTTAAAATAAATTGCAGGGGACCTGAAGGAAGTTTGGTGGAACTTACCATTCGTAGTGGACCCGAAATAAAGCACATAGCTTTGACGTAAGTTCACCTCCCCCCCCCCCCCTCCCCAACTCTCTGTAAAGTTGTAATTCATTGATTAGACGTTTTTCCAATTTTCTTAGCAAGGAAATTAACTTTGCATTATCCAGAAGATTTTTACCAAACCCTCCCTGCTCCTTGGCCACCTAGCTACAACTAAGATAGTGAGCTTAGTTGTCATTTGAGTTGAACAAAATCTGCATTTTTCTACGCACATTTTTAAGGTTTTTTTTTTTTCAAATTTTACAAAAAAATGATTTATGAATCCATCAACATACTACGGCGGAGCTTCAGAGCTTTTTCCTACACACTTTATTGCTTTGGTTTTCAGCTATTGTGCCTACTGGAAACAATGTCCATGACTTTCTGGTTTTAATTTCTGGCTCTTAGAATGTATTTAGGTGTTCTCTTGTATACTTCCTGTGTACACGGGCTTTGCCTATATCATTCACATCAATAAAACTTATCTCTTACTTATAAAAAAAAAACTACTACCTTCCAGGCGAGAGAGAGTTTCACTTAATCCAGTGAAGTCAAGGCTATGCAAACTGCCCGGTTCGGGGAATGACTCCCCTAGAATTGGCTATATCAAACTAACATCATTCAACCAAAATGCTTCTGGTAAGTAAAAGTAGTTGTTATTATTCAAAGTTGAACTTCAGTCACTTATTACTGAGAAGTTGGAACAAATATATCTTCATGCATAAGAGCTGTTTCTTAAATTCTCATTTACACACTCATGTTATCAATATCTGTTTTTCCTGGGAAAATTTGTCTTGGTTTTGTGTCATTTTTGGGTGGCTACAAAATACTTGTTTTGAAATTGTTCTCAAGCTAGGATTATTTTCTGTCAAATCACTGGCCAAGATAATTGTTTTAATGAGAGAGAGCCCTATGTAGGTCCCTTTTGTATGTCCTGTGTACAGGAGCTATGATTTTTGTTTTCATTTATAAAATTCTTGTAAATGATTTTCGAAAGGGGGGGAGAGAGAGAGAGAGAGAGTTACTATCTAAAGATCATGGTTTTACATTCTTCCTTCTTTTTCTTTATTTTATGGGGCTACGAGTTTTATTTATTTAGTTTTGTCTTCATTTTCCTGTTTGACAATTGTCTTCCTGGATTTCACGTATTATCCTGAAAGCTTGCATGTCTTGTAGGTGCTGTCAAGGAAGCAATTGATTCTTTAAGGAGTAATAGTGTTAATGCCTTTGTGTTGGACCTTCGAGATAATAGGTGATTAACTTTCAACATGCTCCAATTTTGGCTTCACCCTTTAGCAGGTTTTCTTAAAGCTTAAATTTGGTGCAGTGGTGGTCTTTTCCCTGAAGGAATTGAGATTGCAAAGATCTGGTAAGCTACACTGGATGTTTAATGGCGAACAAATTCCATTTATATTGCATTAGTTCAATTTAAATCTTTAGGAGCACCTTTCTGCTATCTGGTGCTTAGTCCTCGGTAAATGAAGCTATTGCTTCATGTTATCTGATCTGATTTATGCAGTACAAGTTCTCATATTAGCCGCTACCATTCAGGTTGGACAAAGGTGTGATTGTGTATATTTGTGATAGTCGCGGTGTTCGAGACATATATGACACAGACGGAAGCAGTGCAATAGCAGCATCAGAGCCCCTAGCTGTGCTGGTATAATTTCGTATATTCTGGCTTCTGCAATAAACTTATGTCATGATAATCCCACATATCGGAGGGATATATGGACAAATGCCTGCATATACCATTATATTTGTGGAATTACGGACATGGTACCGACTATTGCACATTTGGGCTGTTTGTCTCAATATCCATGTACAGTCGAATTATTCATCATTCTTTTGTTTTGGTTTTTTTTGTTTAAACTTCCGGTGTATTGTGTCTTATCTAGATCGAACCCATAATTGGTTTCCATAACATGCTAGTTAAAAAAAATTTAGTTATTACGTTTTCATGACTGGAGTTAATATACCTATAAAAAATGACTGGAGTTAATATCTGGATTTGTTCTAGTCCTTGCCCATTGTCCCTTGTTACTGTTTGTGCGTGTAGGCATGTGGAGTGGAACTTCATCTTTTAAGGATGTAAGTATGAAAAATTGCTGACAATGCCCATTATTGAGCTTCCATTAGGTGAACAAAGGAACTGCCAGTGCAAGCGAAATTTTAGCTGGTGCATTGAAAGACAATAAACGGGCTGTGTTGTTTGGAGAACCCACATATGGGAAAGGGTAATGGTTTTTAACTTGAGTCACAATTCATGAGCTAGAATATACATTCCTGACATGAGCTGTCTGTCTTGATCTGCAGCAAGATCCAGTCGGTTTTCCAGCTATCTGATGGGTCTGGCTTGGCTGTTACAGTTGCTCGTTATGAGACACCTGCTCACACGGATATTGATAAGGTCTCTCTCTCTCTCTCTCTCTCTCTCTCTCTCTCTCTCTCTCTCTCATATATGTGTGTGTGTGTTATGTATCATGTCTACTGTTCCTTCACCTTGTCTCTATACAGGTTGGCGTAATTCCTGACCATCCTTTACCCACATCATTTCCCAAGGACGAGGAGGGTTTTTGTAGCTGCCTCCAGGACCCTGCAACTGCTTGCTATGTTAACAGAACCCAGCTATTTGCGAGATGACAGAAAATTGTGGATATTGCTTCAAGAAAAAAACAGAATTTCTTTTGAATTTGAAATGTAGTCTTAACATGGTTTTTGGGGGGGTTCATTAAGTTATCAAGTGTAAATTCACATTGAAACATCCGCTTTGAACGGGAGATGCAAAAAAAAAAAAAGAGTAAAAAAGAAAAAAAAACAAGGGAAAATCATTCTTTGATTTGAGCATCTTTATGTCATCGAAGGAAAACAATGTCCAATGAGAATGTCTATTCCCATCACTACTTACCTCTAGAAACTCCCATGCCTCTCTTTTCATTTTTATGGAATGGGTCACTCCCAAGTAAATTTTTTTTGCTTCGATAGTAATAAAAGATTCTCTTTTTATGTGGAAAAAGTCCGTAGCAATAATTATGATTTTATGTATGGACAATTTCTCAATATATTATTCATTTGCAATAAAATATTTTCTTTATGCAACAGTAAAAAAAAAAAATGTTTTTGGAGAGAAATACTATTTCATAAGCAATTATTTAAGAGAAATAATAGTCACCGAGAAATTGTACACATATTTTGTATCGAATTTTTAAATTTTTTTTTAGTACTTAATGGTTAAGAAAATATTTTTTTAATGATTTTGTGATTTTTTTTAAATGTTTAAAGGAGTTTAAAAAATGATTAAAGAAAATAGAAAGAAAAAAGAAAAAAGAATCTTCACTATTTGGTACCGGGTGGGAGTTGCCACTCGTTATTTAAACGGTGTATTTGTTGCGAGTAATACTACATACAGCAATGGAATGTACAAACGCCGTACATTCGTTTTGAAAAAGAGTGGAGTCTATTATTAAAAAATTAATTTCTTTTCATGTGGGTCCCATATTTATTCACTTTTTTCAAAGCGACTGCACAACGCTTGCACACTCACGACTGCAAATATCATTTCTCATTTGTTGCACAATCCTACTATGAATATAGTAATGCTAGAGAAAAGTCACTATAGCAGTGCACACTTTGTACTCACTGCATGGTTGCTTCTAGTTGATTGTTCCCAACACTCACTTGGAGAGATGTGTGGTTTAGATGATACCACATCATGTGTGCAAAATGAATGCTCTCAATAATGACTTCTATCTATATTTATTCTAATCACGCTGGATGTACCCGAGAGAGAGAGAGAGAGTAAAAAAGCCCTCACAATATATCTAGTGCTTCTAAGCAGCAGTGCTTAGAAGCAGCAGCTCTAATCCTTTATTCTACTGTATATTTCGGACTATACACAATGACATTGGAAATGAAGCAAAAATATAAAAATCCTCTATCTGGGAAAGCCTCGTCATTTCAAAGGAACTAAGAAATCGGGTAGAGCATGTTATAAACCATCATTAGGATCTCAAGCATGCCAATTAAATCCTATGATTTTGCGTCCTCCACCTTGACTTAACTGATTCAACTTGGAAGCAGATATGGTCAAGTAAGAAGGGTAAGACCAATCAAATCCACGCTCCAAGTTTGAGCTTCCTCGGTCGGGAATCTGTACTCACTATAGCATCTTAGTCCAAGAACCTAAAAATGGAAAAACAGCAATCAGCAATCTCAATAGCAGAGGTGTGTCACTTTTTCTTTCTCTGCGACTCAGTTTTCCCTTCTCGGTTGGTGTATTCCGTGACCCAGAAGTTGCTTGAGATGCTCTTCGTGTGAATCGAGATCTATCTAGATCATCCCAACCACCAAACTTTGGTGCCTCTTGGCCACCATCATAGACTGGACCTTTATTGCCAGCAACCCATGATTGATATCCCACCTTCCCCTGTCTGGTTTCCTGGCTTTCATCTTGATCTTCTGCCTCCCTTTCAACATTACTTGCAGTGCTCGCAGGTGGTTTCCTCCTCATCCTGGACTTGCGTTTCGGCCTGCTTCGTGTTTTTCCCCACAACTTTTCAAACACTAGAGACAGAGCTGACTGGCCAACGGGAATTGCTAATGCCATAAGAAAAGCTTTTGGGCCTGTAGCTAGCAGCCAAGACACAATAATGAAGGGGAGAGCCCAACCATAGGATCTGAATACCTGTGCTGACAAAAAAGCAAATGTATTTGGTGGTTTTAGACCTTGAAAAAAGTCAATTCTGAAGCAGAAACGAACTGCTAAAACTACTGTCTCACAAAATTATTTTTCAGAAAATACCATTGTAGGGTGCACGTCTGAATTGGACATTTCTAACTAATATTTTTGACATTGAGGTGTTCCTAAGCCAGTGTTATCAAAGGCAAGCAATGCCACCATTAATGCAAAACACCACCTATATCTCGACCATTCCAGATAATCTCTCGTGTTGG
This sequence comes from Juglans mandshurica, assembly GCA_022457165.1. Taxonomy (NCBI): domain Eukaryota; kingdom Viridiplantae; phylum Streptophyta; class Magnoliopsida; order Fagales; family Juglandaceae; genus Juglans; species Juglans mandshurica. The sequence continues at coordinate 13,965,229 of CM039619.1, forward strand.
TGAAAAAAATGCAGGGCTTTTCAACAGAATCAATAAAAACTGTTCACGAAGCCACAAAAACATTTGAATAACTAGTTAACTATATAATACCCAATAATCATATCACATTGTTCTGTAAATCTTCACTTCATTGGAAGAGTTGCCAAATTCCTTCTGCCAATTTGTAGTCACAACCCATCTCAACTCATCTCATCCCATCTAATTATTACAGCTTTTCTAAATTTTCATACAAAACAAAATAAACAATTCAACTTTTACAAATCCCAAAACAAAAATAATATTAAAAAAATATATTCTAATAATATTTTATTCAACTTTCAACTTTTATTTCAACTCATCTCATCTCATCTCATCTGTGAAAACAAACGAGGCTATATGTAGAAAACATGTTCTACTTAAACAAATTGTGAGCAGTATTGACTAACATAGAATAATTGCACGACATCGAACACACGAATTTTAACAAACATATATACAGACACATATATCTATATCTATATCTATATCTAGCGCATTTCAGCAGCCCAATCTTGTTATAGGGATATATCAACTGCACTAGTAACTTCATAAATGTCTGTGATTTACATTTCACATAAAAATAGATGTTTTTCGGTCCGAAAAGGGTATTTACGCATTGAGAGAATGAAGGAGAAGCTATTTACTACATACATAGAAAAGGATAAAACAAAACAAAAGGCAAAAATGAAAGCTCACGCGAATTTCAACCATTCATTCTCGCAAAATAACAAAAACAAGAATCAGCTTATCCTTTATTTTTATTTTTTAAAAGAAAAATCTACTACAACAATTTTACCTTTAAAATCCAGAGGCTGTCAATGGCTTCCTCGAAGATCCCACCAGACTCTTCCTCCATCTCCGGCGACGAAGAATACTCGTCGGTCCACCACCTCCTTTTCCTATTACTATTCTTCTTCCTTCTGCCTCCGAGGCCAAATTCTGCAGCTTGGTCTTTGTCATCCTCTTCGTCTTCGCCGTCCTGGAAGCCGGATCTCCAGGAGGAGCGAACGGGTTCGGAGTTGGAGTCCCAGGGGCGGTACCTGGTAGAACAGGAGCGGCGAGAATGCGAGGAAAGATTCGGGGTAATGGGTAGCTTGGGATTGCGACGAGGAGATGGAGGGCGAGTGAAGAGGGAGCAGGGTTGCTGTGTGAGAAGGTGGGCTTCCATTTCGCCACGTCCTTCACTTTCTTCTCCTCCATTCAACTTTGATTTCCATTTTCTTTGGAAGTTTCCACTATTTAAGAACTCTTGCTTGGCAAAAACAACCTGTTTTGGACTGCATGTGTTTTTTTTCCCCTTTAGCTTGGTTTTGTTTTTGTGTCATTTTGTAAAGAGTTTTGTTATGTACGTTGAAATTTGTTTACTAATCTGCATATTAATATTATTATTTTTATATTTTAAATTTAAATTAGTATTATTTTTAATAAAATATACTTTCTAACTAATTATATTGAATAAGTGCACGTATTAGTGTGCAGAATCGCTTATAATTAGATTTTTTTTTTGTTGTAAATATCTTACCACCCAAAATACCATTAGATAGAAGTCTATAATTTCACCTTCCAAACAACTTTCCCCTCCAAAGATAAACGAAATTCCAATTTTACCAGGATAGTGCAATTGTATAGAATTTTCAATATCTCAAAAATGTTTCTGCTTGCTTTTTAATACGAGTATTCGAGAAATTAATTAATTCTAAAGGAATTATATAAAAAATAAATTTATAAATAAATAATGTTAAATACAAATTACAGTCATGAATTATCTAAGGGGATAGAGTTTATTATTAAAAAATTATTATTTTTATGTAAATTTTATATTTACTCACTTCTTTTAAAAGATATACACAACACATACACATTTTATATTATATATAATTTTATAAATTAAGATAATTTAATATAGTACGTGATATTATAAAATTATTTTTATTATAAACTAAATCTAATCCACGTCACTTTTCGAAAAGAGAAATGATTTGTACAAATTTCAAATAGACAAATCTCATACAAGTCCTTGTAAAAAAGTGAATCTCACCTTAAAAAGTGTAAAAAAAATTATTATTTATTAGTAAAACCCATTATTTTACAAAAAACTTATATGAGACTTGTTTATTTAAGACTTGTATCTAGCATTACTCATTCGAAAAAAAGCCACGCCTCATGACTCTTAGAATAAAAACGACGGCGTCTCTTATAAATAGTCCACATATCTTTTTTTTTTTTTTTAAACAAATCATATCTATCTATATAGTCCATTGCTTTGCAGCTTGCAGTGCAAATTTGCAATTTCTCGAATCCACCAGGCCGATAGAGGAGCAGCTCGCCATTGAGATGAGGCCGATGCCAATGGACTTTTTCGCAGAAATGGACGACCAGCCGTCGACAGTGGCGATGGACGTTGACGACGTGGACCCGCTCGAGATCTTCGGCGAAGGCGTCATCTCCATTGACAACAAGCTCGCCGACGCCGACTTCTTCAACAACTTCGAAGACGACTTCGACGACTCCGACATTAATTGAACCATCATCTTTACAATTATCATCACCATGTATGATGCTTATTTTTAGGGTTTGTCTGTGTTAGACTGCTCCTATGTCAATCAGGGAAAGGGCGTGTCGGGAACGATGTGTGTCGTTGGATCTTTTATTGTCTGGTTCAATTGATATAACGAGACGCAGTTTCGACTATAGTAAATGTCTTACCTCTTCTTCTTCGTCTCTCTCTTTATGGTCTCCGATTATGGTATTATTGTGGTTTTAGGGTTTCAGACGGTTTTCTGATTCTCAGAATTAATCTCTGTTAAGTTGATGAGAAAAACCTCCTTCTTTTAGCCGCACTTTGATGTTCATAAGGTTTCTGTAAATTCGGAGAGAGTTATACCCTGTCGTTCACAATAAGCTATTGAGCTGAAGAGGACTCAAATATTTATTTCCGATTTTAAAGCATTCAATGTGTCTTCTTATAAAATTCCTTGAATTTACACGTTGGATCCTTGTTTTTTATGCTTCCAAGATAATTGATGCATAATCTTCTCTGCTGTTTGCAGTTCGATTTTAAGTATTATGTGGTAATGGTGGATTTCTATTGTTTGCTGCTCCAATTGGAGAGTGCTTGGTTATGGATTTTCATCTTTGGGATTGGTTTGTAACTTAAAAGAGATTATTCCGAGAAAAGTCGTAGGCGTTTGCAATGGATTTCCTATAGTTTTTTTTTTTTTTTTCTTTTCAGTGTTGGATTCAATCTTGTTTCCATTTTTTCTCGAGTCCTCTCATACTTGTGGCATATGATTGAAAGCCATAGATCCAACTTCCACTCTGCCTGGGGGAGTGGTAAATAGAATTCTCTTTGGCAGACAACTGATTCTGTCAAGCTTTCCTTTCGACATCACTTGGAGCAATTTGAAACCTTTTTATTTCTATAATAATCAACAATGTAATGCTGATAGCATAGAGCTTTTCCATTTTCTCTTTCAGTTTATTCAGGGATTAGATGAGCCTGAAATTTGGCTGCTTCTGTCTTCTTGTTGTATCTTTGAATAAAGTGGGGTCAAGTCTGCCGTAGATTGCATATGGATCACTGCAAGACCCTTCATGCGGATTAGACAGCCTATCATTTCTTTTTGAGTAATATTAGGTATAAATTTCCAAATAAATAAATTTCGGTTTGTATGAAATTTTTCTATTTAAAACTTGGAAAACGAGACAGTGAAGCAGGCACTATGGCACATAAGCAAAACGTATTTCCTTTAGGAGATTACCCACATAACTGTCATATACAATCAATATAAGTGATCATACTTTTCACATTCATACATAAAACTGGCTCCGTACTTGCCAATACGATTTATCCTCTCTTCAGGTTCTCAGAAAAATAAACTAGATAAAATAAAATGAAGAATTAAGGGGCAGTAAGAATAATGCTATTCATCATCCAATTTTCATCATCTTCTCATCATCCTATGATGCGGCATTAGATGATTAGAGACTACTTATTATATTTCACTTGTGAATCTATTATCTAATGCCACATCATGGGATGATAAGAAAATAGATGATGAATAGATTTTTTCGAGCAATAAATATAGATTGAAATCGTCAATGATGAATATTTATCTATGCTCTCTAACTGTATGTAAAGGAATATCAATGCTATTTTAAACAAATTTCCCAAACAAATGTTGATTGTGAGATAAGAAAGGGTTCACCACTGCCAACTATTAAAACCCCATCTTTGAAGCATTATTTACCTTCGCTTCAATAGAAGATGGTGTTTTAAAAAAGGGGGAAGAGGGGGGGTATGATATTAGTAGACCAGGTTAAATGGTATCTTATAGGGTATAATTTTCTATTGCAGGTGCTTGATGTCTATATAGCTGATGGGAGGTATATGTACAACCTTGCTGTGGACCTCTGGACATCACAAGCTTCCTAGGCCGGCCCTAGCTGATTGATGAGCTATCTTGTTGATTGGATTGCAAAATGGTGACAGTCTGGTAATTCGACTTCACATTCTGAAAGGGGGGAAAAGAAGAAGAAATTGAAACCATTGAATTCAGTACTCAACAATGGTCAATAAACTGAAAACCAGAGAAGGTCAAGAAACTATATTAGAGAGCATATTGTAATTCAAATAGAGGGAGGGACATACCTCTAGCAGTGAGATGTAATAAAAATCCTCCATATGCTGCATAAGTGCACTCCCATCTCTAATTGAACGGAATATATTTATTTCAGTTTGTAAAAGCTTTTCAATCAGTTCTTTCTCACCCTTCATCTGTATAAATTGTTCTCAGTCAGAATAACTTCAAAAATCAACTTGCTACATCTGGAATGAATGAGAACTGATAAATTAAGGGTTTCAGCTGTGTGGAAATTGTTGACAAAGAAATTAATTTGATGTAATGAATTCGAACCGATAAAATTAGGGTTCTGGAGTTCCTCATCATAAGAAATAAACCAGGAACGCACCACACTGCATTCTCTATAACCATACCATTTTGGCCAGATGCCATCCAGGAGCAGCAGTCCATCCTCTCTTTCTTTTTGTTAGGGGGGAGTAAGTGCGCCAGTCCTTCCTTAATAAGATTTTATGTATTTTTTGTTTGGGTGGTGGTAGTTTTCTCCTGTTTCTTTCCATTTTTTAGGAATCTTTAGTATCAACATGTGAAAAACAAGCTAACTGACCTGATAAGTACACTTATTGTGATTAAATAAGTACTGTAAATGTATCAATGAAGTATAACATGGTGTATAAACTCGTTAACTTGAAGTATATATTTAGTAATCTCGGTCTTTAAGTACAAGGATTTATTGGGTATGTTGGGAAAAACTATAGAAAAAATTGAAATTTTTTAAAATAATCAACAGAATTGAGAAAATCAAATCGATTGACTGGTTCATTTGACAAGGCAATCCAACTAAACATGTGAATGGATCCGTTCAATTTATTTCAAACTGATTCAACCAACAGAGCAGTTTTAAGGGGTGAACTGAACCAGAAATGAGACCAGTTCACAGTTCAACCTGTTGAACTGGCCTATCTGGTCCATCTTTAAAACATTGTTTAGTACTCCCATATGCAGTCTAGTTGTGCCTAATTAATCTCATGTTTATGTCAGCAAATATATTCATAGCACTGTCACTAACATGCTGGAAATATTGTGGCGAATATAACATCATGTCAGTAGATATATATTGCAAATTGAAAACATCAATTTGTACATACCCAACATTGCATACCATATATAAATCATTGATGCATATTAAAGAATCAGATTCTCAAAACATGATGAGGGCAGAGGAAAAGAGAATGACTTAACAAGAAACGTACAAATTCACTGACAAGAACATCCGGTGTGGACTCCCCAAGCACATCACCTTGGTAACCGTCTCCTGAAAGCTCCATATTTTCCTGGATACAATGTACCACATTATTATCTTGTAACCAAGTCAATAATTAGCTAATTAGCTACACTATTTTCCTGTATAGCACATATAACACGAATAGAGAATATTAGCATCTGTTTTATCACATTCAACTATTTAACTGATTATTGAATTGGGGGGGGGGGGGGGGCATATAGAAAGCAGAATTCATTATGCTAAAAGAATTATAGTTGCTGACTACACGTAATTGGATATGAATTTGAATGCTTGAGCTTTTCGTCAGAAAAGACCCTAATGGTGGGGGAGTTGGTTATGAAAACTCACAATACTTTTTTTTTTTTTGGGGGGGGGGGGGGGGGGGTGGGGGGGGGATATGGGTGTGTGTGTGTAATCAATAGGGCATGTAGCTTTACAAATGCAAATGATAAGAATAACCCAAAGGGCAACAACAAGGATAAAAGAATATTTTATTTTATTTAAAACAATAAATAATAAACTCAAGATGAGGCTTGATCTGTTAAAAAATAAAATTAACTATTGTTAGCTTGTTTGGATCGAGGAATTTTCCAATCAAATGACATAGCAATTCTTTGAAGAGGTTCCAACCTTTTTTTATCAGTAAACAAAATTTTTATTGATGAAGAGTATAGGCATAGCCCATGTACACGGGAAGTATACAAGAGCAACACCCATGCATGATTAACAGCTATTACAAGGAAATCATTGAGATTCAAACCACTAAAGTCTATTACAGTTGACCAATGGAGTGAAGTATTAATAAAGTAGTTTTTGGCCTCGTCATTGACAGCTCTTGATCTTCAAAACTCATTGCATTTCTTTCCTTCCAAAGAAGGTTCCAACCATAATGTCAATCTTTTTATTCTTTACGGTTCCTAAATTGCTTTGTAAGTGAAGACTCTGCAGAAGGGATGAGGCTGTTTGAAAAGCATGCAGGTGGTAAAGTCACATCCACAATAGCCAATTGACAAGGCCAGTTGAGTTGTTCTCAGAAGTAATATTTCCACAGAATCAAATGAATTAAGCAGTCAAAATTTAAACAGCATTTATTCCTCCATCCATTTGAATAAAGTTAAACCTAAACAGCATTTACCGAAAACATCTATGAAGATAAATTATAACGCTTGGTGTGTTCTCTATATGTTATTAGTTCTTTCTTTTTGAATAACCAGTACAAGTTTAGAGCAAACCACCCACCAAGGCGTCTCTTAGATCTCCCGCTGCTAGATAAACAGGTTGAGCTACATGGCAATACCCCATCAAGCGAGGGACTGTTGGTATAATATCTCTGTGGTTTACAACTCGCCAACTATCTTTAACTTTCTGCAAATGTAGGTACAAGTTGTGTAAGCATTCACCAACCTAGGGGGTCCAGTACAAGAGGAGTAGATGCAAAAAAGGGTGCCATAACATACTAGCCAAAAAAACACAAAAAATAGTGTTATAGCACAAACAATTAATACTATTTTTTGTGCATTCTGTTGCATAAGGAACTAATTGAGCCATTTTACTAGTCAACTCTATGGCTTGCTTGCTTGGTTTCCCTTCTTGCTCTTGTTAAGTTTCTACATGCTTGTGGCCTAACTTCATCACAAAATACAGTGCCATAGGGTAAAAGTAAAGGTATTTATGCAAAATTATATCAAATAAATGGAGATTTCTGAGAATAAAATTGTAGTTGGTGATTTTTATTACCCCGTTATAAACTTCTGCAAACTTTTTGTTACCAACTCTAGGAGACCCAAAGTTATACATAGTGACAGAGATTGCCCCACACCTGATACACACAAAAAAAAAAGGAAAAGGAAAATAGATAGTTAAGTTTCATTGCCATTACTCTCAAAACGCACTACATTAAAAATTACTACAAATACATAAGTACTAATTTTACTAGGATCAATTCATCTCTATCAATTCCTAATCATAAAAATATCAAGTTAGCTTTCCACAGTTTCCGAACACAGAGACCTGAACCGTCAATGGAATTAATTTTCTGAAGTATGGAAGAATGAAGGACTCTATAAGTAGAAAGATAAACAGCGTACTTAGCTAACTGACTAGAGGAAAGCTCGAGAGCAAGAAGGGTAGCCAATGCTCCACCTAAACTATGCCCGGTCACATACACATGCCATTTGAGCAACGGCTCAGAAAGATCATCTCTGTCACCAAAACAAAAATCACAATAGGGCATGTTAATATAGCCACAATGCATGACAACAGTGTGTCAGTTATTCAACATAGCCTGATCATTCAACTTAAATATCAATATCTTGTAATGCTACATATCAAGCCAAACCCTAAAGATATGAGCTAGGAGCTACATGTTCAAACCACTAAAACAAAGTTTGGAAAATCTGTACACACACATGGTTTGAAACATAATATTCTTCTAATTATTCTAAGAAATCATAGCTTACTTTAGTTCAGTAGCTACTAGAAGCAAAATGAAACACTAAAAATAAACTTCTGACATCAGCATGAAGCTGATTAACTATCAACTATCAAGTTCCTTACTATTTAACCATCTACATGTTTCTCTCGTGTGACATTAAGATATTAGCTTCGCTTGGGATAAAGTTGAACAAAAGAACAACTTACATGTGACCAATTGCAGATTTAATGAGAGAAATTATCCTTGTCCTGACTGAATCATATGCACTTAGAAAACCACTGTGAACCTGAAATAATTGGCGCACGGTTACTTCCATTAAACTAGAAAACAGTTTTTGTTATCATTCTGTGTATCTCAAGAATGCTTTTAAACACAATGCAGTCTACCCTTCATATACATACTTGGACTTCTTGCTTGAAATCGCCCCCTATCCTTTCAGGATTTAGCCTGCATAAGTGATATAAGAATCAGCAACAGAAACCAAATATAATGCGGAACACTTGATTGAAGTACCTCAAAATTATGAAGCTGTCAAATAAATCATTCGAAGCCCCAAGGCTAGGCCCACCCTTTTTTAAAAAATTGCTTACTTGATATGATACCAAAAGATAGTTTTTGGTAGAACAATCACGATGTACTACTGTCCTAAATTCATTAGTATTTTAGCTTACAACTGAAAGATTCATATTTTTGCCTCGAGATTATAAAACCATGTATTGATTTTCTTCATATCCGGATGGTCATCTATAAAAAGAATGTGTTTTTTGCACTATGCTATAACAATAGTTAAGTAACTAAAATCACATGATACCAGAGCAGAGAACTTCAGGTCTGACCTCCTAGTTCAACTCTACTATTTAAAGAAAACTTAATGTCCCACATGTTGGATCCCACTCATTTAGAAGGAATTGGACTCATACATAAGGAAGAGTGTTAGACATGGTTAAGTAAACAGAATCACAATTTTTTTCTCAGCTTAAGCTTTAAGGATAACTGGTTATTTAGCTCTCTATGCATAGCAACAAAACATTATAAAGCTAATGAAGATATCACAATCCATGGAGCAGATGAGCAGTCTCTCCGCCAAAGGTCACATCCACTAAATTAGGAAGGGTTCTAGTTTCATGAAATACCAACAATAAACCAGACAAAGGTGACTCATCAAAAAAATAAACCAGACATGAGGGAAGTTAAAATGAATAAAATTTAAAAACCACTACGCTAGTTGAGCTAGGATGGATATTATATTACCCTGCAGGAACTAGCATCAGATCAGTTCTCAGGTCCTTCCATCGTGCCTGAAAAAAGGACTATATGAGCAATTTGAACTGAGAAAAAAATAACCCAACTCCTCAGTGGGGAAAAATGGTATAACCTACTTGTTCAGTCCCTCTGAATGCGATAACTAATCTTCTCCTTGCAAAATCACGCCAAATTGCAACCTGCAGCTCCCAATAATTAATTTGATTTACAGAAAAGAGTCCTATGATCAAACTATAACGTTTCACCAAGGTTAAGGAAACATTTTCCATTCCATTGAATCCTGAGAAATATGACAAGTGAACTCCTTTCTGAGGAAATAAAATCTCACCTGTGTGTCTGTGGATGCATTATCTAAGAAACATATCTTCTCAAATTCAGACTTAATAAAACTAGGATGGCCAAGTGATGTGGCAAGCATAGCCCAAGCTTCCATTGCAGTCTCAGCAGTTGAAAAAAGTGCTTTCATCTCCTCAGCTCTCTTTTCATCCACGACTGGCCCATTCCTAGAGCTGGAAAGCTTCTCAATTGTAGAGTGTCTTACATCAACATCATCTTCCAGTTTGATTGGATTTTCTTCTTTTGCTTCATTCTTTCCTACAGGACGCCCATCCCTTGTTAATTGAGAAACAGTTGCATTCAGAAGCATCAATGCTCCTAAAACAGAATCAGTCTGTCTCATTATATCCTGTGTCACTTTTTTAATATCTGGTATTGATGACCCTATTTTGCTAATGCCAAGTGAGCCACTTGTTTTATCGATCTCATCACCCAGACCTTCTGGAGTTGCAAGCCCTGATTCAATATAACCCTCTTCAGCAATTTTTTGAGATTGCAAGCCAGTTCTATTTAAAAAGTCAAATGATTCCCACTTTAAATTCTCAGGAACAGAGAGACCAAGTTTCTGAACAACATTTTGACTGATAACATCTGCAAAGTTCCTCCAAAAAAGTTTATCTGATTGCTCTGAATCACCAACAGGTGTCACTGGTTCAAAGGGATATTCACTCTCCATACCACCATTCTCTGCATAAAAATCCTCTAATTTGCTATCTTCGTTGTAGCCTGTGTCATTAGAAGAGGCTTCTGAATCTCTATCTATTTGTGAAGGCATGTCTGACACAATAGAATCATTTGATTTTCCGAGTCCCATGGTGTCATACTTGTCAATGTTAGAAAACTGACCCTTCCAAAGGTTTGCATCATTGAAAGCCTTTAACTGCCCAAAAGCATATTGTACAAACTGTCGTGCTTGTACAGACTCAGAGCCCACAACCATTTTCAGAGCAGACTCAAAACCCTGTTTCCGAAGAAATTCCAAAACAAGGGGAACCCTCCACCATTTTTTGTCTTCATCAATTTCATCAAAAGTTTTGTACTGGACCTAAAACCCCACAATCAGCAAGAATAAGCCAGAGAGATGCTAGTTAAAAAACATATAGGGTTACAAATCACAAAACAGCAGTGATGACTTAAGAGTGAGTTCAATGAAGATCTTCATCACATCATGAGTTTTATAGTACCTAAAACAATAAGACTTTGAAGCTTGAAAAATAGTTCAAGAAATACATAAAGGATCTAATCACTCTTCTTCCCTCTAATAATCAGAAAAGTAGCTTCGTGTTCCAATCCCTCTAACAAGTGGAATTGTCAGAATTCAGAAAAAGATATACAAAAAATAGGAACAATCCACAAAAAGGAAACAAACTACATTTCTGCATGCTTGTTCAAAAATGGGAAAAAAACACATTTTCGCAAGCTTGTTCCTTGAGGATACTGAACTTCGGTAAGTAATATTTTTTAGAAATGAAGAATGTTTCTATAGGATAAGTATACGACATCCTTTCCACAAATGACAAAAGAAAATTCAGAAGATAAATGAAATTCAAGGAGTCACAATGCATACTGCCCAAAGCATGCGGCTAAGCAAACAAGGAAAGATGAAAAATATCCTTCATTGAATTTCCATTAACCTCTACATCTTTAAAAGTACCAATGTTCCTCTCCCTCCAAGTTGTCCAGATAATACAATGAGGAATAGCCACCAAAGGCCACTAAACTCATGAAAACTAAATCTTCCTTTCCAAGTTGAAAACACTTTGAGCACAGTCCAAGGCATCACCCCATAAACACTGTGAACATATGTAATTGATAATTCTTATCTCTTGCACATCATAACTCAGAATTCGCAATGACATCAGCATATAACCTAAATACTTTAGGTTTATAATAGTGTTTTTTTTCAGCAGTTATTTATCTACACCAGATGGACCCAAATCTTTTTTTTGATTGGCACCAGATGTCCAAGAACACCATCCCGACTAATCCCGGGGGTGCACAGGCCCTCGGCAACGAGTTTCGTGCTAGTGCATATCGGGTAATTCAAGGGAAAAATCTCCCAGTCCGATGACCCTTATAGATTGTTTGCACCCAAGGGGATTTGAATCTTAGACCTGGAGGGAGCAAACCCCCCAAGCCCAAAGCCTTTACCACTTGAGCAACCCCTAAGGGTTACCAGATGGACCCAAATCAAAATAAGTTTTAGAATTTTGACATTAAGAAACATATTTGAAAGTCCTGGTCCCTATAATTATCAATTTAATATTGACTTTCTTGTGTACCGAGGAGAGCTTACCTCCAGCTGTATCTTTCCACCACCACCAATTCCTTCCAACTCCACTACCATTTCATGTGAATATCCTAGCAAAAGACATGTTTGTTATTAGATCGTATTCAAACAAAACTTGTAGCCTAGCATTGAACTAACCTGCTGAACATTAGTATGCTTGTTACTAAAGAAGTCGAGTAGTGTAGATTTCATAATAAGATAAATAAAAAGAAAAGATTATATATTTAATATTATGCCCCTTGACAGTCTGAGTGCCTACACAAGTACAATAAGGATGCAAAACACCAACCCAATTACTTAACACAATAGTGACATGAGATCATCTCGATTCCAAACATAAACACAATGTCAGTGTTTTGTCAGATTCTCACCATCACAGAGGCAATCGAGACTAATGCCCGCATTACCCATTCGCTTATGTGGAGTTACAAGGTTTGCATCCCAAGCTGCAACCTAAAGTTTTAACAACAGAAGTTAACAAATGAGAAGCAAGGTTTTGGAGAAACCATAAACTACACTTTGAAAGTAAAAATGGTTGTAAATATATTCTTTTGACTATTTAATTAAAGAATAAATTAATAACTCGTCTAAATGTTGATATAGTTCCCTGTGCATGTATTCAAAAAATTTATGAGGTGCCCCATTGTTATTACCATTAGAAGAAGAAGCACAATATAATGATGAAGATGATGACAGTTCTAGAATTGCTAGCTTTTAACTTATATGACACTCTACCTCCGCCCCAAACAAAGATTGTAAAGTCCAACTTTGAAAGGAACATCATTTGACTTTTCAAAGATAATCAATGATTCAACTAAAATTGAGTCCAGTAAATTTTCACAATGGACAATATTTTGAAACATTCCAAGGTGGAATAGTGGATAAATATGAGACAAAGGTAATAGCTGTCAGCAAGTTGAAAAAACAAATAAGATAGATTCTGTTTGCAACAACCAAGGGAAAGCGCATCTGCACTTAAACTCCAAAAGAATAAGTAAAGGTTACAATTAGAGATTTTTGGAGCAATAATAAATTACAATCCGATCCAATAAAGGACCAGTATCATACTTGGCACTTGTGTAACTTTAATGAGACATAACCAACCAAACTGAAGCGTTACAGTCTCCCCCACTTAAATCCATAGCATCCTAACCCGGGCTCACGTTACATTGCAATGCCCCACCACTACATGGTGTTACTAGGTCAATCTAATTCTATTTGTAACAATCCAAGGGAAAAAAGCGCTAATCACATTTGCGCTAATACTTCAAAAGAATTAGTCAAGATTACAACTGAGACTCTGTGGAATTGTTCTAAAGCCCAGTTCCACCTGGTAAAGAACCAGTGTGGGACTTGACACTCATACCACTTTGTTGGGACTTAACCAACGAACCCAGGGCATTATACTATTCACCCAAATCTTATGTCTGAGGTAATTCTTATATAGGAGATTTTCATTATCACAACAAGAATCACATGAAAACTTCTTTTACTAGGCTTCGTATATTAAGAGATCCTAAATCAATCTATGTTTTCTATCACCTTTTCGTAAAGGGATATCTTGTAGGATTTTGTAACTATATGACTCATTTAGTAGATTTCTATTTGTTTCAATTAATCTTTATGAAGAATCATCTTTGATGATTTAGTTAATGTGTAATATTTTTTGGTAATCCTTTTAGGCTTTTTCAGACTTCTTGTTGAAAAAGAACTGCACTTCTTCTGATGTGCGGATGTATGATTCATTCCCTTATCACTCATGTTTTCTCAAATGCAACAGCTAAAAAGCATGCAAATGAACCTGGAGAAACTTTGTCGGAGGCTTCTTGATATTAAAAGTGAAGTCCTCATTCCATCTTGGCTCTTTTGTCCTGCCATCACGTAATTGTACATATAATCAAACCTATGAAAGGAGTCCATCCAAAGTAAGCTTCCACAAATTTGCTACATCCACTGAATTTGATAGTTGTGTCCCCCGCTTTTGGCCTATGGAATGTATTACCCAGAGCTATATTTGTTCTGTCAACAGTAAAGAATGTATTCCCATCTACAACTTGATTTTACAGAGCTACAAGCGTTCTTAAAATTTTCTGATAAGCAATACAAAATTAGTAAAATACATAATTATAAAAGTTAAATTTTCTCTGGTTCCTGTAATATTGCCCAATGAGAATATATATTTTTTGATAAAGCATTGCACAAAAGATTTTCAGAATTAGCAGTTGATATAGTCAGGATTTTCAAATAATTATAAGATATATAGACATATAATACTCAACAAAAAAAAGATTATAAAAATGAACACATTTAAAAGAGAAAATATAACCGCTAAGTCCTGCAATCCCTTTAATTTAAGTACCAAATCCCTGATATAAGGGAATCTAGGCTTGATAAATCTAGAAACGAATAAGCTTTTACAACACTCTGCAGAAAGCAAGTAGAGAGCATAAATCATTCTTAATTAATCTAAAAATTCACGTCAGTGGGCTTTTCTAACATTATCTACTTAAAATTCATGCCAACTATGTATCTCTCACTCTTCATAAATATATATATATATATATATATATTTTTTTTTTGATAAGTAATCATTCTTCATAAATATTTAGTTAACTTACATTCATTGAACTCTCGATATAATGTTTCAACAAGCAGCAGTCTTATTAAAATCACAGACAACCACAAAACATACCAAAAGCACAACATTTCGGCATTACCAAGCAAGGTACAGCCTCGGATCCATGAAGATTTATCTACATATTTAGTTGGCCAAGAATCTAGATGAAACAAAAATAACTTACCCCCATTTTACCTTGCTTTTGACAACTTGTCCATCCAATTGCATGACCACATATGGATCACTTGTTCCCTAAAAGCACACAAAAAGTTGCAAATGTAGGGCAGAAAAAGGAAACAAAAGGAAAAGAGTCGGGCTACTCTGCCGCCCAGAGTAGCCCACTCAAATGTACCACACGGCACTTTTGGGTTTTTTTTTTTTACTTCATTTTTTTCACATTTTTTTAATATATTTAAAAAATAAAAAAATACACCAATACACTTAAAATCACTTCCTTCATCATTAAGTGTAAAAAAAATAATAAATAAAAAAATAAAATCACCGAGCGGTACATTTGGGGCAGCAGAGTAGTGTTTTTCAAAGGAAAATATATAGAGTGGAAACACAACTAATGTGATCCTTTTTCTTTCTTTCTTTCTTCTTCTTTTTCTCTCTCTTTTATTTTATTTTATTTTTATTTTTTTGCAAAAATGAACTATTGTGATAAAAATGGAAAATAGGTACCCATGCAAGTGAAGAAAACAAATATATACTAACTAGTCTTGTTTACATGAAAGATTAAAGAAGATAACCTACCCACGGATCCATGGCTGGCAAATCCAAACCCTTTTTTAACTTTATGAACAATTGGCCGTCATATATCTCACGTACAAATGACCTGTATTTATGAAAGTCAAATTTTATCAGTCCTAAATTGCCCACTTACACTGGGACCCACTTCGATGAACGGGATAAGTATGACTACAATTGGATTAGAGCATTCTCATTGGCTTAGCCAAATGCAAATGCAAACACATATTTAGCTAGCTACACCATTAAATCTACTACATTGAATTAGCCAAATGTAAATTTTTTCCGTACTATGAACAGTGTTACTACATATTTCCAGATGGATTGTTCACCTTTTAAACTTTATTTTATTATTATTTTTCTCTCTCCTCCCACTCGCTCTCTCTCTCTCTCAACACAACGGATTTATTTTTTTCTCTCACCCTCACTCGAGCGTTTCCTTTTCTCCCTTGACAAAAGCCTTTCTCTGGGAAAAAAAAAAAAAAACCTCGCAGCTCTCGACGGATCTCGCGACAGTTCAAGTATGATTTTCTCCCTCTATTCTCTGTTTCTTCATTATCTCTCTCTCTGGCCGAGTGAAGGTTTCCTATTTCTCCCTCCCAAAACTCTTGATCACGTGATGATTTCCAGGTTTCGGTCTCCCACGAGGAGGCTGCACTTCCTCCATCAACGTCGCTATTCATCACCACTGCCGCTGCACTTGCTTGGTGTTTTCTCTATCGACTTAGCTAGGGTAAATGAAACTCTCTCTCTCTCTGTTTTGCCTATGGATTTTTATTACATAGATTTCAGCTTCTTGTAATTGTTGTTTGGATGCTTTGCTTAATCTAGATTAGGGTTTTCATTTCAGGGATGATTTTAGGGATGGATTTAGGGTTTCAATTTTCTGTTTTTAATGGGTCATCTGATTTTTGTAAACATATTGGAGCAAGAGGGTGATATTTTATTACTTTGTCCTCTGGTTTGGCTGTTTGGATGGGTCCTCTGTTAGAATTTTCTGCAGCAGCATTGGGTCCTCTGATTTTAATGGGTGATTTTGTAATTGTTTTTGACTGTGTGGTGACATATTTTTTTACTTGCTTGTGGGTCGGCTGGTTTTTTTTATTGTACTGGACTTGTTGGAATTGCTAGTGGAGTTGCTGGTGGGGTTGCTGGTGGAGTTTTATTGTTGCTGGTTAGTTGCTGCTTGGAAGCTGGAAGCTAGTTGCTGGTTGGAAGCTGTATTCTTGGAAGCTGGTTGCTGGTTGTTGGACGATGATGGAGTTGGTGGTTGCATGAGCCATCGTTTCTCAAGTAGATGATGGAGTTGTTGGTTGCATGATAATGGATTTTGATACATGGAATTAGTATGGTATACATATGTATATGTATATGTGTATATATATATATATTCATGTAATGCAATAATGGCATTTATTAAAAAAGGACAGCTTTCTGAAATGGATTGATGGAATTTTCTGTATTACATATATATTCAATTAATGTAATGGAATGGCATTGATTTTGATAAATGAAATTTGTATTGTAGACAATTTTCTCTATGGTCATGTAATTTGAGACAGCTTTCTGAATTAGTTGATGTTCAATTTTAAGTTGATGAAATTGGTGTTGGCAGCACAGGTTATCATTTTTAAGGGGAGGTTTGGATAGTGAGTTGAGATGACATGAGATGAAAGTTCAATAAAATATTGTTAGAATATTATTTTTTAATATTATTATTGTTTTGGAATTTAAAAAAGTTGAATTGTTTATTATATTTTGTATGGAAATTTGAAAAAGTTGTAATGATGAGTTGGCAGGACTTTTATATCCAAACCGGGCCTAAGTTGATGAAATTGGTGTATATAAATTTAGTTGATATCCAATTTTAAGACAGCACAGGTTATCATTATGTATTGGGTTTCTTCATGTAGATGTTGTTGTAGATCTTATGTAGTGGGTTTTAATTGCAAAATATATTAAAAAAAATTAATTTTAGGAAAAAAATTAATAATAAAATTTTTTTTATTATTGTTTTGGCTAAAGGATGGATAATCCAATGTGAGAATCTTTCTTGAATGGCAAAGGCAAAAGGCAAAACCACAAAAGGCAAAACATGTGGTTTTGCCTTTTGCATTTGGCTAAACCAATGAGAGTGCTCTTAGTGCATGGACATCATTCAAAACGTTATTCAGTAGAAGTAAAGAACAACTGTTAACAACCAATCAAGCTTATAGCAGTAGGAACAACAAACTTATCAAAACTTTAAGAACAATATAATATCTTAAGTCTTTAACTTCTTTTTTTTCTCCTCAATATCTAAGTAGTAAACTATCAAAACAATAATGCTCACATACTCTGATAGATACACTGTCTTACAACCTGCAGCATCAATCTCCCACCTCCCGACCTTTTCCTGAGCAAAATGAAGCCATTTGTAAATTATAATTACACATCAACCAAAAATCAACATTTTTTAGTGACTCTCAGCTTTTTCTCTTACGGATGAAAACGTCTCTGCTCTTTCCCATGAAAGATGGGAAAGAGAAAATGAAAACAACCTCCGAGTCGTGTTCTGTTATCCGATAATAGGTAGAAAATGCTCGAGTTATGCAATTGCACAAGGCTTACCAAGTTAAACTTTATGTTTTTGCATTTGATAACTAAACAATAAAAAGTATGGGGCCTCATTTTTACCTTTGATTTCCAAGACTTGACACACAACACTAGACATTGATTGGGTTTTGGGCGGAGAAAAGAGGGGAAAATGGAAACAATATTCCTTCTCTTGCCTTGCCCTGAAAAAACAAAAAAAAAAAGGAAAATTTTCTCGCCTTGTTTTGTTCTTGTTTTTAGAGTTATATTTGATTTTAAACACAATTGAATTAGCTCAACTGCAACAGGATCCTCAGCGAAGATATTTGTAGATTTCTTTTCTATGTCCAAAGCTCCATTGAATTAAAAACCAATATTGAATTTTCCAGTTTGGTTTCATCTTTTCTGTCTTTTCTTTTTTCAATTTTCTGGTTCTTCGTCTTACACTTAGAATTACAAGGCAGAAAATAATAGCATCCAATTTGTTTCCCTTCCATCAAACATTATCTCAGCGACCAATAGATCCACACAAAAACTTGAAGATTAAAAAGGGGGGAGAGAAAAGGCAGTTGAAGAATCGTTTACTGGGGGACTTGTGTAGGCTTCGAATGCGAAACCAGCGAGAATGACAGCGAGGTTGATATCGAACGGGGGCCGCTCATTCTCTTCCTCCTGAACCGAAACCCTTTCAATCTCGGAGCTGGTTTTACAGAAACAACAAACAGAGTAAACTCCCTCTCTGCCTCTGAACTTCTCACGCAAAGTGAAGACCCTAACTTTCCGGGGAAACGGTGCAGGGAACCACCGAAGAAATTTAGGGTTTCGGACAAAGGATAGCTTGGGGGAGAGGGTGGAGACGCAGTGATGGAATTGGAGATGGGTAGCCATGGCCGAGACAGTGATGCCGTGGGGCAAGAGCTGGGTGAGCTTGTGGACTGTTTATAGTGGTTGTGGCATCCATGTAGTTATATGTGTAGATTGAGGGGGATTTACGGAGGTGGTGGGCCTATTGTTAACGGCCACGTAAGTGGAGACAAGCTCCTAGAAACAAGTAGAGACACGTGGCAAACGGTCTTTCTAGATTCCGAGAGGTTAGGCTGGATGTTGAGAGTTGTACTCATTTAGAGCAAGTATGCTCTTTATTTAGCTAATGAGTCCATAAATTAGACTAATAAATTAAATCAGCTATCCCAATCTTTATATATGTATATAAAAAGAAAGGAAAACTCTTGAGTGAGACGATCTCGTGGATCAATTGTTTACCAGATGTTGATGTGGAGAGAGATTTTTGGGGCTCTCTCTCTTTCTCTCTCCAAGTCCTCTCCTGTTGGCTTGGTCCATCAATGTCATTCTTCTCGTTCTCACTCTCTGTCCCTCACAAGCACCGAGACCAAAGCCAATGAGATATGAAACCCCAAAACCCCTTCTTTAAAGACGATCTTGGGTAAGCAATTCTATGTTTTTTTGGCTTGTGTAAGCATTTTTCTCTACTGAGCTATCAGTCTCTGTTCAGTTCTTTGGTCACAATTTAGCTCTCTCCGTCTCACTGTCTGTGAAATCTCTTTTTTCAGTGCTGTTTGGTATATAGGTTGTAGTTGTCTTGATCCTACACATAAGAAATAATTCTAACAGACAAGATCCAAAATCCATCATTGGGTTTGGTAATAATGCCCTAAGACCATATATAACACTTCTATAATGTCTCTAAGACCTTTAACAATTCTTTTAGTACTTTCTACTTAACTAATCGACTATTATAAATTGTATGATCCCTAAGAAGTCCCAAGTCTGGAAAAAAGAATGCCCATATAAAAATGTGCTTCTATTCAAGAGAAACCAGGTAAAATGATAAAAGTACAAATTTTATAAGTCAACTTATCATAAAAGGCCAACGCTTTGATGCAAGAGACGACCTTGATAATGAATTCGTATATTGATTGGGGCTCCTTTGTGGGTTGGCTTGCCATCCTATAATATGGGCAGCAGTAGAGTTTATTAAAGATTCAAAAAAAGGGGACTGGGGGGGGAGACCAAACTGGCTTCATTTTGCGTTGTGTTTCTTCGTCGATCGGTATAACTAATTAGTCTCTTTTGACTTTGGTTTTGTTGCGGGTTTAGAAGAAGCTGGAGGAGATCACAGCGATTGATGGTCGGCTTCCTCTGTGCGTGTACTGGACGTCGAACGAGGAGTAACGTGGTTGTAGTTGCTACCACGGAGGGATGGTAGTGGTTTCGAGGGATCGTGATGTGGGGCTCGGCTACGACGTTCTCCTCTGCGAATTCGTATTTTTTTGAGTTCTTTTTTTTCAAAAAAAAAAAAAATATATATATATATATATATATATATATATATACACATATGAAAAGCCAGTGATTGCTGCGCAATCGGTACATGAGATTGTTTGTACCTAGTAGAATTAAAAGAGAAAAGATATTTACAATTGTGAATTGTGTAACTGCCGCGTAATCGCTTTGAAAAAAGTGAATAAAATATGAGACTCACATGAAAAAAAATTAAATTTTTAATAGTGAAACTCACTTTTTTTCAAAGCGATTATGTAACGTTTAAGTAGATTATTATTCTTCAGGTGAGTAGTAGAGCAAATTTTACATTTGCCTTTAAGACCTCTATCTTTTTCTTTCTTCTTCTGATTCTACATTCTTGAGTTTGGTTTTCTTTCCTGATTTTTTCTCTTGAGAAAGTGCGATAAAATTAAAGAAGTAACTGAACAGGAATATAGTTTTATTTGATTGTCTTGTCTGGGCTAGTTCTGTGTTTTTTGGCATGGGAATTTTTAATAGATCCATCTACTGGGTAAGTTTTTTTTTTTTTTTTTGGATTTTTTCTTTATTTCTGCACCGTTTTTGATTGATCAATCGGTCACAAGATTGGGTTCTGATTGTTATGTTTGACATCTCCATCATGTTTTTTGGTTTATTTGTAAAGCAAACTTTCAAGTTTTGTTTTTTTTTTTTCTTTTGTTTTAATGTTATTTTAACCCCATACCTTGATGGTTATGAGTGTGAAATTTGTTTTTTTCCCTTTATTTTTCTTGCTAATTATAGACTTAATATGCACTTTTATTTTTCAAGTCATTTTGACGCAGAAAGGAGAGGAAGCGAAATCGAAGAGGGATCGAGGTGAGGAGAGGAGAGGGAGATGGAGATGGAGATGGAGATGGAGAGATTATAACCGACGAAATTTTGAGGGAGAGAGAGAGAGAGAGGGAACAAAATGAAGAGAGAGGAGGAAGGGAAAATGAAACGATATATTTCATCAAGAATAAAAAAACAAACAGGTTAAAAACAAATATGATATGGGCACGTCGGTTGCAATCAGCATTTTTCATAAAATTTTATGTGCAATCAATTTTATGTATTTCTTGTATAAAATAAATGTTTTGAATATCAACAAAGTACATTTAGAGTATCCAAAATATCCAAAAATGATTGTATGCTATTGTAGAAAGTCATATAATATTATATCATTTTCTATTCCTACTTCGTCCAGCCAATTTCTACCAGAGAAGCGCATCTTGCGTGCCTCACTGAATTTAGGCGGTAGAAGTGCTTTCTGGTATTAGGAGTATTTGAATGACTTCAATATATTTATAAAGTTTCGTTGCAAGGACTTCCAATTGCATTCGCCTTGGTTCGGGTTGGCTTGGGGAACAACAATGGACTTAGTGAAGATGGGTGTGGTGTATTGGCGAATGATGGCTTGGCATTGGACGTTGTAGAGTTTAAGGCCCCCAAAAAGGTTTTGATTTTGATGAGTGATAAGTGGGGGTCACCAAGCTTCGACCGAGGCTATATAAAGACTGCATTTCATAAAGAATTTAGGAATGAATACCAGGTCAATTTGGAATATAGTTTGTATGACGTGGTTTCAATCAATATTTTCTGTTTCGTTGCTTAGAAAAATTAGGCCTGCTACCCGCATCCCCGCCCCGCACCATGCGGGGTTGGGGATTTTCCCCCCGCCCCCGGGGGGGCGGGGGAAAAACCCCCATCAGCCCCGCCCCCCGCCATCATGTTAAAAAAATTTTTTTTTTGGTCTAAAAATATTTTTTTAGACCAAAATTATAATATAATTTAAATAATAAATTAAAATTTATAAATATAAAAAAATTTAAACTCATTAGAGTTAGATTTTGGATTGTTTTGACCTCCTAGGCCAATCTTTATATAAGAAGCCAAAGCAATACAATAGTCATCCTTAAGTAATGTGAGACTTATCCCACCCCTGAGAAAAATGTGGAAAGAGAATAGAAATTCTCAAAATTTGACTCTCGATGTTAAGGCAACTGTGCTACAAGCTCAGCAGGAGAATAGTCTAGAAGATTATGGGCATACACTACACTAACAGAATAGGTGCAAGTGGTCCCAAGGTTGTTTGTAAATTGCAAATGAAATTCTATGTAAATTTAATTTATGCTTTCATGCGATATACTGTATAAATAATGCTTTTGAGTCATTATAAAGGAGTACAGAAATATATGGAAATACAGAGAATACGAAAATGCCATTGAGGACTTTTCACAAACACTTGCTTTGCCTTTATTATTTTCTTCTCAATATGGTAATAGAGCTACCATAAAGCTCACGCTTCTTCTTCTTCTCAAATAAAAATACTTCTTCTTCTCAAATAAAACAAATGGACCCCATTGACAAACTTCCAGAAACAACACCGTCTGCTCCACCACCACCCCTCAACTCCTCCATTGTTACTTCCACATCTCACTTTGTTACTCTTAAGCTCACAATTAATAATTACCTATTATGGCGAGCTCAGATCATACCCTTCCTTAAAGGCCATCAACTTTATGGCTATGTCGATGGGTTTATTCTCATGCCATCTCCCACTCTGGTTGATCAACCCAATCTTGAATATACATGTTGACTCTTACAAGATCAACTTATCATCTTTGCTCTTAATTCTTCCTTGACCAATAGAGTTCTTTCTCATGTGCTTGACTGCACTACCTCACGCTAAGTGTGGACTACATTACAAAGTCTCTATGTTGCCCAGTCCTAAGCACATGTGGCACCAACTCAATTTCAACTTGCCACCCTTAAGAAGGGTTCTGAATCCATTTCTGAATGCTATCATAAAGCAACTCCTCTCGCTGCATCTCTTGGAGTTGTTGGACATCCTTTATCTTCTTCTCAATTCTCCATCTATTTGTTAGCTAGACTTGGCTCAGACTATAAGTCTGTGGTCACTGCTATTACCACACGCCCAAATCTCCTTTCCTCCCATCAAATTTACAGTTATCTTCTTAACCATGAATCGCGTTTGACTCACTAAACCCAGTCATTGCTCTCAGGTACTCATCTTACAGCCCATGCAACAAGTCTAAGAGCACCATTGCATCCAGGCTCTTCCAACTGGGGCCGTAACTCCTTCTCACAGGGTGGAAGACGTGATCGTGGGTGTGGGGGACATCCTCCAATTTTTTTTTCTCCTTAACTAGATACACGGCCTCTATGTCAAGTTTGTCACAAACCCAGGCATACTACCCTCTCTTGCTATCATCGCTTCAATCAAACATATCAAGCCCCTCCCCTTACCTTTTTTACAGCCAATTTCATTGCTCTTCGAGGATTCTCACTCAAATTCATGGTTTCCCGATACAGTGGCTACCAACCATTTTACTTCAGATTTCTCAAATCTTACACTGGACTCTACACCATATCGAGACACTGATCAAGTCAACATTGGAGATGGCTCCACTCTACCAATACAAAATATTGGTTCTAGTCAATTCACCACTCCCTCTAGCAATTATCTTCTCCATAAAATTCTTCATATTCCTTCCATCACTAAGAATTTAATTTTTATTCGTCAATTTTGTTTGGATAACACAATCTATTTTGAATTTCACTATTCATTTTTTCTTGTGAAGGACTCACGCACTCGGGTGGAACTTCTTCGGGGTCACGTTAAAGATGGTCTTTATGTCCTACCGGTGACACCAACCCCTTTCGAAGCTCTCACACTTGTCACTATTGTGTCTCCACAAGCCTTTATTGGAGAAAGAACTATTCTCAACTGTGGCATGCCCGACTTGGGTATCCTTCACCTCGAATTACTTCTTTTACACTTAGCCAATTTAATCTTCCTGTTCTAAATAAAATGAGACTATATCATTGTCATGCTTGTGCTCAAGCTAAGTCTCATGCTCTACCACATCCCCCTTCTCCATCTCGATCTGAGAAGCCATTTCAGCTTCTCTTTCTTGATGTATGGGGACCAGCGCCTGTGCTGTCCTCACTATGATGTAGGTTTTATTTTTCAATAGTTGATGATTTTTCTAAATATGTCTAGGTGTTTCCTTTACAATCAAAATCAAATCTCTTCTATTTTCTTGGCTTTTCTGCGCTATGTTAGTAACACTTTTTCTACTAATATTGTTTCTGTGGAAACAGATTGGAGTGGAGAATTTCGTCCACTTAATCATTTACTTAAATCTTTTGGCACTACTCATCGGGGTCACTTGTCCATATTCTCATGCCCAAAATGGTAGCGTCGAAAGACGCCACCATCAGATTGTCAAAACCAAATTGTCCCTTTTAGCTCATGCCTTCGTTCCTCATAAATACTGGGTTGCTTTTCAAACTACAGTTTTCCTAATCAATCGCATGCCCACACCGATTGTTTATAATTCATCTCCATTTCAAATGCTATTTCAACAAAATCCGAACTAAGGCTACTGGGTTGCTCATGCATTCGTTTCTCATAAATACTAGGTTGTTCTTTCAAATGTTTTTGGTAGAGCTTGTTGGCCCAATTTAAGGCCGTTCAATCACCACAAAATTGATTTTCGATCTCAACTTTGTGTATTTATGGGTTATAGCCCAAATCATAAAGGCTACTCTTGTCTGCACTTACCCACAAGCAGTACTTATGTCTCTCGGGATGTTGTTTTTACTGAAACTGAATTCCTCTTTAAACCCACTTCATCTTTGCTACCCAGACTTTCCCCTTCTGAATCGGCCCCTATATATTTTCCTATGATAAGCCCAACTCCTTTTTCTCAATCAGGCCCACTCCTTCCTAATCACTTAAGCCCACCAACCCAACCCACTTCAGTCTCACCTTCCACACCTTCTTCGATTTCTAACACTATCATTCTCGAGTCCCCTCTGCGTGTTAACTCTCCTTTTGCATCGTCTTCATCCTCTCAACCTAAGTCTCTCACAAATCGTTTTCCCTCTCCTCCCTCAACAATCTCGTTACCTGCTTCATCTGATTTACCATCCACTCACAGTCATCCACTGCCCTCTAATCTGACCCCCTCACATCCTATGGTCAC
Organism: Juglans mandshurica; assembly: GCA_022457165.1. Classification (NCBI taxonomy): domain Eukaryota; kingdom Viridiplantae; phylum Streptophyta; class Magnoliopsida; order Fagales; family Juglandaceae; genus Juglans; species Juglans mandshurica. The sequence continues at coordinate 13,990,695 of CM039619.1, forward strand.
AAGATCTAAATCAAACATCCACAGCCCTCTAATCAGATCCAATGGCATTGTTCCCAGGCCAACTCCCAGGCTCTCAATTTCCCTCACCTCCTCTTCCTCTCTTTCTATTCAAGAGGAACCTTTCTCTTATATAGAGGCCTCTAAGTATCCGGATTGGCGAGCAGCCATGGCTGCCGAGTTCCAAGCTCTGCTTCAAAACCAAACCTGGGTTTTGGTACATTCCTCTTCTGATTTTAACATTCTTAATTCCAAATGGGTCTTAAAAACCAAGCGTAGGTTTGATGGCACTCTTAAGCATCGCAATGCACGCCTTGTGGCCAAGAGTTTCCATCAACAACCTGGGTTGACTACACCAAAACACATTCAGTCCTGTAGTCAAGCCTGTCACTATCCGTCTTATCATTTCCCTTGCAGTTGCTTCCAAATGGTCGTTGCATCAATTGGATATCCAGAATGCATTTTTACACGGAGACCTTGAAGAAGATGTTTACATGCAATAGCCACCCGGGTTCCCAAGCCCCTCGGGCATGGTTTTCTAAACTCACTGACAGATTAATTTCTCTTGGCTTTCATGGTTCAAAATCTGATTCGTCATTGTTTATCTTGCATACTAAGTCTGATTGTTTCTATGTTTTAGTCTATGTCAATGATATTATTGTTACTGGTTCAAATAACTTGCTTATTTCTGACTTCATTGCTACACTTGGGTCTTATTTCCCTGTCAAAGATCTTGATGCTTTGCACTATTTTTTCGGTATTGAGGTCACAAATCCAAACCTGTCACGACACCTATGTCTTCCACCATTAAACTCACTGCACTTGAAGGTTCCTCTTTTGAGGATCCTTAACTTTGTCGTAGTGCTGTGGGCAACCTTCAATATCTGGCCATTACTAGGCCAAATATCTCATTTGCTGTCAACAAAGTATGTCATTTCATGCATTATCCACGGCTTCCCCATTGGCAAGCTGTAAAACGTATTCTTCGTTATCTCAATCTTACTCAACATTTTGGTCTCCATTTCAGTGCATCTTCTTCACTAACATTATCTGCTTTCTTTGATGCTGACTGGGCTAGTTCCCTGATGATCATAGGTCTACTGGCGATTTTTGTATTTATTTTGGTTCTCATCTTCTTTCCGGGGGCTCTAAGAAACAACCCATAATTGAAAGAACTTATTTGGCTGTAACCTCTTTTAAAAGAACTTGGTATATTTCTTAAGGATCCACCTACTTTATGGTGTGACAATTTGGATGCTACTTACTTAATTCTCAATCCTATCACGCATGCTCGCAGTAAGCATGTTGAACTTGATTACCATTTTGTTAGAGATCGTGTGGCAGCTAAATCTCTACAAGTTTCCTTTATGTCTAGTAAAGACCAACTTGCCGATATTTTCAACAAGCCTTTATCCTCCGCTCGCTTTATTCAATTACTGTAACGCCCCGGTCCCGCACGGATCGGAGAGTTACTTCCTGTCACTTAAATTCATATTTCAACAATATAAATATAGACTTCAAGTTCCCAATATCATATAGAAATTTCAACTCAAACTAATTTTCTTAATATAACTAATTTTCCAAAATGTCAAGTCATCATAACACAATAAAATTTCTTAATAAAAATTACCAATACCCATAAAAACTTTTTATGCTTAATCCACTATACTAAAATCATCTCACCCAATGCCTCATAATCTTGATCCTTAGCTGAACCATCAAAATATCTGAAAAATATTGTGGAGATAAGGGGTGAGTTATCAACAACTCAGTAAGCAGAGAGCATATACTAGCATGTAAACACGAGCATTTATAAAGTTCAGTATGCAGAACAAAACGTTTACTTTCAGAATGCATAAACAACATATTTACTTTCAGAATACATAAACAAAACTTGATACAAAATATCAGAGCGAAATTTCCAGAAAGACAACTTATTCCCAAAAAGAAAATTCATTGGCATATCCAAAATGAAACATCATATTCATATCATCTCATAGCATCACATCGGAACAAATACCATGTTTAACCCCCGTGGTAGGGTTATAAACCACCATTATACCCGTGGCTGGGCCATATACCATGTTTCACCCTCGTGGTAGGGTTATAAACCATCATTATACCCGTGACTGGGCCGTATACCATGTTTCACCCCCGTGGTAGGGTTATAAACCACCATTATACCCGTGGCTGGGCCGTATACCATGTTTCACCCCCGTGGTAGGGTTATAAACCACCATTATACCCGTGACTGGGCCGTATACCATGTTTCACCCCGTGGTAGGGTTATAAACCACCATTATACCCGTGGCTGGGCCTTAACAGAAACAGAACGGAACATCATCGGAATCAAATCACATTCATATACAGAATCAAAACTTCATGCTAAGATTTTCAGATGACACATCATATCAAAACAAAATACCGAATTGCCTCAGATCATTTCACATGTTCAGAATAAACAGAATCCAAAACATCTTCATTTATTCATAGCAAAAACTTTTAGATATTCATATTCGCTCTTTTTGTATAGTTCAGAAACATAATGCACAAAATTAGATCATGTCTACACTAGTCATGACAGAAAATGCTTTCTCTTATATGGAATTTATACATATGCAGAATAAACATCTGAGGTCATTTTCAGATTTCTTTTAAAAAACAAACATGCTTATTTTCAAAGTCAACTCATTTCATTTCATTTCTTTTATGCAAAACTAGTATATGAATCCCGCTTACCTGGACTTCTTAGCTTTCCAGAATTTCTCCACAACAGTACTGAATAATTGTCAATCGTCACCTATAAAATTTCATGTAACTTAAATGAATCTCTAATGAACAGACAATCTCATATTACACCTGAAATACCTATTTTAATTCATCAAAAACCTAAAATTTCTCTTAATTCCAAAATACCATCACTTCCCTAAGTCCTCAATATCCACGTACCTATTAAACTCAGAATATTTCTAAAATTGCATAATAATATTAATAATATATACAATTATGCCATAAAATACATTTCTAGTTTAAAGACTCATTAAAACAAAACTGATTAAATTAGGAGAGCAAATATTTCATTTAATAAAAGTAGACTAATTAGTTTATCTTTAAAGGGCTCAAAATAAAAACCTTGCACTACTATGTACTTCGAAAAAATATATATATATTAAATATTAATACTAATAATATATTTCAAATATTTATTTAATCTGCATTTAAAAATAAACTCATAAAAAGTGAGTTTAATATATGAAACTAAAACATGATCAACTTATAATTACTCTGTTAAAAGCATCAATGTACTGACTTACTACTATAAATCCATATGTCTACGTCCAAATAAAAATATAACATGTACGTAATATAAAACTCATGATTTCACATAATCAATTCATTAAAATATAAATCCATTAACCTAAACATCCGAAAATAATAAATCTGGAGACCTCATACTAAGGGACAAAATGGTAATAGTACATCTCATCTATTAGGTTAACTGAGACACAAAGATTCCTTTTTAAGTAACTACCACAAAACAGAGGCCCACGTGCAGCAGCAGCAGCACTTACCCAAGGAAAACTAAGAGGCAGCGGCACCGTGGGGAAGGGGTCGAGGCGGAGTTGGGTTGCGGTGGGAGGTGGCTGTCCCAACAGCAACGCACTGAGAGAAAGAGAGTGAGATGAGAGAGAGAGAGAGAGAGAGAGAGAGAGAGAGAGAGAGAGAGGGAGGTCAACCGTGAGGGAGAGAGGAACAGAGAGAAACTCGGGCCTACCGAGAGGGAAAAGTGCGGCGGATAAGGACTGGTGGTAGGCTTCTAGCGTCTCTTCCTACTGTTGATTCCGGCGAGGTGGTGCAACTGGGTGGCTCATGGCTGAGGCGAAGAGTGAGGGTGGCTTGGCGGCTCACGGTGGGCAAAACAATCACTCTGTTTCAGTGTATAAAAACAGAGCGCTTCACGTCCAAGCTTAACGGTGGCTGGTCATGGAGATGCAGGTCAGCATGCGGCGTTTCTCGACGTTTCACGGTGGCTTTATGGCTGGGGATAATGGCGACACCAATGCTGCTCCTGCGCTCGTTGGAGATCAGGACCTGCAGGCACTGGTTGTGAAACCGTGCTTCTCCTTGGCATGACCTCGTCTGGGCTGCTTTCACACGATGGCCAACGGGGTGTTGCCATGCATGGGTTGAGGCCATGGGTTGAGGGGAGCTTGTGAGGGTCCAGTTTACGGTGCTTTTTGGACGGGAAGGGCTTCGTTACACGGTTTGCATGGGAGGAAAAACAATCCTGTGTTTCATGGCAGTGAGACCAACCGAGAAGGACTTGAACCGTGACTGGATCGTTGGGTGGTGAGAACTTACGGAGAAAAAGAGGAGCGAGAGAGAGAGTTTGGAGGATGACTGGTCATCTGGTAGTGAATCGAACGAGTGGTGCCGTGGGTGAGTGAGAGTCTGAGTATGTGATGGAAAAGAAAAGGAAAATAAAACAAACCGCAGAGACGTGGCGAAAAAAAAATGGATTTGAGGTGGATGGATTTTCGGAAGTGAAGAAACTAGAGGGAAAAAAAAACAGTCAGCAAGAAAACTGCAGTCAAGCTAAGAAGTACCAAAACGACATCGTCGTGGGCTTGACCTCTTTTCAGGTTTGGGCTTATGCTCTGGGTATTACAATTACGATCAAGCCTCACAATTTACCCAATGGTGCTTGAATTGTGGGGGACTGTTAAGGCAACTGTGCTACCAGCTCAGTAGGAGAATAGTCTAAAAGAATCTGGGCGTACACTACACTAACAGAATGGATGCAAGTGGTCCCAAGGTTGTTTATAAATTGCAAATGAAATTCTATGTAAATGTAATTTCTACTTTCATGCGATATACTACATAAATAAGACTTTTGAGTCATTGTAAAGGAGTACAGAAACATATGGAAACACAGAAAACACGAAATGTCATCGAGGACTTTTCACAAACACATGCTCTTCCTTTATTATTTTCTTCTCAGTACTCGATTCTCAAAGTTTGCATTATTATGAAGACGAACATGGTAGGATTAGAACATTTAGTTCACCGTATAATATATGTATTTGGTTTAACTGGGATGGAATCTCAACTTTAGGAAGTCATAGATACTTAAAATTTTCTTTATTTTTCCCACCATTTCTCCGAAACGAATAGGAGGGATTGGTAAATGAAGTCAATTGGCGCGTGATTCGTGTTTGTTGATTATTTTCTGCATGTTATGAGTGTATAGCAAGTGTTTGTTACCTATTTATGGACGGATCATACTCCTTGGCCATTTAATCAACTTCCCAAGAGCTATAATTTCCTGGTGAAACACGAGACCTTGTGGAAAATGACATACTATGCAAGTGCTCCACGAGTGGTGCATCAGCCTAACTTTGCTGCAACTTCAACATTTATAGCTCGGTGAGACTGTTATTCTCCGAGTCGAACATTACTTGTTTTTCATTTTTCTGGCTAATTAATTATGTGATGTTATAACACTTACGAATACAATGATATAAAAATTTTAAAATTTCTTTAACTTTTTTCTCAACAGTAAGGGTGTGCAACCGGATTGGATTTTTTTCCGGTCCGGTTAAAAATCTGGAAATTCGGATGATCCGGACGGATACAAAATTATTATATCCGCCTGGATCGGTTACGGATCTGGTATTTAACCAGTATTATCCGTAACCGGCTTTTACAAATAGGCTGAAGCCATAAGGTGGTAACCCAAGATAATAACCCGTAGGTTTCCTCTTCCCCACAACATAAGTAAAAAAGTAGTCACTTTTTCATTTCCTTTCTCAATCTCACTTCTCAATTTCCCCCCTCTCTCTCTCTCTCTCTCTCTCTCTCTCTCTCTCTCATTCATTCTGCTTTGTTTCCTTTCTTAGCTTGAAATTGCAGCAGACACACAATCATTGTCTCTCTCTTAGGGTTTGTACGTGCTTCATCTGAAGCCTCCATCTACATATATTTCTCTGTGAGCTCTCTCTCTCTAAGTTTGTATTTGTAGATTTGAGATTCTGTATTTGTAGATCTAATTTTTGGGCTTTCTTATTTTTAAAATCTTCTAGCAAAAACATGTTTATAGATCTACATGCTCGCAACACTATAAATTTTGTAAAACTCTTGTGTACTTTTTTGCTTCTGAAAAATAATGTTTCGATGCTTTCTAGGTTTGTATTTCACTTTCCTCTCTCGTTGGTTGTTTGCCACTTTGGCTAGATCTATTTCTGTGTTTTTAGATCTGAGTTTCTGTGCTTATCTAAGTTTCTGAGTTTGTAGATCTAAGTTTCTGGGTTTGTAGATTTGAGTTCCTGTACTTGTAGATCTAAGTTTCTATTGGTATGACACTCGTATTTGTTCAATCTCAAATCTGTTAGCTTATCTATGTTTTTCTTTTTTCTTTTTTATCCTTTGGGTTTGGATTTGTATCTGTGTTTGTTTTGTTTTTTCTACTGAAAATATTTTTTGTTGTTTATTTACAAATTTTGTAACCTAGAACAAGAAGACAAGATCTGATTTTGCAAATTTATATATATATATATATATATAAACTCAAAACCCCTAATTTTTACTTGCTCTGTTTTCACTGCCACCTTCAAACCAACCCCACATTCTAATCCAAAATCGATTTTGACCAGACAAGAAAATGGCTAAAAACACCCAAATCGCAAGCAGTAAAGAAGACCCAAAAGCACCCAAAAGCCTATTCTTGCTATTCCCCAAGTTTAAGCTCTAACTCTCTTTGTGTTTGGTTGCTAGGAGAGTATGAATGTTATGACTTCGAGATTGTTTCTTTTTTGACCATTGGATGCTATTATTTTGCTCGGTTGAGTAACATTTTAAGATTGGGGTTGGAAAATGTTTGCGTGATATTTATGATTTTATGCTTTGCTTGTTCTGAGAGAGGACCTTCCCTAATGTTGATTTGCCGCCTCTGTTGAATGTAAGAGTTTTTACGGAAAATTATTCCTTCTAAAAATAAATTTTACATGTAAATTCTCTCCTAATCACAAAATTGTTGTTTGTATCAACTCATATTTGATTTTATTTAATTTGTAGGAATCGTTTTGTCATATGCGTGGAACAAGGAGCAAAGGAGACTTCTTCCTTCCTGAAACCAATTCGATTATCTAATGTCAATAAGCTTAAATCCCATTTGTTGAAGTGTAAATCTAAGAGTTCCTTATAAAATTGATGTTTTGCATTGTGATGTAAACAATGTAATATGTAGTTTTGTGTGTTGAAGTCTATTATTATTTATTTTATAAAAATTTGAATGGACAAAAAAAAGTTTTAAAATGCCTATAAAAATATTTATTGTATAAAAAAATAAACATGAAAGCAATATAAAAAAAGTCTTTTAAAAAGTGTTAAAAAAATTAAAAACCAAAAAAATTAAAAACCAGGTATAAAATCCGGTTATTCGGATATTAAGATCCAAATCCGATACCCGCCTAGATTTTGGTCTGATTTATCCGGGCAAATATCCGCCTGGTTTTAAAAGGCCGGATCCGGATGCATAACCCTACTCAGCAGTGTACATTCAAAGTATTACTTGAAGGAACATGCCAATGGAATTCATATTGTTACTGATTTATGATTGTAGGAGAACCACTGAATGTTGAAAGATGAAAGCCCTATTAAACTTACTTCTTGAATTCCATACTACGAATTAAGTTGTTCCCCTTTCATCAATTACCCAGAATGGAGAAAACGTGTTAATTTGATCCAATTGGCATGCCAACCAAACAAACATGTTGATCAGTACCTGAGTCACTGCTTTCTTTTGTCCTGTATAATTAATTCATGTCATTGGAAATTACGTTTTTCTGTTGGTTTTTCGGTTTAAACATTATTAGAATTATTTTTGCTATAAGATTTGTTGATCTTCTTTGATTATTGTTGTTGTTTTTTTCCCTGGAGTCTAGAGAGGTTGCTAAAGGACTGATGAAATTCCAACCGGATATTACTATCAGTCTGCATCCACTCATGCAGCATGTTCCTCTTCGAATCTTGAGGTCAAAGGGTCTTTTGAAGAAGATAGTCTTCACGACGATAGATCTAAGCATTTGCCATCCTACTTGAGATATAAAATAAATAATAAAATTTATTTATTTTTATCAATTTAAACTTTTGAGATAAATAATGATTTCACATGATATGATCAGAGTAAAGATCTTGAATTCGAACCCTGACTCTATATTCTACTCAATTTAATTAAATATTCCATGTGTTGGGTTATCCATTGAGAAAGAGTCTAACTCACACTTGAGGGAGAGTTTTAAGATATAAAGTAATAATAATAAAATCTACCTCTTCCCATTAGCATAATTTTTTGGAATAAGTGATAATTTCACATGTTAAACACAATCTCTTTTAATGATACTGTGGTTGTATAGTTTAGGTCTTTTATTTCTTTTATGTTGACTGCATATGCTGGAATATTATGAATGTGCAGGGGATATCGGAATATTTTGAAATAGAGAAATTCTTGGGATATTGTGAACTGGAATAGTGTGAATGTGGGAATATAGTGAAATTCCTTTTTTTTTTTTTTTTTTGGTTATTCATCTACAAAAACTATCCACTAGAGATGCTAATTTTATAGGTTGTTGGATTGTGAAAATGAAAATGAATATGATTGTTGGAGGTTATATATTGAAGATTATGAAAATGAAAATAAAAAAGTATTTAAAAATAAAAAATAGTTAAAGAAATATAAATAATAAAAAATAATAATATTTTATTATTATAGAGAGTGTAATAACTAATCCAATATAGGGTTTAAATTACGAGTGATTAGTTAAAAGTTTAAAAATGACATATTAACCAAATTTTAATTTTTAGAAATTAGAATGGCTAATTCAATATCAATACTCTAGAGGTCGCCGAAATCTGACTGCACTGGTAGCATTTCTTTTGAAAATAATCTTGGGCTTTCCAATAGGAACCACTAAACCCAGGCAAGTAAATGTATGTTTCATATATATATATATTACAAAAAGTGAGTAAACCTGGTATACATTTGAAAAAATTATTTTGTAATAGTGGATCTTTTTTTTTTTAAATGAGTGTGCGGAACTTACACTCTATAATCATTGTATCTAATATTACTCTTACTTTTGTATTCATTAGATAATTAATATTCTATAAAATGATGTCCATTTAGAGATCACTCAGATCAGAAATTGTTGAAAAGAAAGAAGTAGTTGATATATAAAGAGTCAAGAAACATGGTCGAGCATGTGATTCGAACGGCCCACACCTATTTTATATATATATATATATATATATATATAAGAGTAAAGAGAATGTGCGCAGGCCTGTCGATGTGCCACTTGAATTGGTTTGGCCGCGTGACAATTAATTATATTGGCCATGCATGATTAACATATCAAAGAAGGTTAAACATATAATTCAAGCTTTTTGCACAAAAAAAGGCATTATTATTACGTTTGCATTATTGTTAAGCCTTTATTGCATCTGGCTATTACATTAATGAAGAAGCTGGCAAAAGTAGGAAAATCAAAAGGCTTTAGTACAACCGACTAAAGAAGTTCTTTTGAAAGGAGAGATCAGACCATTGTGAAAGCAAAAACCTAGCTAGAGAAAAACTAAATCCAACAATGCATGCGTCCATGCATTACGAGAGTCGACCCATGCAATAGGCCGTACTGGTTTTGTTTCATTTCTTGTCACCCACTCCAAGTGTGCTCTTCACAGTGTCCACAGCGCCCTGAGCCATGCCTTTTACCTGCTCTCCTGTCTGTAACAACAAAAATATTGCACTGTCTGTGAAGCTCGATCCGGCGTAATCAAGTTGGAAAATACCTTTAAAAAAAAAACTGGAAAATAGTCCTAACATTGTGATGTGCGGCTAGAATCCCGTTTTTCATATAGGTTTTTATTGCAAATTGACATGATACGAACCCCAAAACACACACCCAGACACATCAAAAAGTGAGGAGGGTCCTAGAGGCAGAAGACGGTGTAAAAAAAAAAAAAAAGGAATGAAAGACAACCTGCTGGAGGAAGCCGGCAGCTTGCTCCTTGTTTTCTGGGGCAGTGTTCTTAGCTGATTGAGTTGCATCAGCAGTCTTGTCCATGGCTGCATTGGCTGTATCCTTTGCGGATTGCATCCACTCTTCAGCCTTCTCCTGCATCCCCAATAAAATGCTCAATTGACAGGCATACTTATATACACGTACTGAGCTGAAAAGGGTTCTAAGTAGCTAAATAGATTTATATATATATATATATATATATACATGTTTATTATATTCCTACCTGGCCCTGGCCGTGGGATTGCCCTTCCTTGAGATTTTGCTTTTCACTGGACATATTTGCTAAGAAGTTAAGAACCAAAACAAAGTACTACAACGCCTGAATTACTATATAACCAAATTTTGTATCCTTGATCTCAACGTTGTAATTCTCTGTTTGTTTGAATTGTATTTATAGCAGCAAGGAGTACACAGAGAAATGACACGTGGGAATTGGGAGATTTTCCTGGGCACACGTGTTTGGTTTACTGAAGGTGCAGAGCGTGTATTTCTGCCTTTGAAATGGGCATTTGGGTGACCGGATCTTACTGTGGGTGGACTATATGGAGGAAACGGAAACCATGCAACAAACACCAAGAATTGCTGAACCGCTAGTAACCAAAGGAAGAAGAGGAGATATGGTTGTTATTTGAAGAAGAATATTATTATTCATATTCAATTTTATCATCTGATCTAATCATATCGACTAACGTGTCACATCCTAAATAATTTTTTCAATAGCATATGAAATCGCTTAAAATGTGTCCATCAATTAATGGTCCAAACCCTAAATGTTAAGGCTGGAGAGCTTTTCGAAATGAGTAATAATGCACTTACAATTAGTTTACAACTCATTTTAAATCAACTAATGTAATAGTAACACTTCATTAAAAAAGAATTTCAATTTTACTTAATTACCGTTCATTTTAAGTAGAGTTGTAAAGTAGTTGTAGAGTAATTGTAAATTTATCATTTTCCTTTCCAAATTTTCTTGGCCAGATTTTTTTTTTTCTTTTAGGCGAAATGTTGGTCAATAATGATTTATGGATCTCATGTTCTTCTGTATTAGAGTATTAGTATTGGATTATATGCATATGCAAATTTAAAATTTGCATAATATGACATGATTTTGCATTTGGTTATTCCACTCAAAACTTATTCTCACGTTGGATTATCCATTTATTAGTTAAAATAATAATAAAATATTCTAAATTTAATAATATTTTTTTTTCAATTTTTTTGTTCTATTAATTTTTTTTCTAAATTAAGAGCTATATGAAAATATTAATGTTTTACAATATTAATTTTTTTGTACTGTATCAATACTTGTTCTTTTATTGGGCTTTATGCACTTTGTATAGAGACTGAAGTGGAAAAACAACTAATTCACATTGGAAAAATCGAGGGAAGAAAGAAAGGAAAAAAATAATACACAAACATTTGGTTGAGTTATAGTATCAAGTCAAATATGACCGAAGGAGTTGAATCACTGTAGCTAAAAGCCATTTCATTTTATACTTGCATAATTCAATGCAGCTTTTTTTTATGTTTTATTAGCCATTTAAGCTTTTGCATTTGCGTTTAGATATTCCAATGCGAATGCTATTAGAAACATGCATGGATGATCTTGTCATTGACTTTGGTCGGCCGAATTGTAAGAAAGATCACGAGGAACTGAACGCTATCGGTATCCACAATCTCCTATAAACATAGAAGAGTTATATAGAGCATGGAAGCCTACTGTCTGCATGTGATTCCACAACTGCACACCCTGCTGGAGGATTACATCTCAAAATTGCCCCCAAAACTGCCGAGCCCTCACAAATCCAAGTGATCATTAAACGGTCAATACACACTTCAAAATCAGATAGTCGATATCAATGCATTTTGGCACCAATTGCACAATCGTGCTCTGAGAACAGATTATTTGACATTTACTAACGCCAAATTAGAGTGTAACGAGATAAAGGAGTATATATATAAGAGTTCGTCTATACTTAAGCCTATACAGTAACAAACACCACACACTGCCTATGTGGTTTTTTTTTTTTTTTTTTGCTACAGTAAAACGAGATGTTTTACTCAAAACTGAATTTCTCTTTCTAAACAGTGCATTCGAATTTCAGCTCTCCCGCTCGGTTCCTGCATTCCCGTCCCTCCTTCTCGGTTCCTGCCGTCGTTCGCGTGCCGTGTGCTGTCGTCTGCTTCTGCCGTGCCGTCTGCTCAAAACTCAGCCTTCGAATCTCTCTCTCTCCAGCTCGGTTCCTCCCGATCCTCTACCGCTAATTAACAAGGTATGTATAGGGTTGGGACAGATCAGAAATTGAAAATCTATTCAGGGGTGAATTTCTTGTGTACACTGTACTTAGATTAAGCCTAAGAAATAACCATTTAACAATTAAGCCTGACCAGTTAATTTAATTCACACATCATTGCGACTTGCAATGCTTTTTCTCTGATTTTTGCTAGTGCCGCCATTTGTTCATGTCCATATTATTCTATAGTCAGTATCATGTTGTTCATCTGATCCTCTTCATGTAAAGGATCTGTAATACTATAGAAGTATGTTGGATCTGCTATATGGAGCTCATGTTGTAAATGTTGCTTCTTTGGTTGTGCGACCATTTATAGCCTTTGGATAAAAAAAGATTTCTGTTTCAGGAACACTTTATATATGAAGTGCTTGCTTTCCTTGACACTCAGTGAAGGTGCATAGCTTCTTTGAATGCCCCGCTAATTAACAAGGTATGTATTTGATTTTCTTTTGAGCATTGCATACCATTTCCACTTGCTAAATTACCTAAATGTAAAGTGAAAGTTACATGGAAAACTCTTTAATATCCCGTAGATGTATGTCCTCATTTACTTTTTCAAAAAAGATTTAGGAGCATTACATACCATTCTCATTTACTTAAAATGTCATTAGTTAGATGTATGTGATGCAAGGATAAAATCATAAAATTACTAATTTTGAGATTTTGGGCAGATCTAAACCATATGTTACTCTCATAAAATCAGAGGCTGTTTTTAATATAATCAGAGGCTGTTGTAAAGACAATTTTCCAACCTTAAAACTCCCAAAATAATTAAAACTAATAATGTTTAATATAAAATGCACTAGTCAAAGGCACACTAAGAAGACCAACTAAAACATACCGTCGAGTAAGGTAACAATAAGCTGAGCTGCAGAGCATAGAAAAGTCACAAATGTAGCAGTAACCAAAAGTGTTTTTTCTAGTAATGTCGCTTTAATATTATGATAATGGACTAATGGTTTTATTTTTGTAATGTCGATCTAAAAACTCAGTTGAAATATCTTGATGGACAAAGAGGAAGATAGAAGGCCACCCAGGCCTTCTAGACCAGTTCCACCGACTCAGGTATGATACATTGGTCATTCATAAAAGGAAGATGTCTCGATTCTAATAATTAATGTATTTTTATTTGTGTATTGTAGGTCTCTCTTTGTCCAGAAAATGCTTACTATCCGCCATTTATGATTCATCCAAATGCATATCCGAATTCATATACATACGCATAGGGTAGTCATGTACATTCCCTTTTAAACTTTCAATTTTTTCCTTAAGTTCATTGTTACCCGTTCTAACAATGTGCCTGATTGCAGCTCCCACCAATGCCACCTTTTCCATCAACGTTCATTTGCCCGCCGTCGACTAATGCAAAGGAGTCAGGTCGTGTTCAACAAACGAACTAGGTAGATTCCTTTCTAATCTTTTTTTCTTTTATTTTTTTATGCGTGCATTTTTATCCGTTCTAACATCGTGTCTGATTGTAGCCCCCACCAACACCACATTTTCCAACAACGTTCATATACCCATCTCGACTAATGTGGAAGAGTCAGGTCGTGTTCAACAAACGAACCAGGTAGATTCTTTTATAATCTTTTTTTTTATGCGTGCATTTTTATTCATTCTAACACCGTGCCTGTTTCAGCCCCCACCAATGCCACATTTTTCATCAATGTTCGTCTACCCGCCGTCGACTAATGCGGAGGAGTCAGGTCGTGTTAAACAAACGAACTAGATAGATTCCTGAATAATCTTTTTTTTTTATGAGTGCATTTTTATCCGTTCTAACACCGTGCCTGTTTCAGCCCCCACCAATGCCACCTTTTCCAACAATGTTCATCTACCCGCCGTCGACTAATGCAGAGGAGTCGGGTCGTGTTCAACAAACGAACCAGGTAGATAGATTCTTGAATAATCTATTTTTTTTATGTGTGCATTTTTATCTATTCTAACACCGTGCCTGTTTCAGCCCCCACCAATGCTACCTTTTCCAACAATGTTCATCTACCCGCCGTCAACTAATGCGGAGGACTCGAGTCGTGTTCAACAAACGAACCAGGTAGATAGATTCTTGAATAATCTTTTTTTTTTTTAGGGAATGTGTGCATTTTTACCCGTTCTAACACCGTGCCTGATTGTAGCCCCCACTAACGCCACATTTTCCAACAAGGGATATATACCAGCCGTCGACTAATGCGGAGGAGTCAGGTCGTGTTCAACAAACGAACCAGGTAGATTCATTTCTAATTTTTTATTTTTTTATGCGTGCGTTGTTACCCGTTCTAACACTGTGGCTGATTGCAGCCCCCACCAACGCCACATTTTCCATCAACGTTCATGTCGACTAATACAAAGGGTTCGGACCATGTTCAACAAATGCCATGCACTCCGTCGACTATCGGAGAGGACTTGACAAGCTTTGAAAGACCGCAAGTAATCCAGAGACTGCGGAGACATTGGCATTTATATCTGGAAGTGAAAATAATGTTGGAGGTACTTCATTAGACGTAGAGACAGAAGTTGATGAGATAAATGAAGAAAATTCTAATCATGACCAAGTTGAGGAAGAGCCCAAACCTGGTATGAAGTTTGCCACTGATCATGAGCTTATGGCGTATTACATGCGATATGCCAAGCAACAAGGTTTTGGTGTTATAACACAAAGGACGAAGAGAGAGGCTAATGGGAGGGTGAAGTATTTAACGATTAGGTGTGCGCGTGGGGGGAAGTACCATCCAAGTCATAGTAATATCTCAAGGCCACGTCCAATTATTAAAACGGATTGTAAGGCAAGGATAAATGCTTACTTGGTGGATGGTACTTGGGTGGTGACCACTGTTGAGATTGCCTATAATCATAGTACTGTCAGCCCACAAAAGTCTAGATTCTTTAGATCGCACAAGTATTTAGACGAATATAGTCAGAGGATGCTTGATTTGAACGACAAAGCAAGTATTTGAATGAACAAGAATTTCGGGACACTTGTTGTTGAGACAGGGGGTTTGAGAATCTGCAGTTTCAAGAAAAAGACTGTCGAAATTTTATTGACAAAGCCCGAGAATTAAGACTGGGTAAAGGTGGTGGTGAAGCACTGACTGAGTACTTCAAGAGGATGAGATCACAGAATGATGGTTTTGTTTATGTGATTGACGTGGATGAGGAGTTGAGACTTAGAAATGTGTTCTGGGCTGACGCACGTAGTAAAGCTACGTATGAGTATTTCGGAGATGTTATCACATTCGATACGACATACCTAACAAATAGATATGGTATGTCGTTTGCTCCATTTGTTGGTGTAAATCATCATGGGCAGTCTACATTTTTAGGGGCTGGCTTGATTTCAAGCGAGGACACAAGTATTTTTGTGTGGTTGTTTCAAGCATGGTTGGAGTGCATGGATAGTCGGGCTCCAAAAGGAATCATAACAGACCAAGACCGAGCCATGAAGGCTGCTATTGCGTTGGTATTCCCACGTACTCGCCATAGATATTGTCTATGGCATATAATGCGAAAACTGCCTGAGAAATTGGGATCTCACGCTGCCTTCAATTCTAGGTTGAAAATTACAATCCAGAATGCCTTATATGATTCACAGACATGTGGTGAATTTGAGGAGAAGTGGGGGCAATTTATTCACAAGTATCACCTAGGTGAAAATGCATGGCTGCAAGGGTTGTACAATGAGAGGTCGTTTTGGGTACCGATTTATCTTAAGAGAGTTTTTTGGGCTGGCATGAGCACGACACAGCGTTCTGAAAGCATAAATGCCTTTTTCGATGGTTTTGTGCATTCTGGTATAGCATTGAAAGAATTCGTCGATCAATTTGACAATGCATTAAGGAAGAAGGTAGAGCTCGAGACGACAGCTGATTTCAATTCCTTCAACCAAACCATCCTATGTTCATCCGCATTCCGCATTCCGCATTGAAAAGCAGTTTCAATCCGTATATACGAATGCAAAATTTAAAGAAGTCCAAAAAGAGGTGTGGGGAATGATTTTATGTAACTACATACTTATCAGCAAGAAAAGTTGCATTTCCACCTATGATGTTTTAGATGAAATCACCACTGATGATGACCATGTCAAGAGCATCAAGTACATAATTTACTTTAACGATGAGGAGGTTGATGTGAAATGCACCTGTGCGTTGTTTGAGATGAGAGGAATTGTCTGTAGACATGCATTGAACGTTTGTCAGATGAATAAGATTCATGCGCTACCAGAAAAGTACTTGTTGGATCGATGGAGAAAGGACTTAAAGAGGAGATATACAGTGGTAAAAAGTAGCTATGATGACTTGCGGCAAAATGCGGATTCACGGAGGTATGAGTTTGTGGTGAAACGATGTGTGAAATTAGCTACCTGTGTATCGTCGAGTGATGCTCATGTTACTACATTCATGCGCCACTTGGATGAGTTTGAGAATCAATTTAAAGGATTAACACTTGAGTCCAGTTCAACAAAGGTAACAGAGACTGTGGTCACGGACAAGGGTAAGAAAATATTAAACCCACACGTTGTCAGAGGGAAAGGGAGACCGCCAACAAAAAGGAAGGTTCCACCTGTTGAGAAGGCTGCGTCCAAGCGAAAGAAGAAACAGGTAATTCCTTTTCTCCAAGTATTTATTACGTACATTGCTTTCCACCACATGCATATTTCTTTCTAATGGATGTATATTTTTTGTACTTGAAACTTATTTAGACACGCAAGAAAATAGTTGATGATACAAACCAAGATTTTGAGGTGTTGAAAGCTCCTGCAAATGTTGAGGTAAAAAATTTTTTTGTCTATTAATTCTATATTGCTTCCCACTGCAGTCATAACTACTTACGCATGACGATTTATTTATTTATTTTTACTTTAATGTAGGAGCAAATACCCAGTGTAGCCAAGGATGATTTTGTGGTTCTAACTCAGTGCAGTACTGTCACACAACCAACGCCATCGGGCAATGAGTAGCAGAAGTGATGTATTTTTATGTAGTTGGAGCATTTTTCTGTATTTTTATGAATTTTTAGAAGACTTTGATGTATTTATATGCATTTTCGAAGTGTGTTATGTACTTTTATGGATCTTGGAAGACTTATGTATTTTATGGATTTTTGGAAGTGTTATGTATTTTACATGGATCTTGGAAGACTGTTATGTATTTTTTATGGATCTTGGAAGATTGTTATGGATTTTTATGGATTTTTTTTAAGACAGTTATGTATTTTTATGGATCTTGGAAGATTGTTATGTATTTTTATGTATTTTTATGAATTTCTGGAAGACTGTTATATATTTTTATGGATCTTGGAAGACTGTTATGTCTTTTTTATGGATTTTTGGAATATTGTTATGTATTTTTATGGATCTTGGAATACATAACTTTATGGATCTTGGAAGACTGTTATGTATTTTCTATGGATCTTGGAAGACTATTATGTATTTTTATAGATTTTTGGAAGACAATTATGTATTTTTATGGATTTTTGGAAGACTGTAATTTATGAATTATGGATATTGGAAGACTGTTATATATGGGGAAGTATTTTTGGAATACTGTGATTTATTTTTTATGGATCTTGGAAGACTGTTATGTATTTTTATGGATTTTTTGAAGACTGTTATGTATTTTTATGAATTTTTAGAAGATTGTGATGTAGTTTGGGTATGTTTTGTATTTTTGTGGATTTTGGAAAGCATGTGATATATCCCCACCTATATTCGGTGTTCATGGTAGTGAGTTTAGCCCTGATTAACAAACAATATGTGTGACCTCAAAGCAATATAGTAAAACAGTACAAGGAACAACATGTTTCCAACACAGGCATTAACATTAATACAATTAGTACAATTAATATACATTAATCCGTACCATCTATCTACAATTTACTTCTTCAAAATACATTTATAGTCCAAGGCAACCAAATATTATTACAATTGATAACACCCAATAAATACATAATAATATTCATGCATATCTATTATCTACGAGCTGTTTTCCAATTTTCTTCTCTTGCTTGTAAAGAACATTCTCTCTCTCAACAAGTTTATCTTTCGTTTTCTGAACTTCATACTCGCGCAACAGTAAATCGTCCTCCCTTTTTCGAGCTCAATTCTCTCTTGTGCGTATTTTTTCCTCTACCAATTGAAGTATATATGCCCATATAAAAAATTGACACATTTCTTCTCCCTGCATACAAATTGTTAATTCCAAGATTGTTAAATATGCCAAATTAAAAAGTACTACAAAATTATGATAAAAAAAATATATTTTACCGTGTTATACTTTGGGCAGGCGTAAAATTTCCTTCCAGGATTTTTCTTAGTATGGGAGGTCTTCAATGGGACTTTCAACCCACACCAACAAATTGGTGCTTCGATTTGCAACTCATCAACAACACATGATGATTGACTCAAGGCCATAGGTAATCTATATGAAACATTGAGTAAGAATTATTGATGCATTTGAGCAACTACTAAAACATCGTTTAAACGCAAGTGGTGCATGAATGCAGTAACATTCGGTCACTAGGCGGAAGTCACTAGGTGCAACCTCTATAGATATAGAGGTTATCTCGACCGCATTAAAATGCAAGAGGAAACACTTGAACTTGTGTTTGGCAAGAAGTTGCCTCAACCGTTCAAATTGTGTAAATGAAGACAACGTTCAACTTGTATTTAACAGCAGATTGCCTCAACCACACTCAATCACAGAATGAATGGCAGGTACAGATGGGGATTATATCATATCCCGATATAATACAATACATACAACTTTATTTCACATATTGATCTGAGATAAAAAATTAAATGGCAAGTACTAATTCATGCTGCTAAAATAAAGGCATCCCAAAAATAAGGTTTAGCAGCTTTAAATAATTAAATATGCAACAGAACAAGAATATAATAATATAACTGGTATTAATCAAATCACTTTAAATAACAATCAGGCATACTAATTCTGTTGTTGTCTTCTTCAAATCACTGGTATTAATCACTTTTAGTCCATATCTATTGTTTCACCAACTGATTATAATAATATAACTAGGTATTCGAGGATCAATAATAATCATAACGTGATACTCTCATCTTATCATGATCAGATTCCGCATTAATATTAGCAGTACTAAACTTATATGATTATATACTATGGCTAGCAATAATCTGGTATTGTGCTTTAATTTGAAGTAAACAGCTTGTAACTTGCATGCATACCCTCAGAAACTCTGATCTTCTTCTCACCTATTTTTGGATCGGTCAATTCAATTAATAGCTATATATGAATATGGTATGCAATTGTAAACAGTCCAATTCTTCTATATTCTTGCTGAAATTAACCTCTCGCTCTTAATTAATTACTAATTTGTTGCCAATATATATATAGACATGTATTTTTAATTTCCTCACTTTCTGTTTTCAGATGTTCATGATTCTCTGATCTACTATATTCATATAGTTATATGTTCATTCTATTATTCTATTTTCCTTACATATTCTTCTAATACACTGCCTATCTTGTTCAATTTGAAGTACAAAGTTTGTCTACATAATATACAAAGATGACATTTGAGATAATAAAACTAGACGTTAAAAACATTGGTAGAGTATCTGAATGCACGAGCCTTACTAAAAAATTAGGCAAATGCTAGAATCTCAACTCCAGATCACTACTGGCAACATACAGCACTGAAAACACTACTGAAAAAGCGCATCAGTGACTCTAATTTGTTGCCTTCCGAATTACCTCACCCATACCAAATAGTTACATGTTCTCCACAAAATCAATGAAAATCAATAACCTACGAAAATAACATCAATTCAACCCAAACAAAATCAACAAAATAAGAAAAAAAAAATCGAAAATAACATCAAACTTTCACCCACAAATCATAGATCCACCTTTCAGCAACCATGCACTTGTTCAATCAAACCCAAGGAAATCCAAAAATAGAGTATACGAAAT
Organism: Juglans mandshurica; assembly: GCA_022457165.1. NCBI lineage: Eukaryota > Viridiplantae > Streptophyta > Magnoliopsida > Fagales > Juglandaceae > Juglans > Juglans mandshurica. The sequence continues at coordinate 14,011,011 of CM039619.1, forward strand.
CTACTATTGAAACCCAAAAAAATTGAGCAAAATAAATGAGAAAAATCAAGGCTAGGGTTGATCATAAATCCACCTTTCAGCAACCATGCACTTGTTCAATCAAACCCAAGAAAATCCATACTTAAGCCTATACGAAATCTACTATTGAAACCCAAAAAAAATTAGCAAAATAAATGAGAAAAATCAAGGCTAGGGTTTCCAATCGTACAGTGTTGTTGGAAAAAAATGTTCAATATAATAAATGAGAAAAGCTCTGAGCAACTGCGGGAAAGAGAGCTATGGTCAATTTTAGAGGGGGTTCGCAGATGGAGATGGGCAGATTACATAGGGGAGATTTCGGGAGTTAGATTTTCGAGATGGGGAAGGAGCGATGGAGACCAGCCATGGAGACGAATACGAATCACGATTTCGGGAGTTAGGACACAAAGATTTTGAGGGAGAGATAGAGACGATGGGGGGGGGAGAGATTTTGGGAGTTAGGGCACAGAGATGGGGGGATATTTCGAGGGAGTGATGGAGACGATGGGGGGAGCTTTCGGGAGGAATTAGGGCACAGAGATGTGTATTCTGTTTCGGGATGGAGGGGGAGACCTTTCGAGTCGAGTGGGAGTTAGGTCTCTTTGGGCCAGTTTACAACAGACCGGGTCTGCCACATCACCAGGTGTGTGGAGTGAGAGATAGACCGGCCTTAGAGTAGATTAATTATATATATAATTACGTATTTATCCCGTCAAGAAAGAAAAGACAGTGGGTTTTGGATATTGAACAACCAACCCTATAATCCCCATCAGATAAGAAGACAACATTATACACTTCCATAACCTATAATTGAAAAGAGCCATAGAACACGAACAGGGCAGAGACCATCATTTGCCACTATATGACTTTCAAAAGCAGGCCTGACCTAAAATTCTTAGTGCCTAAGAGTAACAGCGGCTTCCTGCACCAAAGGTTGGGTAACATGCACAAAATGCTCAGCTTCCCGCTCCACCTGCTCCCGGCACTTGTGGGCATCCTTTCCCTCCTTCATCTTCTTCACAAATGCCACGAACCGCCTCCAGTTACCCTCTTGGAACAACTGCGGGTTCATCCTCAAGTACGTGAATGCACACATCTCTCTGTCCTGTGAATCGCCTTCTATATTCAATGACGATGCCCGAAGGATCTGTTCATGTGCATCTTCATCATAGCGAGGCAATGCATTTTCCCCAGCAAGTGGGACCTGTGCTTTCTGAGTGGCTAAAGCCACTTGCCTGACAAGCTTCTCAGGTGCACAAAGGGCATCCTGTGGCTGCTCATGATCACGCATCTCAATGCAAGTAAAATTGAAGATCGCACCATGACGGGCCAACATCTGGGCAATAGGAAGGTAACCATCTCGGAATCGAGTGTTATAATACCCAGCTGTAAGCTCAGGGGCGTGGGATCGAGTCCCGTAGTGCCAGTGGATGCCTGCAACCTTGACCGAAATCTTAACACCTGTATTCTCAAAGATCGACTTGGCTGATGCAAGTATTCTCTCCCCATGGTCTAGAAGCATCTGGGAGTACCAGCCCAGAAAGAATTCACCATAAGGGCCATCCCAACCTCCACCTTCTTTTTTGAAAAATCGGGTATCTTCCGGCCAATTGTTGTACTGGCCAGCATCAGTGGGGCCTGTGCTGCCCCATTCCGGCTTACTGGCAGCTTCAGCCGCAGCTTTCAAGCTACTCAGTAGATACTACATCATTTTCTGAGTATTAGCTAAGAACTGGAAATCTGCATGTTATTGGCATGAACAAAGAAAGAGATTGTAAAATACCTTGTCATAACACTGGAAGGCACCGATTCCTGGGAACTTCCATGTCCCGTTCTGCTCTGGATAGGAAGGATATCGGAGCTCCCCTGCAGGACCCATTCCGACTTGGATTTCCTAAATGGAACAAATCAAAAACCATTTAGCCAACAATTTTGATTCATGGTATATGACACCAAACTCTTAATTCAAACGAAAAAAACGGATTAGCCCTTTGGCACCGCACAATTTAGGCCATTCCTGACCCTTGAAGTCTTGAATTGCACAGACCACAGTTTGCAAAACTATTGCGCACTAAAAACAAAACATAAAGATACAATATTGGTGAGGATGAATTATTACCACGATGGTGTCACCAAGTAAGTGTTTGAAGTTATCTCTGAAGGCACGCATGAAGTCGGCATAACACTGGACAGGTGTTCGGCCCTTGAGTACTGGGAGGGTATCACAACCAAGTGATACATACTCATAATTCCTTCTCCCCCATTGATCAGTGTATGCAAGGTCCGGATCTCTATCAGTCTCTTCCACAACCCACTTTGGCAAAGGAATACTGAAAGCGAAGCGAAGTAATTTTCAAACGGACCAATGAACTCGTAACTACTCCAAAACAATATCAATAATTAAAGGCTTAAATCTTAAATAAACTTAATTATTTACTCATATTCTTATCTTCCCCTCATGTCTTACTATGAGTAACACCGATCCTAGCACCGCTCCTAGTTATTTTTTTATTTTTTTCTATTTTTCTTTTCATATTTTTTTAATATATTTAAATATTTTTAAAAAATAAAAAATATCTCAATACATTTAAAATAATTTACTTAATTACTAAGTAAAAAAAAAATTTATCGTAAAAATTTATTCTAAAATTTAAAAAAATTGAATTTTTTATTTTATTTCATATAAAAATTAAAAAAAATTGTAATAACGAAATAAAATTTTTTTAAAAACTCTTAAAATTTTAGATTTTAATTTTAAAAGCAAATCAGGACTTAATTAAAGGTAGCAAAGTACGGATTCAGAACTATAAACTCCACTTTTGAAAAAGCAGCCTATTATCAATATTACTCTACGTGAAAAGCAGGTAAGCACGTAAATGTGAAAGGATTTTGTTAGATAAAAGCGAGTTCGTGCACCACATCGCGTATCAATGATTTTTTTATTTAAAAAAATAAAAAAAAAATTTTTGAGAGAAAAAAAAAATCTCCTATATCATAAAAATTATTTTTATTTTTAATTCACATCGTTTCGTTAAATATATGTATTACATATCAATATTATTACACGAGTTAGTGCACAATAATAAGATTTTTTCAATGTGAAAAGCTAAATTTACTTTTCACATATTTTTGCCAAGCTGCTGTGAGCTCCGCACATCCTTGACGTGTGTGGCCTAAAATAAACCCCACGTTGCGTATCCCCGACCCCCACGTTCTCCAAACTAAGACGGACTTAAAAAATAAGCGGAAAAATCGATTTGAATAGTAAAATGCTAGAGAGAGGGTTGAAACGATACGCACGTGACGGAGTCACCGACGTTTCCGCCACATTGGTGAAACGACATGACGGCCTGGACCTTGAGACCGTGCTTCTTTGCCATTTCGAGGAGCTCGGTGTAGCCTCCCCAGTTGTACGCACCCGGCGCGTCCCTCTCCACCAATCCCCACCACACGTCCATCATCACACCCTCAACCCCAGCGCTCTTCAGAGCCTGCAAGCTCGCGTTCATCGCCTTCCTCCTGTTCACCGTGTTTTTCATCGTCACGCTATCCAGAGGCATCATTACGTAGACTGGGACCCCGTTCCCCTTATCCTGTGCAACCCCCTCCCTGTACTCCCTCGCGGAAGCCTCCGTTTCCGGTTCTTTCAACTCCGTCGCGAATGCTCGGCAGGCCACCGATAGATCCGGCCGGGTCGCCCCTAGAATTGGAGACAGGCAAGGGCTCACCGGCGGAGATATCGCGTCGCAATTGTCTGGTTTTTGGACCCTGCATCTGAGACTCGACCCCGCAGGTTTCCACACAGAGGATGCGCTCAAAGTCGCCGTAGACTCTCCGGTTATGGTCCCGGTCTCCACTGGAATCGGTGTTCCGGCGAGGGCCCCGATCTGGTGCGTCATTCTCAGGGACATTTGTATTGCAATTGCTGAAAAATGGAACCGAAGCAGAAATGAAGAGAGAAAAGAAAGCGTGGGAAAGTTTTGAAAATCGAGAGTAGTTACTAAGTTTGCCGTACGCTTTACAGTTAGCTTCGGGAATTCGAACCTGAGTAATGAGAAAGTAAGCGGAGGAGGAGCTCTGGCATTTATATAGCTGAGATCGGATAGGATTATTATATTTTTACTCTTTCACAACCGTAAATCATGCGCCACGTGTATACTACACGTGGCGGAAGAGGTGCAGTCGATAAGGCGACGGCTACGATAACTCGATGCACGTGAGGATGCACGGTAGAGATGTTATTGCGCGTGAAGGTTCCAGCGAACGCGATCTAGGCGCTTTGAGTTGAAGATTTTAGGGGTGGCGGTGGGAACACGTGTGAGAAAGAGACTGGTCAAGTGTCCGGAAGATTTGGGCCAAACGTACTCTTTTGTTTTCTACGTCTGCTCCGACGTCACGGAAATAAAAGATGAAAAATGATACCCACACATTATTTTTTATAACACTTTATACAATAATATTTTAAAATAATAAATATCTTTATAAAAATAATGATAAAATTAATATCTTATTACTATCTATTTATTAATTTTTTTATATTTAATTTTTTTAATTTTTAATTTTATTTAATAATTAAGAAAATTATATATTTTTTAATTTTTTAATATTAAAAAATACTTAAAAACATGATTAAAAAAAACCGTAAAACATACTCGGATAGGAAATAGATAATAATAAGAGAGTAATCCAGCGTTAGTTCTAATTAGTTTTTTTTTTCCTTTTCCTTACATGTATTATTTAATACTTTTAAATATTTAAAAAAAATCATAATATTATTGAAATATACTTCATTCATCACTAAGTAAAATAAAATAAAAAATTGGAGCGATAACACCGGTAAGTTTGAGTGATGAGAATAGTATTTTTTTTTATAAAATTAATATCATTTTATAAAAATGTTTTTATTTTATAATATATATTATATAAAATGTATTGTTTGGATATTATCACTCTAAAAAAGATAAGACAGACTCTGTTGACACGTGACGGTCAATGGATGGAGTAAGCTGCCTGGTGATTTGTACCACCGTCAGTCAGTGAAGGTCGGACACGTTAGCTGAGTTTCATCTTTGGGTATGTCTCATTGGGATCTGGAAACTTTTCTGGTCTTTTTTGAGGATGATGAGTGGCCTTGATCGATCGAGCTGGTGGGCCAAGATTGAAGTACTTTTCCGACCATTAAGCGAATTCATTAATTTTTAAATTTAATTTTTTAGAAGAATAAATGATAATTTAATAATAATAAAAATAGTTTATTTTACATAATGGGATAGAAATATAAAAGAGTTGTAAGGTAATAATTTTTCATATATAATATATTATATCTCATTTCTTTTTGTTTGTATTTTGTGGCAATATCAATGAATTAATTTATTATTTTACAATAAGCATCAACTTTTTCTTTATAATGAAAAACAACATTGATCGAGCGGTCAAGTCAGGAAAAAATCTTTGTTGTCGAGAGATAAAATGCAAAACTCAAGATTGGTCCAAGCCACCAGGCCACGTTAGAGGACTAGATAAAGAGGTGGGAGTGGCAGGTGAAATCAGAATCGGTAAGAGGGAAGTAGGGGGGAAAGGGAGTTGACACACGTAATGAGCCGGTCCTATCATTGCAGACAGACACACGTAATAGGAATGGATAAAAAGCCTTCAATCAGATAATTAGAGATCCCTCTCAACTTCGTTGTCGTCGCCGTCCTCTTATGACGGAGTGCACCAGTATTTTCTTCTCTAATATATGGATCTTTAATTTTTTTGTACAGTTAAATATGAGAGATTATGAATGGTTATAAATAAATATATTATAATAAAAATTTTCTTTCTCAATCTCCCGTGGACATAGATCTAGTACCGAACTACATAAATCTTTATATCTCTTTATTTTCTCTACACTTATACGTCATAAACGTACACATTGTTATTGTACAGCAGCACAGAACATTGTCGGAAACTCCAAACAACACCAATCGAGGCTCAAGTCCCCACAATGGGCTAGGAACAGCTCAGCAACCCTATGACCGAGCCCCTCCCCCATGACTTTGCGCCACAAAGGACTCTCCCAGCAGGCTCACCCGGACTCACCAAGCTGACTACCCTAGTGGACTCTCCCAGCAGGCTCACCCGAGCACCCCCAGCGGACTCTCCCACTCGGGCTCTCCCAGTAGGCTCACCTAGCGGACTCTCCCGGGCCCTACACCGCTCGGGACTCTGTTGCGCCACAAAAGACTCTCCCAGCGGGCTCTCCCAGCAGGCTCGCCCATCAGACTCACCCGGGCTCTCCCAGCTGGCTTACCCGAACTCTCCCAGCAGGCGCACCCGGACTATTATTAGTCGAACCCTAATAGTGACTCATCTCCAATCATCGCCGCGCTCCGACGGAGTAATTCAACGCAAATAATCACTTCGCACCACAAGCTCAGTCCCTCGACTGACCACGATGTATTGGCTAAGGGCCTGGGCCTCCCGAGCTCTGCCCTTTCACAGCCAGTCGGACACGAGTCACTTGACTCATCAACCTTCGTGCAATACATGGTCGCGATGCATTGGCTAAGGACCAAAGCCTCTCGAGCTTTCCCCTTCATAGCCAGTCGGACACAAGTCTCTTGACTTGTCGACCTTCGTGCACCACAAGCCCAGTCCCTTGGCTGTCACAATGCATTGGTTAAGGGCCAGGGCCTCCCGAGATCTGCCCCTTCATAGCCAGTCGGACACGAGTCGCTTGACTCGCTGACCTTCGTGCAATACATGGTCGCGATGCATTGGCTAAAGGCCAAAACCTCTCGAGCTTTCCCTTCACAGCCAGTCAGACACAAGTCCATTGACTTGCCGACATTCGTGCACCACAAGCCCAGTCTCTCGCTGGCCACGATGCAGTGGCTAAGGGTCAGGGCTTCTCAAGCCTTGCCCCTTCACAGCTAGTCGGACACGAGCAACCTAACTTGCCGACCTTTGTGCAATAAAACAAAGTCATCAAATGAACATACACTTTACAAATAATGACAAACATCCGAGCTCCGCGCTCACACCATACACGGTCAAGCCAGCCTTCCGCAGCATCCAAGCTCCGCGCTCACATCATACGTAGACGAATGCGCCCCCCCCCCCCGGCGCCAATAACACAAGCGAATCATTTTGTTGATGACTCTATGCTGCATATTTTATCCTAAAGATTCTCAAAGACTTTTGAACATGTTACCCTTAAGAATTGTAGGCTTCTATGGAGGGATAAAATGCAAAGCCCAAGATTGGTCCCAGCCACCATGGTACATTAAAGGACTAGAAGGACTAGATAAAGGGGTGGGAGTGGGGGACAAGGTAGGCTAGGGAGCAGACAGGTGGTAAGTGGAATCAGAACTGGTCAAAGGGAAGTATGGGGAAAAGGGAGCTGACACACCCAAAGGGCTGGTCCCATCATTACCGACTGACACATGCAACAGGGATGGATAAAAGGCCTTCAACCAAATGACCAAGGCTCTCTCTCTCAACTTCGTCTTCTTCCTCTTCTTCTTCTTCCTAGGAAAGGAGCGTACTAGTGAGATTTTCTTCTCCAACAAATAGATCTCCATCTTTCTTTGTACAATGAGATATGAGGGACCAATGAGTGACTATAAACAAATATATTATAATGGGAACTCCCCTCCCCAATCTCCCGTAGATGTAGGCCTAGTGTCGAACCATGTAAATCTTTTATCTCTCTCTTTATTTTCTCTACACTTATCTGCCATGAACGTACGCACCGTCGCCGTACAGCCGCACCAGAACACCGTTGGGGGCTCCAAATAATATCGACCGAGGCCCAAGTCGCCACAGTGGGCCAGGAACGACTCTTTCTCTCCTTTCGGCATGTTATGCAATTTTTACAACGCCAACATTTGTAAAAATCAGTTCAGACATTACAACAAATCTGATATGACAGGACATCTTCCACATCGAGATAAACATCAACTTAGGCCCCATTTAGACAAGTTAGATGAAATTATTTTAAATGAAAATTGAATAAAATATTATTTTTTAATATTATTATTATTTTTAAATTTAAAAAAATTGAATTGTTTATTATATTTTATGTGAAAATTTGAGAAAATTATAATGATGAGATGAAACTATTTATGTATCCAAACGGAGCCTTAATTATTGATAATCAAGTTGTAATTAATGATTGAGAGCTTTCGATAGTGAGTTGAGTTAAGTTAAGTCAAGATGAAAGTTAAAAGTTAAAAGTTGAATAAAATATTGTTATAATATATTTTTATTTTAAATTTTGAAAAAGTTATATTATTTAATATATTTTATTTAAAATTTTGGGAAAGTTTATAGCCTCGTTTGGTTACACAAAAGAGATAAGATAAAAATTGAAAGTTGAATAAAATATTGTTAGAATACTCCCAATGGCTCTTGTAAAATACATTATTCTTTAAAATATAAAGAAAGATGGCCAAAAGTCTCTTCCTTGGATCATCTATTATATTTCAATTTTACATTCAGATACAATTAATCCTCTACATGTAGAGGTTACAGTTCATTCTTCTAAACAATTTTTTATTAACTCTCTCATTTCATCCTCTTTTCTTTTTATCTCATTTTCATTTTAACAATTTTATCACTTTTGCACAGGCCCCACTCTCTTATCTCTCATCTACTCTCTAACAATTTGTTTATAGTCTTTTCGACTTTTATGCATGCAGAATTTTTGATATTGTTAATAATAAAGGTAGGTATTTTTTTATCGTTTTAGTCTTTTTTTTTAAGTAATTTAAAATATTACATTATACATAAAGAAATATTACAAATATCAAAATATATGATGTATAGAGAGTTATTTGAAATATATGATGTATAGAGAATATAATGTTTGAATAGTAAAAGTATTTCATTTCATTTTATCTCATTATTATAATTTTTTTAAATTTTCACATAAAATATAATAAAAAATTAAACTTTTTAAAATTTTAAATAATAATAATATTAAAAAATAATATTTTATTTAAATTTTAACTTTTATCTAAAATCATCTCATCACATCTCATTTCAGTATCTAAACCGCCCTTAAAATCGTTTCATTGCCCGTAAACGATAGCAGACTTTAGCCCCTTCAGGATATTTTTTTAAGGCTAGAATGGGCAATCCCCATCAATCTAATCCCAACAACAAAAAATAAAAATAAAAATCGTAAAAGCTGATGTGATCTTAAAAAATATGTATTTATCAAATTAATATTCAAAAGTTATAAAATTTATGAATTAATGATTTAATTTTTAACAATTATATAAAAATAAAAATATTTCATGGGTTTGAATCACAAAATGAGTAACCTATAGGTATGATTAATGATTTGGAAGCGTCCTAAAATCTAATATGATTAGGAGTGTAAGGGTTCGGATCGAAAAAATCGACTAGACCAAATAGTTTGGTCCGGACCAGACCAGACCAGACCGAAGTTGAGAATAGTCGATTTCGATCCTACAAATCGTGGACCGAAAAAATTCAGTCCAGTCTCGGAGTCTATAAATTTTGGACCGGACCAAACTCTATATATATTTTAAAAATATTTTTAATAATTTAATATATTATTTTTATATAGTAATTATATAAGTTAATGATGAAAACTACATCTAATTTATTATCATTGACCATGTAAAATATAAAATAATATATACTATCAATTAATAATAAATAATAAATCATGTCATTATATGTAAATAGTTAATACATCATATATTCATACATACTCTACTATTTACACTTGGGTAGTGCTACGTACAATCCACAAATAGGACTAGTTTGTAGTCCTAATATAGGAATAGACAAAATTGTTTCCATTTTTATCATAAAATTGACCAAATACCCTTATTTCCAAATAAAAAACGAGCCCATAAATGTGAAAATGAATTTTGATTTCCGTCTCCCTCTATGTGCCATGCATCTGGGTCCTCCACTATCGACGACTCATCGGACGGGACGACCTCCTCTAGCATCGAAGGAAAGCAGCAAACTACCCCACTAACAATGGAGGTGCACCTTTCAAGTACACAGGGCCTACATCAGCATATGTGCACCCAAGAGGATCGCTAACCAAATTTAGTAGCCATAATTCAACTGTTGAACATACAAAAAAAATGCGAAAAGGTAGCCAAAAAAATAACTAAAACTTTGAGATATGACTATGACTGTGTTTATGCCTCAAATACATTCTTTGATGCTGGGAAGAACCAAAGGATTTTGTGGGGTTGGGCTAAGAGGCTGATGTTTCATGTTTAATAACTCTAGCCAAACTGTTTTTATTGAGTAATACAATAAACTCTAGCCAAACGCTAATAAAAAAAAGTTTCAACTCTGTATGAGTAATACAATTTTCTTCTTTAATAACTCTAGCAAAAAAAATCCCATCTATAATTATCTATATGATTCATTACCTTTATCTCGTAACCCCTAAGCCGTTTAATGGTCAAGTTTTGCCCATAAATCTGCACATAAAAAAATAAATAAATGAGAAAGCATGTAATTTGCATGTCCAAAACACATGTCAAATGAGTATCTAGCAAATAGCAATTGACCCCTCTGAAACTTGTTGATATACTGCTGGCCATTTGGCCATCAACTTTGATAATATAACACCAATTTGCATAATCAAAAAGCTATTCAAACACATACACTGCAAGCATGAATAACCGTATGGAACCCATTCACAAATTTTTACAAAAAAGTAGAGTGTAGATTTCTCATTTACTTATTTGACAACAGCTTCGTCCTCTCAAGAGATTTTGCATTGGATAAAAAATGTTAGACACTATCAATTAAACTGCTTTTATTTTTCTCTGTCTTCTCAAGAACCAAACACAGAAAACAAAGAAAAAATAAGAAACATTTTGAAACGAAGAGAGAATAAGGCAAAAGAATTGCCTGTTGGAGAATACTGTCAATGGCTTTGAGTTCGGGCGAGATCCAATTCGTCATGGCAGTTTCGCTTCAACTGCATTTTGAGTTCTCATAAAGAGAGAGAGAGAGAGAGTGAGTCATGCAGAATAACGCATTTTAGCAGAGCATTCTATTGAATGGGAATTGAACTAGTATAATTCTTATTGCGATGGGGCGATGGGGCGAGTTAATATGAGGAAGAAAGGAATTTTTCTCTCTTGAGGAAGGGGTTCTCTGGAATTATTTTTACGTCCTTAATTAGTGAAACGCTCCGTTTCATTTATTAATGAAACACTACCGTTTCATTTGGGCCTGTAAAGTATTCCCTATCTGTGGACTGCAATAAGAATTATCCTTTACACTTAATTAAAATAACTAGGTAATTTTTTTTAAATATCTAAATTGTAAGCAAGTATGAATAATCTATGTACAATAAAATTATTTGATATTCATTAACCATATATAAAATGTATGACATTATTAATAATTATGCATACTAAAGAGTAAAATCTAAGTTAGTAAGCAATAACTATTAACATCATAAGACATAAATATAATTATAATAAAATATTTTAGTTAGTTACATAATTCACATGAATAATTTACTTAATTTTAATTTAGTAATTTAAATAATTATTTTTTATTAATTTATTTGAAAAAAGAAACAAAATCAAAATAATTGGACCAGACTGATAACTAACAGTCCAGATCAGTCTTCATGGATGTTTGGTCCAGTCCGATTTGGAGAAAATGATGGATTGAAAAATTTTGGTCCATCACTCATTCGGACCGGACATGATTGATTTACACCCCTAAATATGACTATATATTGATCAATGAACATGCCTAACAAGAAAGAGAAATGATACTTGCAGTCGTGAGTGTGCAAGTGTCGTGCAGTCGCTTTGAAAAAAGTGAATAAATATGAGACCCACATGAAAAGAAATTAATTTTTTAATAGTAGACCTCACTCTTTTTTAAAACGACTGCACGACTCTTACGTACTACACGACTGTATATAGCATTACTCTAAAAGAAAAAAATTCATTAAATCTTGTTAACTTATTTGTCTTGACAAGACAAGATAATTCTAAATACTAATAGAGGGTCGTTGATGTCTTTTTCTCTTTTTTTTCTTCATAAGGCGGATTATTTTTCTTGTCTCAACCCCCCTACTCTCCTATTAAATTTGGATTGAGATCTTATTCTAATAAACATTATTAAGTGAAAATCACATTCTTAAAAAGGTTTTACCATTTAAAAATTTGTTTCATGTGATATTACATATAGTTATAGAATGTGCATACGTTTTGAAAAATAATAGAGTATATTATTAAAAAAATAATTTTTTTTCACGTGAATCTCGTATTTATTATTTTTTTAAAAAAAATTACGTGATACTTACTCCATAACTATAAATATCATTTTTCCAATTGTTTTCAGGATCATTAATAAAATGAGAGGTGATGATGTAATTTTTGAAATTTATGTGAATTTTTTTAAGAGAAACGTTAATTTTTGTTACGTTAATCGAGCCTGAAAATTTGAAACGTGTCGGTAAAGTAATTATGTCGGTACGAGGCCATTTGGCGGCAAGTCACTGCAAGAGCATGGTGTTCGTAACTTGATGCTTCATGCCGGAGCATTTCTGTCCAACGGCGAATCATTCACAGTATTCCAGAGCGGGAAAAAATAAGAGAAGGAAAAAAGAAGGAAAGAAAGAGAAGTAGCGAGACCAACGGGTATTTTTTTCATTGAAATCCCAAGCCGTCACTGTTCTCACAACTTATGTCCCTTACTTTTAAACTTAATTAATATTGCACAGATTCGTTCTCCTCTGCCTGCGCCGAGCCGCCCGAAGTCAAAGAACAGGTGAAATGATTGACAATTTGAGCTCATTTTTATTCCTTACGTTTGTCGGTTGTCCTCTGAATTCGCATTCCTAAAATGCTCCGTTCTTGGCGAAGATCTTAAGGTTCGATCAGATTCGAAGAAGTGGTTTTCATTTAGACGCACTGTTGGAGTTTTTTTTCCGTGACGCCCGTTTCTTTTTAAAGATGAGATGGGATGAGTTAAGATTAAAGTTAAAAAGTTAGAATAAAATATTATTAGAATATATTTTTTAATATTATTGTTATTTTAAGATTTGAAAAAATTGAATTGTTTATTTTATTTTGTACGAGAATTTGAAAAAGTTGTAATGATGAGGTGAGATAATATTATTTTATTCGTTTCTTGCAATTGCTTCCAAATTGACCCGAATTCCCGCATATATCAGTTGCAGCAGATATAATCCATGGCATATATCAGTTCCTGCATATGTCTGGCTGAAATTGCAAAAACCGATAGGCCGATAGTTGTCGATCTCTAGGTTAGTACACCATGGATTATTGTTCTGTGCATATTACCGAAATTCCTGCTTGAAACTCATTTAAGTCTGGGAAATCGTAGCATAGCATTTTTAAATCTGTTGTAGTTAAATTAGGCCGGGGTGTTTGATTGAGGTGGCGGTGGCAGATGTATTTATTATTAGTTTTTTTTTTTTCTATAAAAAAAATATAAATGAGCTTGTTTGTATGTGCCGGGATTAGTATCAGTCACAATAAATCCAAATATGTTGGGTGTTGCTTTTGCTAATCCGTATTGTTTGTTTTGCTAGTGGTGGCAATGTGTTTCAACTCCTGGCACGAAGAGAGGTTCCACCTTGAACGAAGCACTCACCAAAAGTATTATGGGGAGAAGTTTCTAAACCTCGATGTGATTCCTTTGGGTCAAGGCATGCAGTACAAGATGCAAGGCAAGGTCTTGTCTCATGGTATGGTCTACATTATTTGTTGTGCTCGTGTATAGCAAGGTTTTGTCTCATGGTATGGTCCGCATTCTTTATTGTGCTCGTCTGATAAATATAATCATACACGCACGCACGCACGCACACTCATTCACTCACACGCACAATATATCTGTTATTGGTTTGGGTCTTTCATATAAGGATATCTGTTTCATCTTATTAAGCTGTTGTATATCTTCAGGGTGGAGGCAGAATGTTGTGGCATTTATCTGCCAAATATTGTCCACTATCGCCTCCAAGGTCAACTATTGCAGCAACCTTCAGCTCCGATGGAAGAACGGTTGCTTCTATGCAGTGAGATTCCATTATAGTCTATCTTATACCTTATAAATGTTGGGACAAAGATTTGCGTATAGATGCTTAATTTTTAAAATAGCCTTGTGTTTTTAACTTTTTATTCCTCCAGTGGAGACCATACCGTGAAGATTATTGGCTGCAAAACTGGGAGCTGCTTGAAGGTTTTGACTGGTCACTGAAGGACCCTTGGGTGGTAAGTTTATATTATAGGCTCTATTCTTATTGTTCATAGTTAGGCGGGTAGAATATGATATAAACGTTGTCTGTTACATGATACATACTAAAGTCTTGCTGTCGTGATACTGTATTTGGCTTTTGAAGGAAAGAATTATTATTTAAACTAGTAATATGATTTTCTATGAGGTGTGCCATATGGGAATCTATCATATGGTGATTGCCTGTTAGAAAAAATTAGCTTGTTTGGAAATAGATCTCATCCCAAAATTCTCATCCCATCTCATTCCCAAACATAATTCAAATATAAATATTTTAAAACTAATCATTACAACTTTCCCAAAGTTTCAAACAAAAAATAAAAAACAATTCAACTTTTTCAAATCCCCAAACAAAAATAATATTATAAAATTATATTCTAACAATATTTTAATTTTATAATATTTTTTATTCAACTTTTTCTCTCTCCTTTCCCAAAACCCAAAAAATACTCAACACAAACTATCTCACTACTATTCACAAAATATCTTATTACTATTCACAAAATTCTCATCTCATCTTACTCCTCAAACGAGCCTGTCAAATAAGCTCCTTTTCATGCTCATTACAAGAATGCATGCACACCGTTAGGTATGATGTGTTACATAACATACACCTATTCTATGAATTTTCTGCGTGCTATGCATCTCTCATTCTCATATTCCAGTGGAACTTTTGCAGGTTAGGTTTCATCCCTTATATCCTGAAATACTTGTGAGTGGAAGTTTGGATCATGAAGTTTGTTTGTGGGATGCTAATACTGCAGAGTGTATAGGATCATGTGATCTTTGTAATTTCTTCTATGGGTTTTTATATAGCATTTGGAGAAGAATATCATGTTGAAATTGTATAATTTACATATGGATATGACAGTTAATTTTCTTTTCTCCTCACAGATCGTCCGATCGCTTCTATTGCGTTCCATGCACAAGGGGAGCTTCTTGCTGTGGCTTCAGGTCACAAGGTTAGGATTTTTTAGCTTTGGATTTTACATAGTGTCTGATGTTGACTTATTCTTTAATTACAATAGTTTATAATTTCTTTATTAGCTATATATATATGGTATTATGGCTGGAAAGCAGAGACATCTACACCAACCATTGTACTGAGAACACGCCAGTCTCTTCGGGTGTGCATTTTCACCCACATGCAGCCCCTTTTGTTTTAATGTTTTAACTGCCAAAGTAACCTCTCTTTGCGGTATCAGACCACTATATGCCTTTTGGCCTTTCATGTTCTCTCTTTTTGGTTCTGATATTGTGCTGATTTGCAGGTCATTGACCTTGACTCATCAGATTGCTCAAAGACACTTGCAACTTCTCCAGGTTACTTGCATTATCCTCCACCCACTGTGTACTTGGCTGGTGCTCATTCCTGTGGTCTTCCTTGTTTGGTAGATGAACTTCCTCTCATGTCTTCACACTTTTTGGTGTGGCCTTCATTTGCTAAAGATTATGGGAGAACATCTTTGCAGCCTACTTATGGGGGGATGTAGGTTTGCTAGTGTGCAAGAGAGTGGATCCTTCTGCTTCAGTGCGGCCTCTCAGATATTCCACTCTATCAGGGCAGTATGAACTTTTATTGTCTCCTATTGATCCTAATAAATTATCACCCGTGCCAGAGGATACGGGAAATGATTCTTTAATGAGTGAAACAGATGACGCGATTCCTCAATCTGCTATGGATGCCATGGAGGTGGTGGAAGTGCATCCTGAAGAGAGAAATGATCGCTTCTTTCCTGTTGGTGATCCAATGTATTGGGAGCTATCTACCCACCCGTGGGTAGCCCAAGTGGTAAGGGCGAACTATTATGCATAAGCCCCATGTCACGGGTTTGATTCCCCCTGGGATCAAATTGCGATTTAAGTGGGGGTCATAGCGGTGGGTTGCTGTGCTAGTCTCCCCGGGGGTTTAGGTTCCATGGGTGAGTCCTAAGGGCTCTGCCGTGGGGTGGTTCCCCTGCCATTAAAAAAATATGTATGGGGAGCTACCTTTCTTGCAAGGGTGGTTAATTGGACAGAGTCAAGCTGCGGAATGCACCATGGGCTCAGTCAATGCTTCAGCCCATGAGAGTTTATCAACATTTAGTGAAATGAAAAATCTTATGGCTCCTTCAGTTATGCCGATCAGTGTCAGCCAATCTAGAGTTACTGGAAGATCTAGTTCCCATCAGCATTCGTTACATTCTCGCATGAGGTCCACATTGGATCCAATGAAGGTTTTAACTTCAATCACATTCCATGTGATGGAAGTGATCCTCAGCCCCCTACAAGCAGAATCCAATCTGAACTTCCAACCTCGATGGCTGTTGCGGAGTTACCTTGCGCTGTGAAGCTAAGAATATGGCCGCATAATGTTAAAGATCCATGTGCTCTTCTTGAAGCAGAAAAGTGTCGCTTAACTATACCGCGTGCTGTACTTTGTAGGTATAACCATTAAATAATAGAGTTCTCCTTCTATTTTTATCTTTTAAACTCTGTTTTGAGCTTGTTGCTACCATAAACATTCAGAAATCTGTAAATGGAAGTAGGACTTTTTGGTAATTCTACTTATCTGAACGTAGTTCTTTCTTGGAGTAACATTTAGCTTGAAGATAGAGATATTGATTTTATTCCAACTATCCTTGTTTCCCCCATTATGGAACTAGATACCTTTTCTGCCTTTCTTCTTTTAGTAACATTAATGTGTAGACTAACTTATCAAACTATATATATATATATAATGTGTATGATACACGATATATACATCGGAGGGATGTTTACTTGTCCACATATGCTTGCAGTGAAATGGGTGCTCATTTTTCACCTTGTGGGAGATTTTTAGCAGCCTGTGTTTGGCATGTGTGCTGTCTCATCTGGAAGCTGATCCAGGATTGCAAGGCCAGGTCCACAACAAAATTACAGTGGCTGCAACATCCCCACGGCATCCAATTTCAGCTCACGAAGTTCTATATGAGTTTCGGATATATTCCCTCGAAGAGGCAACGTAAAGCTTAAACCTACTCATGTGTCACGTCTTTTTCAGGTTTTGATTTATGCTTTTCCTTGTACTTCTGCCTGATAATTTATGCTTGTTTATCTAGATTTGGTTCAGTGCTTGCATCACGGCAATACGGACTGCCCATTGATTAACTTCAATTCAGGTCAGTTGCTTTCTGGTGCGTCTTTTTCTTTTTCTTTTTTGTTGGAGGGGGGTGATATGCTTTTGGGAGATTGGATAATCTCTAATGATTGGATATATGGTTTCATTTGTCTCACATGATACGGGTCAGTCTTCTCTAACAAATGAATGCATGCGTTCTTATGGAAAATAAAAACAGAAATAGTTTATAATTATATGAGTTTGGTAATGTCAACGGTAAGAAAAATTCTTTGGACTTTTGAAAGGTATCTTTTGGTGTGCAAGAAATTTTACTCAGTTATATCAACCTTGAATTTTTTCCTTTCTTATAAAAATTTTGAATTGCATATTTTTAGCAGTTTTTTCTTCACAATCAAATGGCATGTGTAAAGGAATATTAACTGTCCCTAAAAATTTTGGCAACTTTTTCTGCTTGGTGAAGATTTAGTTGTTTTAAGGTGCGTTTGGATGTTGAACTGAATTGAATTGAGTTGGGTTTAGATGATAAAAAATATTATTAGAATATTATTTGTTATTATTATTATTATTTTAGGATTAGAAAAAGTTGAATTGTTTATTATATTTTATGTTGGAATTTGAAAAAATTGTAATAATGAATTGAGATGAGTTGAGATTCCAAACGAAGCCTTAGTCAAAAGTGAGGTGTGTAAGACCGCAGATTTTACATTTGATTTATCTCTTTTGCATCTAATGGCAATGTTATAATTTAAACTGGTGTTGTGACACAATAATGACCTATTTTTGCAAGCATTAAAGATTCATCAATTGTATTTATAAACTGGAAGCTGTGCCTGTCTTGTATTAAAGACGTTCATTTTTATGTCCTTACTTCTCTCCTACATTGGAGCACTTGTTACTTGCTTAGGGTCGATGCAATAGTTCACTTCTCAAGAGTTGGGGTGGTGGTGGAGGGGTTATTCTTGGACATCTATGTTTACAGAACTTCGTTACCCAAGACTACGATTTGTGTCTCGTCTGGCCATGTACATTGCTCTGGTTTATGAGTTGCCTTCATTGAAAAACTAATTTTCACCAATCAGGTTTACAGAGTTTCTGATATGGAACTTGTGAGAGTTCTTCCTAGTGCCGAGGTTGAGGTCAACGTAGTCTGCTTTCATCCATCAGTTGGAGGTGGCCTGATCTATGGGACTAAGGTAAACAAGACTTGGCATGTGCATCTTTGTATTTGGGCATCTATAGCTTAATACTTCATTTTTCATTTTTTTTAATAGGCAAGTTATGTTGGGCTTGTTTGTGTGGAGCCTGGTTCTGTTTGCGTGCGGTCCAATTTGATGGACCGACTTGACAAGAATTCGTTGTAGTCTGTCTTTTAGGCTTGGGCTATATTCGCTTTGGCTTGGGCCAAGTGGGTGGGGAGGGGGGGGGGGGGGGGAATTTCACCTGTTTTGGCCCGTGGTCCGACCCAACCTGGAGACTAGGGTTTATTAATCCGACCTTACCCACTAAACAAGGTTTGCTATAAATTGTATTAAACCCTTCTACGGCCACACTGTATCTTTGATTCGTCATCTAAATAAAATTCTCTGAAGATCCGTGCACCGAACCACGTAAATCTTATGTTCGTGTGTGATTGATTTCATTTTTCCTTTACTTTTTCTCTTACCGTTCATAACAAGTTAAACTT
The DNA here is from genome assembly GCA_022457165.1 of Juglans mandshurica. NCBI lineage: Eukaryota > Viridiplantae > Streptophyta > Magnoliopsida > Fagales > Juglandaceae > Juglans > Juglans mandshurica. Next base: position 14,030,090 of record CM039619.1, read on the forward strand.
TTTTATTGACCAAATCCCATTTTTCTTTTAAAATTTTTTTTGCTGTAAATATTGCAGGAAGGGAAACTAATTGGAATCCTCCAGCATGATTGTTCTCACACCACAAATTGTGCAGCATCTCGTTTTCTTGCTGAAAAAAATGCTCAAGGTAGGGTTAAGTATGATGGTGTTCCTCCTTAGAAGTTTTTACTCCTGTGTAGATTTATGCATTTTTAACAAGGCATTCTCCTATGTATACTCTCAGTTTACATGGGTTGCGTCCCTAGTGCCTTTTAACAAATATCGATGACTTATAAAAAAATAAAACACTGATGTGTTTGATAGATTAGTATTATTTGCCTCAAACATAGGTTTTGCAGCCTGAATGATGCTGCTTGTTTGTTGGTTGCATGTTTAACTTTTTCCTTTCCTAAAATGATGTTTGTAAAACTGATAGGCGCTTTTGACTCATTGCTAGGGACTCGTTATTCTGTTCTTTTCTTTTTATTTTGCTTTTGTTGTTGTTGATAAGGTAACACAAAATAGTAGCTTTATATGAAAACTGTCGAATGTTTTTTGGTGGCATTCACATGAAGCTTTGAAGCAAAACTTTGTAAGCACTTTATTTAGCGAAGGCATGCCAAGTCCATTGCGGCCTTTGTGTTGAATTTGTTAACTTTGCTCAATGCAGTTGCTTCACATGTCATGGATTAAACTGGTCTGTCTATGATATGGACCTTAATTCATCATAAACTCTTCTTGTTTCTAATTTATTTGAATATTTATCCGCCAAGAAAAATGGGCCATTCTTCGTGATTGTAACATGTTTCCACCGATTTTACCAACAGACCACATGAATTCTTTGAGCTTGTAAAATTACAGGAAGCCTTTGTCATGTGCCTGCATCCACATGCATGTTTACTTTTACGTATGCGTGCTGGGGATTGACCTCTGTTGAGATGCAAGGGATTGATCTCCAGTTAGATTTTTGAGCCATGAGCTTCCTTTAAACTTTCATTCGAGGGATGAATCTTCAACTTTGTGAACGAGTGACCTAAGAGAAACTCGTGACCTTCATTTGAAGGGCGATTGAAGAAGTCGCTCTCTACGTAGATGAACTAGTTGGATCCCACATGGTACATCCTTAGAATGCTGATGAGTGATGGGCCGATGGGCAAAAGAAATTTACAGACAAACGATACTGTTGTGAAAACGATGACAATAAAGTGAAAATAAATGCACGAAATTAAACAATCACACACGACACAGTATTTACGTGGTTCGGCAAATTGCCTACGTCCACGGGAGCTACTGAGGATTTTTATTTCTTGAGGAATCCCAATACAATGATGTAGAACGGCTACTGTTCACGCAGACACTGTGCAAGACAAAACAAAACAATATATATATGTTGTACGGCGGAAACCCTAATTCTGATGAATTAGCGATGTTCGCTCGAGCGGCGTGTCGAGCCCGCGTCGAGCGAACTTGTTTCCCGCAATTGCTCGAGCCGTGAGTCGAGCGGCTCCTCAAGCGAAGCTCTCTGACTTCCCTCCGCTCGAGCCGTGAGTCGAGTGGTCATCGAGCGAACCTCTCTGTCCCGCAATTGCTCGAGCGGTCTGTCGAGCTTCCTTCGAGCGAAGCTCTCTGTCTTGTGTTCGCTCGAGCGGCTAGACGCTTCGCTCGAGCGGCGTGAACCAGACTCCACATACTCAACAATTCTCCCACTTGGAGACTGGTACACCCACATGTCGTCCTCTGCCTCAAACATGATATCTTCCACCTCTGCAACTCACAGCTCCTGTCTTCATGCTAGAAGACCAACTGAAGTTGTGCACAACTTCAGTTTCTCAAGTGTAACACCCTTTGTCAACATATCAGCAGGGTTTTTACTTCCACAAATTTTCTCAAGTAGCAACTGTTCATCATCCAACAATGATCGTATAAAGTGATACCTGATCTGAATGTGTTTAGTCCTGGAATGAAATGCTGGATTCTTGGCAAGGAATATGGCACTCTGACTGTCACTGTAGAGGGTGCCATTCTGATTCTTTTTACCCAATTCCTCCAAGAAGCCCTGTATCCAAACCATCTCCTTTGCAGCTTCTGAAATTGCAATATACTCAGCTTCTGTAGTAGACAAAGAAACTGTCTTCTGTAGATTAGAGCCCCATGAAACTGCAGTACCACCCAGAGTGTAGACAAACCCTGTGGTACTTTTTCTGCTATCAATATCTCCAGCTAAATCAGCATCAACATAGCCTTGTACCTCTAAGCCCTCTCCTGAGAAACTGAGGAGCCTTTTAAGTACCTCAAAATCCACTTCACTGCTTCCCAATGTTGTTTTCCAGGATTACTCATGTATCTACTCACAACTCCTACTGCATGGGTAATATCTGGTCTAGTGCAAACCATAGCATACATGAGTGACCCAATAGCTGAGGCATAAGGAACCTTACTCATATAGTCTTGTTCCTCCTCTGACTTTGGTGCCTGATCCTTGCTGAGTCTGAAGTGACTTCCTAAGGGTGTGCCAACTGACTTGGCCTTGTCCATACTAAACCGGTTGAGTACCTTTTTCACATACTCAGCCTGTGAAAGTCTCAACGTGCCTCTGATTCTGTCTTTAGCAATTCTCATGCCAATGATTTGTTTTGCAGCTCCCAAATCCTTCATTGCAAAATGTTCTGACATTTGCTTCTTCAAACTATTGATCTCATCAATACTAGCCCCTGCAATGAGCATGTCATCCACATATAGCAACAAAATAATGTAAGAATTGTCAAACTGTCTAACATAGCAACAATGATCTGTCTGACATCTGATGTACCCTGCACTGCACATGAAACTATCAAATTTCTTGTACCACTGTCTGGGAGCTTGTTTCAGGCCATACAAGCTCTTCTTTAGTCTGCAAACTGAACCTTCCTTTCCTTGTACCACAAACCCCTCAGGTTGGTGCATGTAGATGTCTTCTTCAAGATCTCCATGAAGAAAAGCTGTCTTCACATCTAGCTGCTCAAGAAATAGATCTTCAGTAGCAACCATAGCCAAAACTAGCCTGATGGTTGTGATCTTTACCACAGGAGAAAAGATATCAGAATAGTCAATGCACTGTTTCTGTTGGAAGCCTTTTACAACAAGTCTGGCCTTGTATCTCTTACTGCCATCATGCTCAGCTTTCACCCGGTACACCCACTTGTTATGTAATGCCTTCTTCCCTGATGGAAGTTTTGTCAACTCCCATGTCTGATTCCCTAACAGGGAATCCATCTCATCCTTCATGGCCAACTCCCACTTGCTAGAATTTTCATCTTGCAAGGTTTCTTGGTAACTTTGTGGTTCTCCACCATCTGTCACAAGATGTAATTCAAGGAAGGTAAGGAACGCTGTGGAGGACGTATAGTCCTAACTAACTTTCGAACTGCAGCTATTGGAGTGGACGGCTCTGGATCTGATTGCGGAATAATGGGAATGGGTGTGCTGGACCCACTCTCCCCGTCACTCACATCTCTGCACTGCACTGTGACCTCTGGTAGATCATCCAAACTCACAAACTCAAACTCCTGAGGGGCTGCTTCAGCAACTGTACTGGACTTGTCTTTGTACACAATCTTCTCATTGAAGATCACATTTCTGTTTCTTATAATCTTCCGACCCTGATCATCCCAGAAACGATAGCCAAATGCCTCGTCTCCATAGCCAATGAAATAACATTTCCTTGACTTAGCCTTAAGCTTATTACGAGCATCAGAATCAATAAGAACATAAGAAAGACAGCCAAATATTTTAAGATGAGAAAATTTGACCTCTTTCCCGCTCCAAGTCTCCTCAGGCAATCCACAATCCAAAGGAACTGATGGTCTTCTGTTTATCGAATATACTGCAGTACTAACTGCATCTGCCCAGAAAGTAGGTGGTAGCCCAGCGTGTAGCCTCAAGCTTCTAGCACGCTCATTTATGGTTCTGTTCATACGTTCAGCAACTCCATTTTGCTGTGGTGTCCCAGGAATGGTCTTCTCCATTCTGATTCCCTGAGTTGCACAATACTCCTTGAACCCGCCATCAATATACTCACCACCATTATCAGATCTCAAGCATTTCAACTTCAAGTCTGTTTCATTCTCAACCATGGCTTTCCAATTTTTGAACACATTAAATACATCAGATTTATGTTTAAGAAAATAAACCCATACCTTCCTGCTGTGATCATCAATAAAAGTGACATAGTAGCTAGAACCTCCAAGAGATGCCACTGGGGAAGGTCCCCACACATCAGTGTGCACAAGATCTAGTCTCTCTGACTTCAGTGTTCTACCACTCTTCAAGAAACTGACCTTCTTCTGTTTCCCCATAATACAGCTCTCACACATACTGAGATCAACTGCCTTCAGTTCTGGTAGCTTGCCTCTAGATAGGAGTTCCTTCATGCCCTTCTGACTCATATGGCCAAGCCTGCAATGCCACAAGTCTGCTGTGCTCTCTGCAACGGTAGTGGCAATAGTGTTATTCAAACCAGTAGTCATATAGAGTATACCAGTTTTCTTACCCCGAGCCAGTACTAGTGCCCATTTGGTGACCTTCCAGGTGCTGTCTGAGAACACCACTGAGTGGCCACAATCATCAAGCTGCCCAACAGAAATAAGGTTCTTCTTTAACTCAGGGATGTGTCTGACCTTTTGCAAGGTCCATTTGTTCTTGTTAGGGAGTACGATGTCGATGTCTCCCATTCCAATTACATTCAAGGCTTCTCCATCAGCCAAATACACCTTTCCAAAGTCACCCGCAACATAATTTTGCATTATCTCCCAGTGGGAAGATGTATGGAAAGATGCCCCTGAATCAAGTATCCAGTCATCAACTGGACTATGAACTGCAAGCAATAGTGCATCCTGTAATTCTTCAGTTACCACATTAGCACTATCGTTCTCTGTCTTCTTGGGATTTCTGCAATTCTTCTTTATGTGGCCAGCTTTGCCACAATTCCAACAAATTGCCTGCTGGCCAGGTCTCATCTTGCTCTTGCTCCTGTTCTTTGATTTTGATCTGCCTCTGTATGAGTTCCTGTCTTGTGCTCTTCCCCGAGAGTCAACATTCAGTGCTGAACTCAAGCCTGAGGTCTCACCTGAATCTCTCCTGCGTACCTCCTCAGTCAAAATCAAATCACGGATGTCATCATATTTCAATTTTGACTTACCAGCAGAATTGCTAACAGCCATTCTCATGGCTTCCCAACTATTTGGCAGTGATGCCAATAGTATCAATGCACGTATTTCATCATCAAATTCAATTTCAACAGACGACAATTGATTTGTGATAGTATTGAAATCATTCAAATGTTGTGCAACAGATGTACCATCCGACATCTTTAAATTAAATAACTTCTTCATCAGATGTACCTTATTATTTGCTGACGGCTTTTCATACATAACTGATAAAGCCGCTATGAGATCCGCAGTCGTCTTCTCTTTGATGACGTTTGTGCAACGGATCTCGACAGGGTTAAACGAATAACCCCCAGGACCTGTCGATCCAACAGAGTCCAATCAGCAACTGACATGCTGTCCGGCTTCTTCCCCAATAATGGAAGATGGAGTTTCTTCCCATAGAGGTAATCCTCTATCTGCATTCTCCAATATCCATAATCCGTGCCATCAAACTTCTCGATCCCCAATACTCTCACTTCTTCTCCAGCCATCGTTTTTCTCAGACCCGAACCTTGGCTCTTGATACCAATTGTTGTGAAAACGATGACAATAAAGTGAAAATAAATGCACGAAATTAAACAATCACACACGACACAGTATTTACGTGGTTAGGCAAATTGCCTACGTCCACGGGAGCTACAGAGGATTTTTATTTCTTGAGGAATCCCAATACAATGAAGTAGAACGGCTACTGTTCACGCAGACACTGTGCAAGACAAAACAAAACAATATATATATGTTGTACGGCGGAAACCCTAATTCTGATGAATTAGCGATGTTCGCTCGAGCGGCGTGTCGAGCTCGCGTCGAGCGAACTTGTTTCTCGCAATTGCTCGAGCCGTGAGTCGAGCGGCTTCTCAAGCGAAGCTCTCTGACTTCCCTCCGCTCGAGCCGTGAGTCGAGTGGTCATCGAGCGAACCTCTCTGTCCCGCAATTGCTCGAGCGGTCTGTCGAGCTTCCTTCGAGCGAAGCTCTCTGTCTTGTGTTCGCTCGAGCGGCATGAACCAGACTCCACATACTCAACAGATACAACTATAATTTAAAGTTTCTTCGATTACGAAACATGGATTTCTAGCCTGTAATTGTTTGCAAAACAAAAAAAATAAAAGAAAATAACACAACTATTTCATTTGCGTATAAAGCCGGACCGTAGTTTTATGCAGTTACTTGAGCCTGAGGTGACAGACAATGAACAGATATAACTAGCTAATCTCGTTTGTACTCTCTCAGTTATAAATTAATGCGATGGTATATATTTCCAGATACCTTAGGTCTGTCTCTAATCTTGTTATAAATTTTTGTGACAGGAAATAAGGAGACGGCTCGAATTGGAGATGATCTCCAGCTGCAGATATTGTCCTACAGTGAGCTGATTCACTCCTTGGGAAGGTCAGAGCTTGTCTTCCTTTTATTTCGTGAACAAGGGGTAAGTAAGTAATTTGGATTTGGGAGTGATCATCTAGGCGTGCCTGATGAAGTACTTGAAAGAGGATAATGTTTAATTACTTGGGTGCTTCGGAAATAGCGGTAATAGTTTCAGCATTTATTCATGTCCGGACTTAGGGAAATTACAAAGAAACCCACTTACAATTGGATGGACAAAATTAATTAGCATCCCAAAGCCATACCGGATGTAGCTTTTCTCGTGAGTAAGTGGACCTTGTGTTTCAAAAAGAAGGGTGCACTCGTTTATCGATATGACATAAAGAAGGAAATGAATCTTTGGCATTTTATGATCTTAGAGAGTAGTACTTTTGTAAAGGCTGTCACCCATATTTGACGTACATAGATAATTAGGTCCATCATCATGTGGGTTTTCTTTGCATGTCACCTCTCCAACTTAGGAACCATAGCTTAAAGCATCCATATCCGGTGCAATTACATCATCGTGTCAGATAATAATACGACTCGAACATGGCCAGATAATATACCAACATGTGTCGATGAGTTTAAAGTTGAATTTAAAGGTAAGATCCCTTGCGACGTGGTATGATATATACCTTGGCAATACGGAATGTTTAGGATATAGATGGGACTGGTTTCAGTCAAAAACAGAACTTCCTTGATTTGAATGGAAAAAAAAAAGAGAAGAAGATAGAGATCCAAATGTTGTTTTAAATACTTATGAGAGATGTTAGAAAAAATGATCTAATGTATTTTATCATGTTCATGAGCATTAGAAGAATCGGGCATGTTTGGATACCAATAATGTTTGAAAATATTTGAGAATTATAAGAATTTGTTTGATATTAATTAGGCTTTGAAAATGAAAGCAACATAGTTGAATCATTTTTTAAAAAAAAAAGTAGAAAGTTTTTTTTTTAAAAATAAATATTATATTGGAGTTTGGGAAAAAGATATAATAGATAAAGTTTAAAATTTGTTTGGATATAATTTTTTAATATAATTTTTATTTTTTAATTTGTATAATTTTTGCGTTTAATTAATGATTAGATGAAAATTTTACAAATTGAAATAGATTCTTTTTTTTATTATTATTGTATTTAAGTGATGCTTGAGAAGTTACGAAAAATTTTAAAAATATTGAAAATTTTAAAAATTTTATAGTTACCCAAACATGTCTAAATCTTAACCCAAGCAACGTCATATTTTTTACTAATTTGTTCTATGTAATATGGTGATTTTCTTGTACTTCCTCGTACTTTTAGAGTCCAATTAACCACTAAGGTTTCGTTTGGTTACTAAATTCAACTGAGTTCGATCTAATTTTAAGTTTAGTCTAATATCCAAACACTCAACTCTCAAATTATTAAACTCATCTCAACTCAAACCTTATTACACATGTGACTCACAACCTTTTTCAACTTAAAATATCTTTATATATGAGATTCACAACCTTTTTCAATTTTTCATAAAAAGTATTAAACTCATCTTAACATCCCAACACACCTTAAACTCAGTTTAAATAGGTCTCACATAATTCTCTTTACTACTTAACTCATTACTATTTATAAATAACTCAACTCAGTTAAGTTCAGTTCAACATCCAAACGCAGGTAATAACATGATTCTGCGTCATATCAAATATATGAATATTTGAAATAGCAATAGATTTTTATTTTTAAAGAATAGCACTCATTTCCCTCTTTTAGGCTTCTCTCATATGCCGTCCGCATAGAATTTGTTCTCGTATGCGCCACTACTGTCCACCACCACGTTCAACTGTTCTTTTGGATTTCCCATTTTTTTGTTAGAAAAAAAATAAGAGCAAACAGAGATTGAAAATAGTAAAAAGGGAGACGATTATTAATCATTATCTTAGACAAATATTGCCTTCCACTCATGAATTGAGTTCTACAAAAGAAAATCTGACAAATTTATTCTTAAAATACAACATTGTTTATATAGTGTATAGATTGCAAATTTTGAATACTAGTCTTAAAACGAATAAATGTAATAGCAGCAGTTATAATCTTTTATTTGAATTTAAATAAAATAGTTTTTATCATAAATGTGTGAAGTAATTGTAAAAAAAGATGAAAAAATGTATCATTTTGTTTGAATTAAAACCATTCCGTCAAATGCTAAGTGCGTCTAAAGCATCAATGTGTCTACGTGTCGCGGTGTACGGTTAATGCTTTGCACTGGATGACACTATCATTTTGTATCTATCTTTATATTCCAATTTATATATTGTGAAATTCATTTACTTATAAATTATTAAAAATTAGGTTGTCTTTTATACGTGGATTTAATAAAAAATCACATTGAAAGAAAACTCCAAAAGAAGTCAAAATCAAATAATTGGAGGAAATATTTGAAATAATCCAACATCTTTTTGTAAATTTCACTTCGATTTTGCATAAATGTACTGTTAGCAAAGTGAGTCACAGAGCACCAGCACCGACAATGTTATAACTTTTTTTATTGCCAAAGTACAATCCTACTTTAGGGAAGATTCTTGGTTACAAGCGAAGCCGGCGTCTTCTGGCCGCTCATGATTCGTAAGCTTTGCCTCAATATGTCAATCTCTCGCTCTTTCTTGTATTCTTCATGCTCCATAGAAGCTACTCTCGCTTTCAGTGCTTTGATGGTCTCTTCCTTGGCATTGAGTTCCCTCTGTAACTCTTCTATCATCATCTCTTCTTCCTCTTCTGCTCTCCAATTCTGCACATCCCCTGCAGTACAAAGCAGCAAGTTACGCATAATCATTCATCATGATCTTGGAGTTTTTTCCTTTTTCTTCAAAACCTATTCTTTCATGTGGGTTATTGCAGAAGATTGGGACCCAAGTTTTGACAGATCCAACTAAGAAATATGTACCAAGTGTCCCACTTCGTTTGTCGTAAAAGTGCATATGCAGTGAATTATATATATTATGTTTTCTGCATTTCAGTTTCGCTGAGACCATGATTATGTGGCCAATGATCTCACCAGTATTTATTAGACTTTGGGTATGGACAGGATGAAGATTATTCTATGTAGATTAACCAAGGCCATTGCATTACTGTAAGTACAATTTCATTCACATTCTTCTTTCCTTAAAGCACGTTTCATAGGCTTAAAAGGGTTTAAAGCGTGAATATTCTAAAGGAAAGACATAAACTAAGACATTTTGCTGAATAATTGAGACATTCATTCATGTGGGGTAACCGAAAAACATTCTCTTCACCCCTATCCCAACACATGAACAACAGCAACTGAATCATGAATTAGAATTTCTGAATAGTGTGTGAGCACATATATACATATACATTAGAGAGAGAGAGAGTGTGTACGTACCATGATCATGTGTTCTCTGAATGAGATCATCAAGCTCCATCTTAATTGCAAGATAAAGCTGCTTCCACCTCTCCACAGTCTCATCTCGCCGTGCTCTCTCCTCCCTCATTTGCTCCACCATGAAGCTGGTTCCCAACATTTTCCACTCTTTGATCTGATCACTCTTCTTCTCCCCCATCCCTCTGATCTTATCCTCTTTCTCTTCCACCATCTTCCTCAAGCTCTTCACCTCTCCTCTTAGCCTCTTCCTCTCTTGCTTCCACTCCGCCTCCTTGAATGCAAAAATCATCATGTCTCGCTCATAACCCTTGCTCTCTTTCTCCCTCTCACAAATCATCTCCCTCATTTCTTTCTGCAGAAACCCCGTCTTCTCCATCAACCCGCTAACGTCTTTGTCAAACAAATTCTTGCTCTTGCTCTTGCTCTTGTTCTTGCTCGCATACACACCCATCTCAGTTACTTTTAACTCGGCGATGGGAGAACTTGTTCTTTTAATCTTACAGAAAACTAGAATAGAAGTGTGGATGACATAAATTGATCTTCCCCTAAGGCTCCCTCCATTAATAGACCTGAACTTAGAACTCCGCCTAATATATACTCTAGTACTCGACCCTCAGGTATCTCCAGTACTCACTGTTGCTTAATCATTAATGGAAGCATCAATGAGGCTCGTGAAGACGACTGTCTTCGATAGATTGGAAACTTAAATGACCTGTAAGCAAATATAAATGGAGACATCCTGAGTCACATGCGATTTTTGTCTAGGAGCGTGGGGTAGAAATCACCTCCAATTATTGTCTGCTTCCAAAGGGAGGCCCCGGCCGGGGGGTCCTGCTAGTGTTATTTTCCTTTCAATTTCATTGTGGCGATTTGTACTTTAAAGCATCCTTCCACTGTTGCACAATTGTGGATGTGACAATACACATTCCTAATAAAAATCAGACTCCAACTGCTGATTTAGAACGAGGTACAGTCTTTCATAAAAAAAAAAAAAAAAAAAAAAAAAAAGCAAGAACGAGGTACAGTCTAGAAAAATTATTAAATTTTGCAATTCATTCTTTGCCAAACTTTGTTTTGAATAGAAAATATAATTTATAAAAATAATATCGTTTTTTTAAAGTAGTTAGTATCATTTACTTATAAGTTTATATATATATATATATTATTGATTTTAAATATTAGTATCTTCAATTGTGTTTATTGAAGTGACATTTTACATAGTTCATATTCTAAGTGGGTGAACTGTCACAACATGTTTCATATCAATAAATTAAATCTCTTTATTATTTGATAATTACAAAAATTAAATAAGTTGATTCCATAATTATGAAATGAAATAATTAATTTGTTTGATATTAGCTCAACAACTGTGTTCAATGAACGATCATTTAGCACTGAAAAACAATAGACTAGTCGTCCTCTTGTCGGGCTGTCTGTACCCAGAAACTGTTCTGGCCCGGATATGGTGCTACGATGTTATGATATTATCTTGGACCAACACGAACCTTGGAAAATACATACATCGAGAATATGGCTCATTTAAAGATGAGGTATGATATTATTTTGGACAAACACGAACATTGGAAAGTACTGCATCGAGAATATGGCTCATTTAAAGATGAGGATATTCATGCTGCTGCAAATTTATTCTATTTTGTAGTTAGGTACCAAACATTAAAGTTGTTCATCTCTATATGAAAATTTCCATACATCTTTGGATTCTCTGGGCGAGAAAGACCTATAGTTAATGCGTTTGGAATCTGATTTTGCCCCAAGAATGGGGGGATGTCTGCAGCTGGGTCCATTTTCACTAATCCCATGCAATTTGGCATTTTCAATTATTTGTGCTTGTGTTACATTGTCGTAGGACTCCATAAGGATGATATGGCTCTGTATGGGTAAATTATATGTCAATGATGGTTAAATTTGCAGTTGACCCCCAGTCTGTTAAGAAAATCCTTTTGTTTTTGTTTTGTTTTGGTCAACATGGTGCAGTGATGCCGAAAATATTGCACTACAAGCCGGAAGAGACCAGAAGAGGAAAAAGAGTCATTCTCAACCTGTTGGATGACTCAGGTTTCGATCGATGTGATTTGGAGTCCTAGCAATAATCTGGTGTAGTTGTACGGCATCGATGCATACATCTATAGTGATGAATAAGAAGAAAATGCAAGAAGAATAAAGAGAGTGAGACACACATATTTATGTGGTTCGGTATAATACCTACGTCTACGAGCGTTTAGGGATGAGAAATCTACTATAATATAATTGTTTACAATCTCTCATAGTCTCTCATTTCTCACTATACAATAGAAGTCGAAAATTTATTTGTTGAAGGAGATATTCTCACTGGAGCTCTCATCGTGAGATTGAAGAAACTGGAAAAGAAAAACCCGAAGTCCTAGAAACCCTTTCTCATCTTGTCGGATCCCTTTTTTATTCTTCTCATTGGGAGTGGTGAGGGATGTCAGCTTTATTCCAATCCTTGTTGGCGTGCCTGACTTGCTTTCTTTGTTTTCTCCATTCTCTCTTCTTTTCTCGCTGATACTCTCTTTTCCCTTGTCCCCTCTTTGTCTCATTTTTTTCTTTTCTTCCTCTCTCTTCTTATTTGTCTTCTAGTGAGGGCCTTTTTAATGGGCTGAGCTTAATTTATTTGAGACTGTGATATTTTATCTCCTTCAGTTGCCTGCGATTCTTAAGGGCAATTTGTTCTAAAAAGGATCTTGAAAATCTTTAAGATAAAATATGCAATAGACTTTGGTGAGAAATGTGAGGGAGATATTCTCGACCGCGTAAAGTGCAAGCGCAGAGCTCGTCTTGGCGAGATAAGTGAGAGGCTGGCTCGACTGAGTCAGGTGCAAGCACGAAGACCGGTCAGTCGAATGACCTGACTGCCTGTTGGGCGCATGGGAAGTTGGGCGGTCCCTAGCCTTTCCTGTTTGTTGACTCGTTGCGTAGATAAATCGGGAGAGGCAGTTGAGGCACAAGCGTAACACTCGACTTTTGCCAAAGGAGATGTCATCTCAGGAGTAATGTTGGGTAGCCGAAAGACTAGATCTGTACTTCACCGTGAGTAGGAATGTAACCGGTCCGGTCCGGTCTGGTTTTGGACAAACTCTAGGACTGAACCGGTATGTACCGGTTTTGTATTTTCCAAAATTGATTACGTACCGGTTATCTCCCAAACCGATACTTCCGGTCTGGTCCGGTTTTTCCATTTTTTTTAAATGTAAGTTTGATAGTTTGTCATTAAAAATTTGTTAATAATAATAATAATAATAAAATAGATTTAAAAAAACTAGTTTTATACTTTTATTTAAAAAAGTTGTTTTACTAAAAACTACTTAAATAAAAAATCTGCTACAAGCTTATAAATATAACTACTACAAAAACTAGAAAAAAAAATCTACTATGACTAATGGATACAATTTACAGAATTTACACATCATACATTAAACAAAGCACTACAAGTCTGCAACAAGTCCTTGCATGTTAAAGGAAATAACTTACACATATATTTTTTAGAGCAGTCACAAGAAAACTAGAGAAAATGAAGATCCATTTCCTCTTATAAATTAGAAAACTCCCCAGAAACTCAAGAATGGACATCAACAAGCCTATGAGCCTATAGAATAAAATAAGTTCAAAAGTCTAAATTAGAAGTCCAAAAGTCCAACAAATTACAAGTCCACAAGTCTAAGTTACAAGTCCTTGAAGTACGAAAAATTACAAGTCCAAACACTTAAAAGTCTGAATTACAAGTCTAAAAGTCCAACAAATTACAAGTCCAAATTACAGGTTCGACTGTCCAAATTAGAAGTCCAAATTACAATAACTTCGAACATTCAACAAAAAAACTTCAACTAGAACCATAGCTATGCACTAAGCCACCAACTCCAATAGTCCATTCAACAATTCTTGCAATTATATGAAAATAAATCAAGCAATTAATTCCAATAAAAAGTTAGTAATTACATTAAATAAATAAATAAATAAAAACTTAAGGAAAGATGTTATACAAGTTGACCTACCTTAAATTTAATTATGTTCAGCCAAATAAGTAGGTTTTGAAGAACTCCATAGGTCTTCCATGAACTATACACAAAAAGAAAAATAAATAAGTATAATAATTAAAACAAATTACTAATATGATTTACACTTTAGAGATAGTTAAAGAAAATATGAATGATGCTACATACCTGTATCAATTTTCTCAAACTCTTCAACATCATCCATTAAAGTGCGAATGTTAATCGGGGCAGAAGAACGGAGCCAATTTTGTGTACAAATAAGGGTTTCTACCATAAGTGGAGATAGGCTACTGCAGAAAGGATCAAGTACTCGACCTGCTATGCTAAAAGCCGACTCATAGGCGACTGTAGATATCGGAACTGTAAGAACATCCCGCACAACTCTTGAAAGCACGTGGTATCTAATGGAGTTGACCTTCCACCAAGTCAACAAGTCGAATTTCACATCATCTTTTTCATATTTTTCACATAAATATCTCTCCAATTCAGATTTACTCTCCAAAGAGTTCTCCGACTTCAAACGCTTCTGAATTTGTGCATGGATAAATGATCTGAAATCACCTTGACCTACCCCAGCAGTTGAACTTGTATTACTAGCCCCTCCCTCGCTTGATTGGCTCATAGTTTGATCTTGTGCCCCAACATCACTTCCATCATTTTCACAATAACTATCATATAAACGAGTCAAGGCATCTTAAACCCGATCCACCAACATAAGAACTTGTTAACTATTATCCTCATATATTTCTTCAAAACTAAATGTTAGACAACATATTTTATATCAAAGATCAAGAACCAACCCAACATACAACAAAAGATTCATTTTTTTAATATTTTTCCAATACTTCTGACATTTAGATTTCATACTAAATGTCATTGTCCTCAAATTATGAGGCCCTTCCACACACTCTAAATTAATTACAACTTGAATTGTCGCTAGCTCAAATACAAAACTGTTGCAAGTAACATAATTGGTCTTCGAGAAACGCAAGGTTGCATCGTAAAAAAGTTTTAAAATTTTTACAAACAATCTACTCTTATCCCAATCATCCATGGTTGGAGGCCCTAACTTGGATGCCCCTCCTTTACCCAACTCACTTACACCATCATCATCCTCACTATCATCCTCCCCAACGCTCTTAACGTATCCCAAATCTTCATCCTCTAGCTGTTGAAATACTTTTTGAAACTTTTTAGCCTTATTCAACATCATATAAGTGGAGTTCCAACGAGTTGCTACATTTAAGCATAGTCTACTTTTACAAGTGATATCCTCACTATCACAACATTGCTTAAATGTGTTCAACCTTTGTGGAGATGATTTCATATACTTTACAGCCCCTCTAATTCTTGCAATTGGTTGGTCATATTCTTTCAACCCATCCCGAACAATCATGTTCAAAATATGAGCACAACATCTCATATACAATAACTCATATTCCAAAATCGTATCCTTTCTATTTGAACTTGCATTATCGAGTGTCATTGTCAATATTTTGGGCCTCCCCCATTCAACCAAACACGCTTCAGTCTTTTTACCTAGTATCTCACCTTTATGATTTTCAACCTTACAAAAATTTATTATTTTTTTGTGCATTTTCCAATTTTCATTAATAAAATGTGTGGTGAGACACAAGTAGTTAAAATTTAGCACGGATGTCCATGTATACGTGGTTAGACAAATGTGTTGCCCCTTAAGAGCACTTTTTGGCTTTTCTTTCTCTATCAAATAAAGTTTATAAATATCATTTGCAACCATTACGCGTGATGGAATTCCATTCCATCTAGGTTACACAACAAGCATAAACTTCTTAAACCCCTCCCCTTCCACATGTCTAAAAGGAAGCTCATCAACAAACAACATTTCTGCTAAGACTTCTCTACAAGTTTCAACACTAAAAGCTATAGGTATAAGCCACCCACTGCTTGATCCAGACTGGAAACCCAATACAGATTGGTTTTTATCCACTTTCTTAAGTGGAGACTTCTTACATATTTTTTCTAAGTGCTCTAACATTGATTTTGTGCCATTTATATTAGAATCACAAGCCTAAGTCATCCCACAAAGATTACATGCAGCCCTAGGTTTCAACTTATCCTCAATATTAATCTTTATAAAATAATCTTAAACTACAAATCTTTTCCTACCACTCACAAGACTAGAAGATGACTTACTCACATTAGATTTGAGAGAAAGCGGATCCTTAGTCGATGTTGATTCCATGTCCTTTGACCCTTTTCCATTATAGGTTGAACATTGCCAGGTGTTTCATTTAAAGGATCCATCTGTAGTAACAAAAATAAAATTAATAAAAGCAGCTATATATATATATGGGGTAAGCTGTAAGCACTTGATCAGTTAAATGATTGAGTTGCCATTGGCCCATTGCCAATCAGTATTTCGTAATGAAGCAAGATAATGATGAATTATTATATGTTTTATTGATGATCACAGATTCACACTAGCCACCATTCCAAAACCAAACCTTTAATATTTTTGTTCTTGGAGAAGCAGAAAATGTGAGGCAAACCAGATGCAATTATCTCATTTTCTTAAAGTTATAAACTCAAACATAAAACTGTAATAACACAAATCCAATCACAAAACCCTAATAACACAAATACAATCATAAAACCCCTAAATTTTGGATTCAAAAACCCTAATAAAACAAATACATTATACCATCTACCAGATTTGAAATTTCAAAATAATTTAAAAAACACAAAAATAATTTACCGTGAGGAATCGAAGACAAAGAGAGTGAGGTGAGGCCGAGGGTCTGTGCGTGGTAGCACTGGTAGGCTGCGGCTAAGTTATATGCGATGGAGAGTGGGGTTGAGGGATGAGAGAGTGAGGCTGAGGAAGAGAGACGAGAGGCAAGAGGCGGCGAGAGGCAGAGAGTAATGCGAGACCGCGAGAGAGTAAGGACTGAGGAGATAGAGTGAGGTAGAGGAAGAGAGAGTGAGGCTGAGGAAGAGAGACGAGAGACGAGAGATAAAAGGTGAGAGGCAGGGCAAATTGCAGAGAGATAGATGCAAGAGAGTGAGGCGGCAGAGTGAAGTAGAGACGAGAAAGTGAGGAGACTTTAGGGTTTATTGGAAAGGAAACGGCACCGTTTCCCCAATGACCCAATGTGTTTGAACTTTGAGTATTCTGTTTTTCTTTTTTCTTTTTTAAATGATAATTAAAAAATTTATACTATTAGTATAGTTATATATTAGTATTAGTTATAAACTTATAGTGATTTAGTATAACTATAAAATTTATAATATATTAGACTATATAATGGTATTAATATTATACTATTAGTCTATATTATATATTAGTATTAGTTATAAACTTATAGTAATTTAGTATAGCTATATAATATATTAGACAATATAATAGTATTAATATTATACTATTAGTATAATTATATATTAGTATTAGTTATAAACTTATATATTCATATAGCTATATAATATATTAGACTATATAATAGTATTAATATTATATTATTAGTATAGTTATATATAAGTATTAGTTATAAACTTATATATTAGCATAACTATATAATATATTAGACTATATATAATATAATTTAATATATATTTTTATGTTTAAAACATATAATCAATTAAATTCTTATCTTTAAGATTAAAATTTTATTTTGAAAATTATATAACATTATCTTATATAATTATATTAATAACATATGATCAAACAAATTACAAATGTTCATATTTAAGATTAACATTTTATGTTATAACTTATAATTTATAAATTATAGTATGAAATTATTTCATATATGATATATAATTATATATATTACATATACAACTTTCACATATAATCAATATTATATATAAAACTTATATATAAAAAATATTTTGTATAATATTAATTTTTTATAAAATTTATATATAAAATATTAATTCATATATATATATATATATTTCCCCAACCGGTCCAATCCGGATCGGGAAAGCGTAAAACCGGAACCGGACCGATTCTGGCCGGTTTTCCTAATACATGAACTGGTCCCGAATCGGACCAGTTCAAAATTGGAACCGAACCGATTCTGGCTGGTTTTCCTAATACATGAACTGGTCCGATTCCGGACCAGTTCAAAACTAGAACCGAACCGATTTTTCGGTGTAAATTTACACCCCTAACCGTGAGGCAGGGGCCACCATAAGGCTCGACCCACTTGTTGACCCTCAACGGGAAGGTATGTGAGAAATGTTTGACAGTGTTGTAAAATTCAAACCGGTTAGTGTAAATAATCTCCAACTATAAGTGTGAAATTTGCAAACCTGAATTATCTTGCTGGAGTGTGGTGAATGTCTGCGGCGATTGTTGTGGCATGAGCATAACACTCAATGTTTGCGGGGGAAGATGTTGTTCTGGCGTTGTTGTCTAGGGACGAGTCAAGGGACTTGCGTCCAACTGGCCTTCTGGGCTAGTCTAGAGACTAGTGTCCGGCCTAAACTTTGTGGCAAATCAAGGGACTCAGCTTGTAGCATGAATGTCGGCAAGTCAATGGACTTGTGTCCGATTGGCCGTCTGAGCAAGTCTAGGGGCAGGTGCCCGACTTAAACTTTGTGGCGAATCAAGGGACTTGGTTTGTAGCACAAAGGTCAGCAAGTCAAGGGACTTGTATCCGATGGGCTGTCTGGCAAGTCTTGGGACTTGTGTCCAGCCTAACTTCATGGCGAGTCAAGGGACTCGGCTTGGTTGCATGAAAGTCAGCAATTCAAGGGACTTGTGTCTGACGGGCTGTCTAGGCAAGTCTTGAGACTTATGCCTAGCCTAGTTTCGTGGCGAGTTAAGAGACTCGGCTTGTAGCACAAAGGTAAGAAAGTCAAGGAACTTGTATCCAACAGGTCATCTGGGAAAGTCTTGGAATTTGTGTCCGGCCTGATTTTGTGGCGAGTCAAAGGACTCAGCTTGGTTAAAGAAGATGCTTGTCTGTGCTAAAAAAGCCAACCATGTTAGCGAAAATATCTCAAATCACAAATGTGAGGTTGCAAACCTGAATCACTTTGCTAGTGCATGGCGAGGGTTGGAGGCGTGCCGGTGAGGCCTGTGGGCAGCCATGTTTCAAAGATGATGAATATTCGGGTGCTTGCGATGCCAAGCAGCTTATTTTGATGGAGACATATGAAGACGCCCGGACGACGCCCAAATGGGGCTATGTAGCCGGTGTTCCACACCGCATAAAGCAATTTTGTTAGTAAATATGAAATTCAAACAAATCTTGAGGGTGACAAACTGGGATGTTTTAGCTGTTGCAATTTATCTTTGCTTCATTGAAATTGTTTGATGTTGGTAGTTACTGATTCATCTTCTTCTCTTCTCTTTTATTTATTCTTCACCTTTTTTTTGGAACTTGTGGGGCACCGTGGGACATGCAAGTTCTATGCAACATGTAGCCCAACGAGTCTCATTGGTTGGACATTTTTTTGGGGCCATGTGACCTCATACGACAGAGACTGTTTGATTACTAACAATGGGCAATTAAGCTGTAAAAGAGCAGGTGGTTCAAACCAAGCAAGTGATACTCATGCATGGTTGAGAACTTTTTGTGATTGAGGAGGCTTTGTCGGACAAGCCCAGGCCGTGCAACTGTGTCCAAGCAAGTGGGCTTGAGTAACTTTGCGTCTATGCAGGTGAGGTCGTGTATGTGGCAGTTAGGCAAGTGGGACCGTGCAATTGTCGAAGGCCAAAAAGTTTGGACTGTAACTGAGGAGTGGGACGCTGGGAAAGGTATTGGCCGAGCTGCATGTTTGCTCGCATGTGCATGGCTGAGCAACTTTGATCGAGACGCATCCGTGCATGATGCCTTGTGGTCGAGCAAGGCACGACTATTCAACAGGTGCCCAAATTGCTAGTGGCCGCGATGGGTAACCGAGCGCATGGTCGAGAAATTCTGTCCGAGGAGCATGTATGGTCAAGGAGTATCTGCTCGAGGATTTCAGTGGCTGAGGAGGGTTGTGATAGTGTTGGCTGAGGAGTTTGTTTGTTGCTGAGGAGGATCTACCCAAGGAGCTCAGTGGCCGAGGAGGATCGTGACAGTGCTAGCCAAGGAGGTTGTTTGTGATCGAGGAGGATCTGGTCATGCATGTGATGAGTGCTCACCACTAGGTGGCCAAGGTGCAGGTGGGCAAGGAAGTGGTTGCTTGCTAGTGGGTGGCCGAGGAAGATCTCGGGTCGAGGAGATGGTTGTGTGCCAGTGGGTGATTGGGCAAGACCTCCGACTAAGGAGGTGGTTGCCCGCCAGTTGGTGGCCGAGCAACTTGGTTCGCAAAGCATCCCACCGGCAACATAAATCGCCTGCGGGCTCATCAGTGCTTGGCGATGGTCCTGCCAGCTTGTGGGTGTCGTGGGAGAGGGTCCGCCGGGTGCATGACAATGTGCCCTCGTCAACTCCTACAACGGGGGAGATCTGGATGGGGGTAGAAACTGCCGGCGAGCCACCGGTAGGTTCAAAGGGCTCACGGCTGGCTGCCGCAGTCCCCAGCTGCAGGGATGAGCTGGTTGGAGACAGAATCCTCCGACGACCCAAGTGGTGGCCGCCAGGGGTTCTCGGGCTCGCGGCGGTCCGCTGCAAGCCTCCCGTTTACACTGCGACGTGCACTCGCATTATGCATGGCACTGTCCAATTGGGATGTGCATGGATAAAGGGCACTGTGCACTTAAGTGCACAGTATTTGCTCGCTAGTGCATGTGCTATGTGCATGTGTCCCGTGTATAAAATGCACACCCCATGGGTCAGAAAGATGAGTTACCCGGTCACTTGAGCTGCAAGTGCCATTTGCAGGCACTTAAGTGTACCGTATCGTTAACTACATGGGTGAGGAAGAGTTTACTCGCCTAATTTTTGCGATGGCATTGTTAATAAAAACGAGTAAGAAAGTTGGGAATAATTATCTGGGGAAAAATTAGTCTCCTCACCCTGAGATTACTTCGCACGCTAGAAAATTATCTTTCTCCCACTTCTGGTGTATAAAATAAATTAGATCTCATAGACAGCGCCAACTGTTGATGCCGAAAAAATTGCACAATAGGCTGGAATGAGAGAAATAGTCATTCTTGGTCCGTTGGGACGACTCGCGCATCAATGCGTATGTTCATGGCGATAAATAAGAAGTAAATGTAGGAAAAATAAATAGAGTGAGACACACATATTTACGTGATTCGGTATGATGCCTATGTTCACCAACGTTTGGAGATGATAAATCCATTATAATATAATTATTTACAGTCTCTCATTTTTCACTGTACAATAGAAGTCACAGATCTATTTGCTGAAGAGGATATTCACGCTGGAGCTCTCATCATGAGGTTGAAGAAGTTGAAGAAGAACCCAAAGTCCCATAAACCCTTTCTTGTTCGGTCTGATCCCTTTTTTATTCATCTCCTTGGGAATGGTGATAGATGTCAGCTTTATTTCACTCCTCGTTGGCGTGCCTAACTTGCTTTCATTCATTTCTCCATTTTCTCTTCTTTTTCATCCATTCATTTTTTTTCTCTCTACACTCTTTTTTCCCTTATCTTTGTCTATTCTTCATCTCTCTTCTTATTTGTCTTCTAGTGAGGGCCTCTTTGATGGGTTGAACTTGATTTATTTAAGCCCCTTCATAGTGACTATTTGATTACATTTTAATTTTAAAAAATAAATAAATAAACTTCAACTCATTTATTAAAATATCGAACATAAAATTCATGTGAAAGATTGTAAGTATCTATATTTTAATTTATTTTATAATTATAATAAATCGCGCAACAAATAATGTATTTAAACAAAATTTATCAGCAGTATAATATTCTTTTGTGGTATTAGCATTACCCCTGCAAACCTCAGTTCTATTAACCATCCCCAAAAAATAGTCCATAAGCGGTAGCATAGCATATTGGACAAATACTTCTCAAGGCCTCAGGCCCAGTAGAAAAGTAGAACTTCCCCTCCCCAACCCAACATTTGTTGGGCCTCAGGCCCTACAAATTATCTCGGCAATATTGAGATTAAAGGACCAGCGCAGCCCAGAAAAAAAAAAAAATCACCTCTTAAAGACCCAAAGGCCGGGGGGGAAAACAAAACAACATCTCGAGGCAACCAAGGTTCATTTCATTGTATTTACGATATTTCCAAAGTATCTTTTTCACCTAAAAAGTATCCTCTGTCACTGTGCATTGGATATACCGATTTGATCAAGGAACTCGGCATATTTTGGATAAAAATTTTATATTTAATCATTTTATGTACTCTTTATGCAGTTCACTAATGTTATTGCAGGCTGTGTCATTTTTTTTAATATAAAATAACTATTTCAGCCAATCACATCAATAAAATGCGCAAGTAATACACAAAATTGACTGTATATAGAACAACTCTATTTTGTAAGGAACCCCAATCTTCTTTTAAGCAATTGATCATATATTAGAAAAGGAAATTCTTGCATGCAAAATAATAATAATACTAATAATACTAATAATAATAACTTGCAATTATTTTACAATTCTACATAAAATATATGGTAGTTTTGTAATATTAAAATTTATTTTTAATAGAATGACATGATTTCATTAGTTGTTTGAAAATAAATTATAAAATAATTGTTGGTATATAACAGATTTATGATAATAAATAGATGAATTCTATGCATCAGTCACTATTTACTTTCACACTCTATATCTATAGTTTTTTTTTTTTACAAGGTGTGTGGAGTATTTTTTTTTATAGAATGTGAGGTATGATATAGTGAATAGTGGCTTATATATTTAATTTTTCTAATAAATATAGAGATACGAGGGAAAAAAAAAACAAGTCTTGGGCCATTTATCTTTTGAAGTTTGTGTGGAATATATGAATCCGATCGATGATCTTTTGTTTGTTTTTAACAGACAGAAAGTAAAGGGTCTTTCTTTTGGTCATCACGAAGAAATCCTTTTACTCTGTCCCTACCCTTTGAACTTTTACATGGCAAATCATAGATGGTGGCATCGGTGGGCGTGGAACTTTTCACAAAAAGACAGTGATCCGGAGGAAAAAATAGAACCCATGATACTGTTGCCATCGAATATTACCCATCTTTGGTGGACCCTAATTCACGGAAACAATATTTTAGAACCCTAAACTCTCTTTATTTGCAAGTTTCAGTCACTCCTTCAGCTTTGATGATTCCTTTTTAAGTTAACTCTTTTCCCACCCTAAGTTATTCGTTAGTTACACTTAATTCGGGTGGTTGAGTTTCCATGTCTAATTAATGATTATCACCTATAATTACGTAATGAAAAAGAAAAATATTATTTGTACTTACAATTTTTACTTACATAATAATATGTATTGACGTGTCGACTATTGATACGATGAAAATTAGAAAAATTTAAATTTAAAAAGAAAATTGATAAAATAAGTCTTGTAAGTAAAATTATAAGTATATGTAGCACTATTCGATGAAAAATATTATTCTTATATTTTTATTATTCTTTTAATTATGTATTGATCATTTGATATCATGTTATAAGGTGATGAAATAATTAACAAGGGTCGAGAGGCTTGTAAATGTTATTTTTCTTACCAAATTCATTGACTCGTTGATCAATGGTTCTTAGGAATTGAGATGGTGATTAATACAAGAAGAAAAAAGATTTTTAGCATGATCCAAATTTGTCTTTCAATTCAATGCACCTAATGGAAAAACCTTTAAATCATGGCTGAAAAAGTAAGTTTGCAATGCAACAAGTGTCAACCCCAGGTAACCTTTTCAGGCTTTTCTTCGTATATGTGATAGAATAATTCTACATACAACCGTGAAGTGCGTAATCAACGCGTAATCGCTTTGAAAAATAGTGGGGTCCACTATTAAAAAATTAATTTTTTTCATGTGAGTCTCATGTTTTATTAACTTTTTTCAAAGTGATTACGCGGCGATTATACAATTCACGATTGTAAATATCTTTTCTCTATGTGATATATCGAGTCCATACATGATTGAGTTCTTCGTAAGTGGGTGTGTTCAACATATAATTTACGTTACGATTTAATTTATAATATTTAAATTTTAAAATCTTATTTTAGATTAAATTATGCCATGTTAAGCACTTTAATAGATATCCTATCTACCCCGGCTGGATTCAAATGCGTCAAAGCACCAAAATCATATTGTACTTAACTATTCTGAAGACATAAAAAAAGGGTCCACAAATAAATTATTTAAAATAATTTCATAAATTTATGTGATTTTATTTAATCTATTAGATTTATTTTATAATAAAAGTAATTTTATAATCTAATAAATTATATTAAATCATATCAATTTGAAAGATTATTTTTATGTAATTCTGTACGGCGCTTATACACTCACGACTGTAAATATCATTTTTCATTCTTTTATGACTTAGAATATTTCTCTTTAAAAACACGGACAACGCACTAGGTAAAAAGAAAAAATTGCACATGAAATCCATCTTAAAGTGGTTGGACTTGTGGAGGCATCACCTTTTAAGAGACTCGTTGATGGAGCCCACCCGATATTATATATTGTATAGCCGAAGCCCACGAAAAGCCTCGTTTAAGGAACACCTTTTTCCTTTTTAATTAACAAAATATAAGATTGTTTAGGAATTGTCGATTGTCTCAACAACTTTCCCAAACTAAAGGAAACTTCTTTTTCTTTCAAAGTCAAACGTTGTGGGCTTTTCCTGTCTTAATTTATACCTTTTTTTTTTTTGTACCAATTATGATACACAATCTACACTTCCATCTAAGCTTCATATCTACGGCTCTTTTACTATTTGAGAAGTTCTTATCCTCGTAAGTATATTTTATAAAAATAAATTTATAAATTGACATAATTTTATATAATAAATTATATATACTTCACAATAAAAATAATTTTACAATCTGACGTATCACATCAAGTCACATCAGCATGTGAATTTATTTATATAAAATTTTTTTTTTATAACTAAAACATTTACAATCTGACCGTTCCATGTGTGATATTGATATTTGGAAGATTTTCCAATTCAAAATGTTACAAAACTTCATAGCTGAATTTACAGTGCTCTTTTAAAAATGAATTTACATTTGAAATCCAATACTAAGATAAGCATGTTAGAGGGAAAATATAGGGGCATAGTTGTCATGGCCACGGATGCAACCAAAATTGAAACCCAGGGAAATGAATATGCGCCAAAATAAGAAAAATGATACAAATTTTTATGATTTTAGTCTCTTATTTTGACCGTTTATATATTTATTTATTTTATTTAATAATTTAAAAAAATAACTATTAATATACTGATAATTTTGTTTAAAATAATATTAAAAAAATTTAAAAAATATAAAGAAAAAAAAATAAAGTGACATTACCATTTTTTGGTGCCTTAAATTCGTCAATGGACATTTGGACACGAGAAGTTGGAAGTGACATCATGTATAACAAATATAAATTGACAATAATATTACATTATATTGAAAATAATATTTAATTGAACAAGGAAATGAGGAGAAATGGGAAAAATGTAAAAGATTTTAGATTTACCTAATTAATCCGCCGACCTAAAATTTAAGTTTTTATAGATGAGATGAGATGAGATGAATTGAAATAAAAGTTAAAAGATGAATAAAATATTATTAAAATATATATATATTTTAATATTATTTTTGTTTTAATATTTGAAAAAATTGAATTGTTTATTTTATTTTTTGTGAAAAAAATCGTAATGATTAGATTAGATAAAATGAGATGAAATTTTTTGTAAAAGTGAACAAAGCTTAAAAGAATTATACTATTTGCAAATCTCAATTAAATACATCAACATGTTTTATTTATAAAAATAATAAATTATTTAGAAAAATTTATGTGTTAAAAATTATAAAGTTTTTAAAAAATTGATAAAATAAATCTAGTACTTATAATTATAAATGAATTTATAAGTACGGCGCTTGGACGTATTAATAACGTGTCGATAAATGATTTGCAAGCATGGAGACCAGGGATGACTTGCAAAAATGATCACGTGCTGCGCCGAATAAAGAACCTTCGCATTAAACAAACTACCGTATCGGTAACGTCAGTAAAATTTAGAGGTACGTATGCAAACAGTAGCTCAAATGGGCAGTATCTGCAAATAAAACAAATACCGATGGGCAAATCCGGAAGTCGAGCTTAATACTGAGTTTTACGCGTTAACGTTGTTTGTTTGTTGTGCTCTTCGATAGGGAAGCGGAAGCCAAAGCAGGGAGAGAGAGAGAGAGAGAGAAAGAAACAGAGGGAGAGAAAGAGAGAGAAAGTGCGAGAAAACAAGGGGGAAAATAGTTGCAAAGGAAGGATTTGGTCTTTTCCCACTCTTCTTCCCGCCTTTGCTTGGCCCTCTGCAACCGCATTTTCCCATTTTACCTCCCCTACCCACATTTCATTTTCCCATTGCTCAGCTATAGACCACCAAAATTCAAATTCCGTGCTGTTTGGGTGCTAAAAAACGGAGCATTTGCACTCGTTCCCGCTGCGACTTCGAGTTCAAGGAAGGTTCCGGGCAATTAGGGACTTGATTGGATCGAATTTGTTTTGATAGGTGGGATCTATGGTTTGGTCCCATTGGGTGGTGGCGGTTGTTCTTGAAGGATTTTAGGGTTCATTAACTCAGCCTCAGATCTCAATCTCGTCACATTTTCGTTTAAAAATGGTATTCGCTTTCCTTCGGCCTGGCATTGTCTTCCCCTCGAAGTCTAGCAATTTTTTTTTTTTTTTTCTATCTCTCTAATAGTTTGTATTGAATTTTAAAAATTATGTACATGTCTTATTTTTCACATCAATTCATGTTATTTATTAACTTAGTACCACGAATCTGTGCTGAAATTTGACTTGAACTTTTCGAGTGTGTTTGTGTGTAAATTCGAGTTATATTTGTATGCTTGCATTATTCAGCGGGAAGCACTGTAGTCAGATTTTATCTTCATTTTTACTTTAGCAGATTTCGTAATCAGATGTGTGGAAATAAAATGTTTAATAGGATACTTTTGAAAGTATTTATCTCACAAAATTATCATTTGTTAATGATTAACGACTGGTCAAATTTAGTTAGTCGATTGTGTTAATTTTTCTGGGGAGGCAGGGGCACTCTCCAGCTTTATGTGTGAATGGATTCCATTATCATCAGTGGTTGCACTCTTACTGCTCTCCTCACCTGTTTGCTACCTTTCATGACGCTTGTATTATATGTCAATGTTCGTCTTGAAAAGTACTATACTCACACTCTGCTCTGTATTATAGACGTTCTGATGAGATAATTAACCACACAGGTTGTCCAAGCCAACTTAATGGTTGGATCTCATGTCTGGGTGGAGGATCCTGAGGTTGCTTGGATGGATGGTGAAGTTATAGAAGTTAATGGTGAAGATTTAGAAATAAGCTGTACATCTGGAAGGACTGTGAGTGATGTTTTCTCAAAATTAATATGAAATTATTGCATCATAACTGTGGATTTTGTTTATGATTAAAAACATTTCATCAACTTGTTTTCTTTGTTGCTATCTGATTCTATTCACATGTTTAAAACCTGTATTGGATGATTGATATTAGTTTTTTTGATATTAGTTTATACGTGCCTTTCCTGATTTAGTGCCAATTGAGTGGAATAAGACATATTACAGGGAAAATTCATTAGAGTTGATAACTACTTATAAAAAAAAAAAAATTCATTAGAGTTGATAACTGGTTTGCCTAATGTGGTGCATTTGGAGGCAGAGGAATGCTTGAACCTTTGAGGATTGTGAGAAGACTGTGTAGGAGCTAAATGATTCCGTTTTAGGTCTCTTTAGACTGGAAATAATAATTTATGTTCGTCTAGCCTAGTTTTCAGGATTTTCTTGGTCCTGCTACTCTTTTTGGCTAGTATATCTAATGTATACTCCTTGTGTATTTGGGTTGCACCTTTTGCTTGTTAACAAAATTATCTTATAAAAAATAAAATTATCAACCACATCCATGATGTTGATTTCTGGGTTTGTTGATTGACAATTTTTTTTTATTGATAAACAAAATTTTCTCGAGCATGAAATAGACAAAGGCCTGAGTATACAGGACATATACAAGAGTGTCACCTATGCGTGCGGTTTGTTGATTGACAATTTTAAGAATTACTTTACGACGTATGTGCTTATAAGGAGGTTGAATACTTGAAGCCTCCTTTACAATTTATATTGTCAGGATTGCTTATAAAAAAATTATATTGTCAGGAGTTTGATCCTTAATTTTACTATTTGTCAGAAGCACTAAAATGGACTGTAAAAGTTTCCATTATGGTTTTTTGTGACCGAGGAATTAGCTTTGAAATGTAGGTACAAAAAGTAAGAGTTCTTGCATGCCTTATCATCTTTCCAGTGTAAGAGAATTTTTTTTTTTTTTGATAAATAATGCAAGAGAAATTTAGTTCTAAAATCTCCATACATCAAGGGTAGTGGCCTTTATTTCATCTCTTGGGAGGCCAAGATCCTGGAAATATGCTTGCTTTCTGCATTTTATTCTATTTTGCCCAATTTTTTGTTTTTTTTTATAAGTAAGAATCTTTATTGAACAGAATGAAACTAGGCAATGCCCAAGTACACAACAAGTATACAAAGTGAGACACCTAATTACATTCTTGTGAGCTGAAAAGAAGATAGAAACTCATGGACATTCCCACCCTTCAGTACAATAGCAGAAAAAAATTGCCCAATTATTTTAGAAAGAGTATTTATGCATATGGTGGTTAAGGTTCATTTGACTGTGTCTATAGTTGGTTCTAAGTGTTCATGTGACATTATCAGAGCTTCATTTTATGTTTATGTATATGGTGCCTGCTTCATGGGGTGGTTTTCGGTTGTGTAAGGGCTTATATTTATTTATGTTTTAGGTTGTAGCTAAAGCATCCAATATCTATCCAAAGGATCCTGAATTTCCGCCATGTGGTGTTGATGATATGACAAAGCTGGCTTATCTGCATGAACCTGGGGTTCTACAGAATTTAAGATGTCGTTACGATATAAATGAAATATATGTGAGTATTAATCAGAAGTTTCCCGTTCCTCCCTCTTCTCCCATATTCACTTTGAAATGGATAGTTTCTTAATAAGTTCAGTTGCTTCACCAATATTTAATTCCTTTTTCATCTTTATAAGGTGTCTACAAAGTGTGGACACGTATATTTATTTGCTGTCCACATTGAGTTTTGTTGCTGTCTATCATTTTTCATTTTTTAAGTAGTATATCTCTAATGGTAGAGGTTTACAAAGCTAAACTTTCTAATGGTGTTTCCAGACATACACAGGAAATATATTGATAGCAGTAAACCCTTTTCGAAGGCTCCCTCATTTATATGATAATCATATGATGCAACAGTATAAAGGGGCGGCTATAGGTGAGCTAAGCCCCCATCCTTTTGCTATTGCAGATGCTGCATACAGGTATCTGTCGTATCCTTCTTTCAAAACTTATGGGAGTACTCAATGTTATTTGACATGCCTAAAAAATAAAAATAAAATTTTTTAATGTAGATTGATGATTAACGAGGGAATAAGCCAGTCAATTTTGGTTAGTGGGGAAAGTGGAGCTGGTAAAACAGAAAGTACAAAAATGCTTATGCAGTATCTTGCCTATATGGGAGGGAAAGCTGCAGCTGAGGGAAGACGGTCTGTGGAGCAACAAGTCCTAGAGGTAACAATTTATTTGATACTTATTCAAATGGATGGTATTAAAGCCGATGATTCTAATGTTGCTTTCTTATATGTTATGGCTTTTTCTTGGAAAGGGATCTTGCATGAATGCTAAATTCCAGTCGATTCACGGTTTTTCTTCTTATTTGTTTGGCAGTCCAACCCTGTGCTAGAAGCATTTGGTAATGCAAAGACGGTCAGAAACAATAATTCAAGGTGGAAACCTATTTCTCATATCAATTGTTTTTTTCTCCTGATTTCTACGTTTATGATGTGTTGTATGTTCTGTTTGGTTGGGTGAAAATTTTTCTGAATTGTATATAACACAATTGCAGTCGCTTTGGTAAGTTCGTGGAGATTCAGTTCAATCAACGGGGGAAAATATCGGGTGCTGCCATCAGAACTTATTTATTAGAACGATCCCGAGTTTGTCAAGTATCTGATCCTGAACGAAATTATCATTGCTTTTATATGCTTTGTGCTGGACCACCTGAGGTAAATTGGTTTGCTCCCTGTATGATGCCTTGATTGATCATTGATCAAGCACAATAGTAGTCTGCATAAAGTTTTTAGTTTGCATAATAGAAGTCATCAAATGGAATTACAGGTCAGGGAAAGACTTATAAACAAAGGTTGAAACAGAGAAAATTCTTGGCTTAGCTTTTGGAATTTCATAGCATGGTGTTCATGTTAAAATTTGTATATCTGTTGGGTTGGTTTTAGAACCTAGGTTCCCTTGGTTTCCATTTCCAGAATCCAGAATAGTCAAAGAGACACTGTAGTGGCATTTACAGCTTAGTTTTATAAGGGACTGTGATGCACTGCCTTTAATTTTGTATGTCAAGTTGGTTTCCCGATTGGTTTTTCTTCACAACTCTAAATGACAATTGTTTTTTAGGATGTTGAGAAGTATAGACTGGGAAATCCAAGAACATTCCATTATTTAAACCAATCAAAGTGCTATGAGCTGGACGGAGTCGATGATTCTAAGGAATACCTTGCAACTAGAAAAGCTATGGACGTTGTTGGGATCAGTTCTGATGAGCAGGTACTGTGTGATTAGTTTTTTTACAGCATATATTTGTACGAGAATCTCTACTAGAGTTTATTGTTCTCAGGATGCAATATTCCGAGTTGTAGCTGCAATACTTCATTTGGGCAACATTGAGTTTTCCAAGGGAAAAGAAATAGATTCTTCTGAACCCAAAGATGACAAATCTCGGTTCCATCTCAAAACAGCAGCTGAACTTTTCATGTATGTGATAATTGTTTACGATTTTCTAGAGAAGTTAAAAGGCAAATCCTCAATATGCAAGTTTTGTTTAGGTGTCACGAGAAGTCTCTTGAAGACTCGTTATGTAAACGTGTGCTTGTGACTCGTGATGAGACCATAACAAAATGGATTGATCCAGAATCTGCAGCTCTCAGCAGAGATGCTTTGGCAAAAGTTGTTTATTCAAAGTTATTTGATTGGTAGGTTTTAATGTACTTAGTAACTTCATCATTAAGGATATATTGTATCCGTTAATTTGTCTTCCTTTTTTCCCTTTGATTAAATGTTTTGAACACTGAATGACTCAGGCTTGTGAACAAGATTAACAATTCTATTGGTCAAGATCCCGATTCAAAAAACTTGATTGGGGTTCTCGATATTTATGGATTTGAGAGTTTCAAGACAAACAGGTGCTTAACCGGTATGCTTTTGTTTTCATTATTTACAGAGGTTAATTTGTTGCCAGGACAGGTTGAAATAATTGTGATTGATCTGATGGGGATGTCTAGCTGGAAACATAACTTTGTGGGCTTGATGCCATTTGTATGTTAATTTCATGATGAATCATATTTTGTTCGTTTAAATATATGCTGGTCAGTTTACTTGTTCAAACACTCCTGCAGGGATACTTTTTAGCTCGCTTCTTACCATTTTTTCTGGCTCTGGGCTTTTCTTGAGGATTGCTAATGGAATGGATATGTTAATTTTGAATGATTTTTTAGGTTTTGTCGTATAGATACATAATTACAGTTGTATGATTTGACCCTTGTTTGTTATATTTTGAGTTTTGCATTGTGTAAAATGTTTATTGGCTGTGTGCAGCTTTGAGCAATTTTGTATCAATTTGACTAATGAAAAACTGCAGCAACATTTCAACCAGGTTTTGAGCGTGAACATATGCTGTATTCTTTAATTTCCTCGATCTGCCAGATGATTTCCAACTTAGTTTAACATCAATAATGTGTTTGACAGCATGTTTTTAAGATGGAGCAAGAAGAATATACAAAAGAAGAAATTGACTGGAGTTATATAGAGTTCATTGATAACCAGGATATTCTTGATCTCATTGAAAAGGTTTGTCAGTTTTCTGGCTGCACTTACCATCACACATCAGAGAGAAAATTCATTTCATCAAATGTTCTATGGACACAGGTTATAATGCTCCAATGTATATTAATATATATTAAGATTATGGACTTTGAAAGTTATTTTGTTCGATTGCTTCTGTGTCTGCTTCAATCATTCCTTTTCTTGAATGCCATGGTTCACCTCTCTTGGGTCCTTCTTTTATACCTCCTGCATACTTGAATTTTACCCTTTTTTTATCCTTCATAATGAAACTGCTACTTTCATGCGTATGAATCTTCTTTGATGATATAGTGAGACATTTGTCCCACTTGTCTTTCCTTCTTACATTTTCCCGTCTGGTTTCTTTAGTTTCTTATATATATTTTTAATTTTCCTCTTTTTATCTTTGATGAGCCCCTATCAGTCCAATGATAGGTGTTTGTGGCTAAGCAGTAGGGGCCAGCACTTGATACTAAAATCCTGAACTTATATCCAATATCCATGGTTCCCTTCCCAGGTCCTAGGCTAAAGATTTCCTTTGTATAACAACAAATTGGACTTAATAAGAGTTCACGCATGCGTGTGCGCACACACATACACACAGATACACACATATGATTGTGTATATATATATATATATATATATTTATTTACACAGACAAATATCGATGACATTTTATCTTATCATGAATCCTAGTTGGCTGTATGTTGCTTTTGTGCAATTTTATCATACTTGTCCATCTAAGTTCTTTGTTCTTGTTTTCGGTGCCTTTATGTTGTTTCCATAGTTCAATTCTTGTTTTAGTTGGATTAAGGAGACACATTGATGAATGACATGACATAATATGTGCTTTATTTTTCTAACATGTACGTTTGTAATTCAGAAACCTGGTGGCATCATTGCTCTTCTGGATGAGGCTTGGTATGTTCAAAAGATAATAAAACCTATTATTCCATTTTATCTCAGTTAGTTTTGTAACAGTAAACCTGTTTGGTCCCTGCAATACTTTTTGTTTCTCAGTTTGTTCTCTTTCTTAGAATTATGTATAAATTTATTGGGTGATTGTGGCATAACCCTTGGTATTTTTTGTAGTATGTTTCCAAAATCAACGCATGAGACATTTGCAGAAAAGCTCTACCAAACTTTTAAAGAGCATAAACGCTTTAGCAAGCCAAAGCTGTCACGTAGTGACTTCACCATTTGTCATTATGCTGGTGATGTAAGTGTCTGAAATCATTTGGTTTGCATAGTAACATGCCTGAACATTTTTTGATGTGAAGAATTTTGTTTTAGGTCACCTATCAAACAGAGCTCTTCCTGGATAAGAATAAAGACTATGTTGTTGCCGAGCATCAAGCACTCCTGAGCGCTTCCAAGTGCTCCTTTGTTTCAGGCTTGTTCCCACCTTTAGCTGAAGAATCTTCCAAATCATCAAAGTTCTCATCAATAGGTCTTCGTTTTAAGGTTTGTTTCTGCTGTATTGGTATGTGCAATCAAGTTTAATTCTCCCCATATGGTTCAGATTTCAAAATATTGTAAACTGAAAACAGCAACAATTGCAAGCTTTGCTTGAGACACTGAGTGCCACCGAGCCACACTACATCCGTTGTGTAAAGCCGAATAATCTTCTCAAACCAGCCATATTTGAAAGTAATAACATTTTACAGCAACTTCGCTGTGGGGTAAGTTCTATTTTTGGTTATCTCATTGTAGTTTGGTGTACAAGCCAGCTTTTCTTCAGACATTTACTTGCGTAACTGGATTAACAAATGTTATACTTCAGGGAGTCATGGAAGCAATTAGGATCAGTTGTGCTGGGTATCCCTCTAGAAAGACTTTTGACGATTTTTTACGTCGGTTTGGCATCTTGGCACCTGATGTTTTAGATGGGAGGTACGCCTTTGTCATTTTATTCACCAGATTTGTGGCATTAGATTCGTATTCCACTAGCTCTAATTCTTGTTCATTTCAGCTATGATGAGTTCACTGCTTGCACAAAGCTTCTTGAGAAGGTGAACCTTAAAGGGTATCAGGTATGTTTCCATAATAGTGCTCTCTGTACTGCTTGAACGTTTCAAGGATGTCAAATTCTGCATTTTCCTTTTATTGGCATGATTTTTTGCAAATGTCCCATATTTGTAATGGACTCAATGTCCATGACTTGCTTCTTTCTATTGTACATTATAGATAGGTATTTCTCATGTATACTTCCTGTGTACTTGGGCTTTGCCTATTATTATGAATAAAACTTCTTGATTACTTGTAAAAAAAAAAATTTGCCTGCAGACCCACATTCCATAGGTTTTTGGGTTTTGTTGAATTATCATGTTGTTGCCATTAAGCATACCGCTTATGAGCATTTATATTGTTGTTGGCTGCTGTCTAGCATGTTCCTAATAAATAACTTCTGGATAGGAGTCAGACAATTTTTTGGTACTTTTCTTTTGCAGATTGGCAAAACAAAAGTGTTTCTTAGAGCAGGTCAGATGGCAGAACTAGATGGTTATCGAAGTGAGGTCTTAGGAAGGTCGGCAAGCATCATCCAGAGAAACGTTCGCTCATATTTGGAGCGGAAAAGCTTCATCTTGTTACGGCTGTCTGCCATCCATATCCAAGCCTTGTGTAGAGGTACTGAGTAGTGTAGTTTTACTTATTTGCATCTTGGTATTGATTCAAGAGATTATTGAATTTGGGATTTTGTTACCTAACAATGGAGATTTGTATGACTTAATAATGTGTTTCTCTGAGTTGATTTCAGGACAAGTTGCACGCCATCAGTATGAAAACATGAGGAGGGAAGCTGCTTCTTTGAAAATCCAGAGACATTCTCGCATGTATCTTGCTAAGAATGCTTATAGGCATTTATACTTTTCAGCCATATCTGTACAGACTGGTATGCGTGGGATGGCTGCTCGTAATGAGCTTAGGTTCAAGAAGCAGACTAGAGCTGCAATTTTTATCCAGGTAAATATGAAAATTTTGTTCAATTATATGTAGGAATATAAATTTTCTTCTCGTTTATTTTTTGTATGGAATATTAGCAGGAAGCTTATTAATGCTAATCAAGGTCCTCTTTTTATTTACTCTTTTTTTTTTTAGCGGTAAACAAGATTTTATTGATCAAAAGAATAGGCAAGAGCCCAACATATATGAGCAACACCTAAGCGTGCTGGTTTAGAGTTTCAAGGAATTCATGAAAAGACATGCCATGAAAATCAATTACAATCGACCAATGGAGTAAAGTATTGAAAAATACATTTCTAAGCTTATCCATTGACCTTCAAAACTTCTTTCGTTCTTCTCCCTCCGAATACACCACCATAAACATATTGGAACCATCTTCCAAATTGAGGCAATTTGAGAGTTATCCTGAATTGCTTTCCAAGAAGCTAGGAGGTCAATTACTCGTCTCGGCATCACCCAAGCTACTCCCATCCTAGCAAAATTTCATTTGATAGTGTCCTGACAATCTCGCAATGAAGTAGTAGATGGTCAACCGGCTCTCCACTCTTTTTTCACATACAACTCTAATACATGGATATGATTCGACGTTTCCTTAGGTTGTCTAGAGTGAAAATCTTCCCCAAGGAAGCCGTACATACGGAAAGTTTTGCCTTTAGGGGCCTTTCTCTTCCAAATACTCTTCCTTTGGAATGGATTTTTATTGTGCATTGTCATGGCTTGGTAGGAGCGGACCCTGAACTTCCCTTTCTTAGAAGGGTACCAAAAGATCTTGTCCTTGACTCCCCCCAACAAACGAGTGGAGTACACTATGGTCATAGAACTTCGAAAAAGCATCAATTTATGAATCTTGTGCATCTCTAAGGAATGTAACATTCCATTGGGGAATGTCGTTAGAGGGTATGAAGAGGTCAGCAATTGAGGCTTCTTTCATACTTGCTATATCATAAACTTGAGGATAAGTTTCCTTGAGTGCCCCATCGCCACACCATACATCATGCCAAAATTTAATTTTGGATCCGTCACCCATCGTAAATTGCTTCCCAACCTCTTCTTCTATGCTTCCATAGCTCCACACCGTGAGGCCCACTCACCTCATTGAAACACCATCCTCCCCATGGTTTACCATATTTCAATTCGATGATGATTCTCCACAAGGGCCCCCCTTCTCATTGTGGAATCTCCATAGCCACTTGCCAATGGCTTTGCTGAAAAATTGCGAGTTCTGAATACCCAAACCTCCTTGAATAGAGAGCATATTGTGGCCCATTTCACCAAGTGAAATTTGAACTTGTTGTTTACCTCTCCCCCCCCAAAATAAGAAGCCACGTTGGAGTTTCTCCATATGATGAGCCACCTTGGTGGGGAGCGGAAATAATGATAGGAAGTAGGTTGACAAGTTGGAAGGAGTGCTTTGGATTAGGTGACCCTACTACCTTTGGATAAATAGATCCTTTTTTTTTTAATATCATCCCAAATAGATATTGATTTGAATGGAGCACCCAACGGGAGGCTAAGATATTTCATAGGCAACTGAGATATCTTGCACCTCAAAATGGAAATGCTTTCCACATTAGGAACATCCCCCACTAAAACTACTTCTGATTTGGCCAAGTTCACCTTCAACCCTGATACAACTTCAAAGCATAAAAGGAGAGCCCTAAGAGCTCGGATTTGATCATGTTGAGCCCCACAAAAGATTAGGGTCATCGGCGAATAATAGATGGGATATGTTGAGAGTGCCAGTATCGGCCTCCCCCACTGAAAACCCATATATGAATCCACCTTCCACAACGCCTGAGATCATCTTGCTAAATGCTTACGGGTGTTCCATTTTGTTACTCCCTTTGTTCTTTATATGCTTTTGTTGCGTTGAAATAAAATGAAAGTTTATCAATGCTGTCAAGTTGCCTTGGCCAGCCATATAACTAGGACTTGGATGGTAGTAAGTTATTGAATTTGGGTGGGCTAGGAGAAATTTTCTGAATTCGTGATGCTTCTAGTAGGTGATGGCACAAGATCATGCTTTTGACTTGATGTTTGGTGTGGGAATGTTGCATTAAAA
Source organism: Juglans mandshurica (assembly GCA_022457165.1). Classification (NCBI taxonomy): domain Eukaryota; kingdom Viridiplantae; phylum Streptophyta; class Magnoliopsida; order Fagales; family Juglandaceae; genus Juglans; species Juglans mandshurica. The sequence goes on from CM039619.1 coordinate 14,067,101, forward strand.
TAGTTATTTTCTGACTTTTATAATGGCTGAGAGCAATGATGCTTCTGTTAGATCTTAGACCCATTAGAGCAAGGATGCTTCCTGTGTACTTGGCTTTGCCTATTTTTAATAAAATTCCTATTTACTGATAAAAAAAAAGTTAATGGACTTTCAGGTTGTTTGGGAACTGGTATCAACAGATGACTCGTATTTTTATCTGCTAGTGGCTGTAGGCGTTGATAGGTTGTACTGGAAGGCTGGAAGCCTAAGAGAAGTAATGAATTCAGCATCGATTGTTTTTATTAGGTGTTGAGAGGGCCCAGTAAGGACCAATTCCCTTTGAGTGTAGCAAAATTCTTTGGAAGGGTCCTTTTTTGTTTTTACTTTGGACAGCTAGGAAGATTCTAGCTTGTTGCAATATGTAAATCCAGTGGAGAGTTAGTTGACTATCTATTGTTTTATTGCTCAGCAAGTGGATTGTGGTCTTTTGTTTTGTCGTTATTTGGGGTTCAATATGTGTCGCCCAAGAAGGTGGTTGAAGTGCACTTAAGTTTGAAGACAATGTGGTATTAGTTTTATATGCAATGTAACCCTGCTCCCTGTGTACTTGGGCAACACCTACTTCATTCTCATTAATAAAGTTAGTTTACCTATTATAAAAAAAAAGAAATGCAATGCAATCCCTTTTTGCCGTATGAAAGCTATACAAATTCTGTTTTTGTAGATCTCTTGGATTTTAGATTGTAATCTTTAGGTGAGCCTTTTGTTATATCCTCACTACACGAACTTTTCTTTTGCCTAATAAAATATTTATTACCTATAAACAAAAAGTAAGATAAAGATAGGAAGAGGCACACACTTATCAGTTGGGATTTCATATAAAGGAGGTGTATCTCATACTCTTGTTTTGTATGGCTTTAAGTTTTAAAGGTGATTATTCTTTATGTTAAGATCACAATTCATGTCCTATTCTCTCTTGGCGAGGCATATATAACAATATGTAATTTTAAAACTCTACAATTAAAGCCACTAAAGTCTTAGTTTAAAGGCTGTATTTGACATGTACTGACCAGTAAGTGTATGTTCATACAAATCGCATAGTAGAAAATTGATGACCAAAACTATCTTTATTTAGGCCTCGTTTTTTCGCAGATGAGATGAGTTAAGATAAAAGTTAAAACTTGAATAAAATATTGTTGGAATTTATTTTTTTAATATTATTTTTGTTTTGAGATTTGAAAAAGTTCAATTGTTTATTTTATTTTGTGTGAGAATTTGGGAAAGTTGTAATGATTATATGAGATGAGATGAGATGAGAATGGTTGTGAAAACAAACGATGCCTTAATCTTTTATTATGGTGCAACTTACCATTTTAAACGGGTTACTTTTTCTGTTGAGTAGCAGTGTTGATTGCACAAACATTTTTTTTTTTTGTTTTCTATTCTGGATCACTAACAGATCCTAGAGGGGAGGGGGTGGGGGTTCTCTGCAAGGACAAAAGTATACAGAATGAAGAAAAAAACTAGTATTTCACAAAGCTTAAAACCAAAAGCTTTAAGAAGCCTTAATGCTGGAAAAAGTGGAAACATTGGTACACCAAGGCATTTGTTTTCCTGTTTATAGAAGTACTGCTTGGCTTTAGTTTTTCCTTGTCTTTTCAGTAGATTATGCTCCCTGATTCTATGTGAGTTCATGCTATCACAGAGTCAATTCCGAAGATACTTGACCCGCCTTCATTATCTAAGGATAAAGAAAGCAGCAATAGCCACACAATGTGCATGGAGGGCAAGGGCTGCACGTCGAGAACTACGGAATCTCAAGATGGTGATGAGTTTTTTTCTTTGTTTGATGACAACATTCTTGTTAATATGTTACAATAACTCCTCCCTCATATATGGAAATATTTATAAAAATTCACGTGCTCTAAGTATATAAATAAATTGGTTATATACTGGTTACTTCTATTGCTTGCGCTCACATTGCATAGAGTGATCATATGTGGATTTTTTTTTATTAAATGGCTGTCAAACAGGCTGCCAAGGAAACTGGTGCTCTCCAAGCTGCCAAAAATAAGCTGGAAAAACAAGTTGAAGAACTGACCTGGCGTCTGCAGCTGGAGAAGAGAATGAGAGTAATTTTCTTGTGTTTAATTTAAAAAAAAATTTAATTCAGGATATTTTAATTTAGCTGTCATCTGGGTAATTAGCTGTCCTGTTGTATCTTTGGCTTGCTTCAAGTATCGCAGGATGTCCTTTTAATTGAAATTTACACTTTTTTGTCTGTTAATAAGAGTTGCTTCTATGATAAAAGAATTTTGTGTAGACCAAAGGAGTTAAGTGATGGTTTCAACTTTCAAAACAGTGTTAAAGATGTGTACAAGGTCCTTCTTCCATTTTTGGCTACACCCATTGTGTTAACCTTATCTGCTGTACATGTGCAATGTCCATGTTTGATTCTCTCTTGGGGTCCTCAGCTGGAGATACATGTTGTTCCACTTCCTAACTAGTAACTAATCTCTTAGGATTGATGCTTCTTCTATCATAAATTAATACAATAAAACCTCTATAAATATTGGTACCACTGATATTTTTCTGGTGAATCCTTTACTATCTCTTTCCAATCTACTTCCTTTTTTGGACTGAGTGGGTTGTGCCTCAGTAGGTGGTGGAGTTTGTTTTCTGACGAGGTTCATTTACCAATTTAAATGTATAGAGGATGGTTCCCCCATGTTACTGTGGTGTATTTGGCAGGATTATAATGCTCGAACCTTTCAAATTTGGGAGAAGATGGTGGTAGAACTGAAAACCACTATGTTCAACTCTCTTTATATTTGGATGGCTGCTCACAATAATTCCCATTGCTGTAGTTTCTAGAATTCATGGACTCCTGTCTATTTTCATCTTCTTCTAGTTGGTTGCTCTCTTTTGTATACTTCTTGTGAACTTGGGTTGTGCCCCTATGTGCTTCTAATAAGGTACTTAAAAAACGTTTGAAAATGGTTGCACTCTTAGTATGAACTTTGGCTGCTGTCTGTTTCTGTGTACAAGTTACTGGTGCAGGGATGTAAAGCTGTTTCGATATTTGGTAATTTTGTTTTTCTATCAGCATTGGTGCATCATTTGAATTTTGCTAAAAATGGTTCTTTTCTACCTCTATTTCGACCTCTGTTGAGAAAGTTCATGGAGTTTCGAAGAAAAACAAAGATGCTTAGAATATGGTGTCTTTTACATATTGTTCTGGAAAGTTGGAAACTCTAAACTAATCTAGTTTTACTTATTCTAGTCATGGTATGTATTAATGCAGGCTGACCTTGAAGAATCCAAAACTCAGGAAAATGCAAAATTGCAGTCTGCTCTGGAAGAGATACAACTTCAATTTCAAGAAACTAAAGCACAGCTTATCAAGGAGCGTAATGCAGCCGAGGAAACTGCTGAACAGGTTCCAATTGTACAGGAAGTTTCGGTTATTGACCATGAAATGGTCAATAAACTTACTGCTGAAAATGAACAGCTCAAGGTAAGGTTGCTGAAATTCTGGCATTTATATGGTGCTTCTCAGAAAAGACCTTGGTGTTGCTTCTTGAATATGATCTTTGTTTTTATCAGAGGCATTCAAATGTTTACTTCTGGAAGTGGATGCATTTGAATTTGCTCATATTTGATCATATAATTATGGCTGTTGCATTTTTTAGGCCCTGGTAAATTCTCTGGAAAAGAAAATTGATGAAACAGAGAGGAAGTATGAAGAAACAAGCAAGGTTTGTGAAGAGCGGTTAAAGCAGACTTTGGAGGCAGAATCAAAGATAATTGAATTGAAGACGGCCATGCAAAGGTTTCATACTACGTGTTTTCTTCCTCTATCAGTTAGTGTCCCACGTACCAATAAAAAAAATAAAAGTTAGTGTATGGAGTGAATTGTTTTGGAAATTGGATCAATTGGATTTTTCTTGATTAGATTGGGTTTGGCTACTATGCTTTGAATTTTGATCTATTAGATAAAAGATTACTTTTCTGAATTATTGCTAATACTTTTCTCAGGCTTGAAGAAAGACTATCTGACATGGAAGCTGAGGACCAAATTCTGCGTCAGCAGGCATTGTTAAATTCTCCAGTTAGAAAAATGTCAGAACATTTAGCAATTACAACACCTGTAGAAAATGGTCATCATGTAAGTGAAGAAAATAAAGTGTTGTATGCTGTTTATGTATTGTTATTGCCCCTGTTATATAGTCCTGAGAGAGGAGTATACTTATTACAGGAACCACAGAGTGCCGCACCAGCAAAAAAGTTTGGTTCAGAGTCTATGAGAAGATCCCAAATTGAAAGGCAGCATGTATGCACTTGATTGAAAGGAAACAAAATATTGAATGTCTAACTATTAATTAATTTTTTACCTTAATTTTTGTTGTGGAGATTAAATGGTTGATTCTCGTATTATTGTCTGGTGCAGGAGAGTGTAGATTCTCTTATCCAATGTGTGACACAAGATCTTGGGTTCAGTGAAGGAAAACCAGTTGGAGCATTTACCATATACAAATGTCTGCTTCACTGGAGGTCATTTGAAGCAGAAAGAACTAGTGTGTTTGATCGCCTCATTCAGTTGATTGGTTCTGCAATAGAGGTTAGTTGATGTATAGAGAAATTGTTGTTCCTTCTGTGGCCAAGTGTGGGATGTTAATTAGAACATATGACCTAGATTATGTGATTTGGAATGCTTGATCACAAAAACTCACACTTTATTAGCTTGAGAAAGACATAATATTCTTTTCCCTCTTTCGTTTTCTAACTATCAAAATATTAAAAATATAGTGAATAAATAGAAGGAAAATGCTAATAAAAAGGAAAAAGATGGAATTATATCAAGCTTAGTCAACTGAAATCTAACATGGTTGGAGCTTGTATTGACATTTCTTGCAGAGCCAGGATAACAATGATCGTATGGCTTATTGGCTAGCCAACACATCTACATTGTTGTTTTTGCTCCAACGAAGTTTAAAAGCCAGCAGTGGAACTGCAGCGCGGAAGCCTCCCACCCCAACTTCATTATTTGGGAGGATGACTCAGGTACTGAGATGATTATGATATATATACATATGTATATACGAATTTTTTTCTATATATATTTGCATGTGTACATTTGTGTCCACGCATGTATGCTTTGGCACAAATGTACGCATCTATATACAGGGTAAAATTTCATGGGCATTATCATCTGATTGTTGATGGTGTTTCCTAGGGTTTCCGTTCTTCTTCTGCCAATCTTTCAGTTGGTCCAATTGATATAGTCCGCCATGTTGAGGCGAAATATCCCGCTTTGCTTTTCAAGCAGCAGCTTGTTGCATATGTGGAGAAGATATATGGGATTATCCGAGACAATGTGAAGAAGGACTTGTCACCACTCCTTTCTTCGTGTATCCAGGTATAGTGAATCTCAATTTTCCAGCACTGTATCTGTACAATGAATTGTCTCCTTTTTTTCCTATACGGATTTTCGGGGCCTAAATTTTGCGAGACAATTAGTGCTGTCCACATACATGATTTTAGTATGAATTCAAGTTAGTTTATCTTTGTTTATATTTCATGGTCATTTTTTCCCTGAATCTGAAGTAATTTATCTTCTTTAAGCCTAGTTTTATACTCATTATACCCAGCCATGTACAGGGCATGACTTTTATGGTAGGTTTCCTCTATATGTTTGCCACAGAAGGTGATGAAAGCCAGCTAGGTTTTCTAGGTTTATGTCCTGTGCTAGCCTGTAGTCCTATAGCACTGATTGGTTTATCATATCTTAACTAGCAATTTTCTAATGCCAGTTATCTGTCATCTGACAATCAGGCACCCAGAACATCAAGAGGAAGTGTTTTAAAGTCATCTGGGCGATCTAATACGAATAGTCCCCCAGCTAGTCCCTGGCACAGCATCATTGAGAGCCTTAATGGCGTTCTCTGTACATTAAAAGAAAATTTTGTATGGAATTACTTTTGGGAATATTCAAGTGAATTATTATCTTATTTTTGAGTTTTGGGAACTTATAGTCAACTTTGTTTCAGGTTCCTCCAGTTCTTGTTCAGAAGATATTCACTCAGATTTTCTCATATATTAATGTACAGTTCTTTAATAGGTAAACCGTGTTCCTCTGTGTGTGTCAAGATATGTTATAAGCTGTCAGTATAACATTTTTTTTTTTTTTTATCGGTAAACAAATTTTTATTTTTATTTTTATACGTAAAAGTATTATATATATATCAATAGGAGTAACCAAGTATACTGGATGTATACGAGAAAATCCCTAACAAATACTAGAAAGCTCCTATTGCCCCAAAAGCCCACGAAAAACTACCCAACATACATCAAGCCCGAGTTAGAATAAATCACACCTCCCCATCCCCAACCCAATGTTTCCCATAGCCCAACCTCCATCCGAAATACCCTCTATCCGAAAGACTACCCAACATACATCAACCTCTATGCCCTCGACTTGAGCTTCCACCCTTAGCGTCATAGTTGATTGCACAAAAAAGACGCTTCAACTCCCTACTTTTCTTAAAGCTTGATTTGGTATCACGCAAGTGGCTCGCCTCGATCTCAGTGATTAGAGCTTTAAACTGGTCTTCACATCCTCCATGTGAGAGTAGGTATAAGCCCAAGTATACGGGACATATACAAGAGCAACGCCTAGGTGTGCTAGTTTAGAGATACGAGGAATAAGCTGTTAGTATAACTTATGGATGCATTACTTGTTTGATGCTGCTGCAGTCTTCTCCTTCGACGAGAGTGCTGTACATTCAGCAATGGGGAGTATGTGAAGTCTGGGTTGGCTGAATTAGAGCTATGGTGTTGCCAGGCAACAGAAGAGGTACTATTTTGAAAAGTATTATACCTAGTGAAGGTCTGTTTGACACTTGTTTAACCTTACCCTTCCCATGGGTAGATCTTTGTAATAGCACTCAATTTGCTGTAGCTCATTCGGCACTTCCTCCCCCATAAGAATGGGCTGGAGGGGAAGGTTGTGGGTGTGTTTAAAACTACCACAAAAAAAAAGAAAAAAAAATTGTATTTATTAGTGTTTGTTTGAACCTTTTATCTTTGCAGTATGCTGGCTCATCATGGGATGAACTCAAACATGCAAGGCAGGCAGTTGGATTCTTGGTATGTTCTTTTCATGTTGAAGAACAACATAAACATGATTTATTGATTATTGATCTGACATACATTGAAAAAGCCAAATGTAGAATTAGGTTTAAGCGCCGTGGAAAATTTTCTATGGGATGAAGAAAACATATTCATTAGGTGGTATTTTCATATCAATCACTTTAATTTTGGGTTAATTTTTATTTCTTTAATTACAGATAATTTTTTTATTTCTTTAATTATTCAGAAATGGTAAGATATAAAAGTCTTAGGTTCATTTTCCTAGATGGGTTTAGCACCGCAACTAGGTGTTTTCTCTCGTATACATCCAGTGTACTTGGCTACGCCTATTGACATTAATAAATTTTTACTTATAAAAAAAAAGATACAAAAGTCTTTCAGATATTAGTCATCAAGCAATAGGCTGCATGGTGGAGTCCAAATTAAAGCAATGTAGTTTGAGAGACTGATTTGAAGTTCTTTTGAGTTACTACAGAAGTTATTCCTTCCGAGATCTCTCATATTTATGCAAATTGTTGGGCTAAAACTCTTGTACTGAATGACGTTAATTTTCTGGATTTGAATTAGCTTTTCTTCTGTTTTCTAGGTATTTCCTTTGTATACGTTCTGTGTACTTGGGCTTTGCCTATTCTTGGTAATAAAGTTTCTTATTAATTATAAAAAAAATATATATTTATGCAAATTGCTGGGGTCATTTTTTCATTACAAAGGCACAAATTTCGCACATTAGTTGGGAACACTTATCCACATAATACCTTTACGATTCACACAACCCTAGGTTTCATTTTCATGATATCTGTTAGTCAAATCCCTAATATATTCATCCGGTTTCACATTGTGCTGCAAGCAGCTTTTGCCACTTGACGGTGTTAGGTTGACTTTGATGCCATTTGTCACGATTTGGGGACACATCAGCTACTTCTGGTCCTTACCCCAAAAGAACTAGTCATTATTGGATTTCTTGTAATTGCTTGTGGGATCTATTACATGCATACATTTCACAGTCCATGTGGTTCAAAGTATCACATTCTTTCAACCAATTGTTTAAAGTTTTGCCTGTGGAACTCTTTTATAATTATTGGATAGAGACACTAAAGTGACGTCTCTTGTTACTTCTACTTTTATCCTCTGAATTTATAGCTCCTTTGTATCTAGTTATTTTTATGGGCATGATTTTAGGGTTTTTTTTTTTTTTTTATTATTATTATTTTATATATATATATATATTTTTATTTTATACGAAAGAAATTTGTTAACATAGTTCCGCATGGTTATGAGCATTATTTTTCTTCCATCATGTCTGCTTTTGTTGATGGTATTAAATATGGACACTAATGCAGTAAATAGTTACTTTGGCTCGGATGGATATGATATTAAATCTCAATTTTCCGTAATAAACTCTCTGCAGGTTATACACCAGAAGTCTAGAATTTCCTATGATGAAATTACTAATGACCTCTGCCCGGTAATTCTCTCTCTCTCCACACACACATTATTGCATGATTTCTTTTAGAGTTTAAACTGATAGGACTGGCTGCATGTCTAGAAGAATATTGTTCTATCGTACTCATTATTGCTTATGGTCTTCAGATCCTGAGTGTTCAGCAGCTCTATAGAATATGTACGCTATACTGGGATGACAATTACAACACTAGAAGTGTATCACCAGATGTAAGCCAAACGATCGATAAAAATAATTTTTTAAATTGGTTCTAGATATTGGTTTCCTTTTCTATAGTTGGCCTATATTAGATATGTAACTTAGCAATGTGTTCCTGCTTCTGTAATTTTTGCAGGTCATTTCCAGCATGAGGATTCTAATGACAGAGGACTCCGACAATGATGATGGCAACTCCTTTTTGTTGGATGATAATTCCAGGTTTGCATACACTCATTTCTAACTGTAGGAAATAACTTTGTGTCTATATACAAAAAGAACAATTCATAAGAGATCTTTTTCAAGGTTGGATGACAAGGAATTCTTTTTCTTTCTTGAAACTACAAGAAAATACATCCAAGGATTTTTTTTTTGTTGAAACTACAAGGAAATAACGATACGCACATTTTTATTTATGTTACTATGATATCTAGTGATGGAGAGTAAAAGAAAAATTCTACAACTTGTGTTCTCTACTCGCATTAATTATAATTATTGTAAATGCAGCATTCCTTTCTCGGTTGATGATATTTCCGGTTCCCTCCAAGAGAAGCATTTTTCTGATGTAAAGCATCCTGCAGCACTCTTGGAGAATCCAGCCTTCCAATTTTTACAGGATTAAGGCCTTGGTTCTTTTAGCATTTTTTATCCCTGTGGTGCGTCAAATTTAGTCAAGGATTCAACTGAACTTCAACTCCAGTCAAAGCCACTGTAAATCCAACCCCTCATCCCCCCCTTCTCTTATATTTTTCCTTCATTTTAGCATTATCCACTGTCCTGGAGTAAAATTATTCTTTATATTAGCCATGTAAAATTTCCATTAGGCTGGTTCAGATAGTTAAAGAGAGACTGGGACAGGGATAGGTTTTACACTTTTGAGTCCACCTCGTGCTTTTCTTCTGTATTTTAATTTGATTTTTTGGTTTCCCTTTGTAACGGGTCACTTGAGGCCAGCATTCTTTGTAGGGTTGGTAGGAAGGAAGAAAGTTACCGATAGTGAGGTGGGAGGAGCTGATCTTAAGGCTACTTTTCCAGTCCCCCCACGTATTTAAAAAGCTACAGAATATGTCAGGATATATCTCTGTATTGTAATTGAACTGTAATATAGTAAATTTCTTCTCATTTCACTCCATATATACTGTTGCAAAGATTACTTACAATACACTTTTCTTTCATGTACTTGTTGAGGCAAATCTTTTTTTTTTTAATTAAAGCCTTAATAAGATGCAAAAGCTCCTCCTTGTAAAAGGTATAGAAGATGATTTAAGTTTACTGTAAATTAAGTTAGACTTGTGATTTGATATGGTCACGAAGAGAAGGAGCATGCGTTTTTTATTCTATGAATAATTCTTCCCATCAGTCACTATTCATTGCACACACTCCACATCTTATGAAAAAATGTAGAAAAAGTTGTCAGATGTGGGGTGAATAGTGGCTGATGCATAGCAAAACCCGACACCTCACACGGTATGTAATGTAGAACTACCTTGTAGCTGGGAAGGGGGTGAGATATTAATCTGATATGTAGCCGCCTTAAATATCCATACCTATACCTCTAATAATGTATACAAAACAGCCAGAGGTGAAGTTTCAACAGAGAATTGTCTCACTTATCTTTATAAATTCCAAAATTATTTAGCAACTGCACAGGCTATTTATTAATTAAAAATACTGGGATCTCTATCTTCCTTATAACTAGGCTTCTTGTCCAAAATGAACAAGGTTGAGATGTATTTCAAGTTTCAAGCTTAAGTACTTGGGCTTAAAAGGAAAATCTCCAATTTTGATCTAAAATTGGATCGAAGTCGAGCGAGCCCGACCAAAACCAGAATTTTGGTTAATGTTCTTCAATTTGGAATATATAGTTGCAATTAATCTCACCCGCCAACAGAAAAAAAAAAGGGAAGAGGAATCATGAGCACCGCTAATTGCTTTCTATATAAGCTCGATAAGTGTCCTGTTTTTGTAGTCATTTAGCATCATCAAACAGACACGACAAATTAATTAGGTTGCTAACAATTAGTAGATTTGAAGGCCATAATTTACGCGTTACGTGACCAACCTATACTAGACTGCCTAATTAATTACCTAACTCAACCTAACATGACCTTTTGATCTGCTTACACAATTACATTAATTTATGCAATGCATCAAATTCATCTTACTAATTATTAATGCAGCTTCTAAGATATTTCGTCACAGAGATTTCTTTAAATCTCAATCGTTATTTTCGAATTAAGTTTATTGATATCTTATGATATCATTAACAACACCCAATCATCCATTTTGCAATATTGCCATATATTTACTCTATTATAATAAGTGACTATTAAACTGTGAATAGTAACTTTTTTTTGTTTTTCCATGAACTTTTGTTGTTTTTCCGTTAAGTTCGCTAAGTCCTGTTTTACCAAAAGACCTTTAAAACCCTTGACTATTTAACGTGTAACTCCCTTGTAAAATTTAATGAAAGATTATGTTTTACCAAAATGTCTTTAAGACCCTTAACCATTTGACGTGTTGCTTCCTTGTGTGGTATATGGATTATGAGTAGAATAATTCAATTATTTTAAGAATAATAAAACCAAAAAAAACTTTAAAAAAATTTTAAAAAAATAAAAAAAATTTGGTGTGTGGTGTGTGAGGCTTAGGAATGAACAATACTCGGAAGTTTATATATTTTTTTAATCTTGATTTTTTGTCTTTCTTTAACCTTGTATTTTCTTTTCCCAGACAAATAAGCTATTGATTTTTTTTCACTTTATTTATTTATTATTATTTAAATAATTATATCAGGTGCACCCCGGGGCTAACGCAACCAGGGCCCTTCCCTAGTGTATATATATATATATATATATATATATATATATATATTGAACACCACCCACCGCCACAATCAAAGGAAGAAAAGGTATAAATTAACCAAGAAAAATCGGGTTTTTAAGCTCTCTTTTTTCTTCCCCCTCCAACATCCAATTAATTACATGTTCATTCGAGTGCGTATGGGGGATCAAGAGGCAAAAAAAAAAAAAAAAAAAGCATATTAATTATATGAGTAATGCTACATGCAGTCGTACTGTGCGCAAGTATTGTTGTGTAGTCACTTTGAAAAAGAGTAAGGTCTACGATTAAAAAATTATTATTATTTCATGTAGGTTCCGTATTTATTCACTTTTTTTAAAGTGATTGTACGACGTTTGCGCACTCATGACTACAACTTATATTACATTTGTTTTTCAATCTAGAAAGTTCTTTTTTTAAAAAAAGAAAAAAGAAAATACAAATAAAAAAGGGGTTTTGGAAGTGGCTAGCTTGAGTAATATAGTACTACCGATCGATGGAGTTAATCATTTATAAGCTTGGCAGCACATGATGCATGCATGGTGGTCTTATATATATAACTTGGAAGATTGTCATTAAAAAGCGATTGTTGACCAGTTCGTTCCTTAAGATGCATCATGATGATCAGTACCAACGGTCTCACCCAACTCTTCCAATTAACGATCGACACTCATGTGATCACATGTCTTCCCACGTTTCACATCTGATTCCCTTCCACTTGAGGGAACAAATTTGACTACGTCTACTTTAATTAATTAATATGCATGCAGCAGCTCGATCGATCTATATATACGGTTTCAGTTATTACAGTTATGGGAGTTGGTTGCTTTTGTATATATATACCAAGATGTCTTTTTTATTATTGATAAACAACTAAACTTAGAAGTGGTTTACATCATGCGATTAATTCAGAACCGTGATGATCACATGGTCCTAATTCCTTCTAAATATGGAATAAATTGGAATCCATCAAGTATTTTTATCCCGATCAAGGAGATATTGGATAATTGGTAGACCGACAATTTGATTCTGTTATAATAAGGTGGTACTATTGCATGTTACTGTTCAAGGACGAACAATACGTTATCATGCGCCGACCACCTGCGCCTTCAGATCAGGAAATTAAATTAATGAAGTGCATTAATATTCTATAGATGGAATAACATTAATAATTAACTATGTATGTTGTTTCAAGGACGCAGCTTGAGCCTGGGGCCAGGATCAATGGGGGTTTTATGAGGCACGATATAGTGCTCGGACTAGGGTTTTTGTGCATCTTGCTGAAAAAACATATAGCTATTAATGTTAAGATATAAAATAAATAATAAAATCTATCTCTTCTCATTAGTTTAATCTTTTGGGACAAGTGGTGATTTCACATATATGGTATTAGAGCAGAGGTCCTGAGTTTGAACTCTGACTCTACACTCTATCCCATTTAATTAAATATTCCACGTGTTGGGCCACCTATTGAGGGGGGAGTCTGGCCTACACGTGAGGGAGAGTGTTAAGATATAAAATAAATAATAAAATCTACCTCTTCTCATTAGCTTAACCTTTTGGGACAAGTGGTGATTTCACAATTAATTTGAGCCCATGAGTGTTAAAGAGGTCGTATGCTTATATAATTTGTTCTCCGCATAAAAAACCTATGTATTGATTAATTAATGCTTCAATTATATTCTTTCTTTTTGCACTTTCTTTGTTTGCTGGGCATGCAGAGAGCTAGCTAGCTAGGATCGATATATGATGATCATGGGATTTGAAAATACATCTCTTCTACGTACAATCGGGAGGCGTAACTGCAGGGAAATCGTCTTGCCACAAGTTAGCCTGTCAATTTAAAAAAAAAATGAAAACATATGAAAATAGAAAGGCAAAGCTGCATTAAGAGCTATTCTCTTCTAAGAGAGGGGTCTCTCATCTTCATGGGTTGAAATTTTTTCCATGGGTTACTATTGTCTTCGTGGGGTCTCTCGTCTTCCACTATGGCTACAAATCATCGAGCAAGGCAAGAACAATGTTTGTCTTCTTCACTGCCTTGGGCGACGTAGCATTGCTCCTACTACTATATATACATCTATCTATCTAATTTTCTTGTCCAGTTTTCCCGTTCTTTCTCTATAAAACTTGGCCCAAAGATTCGAGACCCACAATATACTAATAGAAATATCCGTAAGAATTACAGCAATCCAAGAAACCCACACCCACTTTGGGATCACACTCTTCGTTGCCCCACTCGCATAGAGCGCAAACATTTTGTACACAAATACGGTACCACAAGACCCCTGACAATCGAATACACTGTGTAAAAATGGGCAGACAGAAGATCGTATAGTTTCACAACGAATATGACGTCCTTCTTTTTGAGCATTTGTGAGCGTCCAAGTGTTCTAGCACGCGCTGGTGACCTTGACAAGGATGAGGAGCACCAGTATGGCGTAGGCGCCATGAGAGACCAGGTACTGACACGTGAGGAAGACGAAGAGCGTCGCCAAGTGGTTGGCTATGAAGAGGAGGTCTCTGGGGTTGAAGAAGATGGAATGGAGAATGTCCATTACGAAGTACGCGATGCTGTAGTCGAGGACTCTGGGGTTCTGGTGCTCGGTGTTTAGAGATGCAAAATCGGGATTCTTTAGAAGACGAAGTGAGCGGATGAAAATGCACCATTTTCCATTTGACTGAAACGATGCCGTCTCATTTTCCACGTAGACACCGACACTCCCGCGGTTACGCCCCCTACTGCATATAGGTTTTTTCTTGAAAATAAACCCATATGTAGAGAACAAGCTATATAGCTTTGAACATATATATATATATATATATATATATATATATATATATATATATATATATATTGGTCTTGTATCAGCCATTAATAATGCTTAAAATTAGATACATTAAATTAAAGTAGTTGTCGATATATATATATATATAGTGATGATTGAATAATAGTTTTGCCAATATATATATAT